>CM053771.1:182237567-182502098 GCA_028658325.1 Potorous gilbertii | reverse complement strand
TGTTATTTGAGAAAATTGTCATTTTCCTTCAGACTTTACACCTGCATTCATACATATGTACAACACATATACACACACATACATATACACAACTATTGTCGACAGAACCATCTTATATACCAAAGAATTACATATGTTTACCACTCCCTGCCAAATATTACCCTAGTCTGTGTACAAAAATGAATTACTATCTATAGTACCCATCAGGGAAGTAGGAATGATAACTCAAAGTAACAAAAATCCAAGAGTTTGGTGGTATTTAAAAGTATCCCAGAAATATTATTTTCCTGAAAGAAATAAGGGAGTGAGAGAAAACTGGAGATTTTTATATTAACTGAAGAGTGGGGGGAAGCATCACTAGGGGGATGATAGACACAATGAAAGAAAATAGTGTAACTAAAAAAAGTAGCCACACTTAGATTAAATGCAGTGACCATTTTGGTTCAGATCAAAAAATCCAATTTCTTCTATTAAACAGAGCGTTATAGAGTTAGAGGTATGGAATTTTATAACTGATTTCAGATGTAGTCTTTAGCCAGTCAGATTTCTTGGGATTTTGCTCTTTTTTTTTCATTTGTTAGAAGGAAAGGATCAGTGTGGGGGGGGAGGGGCAATAGGTGAATTCTGAAATGACTGCTATAGATAAAGTGAGAGACATCAACAAAACATTTAGAGCATCCTAGGAAGAAAGGTATGAGGAAGAATCCTAAGTGGGGAAAGGGGGAAAGGACTGGACAATCCCTTAGTTTTTTCTAGCTCTCA
Organism: Potorous gilbertii; assembly: GCA_028658325.1. Classification (NCBI taxonomy): domain Eukaryota; kingdom Metazoa; phylum Chordata; class Mammalia; order Diprotodontia; family Potoroidae; genus Potorous; species Potorous gilbertii. Next base: position 182,501,336 of record CM053771.1, on the reverse strand, counting down.
TTTCTGTGTTTGCAATCCAAAGTCAAGTGTCAGAAATGTTGGCACAGAGACAGAGCAAATGGAATTTTAGAATTTTGAAAAGCATTAAATTGCCTGCAAGGTTTTTAATATTATCTAATAATAATCTACAACTAATACCCAGAGCCAATTCTGGAGTACGCTTTATGATTATTACATAATCCACCATTGTGAATACTGAGATGCAGATGTTTTTGGCACAAGAAGTGGCCGTGAGAGTAACTAAGGAGCCTTAAAAAAAAAAAAAAAAAACCTTCTCTCCCTTCCAATTTACCATCTCTCCACCCCCTGCCAAAATGGAATGGCTGCTCTCATTTCTGCTCTTAGAAACCTGCTCTATTTATTAATTGCTCCTCTGGTGATGAAATCCCACCAAAATTCCTTCAGGGTCTGGCTGCCTTTCAGTTTTGCCTTTGCACACCCTTGTTCTCTGTGTATGTCACTAGCTTAAATAGCTGAACCTTTGGTACTTTAATGAGGTCTCATTATAATATCTCTCTCTCTTTCTCTCTTTCTCTGTGTGTGTGTGTGTCTCTGTCTCTCTGTCTCTGTTTGTCTCTGTCTTTCTCTGTCTCTGTGTGTGTGTATCTCTCTGTCTCTCCTCTCTGTCTCCCTCTGTCTCTGTGTGTGTCTCTCTCTGTCTCTCTGTCTCTCCTCTCTCTCTCTGTCTCTCTGTCTCTGTCTCTCTCTCTCTCTCTCTCTCTGTCTCTCTCTCCTCTCTCTCTCTGTCTGTCTCTCTCTCTCTCCCTTTCTCTTTCCAAAGATCTAGTGTTTCTAGCTTCCCAGACATCCTTCTTCTCCTACTACCCTAATTACTTTCTGTTGTATATTTCCCCCATCTATGAAATCCAAATGATAATATCAAATAGGGATGGTATTGTGTACTGGAAGGAACAGTGAATTAGAAGTCAGAAGGACTGATAAAGTTCCAGTAAATACCTGTACAACCTTAGTCCAGTCTCTGTACTTCTCTAAGCCTCAGCTTTCTCACCTCTAAAATGGAGATGGTTTATCATACAGGCACTGCCCACCTCATGGGATTATTGGGGGAGTCCAATGAGACAATGTAGGCAAACGTTTTGTAGGCAGTAAAGCACTATATAAGTATAAGTTGTTATTATGAAGACTAGAACTGACTTTCAAATTGTAACTGTAGCTTCTTCACACAGTAATAAAAGTAATTCTTCTAGGCTTTTGTTTGTTTTTCTTTTTTGACACTTTACATTCCTTCTTACCTTTAAAGCCTGTTAATGACTTAGATTTACCTTTTCTAAAGTTCCCAATTTTCTGGCCCTTCTCTTTGGAGATTTTTTTTAAAAAGTTATTCTCTCTTTGTGCTTTACTAAGGTTATTACATGACCAGGCACTGGGTTGTCTATAGAAAGTGCAACTAAATTGAAAGGCCTGATTCTGGGCTCCCTTCAACTAGACTCATATAAATAAAATCCTTTCCATTATCTGCTTTTCTGGCTAGGGTCCTTCACAAAAAGTTCTTTTGAGCAGAGGGCTTTCAGAAGTCCTCCCTTAGGGCATGAGCAGCCAATGAATACTTCATCTGATCTTATCCAGCTGGAGAATTCTGAGGGTGGGGCCTGGGAGAAAATCCTCAAACTCTTCGCTCAGACTCAGCTCAGCTAAGTGCTTAGTAAACACTGTGTATGTATGTATACACACAAGCATACGCACATAAATACAGTTTATACGTATACACACAAACACACACACAAATGATACCTTAAATACTGAGGGCAATGTTGATGTATTTACTAAGAGATTAACTGTGCTGGGCCTGAGGAAAGATATCTAGGATTTTCTGTCTTAGATAGATATATAGATCTCCTAGTTGATATTTTGATCATGTATATATGTGTGTGCACATGTGTATACACATACATGCATACATGTACATGTATGTTATGTATATAAGTGCATATATTGTTATGTATATGTGCACATATTTATATCATAAGATCAGACATTAAGAGCTGGAAGCAATTTTAGAAGTCATCAAATACAACTCTCATTTTACAGTTGAGGAATCTGAAGCACAGATCTGATGACTTATCAAGTATCACATAATACATGCCTAAGGCAGGATTTGAATTTGTATCTTCCTGACTCTGAGTCTGGAGCTCTAGCCACAAGGCTATGCTGTACATATGTATATTCCAATAGATGAATATGTGTGTATGTATACACTGATAGTATTACCTGAGGTCCAGGAGGTACCCCTCTTTCATGTGGGGTTACTGCTTTGGATTCATGTAGACTACGTTAAGTCATACGGTAGTCTAACCCCAAAGAAAACGATATTCAGCCTTGTTTTCCCACACTTTCTGATATCATTACATTCTCACTCCAGAGTCCTGGGAAAAATCTCTTAGATAAAGCTTAGGTTTGGCTCATGTCTAGGGTCTCCCCAAATGGGATTAACAGGGCCCTGGTAGAAAAGTTACTTAGTGTACATGGGAGATATCACAGAGAGACCAACTATTTCTTCTATCACAAAATAAAAGCTTAAAACACAAGTGATTCTTAAGCTGGCATCAACACATACTTAAAACAAGAATTATAATTCACAGTCTCTGTTATGCTAGGCTGGGATCCCTTGCCTCTCAGAAGAATTGCTGGGACTGCTTGCCAGCCATGTAACATTAGCCTCAGATCTGTATTCTCTGTGCAGCAGCTCCAGGTCCACACCTTCTGGCATCCAGGCAAGTATGGCTCATCCTTATGGCAATGGTCATCTTTCCCTTTGTTCTGAAATTCTTCGGGTTTCAGGAACAGGAACTCCCAACCTCTCAAACACATGAAGTAGTTGCCAGGACTGGAAATATCTATCTCTCAGGATCACAGTTTAGTCATTTGTGCTTAACAAAAGAAACAGACCAAAAGAGGCAGCCAGGAATTTCTGGTTCAATCTCAGGCTCATCTCAATAAGCCCATCTCATCTCTGCCATATGCTTGTAGTTGTGGCTGGGAAGGAGAAGAGAAATTCTCCTCCCTCCACTGCAAATCGAAGAGAGGCTGATAGAACCACAAGCAACAGGTTCAAAAGAGAGGATGAAGAGAAAAAGACCAACTGCCTTTAAAACCCAGAGAGAAAAAATCTTCCTGGCTCAGTTACCTATTGTCTTTGAAATAGCCTCCAATTACAGACGCTAAAAAATCAACCCTCCAGTCACAGGAACTAAGTACTGCAGCCTCCTACAGGTCCACACTTGAGGACTTAGAGCAACATATGTGGTCTCGAGGCTACAGGTTCCCCACCCCTAAACTAAAAGATCAACCAGGAGTGACTGGTCACATGTGTCTTTCAGCAAGGGGGTAAAACAAAGGTAATTTATTTGAAGCAGTCAAGACATGCAAGACCCACATCATGCAGCCTTCATTGGATGGTCCTACTTCATTCTCCTCCTCCCATTAAACATTTACTATGCCCAGAAATTTAACTGGGATGCTTTTTGACACATAAACCACTATTCCCAATTCCAGATAGGCTCTGGGAATCTGGAGAAACTCAAGCACGGTCCTTTCTTGATCATCTCTCCCCAATGTCTTTCACTAAAGAATCTCAAAGAAGTCCAAATGGAAAATCTCTGAATTGTTTTCTGAATGTTATGCAATGTCCCAGCAATCCACTCAGTTAAATAAATATTTCTTAAGCCCCTACAGTGTGCCAGGCACTGGACTAAGTACCAAGAATATAAAGAGAGGTAAGGGGCAGGGGGAATACCTATTCTCAAGGAACTAATGGAGAGGACAACAACAAACAATTATGTACAAATAACCTACATATAAGATAAATTTGAAGTAACCAACAGAGACAACACCAGAATTAAGAATGATTGTGTCTTTGACAACCCTCAAATAACTCATTTTGATGGCCCAGGTCTATCATATAGAATTACAGAGTTGGAAGAGACCTCAGCAGCATCTAGTACAATTCACACATAAAAATAATTTCCATTATAACATACCCAACAAGTAGTCATCTCTCCCCTGTCTGATCACATCGAAGAAGGGTAATATGACCTCTATCCACCTCTTGAGGAAGTCCATCTTGCTATTTAACAGCTCTAATTATTAAAAATATTTTTCCTGACAGCAAAACCTAAATTTGCCTACTTGCAACTTTAAGCTTTTGACACTGGGACCAAAAACAGCAAGTTTCATTTTCTCCATCATGTGACAGTCTTTCAAAAACCAGGAGAAAGCTATCCCATTCTCCTTGAGTCTTCTCTTCTCCAGAGAAAACATGTCCAGTTCCTTTATGTGTTCCTATGATATATGACACAGACTCAAGATCAGTTGGTCCATAGTCATTAAACATTTACTAAGTGCCTACTATGTGCTAAGGACTCACCAGTATGATTTCTGTCTTTTTATCACTATCCAGCTTTTCAATGTCTTTCTTAAGTTGTGGTTTCCATAAATGAACACAATATGCCAAATGAAGGCTGGAAAGGGAATAGTACAGTACGACCATCACTTTCCCTATTCCTGGAAGCCATACCACTTAATACAGTCCAAGATTTCATAAATTTTTTTGGTTTCTACATCACACTGCAGACCGCTAACTTGAATTGAGTTTACAACACACTAAAACCCCAAGTTGTCCTAGCACTTGATAGGCTTGGACATTACAATACATGCAAACACAAATTTGCCACCAAACATGATTTTCCAAAGTTTTCAAAGAGCTTTGCTTGCTTGTTACTTGTAAGAGCCTATCCCAAACCAAAACAAATAGAAAAGAATAAAATTAAACACCTAACGAGTGAAAAATGAAGAAAAATTAAAGTAAAAATGAACTTCCACTTTCACAGAGAAAATTGTGTTCTAAACGTGTTCCTAGGATATGTTGGACTCTCTAAAAAGGAATTAGTACTTGAGATTGACTGCAAGTCCACTCCACTCATTCTCAGGTAAGGCATCAAAGTGTGTTGGATGAAAATTCTTCCTACAGGTCCTTCTGGCACATAGAGCAAATGAAATGTATTTTTTTATTTTAAAATTTTTATTCTGAACTTAAACACCTCCAAAGAGCATTTTCACACCTACAACCAAACATTAAAAAATAATCATGTGTGCTACTATAATATCTTTTTCATATTTATATTTTATATAATAAACTCTTCATGTTGCTTTCAAAACTGTCCAGCAAGTTTGTGCTTCCTTCTGAATTTCTTTCTGCCCTTTTCCATGCATTTTAGAATGTTTCAATGGCCCTCTTTGTGGGAAGGGTTAAGTAAGGGGGAATTAATATAGGTACCCTAACTGTACTCATGGAAAACCAAGAAAAGAGAAGGGGGAAAATCCCTTATAAGATATAAACATAATCAAACAAAACAAATCCCCACTGTAGTTTGTTCAAAAAAATGTGTGTTTCTCTGTACCTTTTATCTATCACTTTTCTTTCAGGAGATAGGTAACATACTTCATCACAGGTCTTCTGTAGATGTGGTTGGTCATTACATTGGTTAGAGTTGTTATATTTTTCAAAGTTGTTTTTTCTTTACAGAGTTGCTGTCCTTATATAAATTATTCTCTGGATTCTTCTCGTGTCACTCTGTATCAGGTCATACTACCTAGGATACTCTAAAATTATCTCTATTGTTTCTTACAGTACAACAATAGTGTATTACATTCATATATCCCAATTTGTTCAACCATTCTGGAATTGTGTAAGAGGAAACCTAAGGAAACTCCTTAGACTATAGTTCTTCTCTTTTCCTCCTTCTCTCTCTCTTTTACTCTCTTTATTCAGGATTAGGAAGTTTATTTTGCGTATTCCCTTCCTGGTATTATTCTCTCTCTTAATACCTCTTTCCTTCTGGTCACTTGTTTCTCTGCTGAGTTTGATGTATTTGAGTATGTATGCACATGTGTGTATGTCTGTGTGTATGTATGTGTGTTTTAGCCCTCATTTGTCTGTTTCATCAAAGATTGGACTTTATCGGATGCTTGCTCCCCTAGTCCTTCCTCCAAGTTTGTATTCTCTTCTTATATACTCCAAATATGAGAAATAGCAATTTGTGTCTGCTTCTTCCTTCTTTTTACATATTTCTCCTTTTTCTCTCCCTTCTCCTGACTTTCTCTAAACCCTCAGAACAGCATCAATCCATGACCCCTCTAGGAACTCTCTTTTTCATATTTAATATCCTTTGAAGGAACACATTTCTCTTTCCCCTATTAAAATGTTAACATTATATTATTATACAGTTCCTTCCAATTGCACAAATTAATGTAGCTTTCTAGATTTCTCTGGATTCTTGTGTCCATATTTCAACGTTCCTACTCAACTCTGGTCTTTTCATCAGAAATGCTGAAGGTTCTTTATTGCATTAAGGATCAGATTTCCCCCATAGGAGCGCATTCAGCTTTGCAAGTTAAGTTATTTTTTTGTTGAAGCCTTTTTTTTTTTTTTACCTCTTGGAATGTTGTATTCCAGGATCTCTCCTTTGTAGAAAAACAACAACAGGTTTTGTGCGCTTTTGACTGTAGTCCCTTGGAACTTGAACTGCTTCCTTCTATGTATCTGAATTATTTTAGAAGCTTTAAATTTGGGCTATGATGTTTCTGGAATTTTTCCTTTTGTATTTTCTTTCAGAAGGCAATCAGTTACTTTTTTCTATTTTTCCTTTGCTCTCTGGTTCAAGTAGATCTAGGTAGCTTCCTTTTATATCTTGAACTACAGTTCCTAGGCTTTAAAAAATAATGGTTTTCAAGGAATATGATGATTCTTAAATTATCTCTATGTGGCCTGTTTTCAAGTCAGTTATTTTTATATCAAACATCTTAATTTTCTTCTGTTTTTCAATCTTTTGTCCTAATATTTCTTCCTATATTATGGAGACAATTTCTATTTGGTCTTTTCTACTATTTAGGGAGTCTATTTCTTGGGTAAAGTTTATTATCCTCGACTCTTTTAAACTATTTTTTTCTCTTTCCAATTCTTTCTACTAGAGCATTGATTTCATTTTTATTCTTATGTTTAATTTATTCCTAATAGTCATGTAGTCTGTGTGGAAAATCCATTTTAGATAGTTTCTTGCAGGATTTGATGGAATCCAGGCATGGTGCTAGAGATTCCCTCTAAAATCAGGCAGAACTAACCATAGCTCCAGTGCCTCAGGGGAAAAACAGCAAAAAGCACCAACAGCTTCAGCGAATCTGGCAAAGCTCTCCTTCAGCAGCCGTGGCATCAAGGTTAGTCAACCAGCTGCAGTAATTCCAAAGAACTTAGTCCCAATTCTGCATTCTGCTTGCATTTTTCCTTGGCTTGTTTTTTTTCCTTATGTTTCTCTCTAACTATACTTATCGGTCTAAAGAGGTGTAGGAGGTGTTCAGAGAGGACTTAGTTCCTCGGGTGGTAGGGCTGCTGAGCCCTTCTCAGGGCTGCTCATCCACCTCTGGTGTCCACCTATCACCCAACTCTCACCTGTGGCTCCAAGAAGCTGTAGCATATGTAGTGGCCACACCCCAGTAAACCATCTTGACTGACAGACTAAACCAGGTTCAGGGTAACTGACAGACCTCAATCCATTGGTAAGTTAGGGGGATGTCTACTCCAAGTATGTGAAGACTTCCCCCAGGCATAATGAGCAGATAAGAACAGTTTGTTCCAATAGAATTGAAGAAGGCTGAAGCAGGCACTGCGGAGCTCTTAGAGCTTGGGCATCAAAGACAAGGTCATCCACTGCAAACTGGACCATAGCTAGCAGTCCTGTCTTTGGCTTGCCACTAGACTTCATTGACTCTGGAAGAGAGAGATGGACAACTTTGTGCAACTCTACCTCACTTCAATCCAATTCACCAAGTCAAGACACAACTCCAGTATGTCATTTGACCAACTGAAACAAAGGATGAGCAGCATTGGAGGCCTAGAGCAGGGATTCTTAATTCCTAGGGCATAGATGCACAAGGAATCTGTAGCTAGATTTCAGAATGTCTGCAAACTTTGGTGGGAAAAAAATTACATTTTTATTTTCACTAACCCTAACTAAAATTTACTATTTCTTTCAATTATTTAAAAATGTTATCCTGAGAAGGCATCTATAAACTTCACCAGACTATCCAAGAGGTCCATGATTCTAAAAGGGTTGCAAACAAGACTCCTCTGGTTTAAGGAGTAGTCTATATTCATATATTTGAAAACATGACTTCAAATCCTCCCTTAGGCATTTATTAACCAGAGTTACAGTGTTAATAAATGCCTAAGGGAGGATTTGAACTCATATTTTCAAGTATATGAATATAGACTACTCCTTAAATCAGAGAAGTCTTGCTTTCAAACCTTTCTCAAGTCTATAATCAACCACATCAGTTAGGGCTGAGGATCACCAACTTATATCAATGAGGATAAAGTTGTAAGCACAGAAATGACAATCAATCAGGTAACCATTCAGTTGGGATGTTGGCAATAGAAGATGTAATAGATTTCCTTCCTCTTAAATGGGAAATAAGCAGGCACTTACTAGCTGTGTGACCATAAACAAGTCACTTAACCCTGTTTGCCTCAATCTCCTCATCTGTAAAATGAGCAGGAAAAGGAAATGGCAAACCACTTCAGTATCTTTGTCAAGAAATTAGATCGTGGAAAGTTGGATACAACTGAACAGCAACTTAACTGCAAGGGACAGGGAGGGAGTTCATCAGGACTGTAGTAACTTGGGAAAGAAGCATTCCACATCTGTTGGCTTCTGAGTTTAACTAATTATTTCTGATGCCTGTATGCTAAGTTCATTTCTACGCAGCTGAAAAAGTTTAAAGACTGTCATCACTATCTAAATGTGTAGACCTGAGAGACATAGCTCTAGTTCCCCTGCCCTAGTTACACTTCTCTTCCTGTTGCTTTCCTCTTAACCACACTCCCTTCAGGAAAAGCAACTGAAAGTGTAATAAATTGGCATGAGACTAAAAAGGGCAAAAAATTTTTTTGTTTCTTATATGTTCAGTTTTATTTGCTGTTTTATGATTGCATAGGGACTTGCAGAAGGCATTTCCTGGTGAGAGATGAGAGCTAAGACTCAGCTATATTCTATATCATGCATGTGAATACAAGAGAATTCAAGTTCTCATCTAACTTAGGTAAAGATAAAAATGAAATTTTAAAGTGAACCATGAGAAAGAAAATTCCAATGCCAGAAACGTTATAGCAATATGAAATAAGGCAGTGAGTTGACATGAGATTGGCCACTGTACAAAACCACTGAGGCAAAGAAGGTAGAGAAAGAATCTGAGTCAGGTGTCAAAGAATTATGGAGCAGAAAAGAGATAACAAAATAGCATACAGCATTATAGCAGAAAAAGAGTGAATAAAAGAAAAGTAGAAGGTTAATCATAGAGGAGACATCAGGGAATTGTACTAGCAGGATTTTCCCCAAAAAAACTTTCTCTAGAAATCTATCTTTGAATGGTGGGTATTTGTAGGAAAACAAGTTTGATGGATGCATTTTGTATTTATGTCACTGTCATTTCTGAATATACATACTGCTTCAGCTGCCTGCCCTGCCCACCTTGATATACACACAATCCTGCTTTCTAGAATTGAACCATCCTTTGTTTAAAAATAAATGAGGAAAATTAATTAATACCAAGACCTCATCTGATGATGTAGAAAGTATCCTGCTCTACAGTTTTCCTCCAAGGGATGTATGGTTCATCCACTGTTCTACAGATCATATTAGTTTTTCAGTCATGCAGAGCTGAATTGGGAAAGAATGGTACATAACAGAAATTGAGGCAATACCCAGAATGGACTGGGCCTGACTCTTGTGCTATTATTCCCAGAAAGCCCTAGTACAGGTATTTCCATTTTCTGTTCTATGTCATCCCCAAACAGTGATTGAGGAAAGCAGAAACTGACCACCAATTATGAAGTATGGCAGGAATTTATTAGGTGCCTATTATGAGTAAGAGGCAGCCAAGTGGCTCCATGGATACAGTGCCAGGGCTTGAGTCAGGAAGACTCTTCACAGCCAACTGTGTGACTCTGGGCAAGTCACTTAACTCAGATTGCCTCAGTGTCCTTATCTGGAAAGTAAGCTGGAGATGGAAATGGCATACTATTATCTTTGACAAGAAAACCCTGAATGGGGCCATGAAGAGTCAGACACAACTGAAAACTGACTAACCAATTCAATTGTATATCTAAGGTTTAATACAAGTGTCTTCTACATGTTGTTGTTCAATCATTTCCTACTCTTTGTGATCCCATTTGGGGTTTTCTCAGCAAAGATGCTGGAGTGGTTTACCCTTTCCTTCTCCAGCTCATTTTCCAGAAGAGGAAACTAAGACAGAGTTAGGTGACTTGCCCAGAATCACACAGCTAGTAAGTGTCTAAGGCCGGCTTTGAACTCAGGAAGAAGTCTTCTTGATTCCAGGCCTGTCACTCAAACCACTGAGCCACCTAGCTGCTCATAGGCATACAAAGACAAAGCAAAAACCAGTCCTTGCCTTCAAAGAGTTTACATTCTACTAGGAGAGATACACAAATGAATATATATGAAATAATTTAAGGAAGGGGAGATCATTAACAATGAAATGATAAAGAAAATCTTCCCATAGGAAGTGTTACCTAGCTGAACTTTGATGGCAACTAAAGAATTGCAAGAGACAATGCAGAGAATACCTTCAATTGCAAGAGACAATGCAGGAGAGATCCTGAGTTTAGAGAACAGCAAGTTTGGCAAGAATAACATGTGCTTTATTTAAATCACCCCATTTGGAGTCACTGAAGCTGTTAGTTCTTTGTATAATGAACTGTGAACTGGCCAGACTCGCTCAGAGTGTTAGGAACAAACCAGCAGACCAAAAACAGACCCTTGGCTTCCTAAGCTATTGACTAAAGCACTGTCCCTCAAAATGTCAACAAGAGGCTTCCCCATTGAGGGTCTTCAGTATAAGGCATCTACTGTTCTGAGAAAATGACTTGGCTGAAAAGGAAGCACCAAGAAGAAGAAAAGGAGAAGGGAATGGGTAAAAATGTTTATTTGATCAAAAAGAACCATAGAGATTTGGGGTGGGGAGACAGGGGAAAACAGTTTGCTATGAGCATTGGGGTTTAGGAGAAGGGAAAAGGAACCAGGAAAAAATAGAATATAATTTTTTTAAATTAAAAAACCAACTGGGATCTTTACAGTAGTTTGGGGAAATACTCAGCGTGTCATCACATCAGTTCATGTAACCATATTGATAATAGAGTCAAATTCACATAGTTTTTTTTTTCTCTCTGCGATGGGGCTATGTTCTCTGTTCCCTCAAAAGATTTAAAATGAATCTGCTCTCACTACCTTACAATGTTTTCTTTTCCAGGGTTTTCTTAGTCTTTGGGCATTTGCTTTGTTCAAACATGTTCTGGCTTGGTCCAGATATGTATTCTTATTGTAGCTTCACTCCTGGGAAATTTGTACCTCTTCCCTGGCTTCTCTCCCTCATTCTCCTTTGTAAACACTAAGGTATGGTTTGAGCTTTGCTTTAAGTAGTGTTTATTTTCTTTATTAGTAAAAGATGTCTTCCATCTATGAGAAAGGCCTATTGTCTCTGTCACTAATAACTCAGTCCTTATGTACACGCAAAATAATTCCTACAAGACTCTTGTGTAACTCTCCTATAGTCCTTTAGTACTTCTTGCCTTTGTCACGTTTTCCTCATCCTCTTCTGAATTCACCTTGGAATCTCTCTAGCTCCCCTCTTCCTACTACATTATTTACACCCAGCAAAAGAGAGGTAGTTTGGTCTATTAGACATAGCATTGACCTTGAAACCAAACATGCTTGAGTTATGATCCATGTCTATTTGGTGACTGGCACAGAGAACAAAAGGACAGTTATATGACATAAATACTTTTCTCCATTATCATCCTTGGTATAGCAGTCAATGACATAGATTGAATCACAAAATCAAAGACAAAAAATTTGAAAGGGATTTTGAGAATCATCTGGGCAAGAGTTTGTACCCTGCAGTCTGTGAAGTTCAAAAAAATTTTTGATAACTATATTTCAATAGAATTGGTTTCTTTTGTAATCTTATGTATCTTATTTCATGTATTTAAAAACATTATTCTGGGGAGTCCATAGGTTTCACCAGACTGCCAAAGGGGATCATGATATAGAACTTCTGATACAGCCCAACTCACAAAGAGTATCCACAGTAGTAATAGGGCCTATCCCTTAAGACTCTGAGCAATTGACAGATCCAGGGAAGAATGCCCAGGCCCACAACCACATTAGTATAGTTCAACAAAGAAGAAGCATGGCTAGAACGCCACTATTATAAAAGAACATTTATCTTGACCAGAGACAAACTGTCATTCATTGTTTCCTGCATAGTATTAACTGACTACTATTACTATAACTCCTGCCAACTTTTGCCTCCCATTTTTGTTTGACTGTGCTTTTGATCTGTAGTCCATCACTCTTGCCCAGTCTTCTGAAGCTGTTGACATCAGTAAACACTTTAGCTTTACTCAAACACACCATTCTGCTTTTTCTCTCAGATCTCTGCTTGGGCCACTCTTCCCTTCCCCATCCCTACCCCCACCCATATTCTCCTATTCTTTCCCTCAGGAGCTATTAATTATCCTTAATGACCAGCAGGTGAAGCCAATTCAAGGCACTCAGAAGTCAAAACATTCTATTTTCCCTGCTCTGAGACAATGATGGAACCACTTGCCACCCAGTAGGACCGCCATCTGGAGACACCAGGACTGAGGACATAGACCAAAACAGTCAATCAATCAATCAACAAGTACTTATTAAGCATTTGATATGCACCAGGCACTGGGCTAAGTGCTGGGGACACAAATACATTGAATGAGACAATCCCCACTAGCAAAGAGCTGATATTCTAACATCTAACAACATGGATGATCATTTCAGTCCAAAGTTGTAATATTGAAGAACAAGCCCTTTGGAAGGCCAGGTGGGGAAGCATCACTATGTTCTGATGCTAAATGTATATCAGTAACAAAGTTAAGCTGGAGTCAGCTTAAACAGAAGAGCCTGACTTAAATGTTCAGGGTAAGCATTTATACCTTGCATGTGACAGGCACTGTGCTAAATACGGGGAAGAAGAAGGAATGCTTATTCTTCTTAGCCATAGAGGGAAGAGCTAGGGGCAGAGGGTGGAATTTGCAGATAGATTTAGGCTCCATATGGGGGAGAGAATTCTAACAATTAGCATGATCAAAAAGTAAAATGAGCTGCCTAAGGAGACATTGAATTTTCCCTTGGTAAAATTGGATAGCAAAAAAAAATTGAATAACCAATTATTGAGAATACTATAGAGGGGAATATATGTACATATGTGTGTGTGTGTGTGTGTGTGTGTGTGTGTGTGTGTGTGTGTGGGTGTATGTTTATGTGTATATATATATTATATATATATATATATATATATATATATATATATATATACATACATATTTTTTAATACACATACCCATTTGTACCATCTCTAGGGCAGGGTGGGAGGAAGAAAAAGAAATTTACATGATAGCTTTATTATATATTTAAAAGGAACAGTTAGTTATGCATAATAGATTTGCAGTTTCATGTGCATATGTATTCTTCTCTGACAAGGAGAATCAGAGTTCTTCACTCCAATAAAAAGGAGAAGGAAGGCACAGCGTGGACTGAAGAAATATAGAGAAAACTAGACTTACCTTTTGGAATGACCATTCTTGAACTCTGACCTGCCTCAAACTGCTACCTTACTTCTATATTTACCTTCCATCATTCTGTACGTACATAGTTGTTTGGACATTGTCTCCGCCTTTACAGTATAAGATCCTTAAAGGCAGAAACTGAATTTTGAGTTACAATGTATCCCTAGTGCCTTACTACAACGTCCATAGTAAGTGATTGTTGACTGACATCAGAGAAAGACCAGCAAAGGAATAGTGGAAAATGGAGGATGAGAATGGAAAACAGGATTAGAGTAATTGATTGGATAGATGATAAATAAATTAAAAATCCAGAGAGGGAGCTGATTCTTCTTCAACCTGTCTGACCTCTCCTTAGTCTCCTTTGATGGAACTTCATCCATGTCATACCCATTAATTATAGATGTCATCTAGGCTCTATCCAAGATCCTATTCTCTTGTTTTCTCAGAACACTTGGTGATCTTGTCAGCTCCCATGAGTTCAAATATTACCTCCTTACAGATAATTTCTAGGTCACTGTTCTCCCCACAAATGTAACAGTCATCCAAGATAGATATGAGAAATCAGAAGATTGAAAGCAAAAGATGCTGAAATATTAGCAATTAGATGCAATTATTTTCATGATGATTTATTTTGCAAATACTTATCATTAGCACTACAATGAGAGATGATTAAATGTCCAATGAAATTATGTTTTTTGTATCTCCTTTTAACACACAATAAAAATTCACTCTTCCAACCTCTTTAATTGCCCCCACTAGAAGTACCCGTGAGACACCTTTCCATTTTGGTACCATGAACTTTTGACATCTTCTTTCATCTATAGCAAGAATATCATGATTAATGGGACTCAATTTCTCCCCTCATATGCCTGCTATGTTGGGCATCGACTAAGGATCTTATTATATTCAGAGTACCAACAGTTAAGTCAGTGTTTAAAGATGGCCTAATACTGTAGGATTCTTTATGCCCTCTGCTCCCTTTACACAGACACACACACACACACACACACACACACACACACACAACCCCTATAACTGAAGAAAAAAAAGGATCAAAAGCTATTTTGATCATTTTCTTTGTTTTAAGGGCTGTCATGGTCAAAGAGCTCACTAAGTGGCCAACCTCTTAATGATGTCTCTATACTTTTCAAGGCCAGTCATCAAAAAGAAGGTGTGAACTGTCATCAGGACCATATTAAAAGTGTTTCCAGCTTGGTAGAAAGCTGCCAAAGTTAGTTCTTTGCTGCCCTCACCTCAATAACCCAGGATCATCTCCATGTTACCACAAGTCATCATGGGAGGATTTTGTCTCAGTTGGGAAGGCAATGAAGAGAAGGTAGGGAGGTCAGTGACCTCATCCCAAACGTATCAATCGTCAAAGAGAGATGTGTGAAACTATTCAATTAAAAGCATAATGTGAGTTACCGAAGTAACAGATGCTAAACAAGTGCAAGAATTAAAGAAACAGAAGCCTCTCATATTCCATTTGAGGCACTTTCAGATACAGTACCCTGCTATTTTTATCACTCCTAGTATAGATAGTCATTTTTCTTTGAAAGTTTTTCCCTTTCCCACTCTTCTTTTGCCCTATTCATTTTCACACAGTAATCTCAACATTGTTCTAAAATTGGCCTTGTTAAAATTCATCATTGATTTATTTTTCTTCCTCCTTGGGTTCCAGTGAATCATTTCTCTGTACTCACTCACTGTACTCAAAGGAGGCAGGGAAACATAGGATACTTCCTCCAAGAAGAGGAGATGGTCATTTGATTCACTGTATTATAGGCCCAGCAACTCTATTCTGTCTCCTGACCTCATGAGGTACACAAACCCCTTATCAACCCATTCCTGACTCCAAGCCAGATCAAGTCTGAGGGGCTCATTTCTGGCCTGTGTTGTCCTCCAAA
Source organism: Potorous gilbertii (assembly GCA_028658325.1). Taxonomy (NCBI): domain Eukaryota; kingdom Metazoa; phylum Chordata; class Mammalia; order Diprotodontia; family Potoroidae; genus Potorous; species Potorous gilbertii. The sequence goes on along the minus strand of CM053771.1, from coordinate 182,485,739 downwards.
GGAGACTGGGAAGAAGGAAGCAGCATTTTTATGAGCTCTTTTAGGGTATTCCTCTTACAAATATCTCTGTTTTGTTCTGACCCTAGCTCTGATTCTTGGTTCCTCCTCTTGGCTTTTGCCTCTCTTTAGTCTATGACTTCTGGTTTTGACCACTGCCTATGTCCATAAATTGATTACTTCCTATGCTTTGGGAAATTTCCTTATCTTGGGTCATGTTCTCTATGCCTATGTGACACTAATCCCAGTTTGAGGACCTCCACTTTTAGGCTCCACTTTCATCAGAATGCCTACCTCTCAAACCTCTTCCAGCTTCATGTCATGATTGTACATTTCAATGGGAAGAGGAGACACTGGCTTTCCTGCTTACCTACTTCATGCTGTCCATGATCACTTTTCTTTACTAAAAAGCAAAGATAGTAGAAAAATACAGGGTGATTCCACCCCAAGAGTCAAGAGATAACCTCCTTTTAAATTCATAGGCTGTTTATTCAGGAAACACAAAAATTAAATGTTCAACATGCTCCAAATCCTGTGCTAGGTTTTGAAGTAAACTTGCAAATTATCAGACATTCACATGGATCTGTTTTGTTTTGTTTTTGTGGAAGGGAGAAAGACAAGGTAATTGGGGTTAAGTGACTTGCCCAAGGTCACACAGCTAGTAAATGTGCCAAGGCCATATTTGAACTCAGGTCCTCTTGACTTCAGGGCTGTACTGTGGTCACTGCACCACCTAGCTGCCCCCCATATGGATCTGTTTTAGATATTCTCTTTAACAATGCAGTCAGTCAAGCATTTATAAAGTATTTACTATCTGCCAGGAAATCATGCTTGGAGCTAGGCATACAAAAGGCAAAAACATAGTTCCTGGCCTCAAGGAGCTTATGGTTTAATAGGAGTGAGAACATTTAAATAATTCAGAACATACAGCAACCCAACAGTGTAAATAATAGGTAATCTCAGAGGGAAGACACTAGTGGAAAGGAATGGGCATCCAGGACCCACGTCTGCCCATCCTGTGCAATTCTTGTACATGTGCCCCTGTAAGCTCCCCATAGGAGGTCTACAGAACGTATTAGAGGCTTTCCTTGCTTCATCCAGACTGTGTGGAGACACCAGCAGAATACACTGTCTGTCTACCTGTCATCCCTTGCCCTCAGCACATGAATGATCTATTCCCTCTTCCCAACACACATTTCCCTGTGATGTCAACCTTTACTCATCTTCTTCCAATTTCCTTATAGGATATATATTGTATCTTGTGCATGTACCTCTCCTTTTCCCTCTAAATGATATTCATTTTCATTTCTTCAGAGACTGTTGCATTCATTCAGGGGTGTGTTGGTAAATGTTTCACAACCAGCTCTGTAAAAAACGTTCCCGCAACTTTAAATTTTAATCTACATTAAAATTTTCTCTCTCACTTTCTTACAGCTAGACCATCAGCAAAACAATAAATGAAGCCTTTATTTGTAGCATCTGTCAATTTCTGAGGTGTCAATGCTCACACTGAAAATGTAACAATCAGCTCTTGATTCTGCGTCTCTCTGATATATAGTACCTTAGAATACCATTTTACCACTGCTGCTGTAAGGCAGGGAGAAAAAGAATTTTTCAGGCAGACACAAAGATGAGAAAGGTGACATCTTTGCCTCAAAATCCTTACAAATGGAATACTTATGTCAATATTACAAGAACTGTAATTTCACTGATATCTGTCCTTCCTCCACCAATGCAGGTCATAATCCTTCTTCAAAAATCATCTTTGTGAGTTGCTGTGGCAAATTATAATGATGATGATAACGACAATCATCTTCATCATCATGGCCAACCTGGTGACGAACCTCTGAAAATGCGCAATGATTGCTGGTTGTTTCTGTCTCCAGAGCTACATGTTTAGTTGGCATAGTTACGTAGAAGCCCAGATCACTTTCACTGCACATTTCAATGCAATTTAATTCACCAATCAGTGCATAGCTTACACTAGGACCTGGGGGATACAAATTGATAAGATACAGTCCCAGCCCTCATGGAGTTTATAATCTAAAAGGACAAGGGTAGACAGACATATAAATCTACCCAAATAATGGTGATGCATGGGCTAATAAAGTAAATACAAAGGGGATCAACTAGATAAATGTAATGGGGAAGAGAAAGATTTCACTTTCAGTTGGGGCTCCAGGGTCAGGGACAGTGTTCAGGGAAGACTTTATGAGAAAGTAGCACCTAAACTGGGCCTTAATGGATACAACATAAAGAATTCACCAAGTGGAGCTACAGAGGGAGAGTCTGTTCCTAGTATAGAAATTGGAGAACATAGAAATAGGAGAAAGTAAGAAAAGAAAGGGCACAAAGAGTAACTTAGATTAACTAGAATGGAGAATATTTGAAAAAGAATAATGTGAGATGTAGTTCAACGCAGTTTGGAACTAGGTTGTAGAGGACAATGAGTGTCAATTCGGGAGTTTATACTTTATTAAGTTGTCAATAAGGGGTTTTGAAGAGAGTGATATAAGGGCATCAGTGGGAGGTATGGATTGGAAGGTGATTAGGCTTGAGGCAGGAAGACAGATTGGTCTCTTACAATAGGCCAGGTAAAAAAGAGATGAAGACCAGGTGTCCCACCTGTTGCAGTAGGATTGGAAAGGAAGCAACTGAGTTTAACTTTATTGCAGTGCCTTCTAGTAGGAAAGATATAATAGACATAATAAGATAAGATAAGAGATAAGATAAAGAAGATACAATCATGATAAAAGGTATGATGTGATCAATGGGATAAATATAAAGGTAATGCAATATAGAGGAAAAGTGACCAGCTTTGGAATCAGAAGACCTGATATCAAATCCTTTTCCTGCTCCTTATTAACCTCTATGATCCTGAATAAGTTCACTTAATTAAGTCTCATCAGTAAAATAAGGTCGTTAACCTAGATAATTTCTAAGATTCCTTCTAATAGAGGTTCAGAGGAGGAAGAGAATACTTTTGGCTAGTGATAGGTGAGAAGAGTTTTAAAATAAGAATAACAATGAGTAATATTCATTTAATGATTTAAGGTTGTTTGCAAAGTGCTTTACAATTACCTTGTTGATCATCACAACAATGCTGAGGGGCAGCTATTGCTATCTTCATTTTATAAGTGGTGACACTGAGACAAGCAGACGTTTAAATTATTTGCCCATGGTCACAAAGCTAGTATGTACCTGAGACTGGATTTGAACTGAGGTCTTCTTGACTCCAAATCCAGTGTTCTATCCTTTGTAGCATCCAGCTGCCTCTATCAGTGGAGACTGTGAACCTATTAGTAAGGTAGATATGGGGAAACCAGGTATCCAAATATAGAAAGTGCTTTACAATCTATAAAATTACAAACCATGTCTAGATCCCTAGTACAAAGTTGCTACATTTTTGTTTCCCCAGAGACTTTTGTTTTAACTTGTGTCCCCAGTGCTTAGCACAATGCCTGGAACATAAAATGAATTTAATAAATGCTTCTTGACTGGCTGACCCACTTTAGATTTAGCGCTGCCGCCTGCTCTGGATCCTACTTATAAGAGGCAGACTTGAGGGTGACTTAATTTTTTTTTCTCTCAGCCTTATTTGTCTGATTTGACCACCCATATAGCCAGGATTCACTTGACACTGGGAGCTATTTCCACCATTATTTTGTTATATAGGCTGAACCACAATGTTCGTAATGAGTTTACATCCTGCGTAACTCTCAAGTTAACAAAACAATCTCCTCCCATGAATCTATGGGGGACAAAAAATAGTACAAGTATTATTATACCTGTTTTACAGATGGGGAAACTGAGGCTCAAGGAGATTAAATGTCTCACTTCAGGCCCACATGAGTGGTAAGGGAGGAGTCTGTGACTCAAGTCCAGGCTTTAACTATAAATCAAGTGCTTTTCCCACTATAGCAGACCATCAGAGAATAGCTGTTTTAACTGGTCCTAACAGTCTTCAGTGACTTTTAACATGCTAGGATGGTGGAAGGCCAAGAAGAGCCTCAGGAAATTCAGTCTAGTGATTGTAGCTTTCAGGTTTTTTTTAAACTTCTTGCTGCCTAAATGTGAGTTTCTTTTGAGCACTGGGCCTGTGAGACCGTACTTATGTGAACCACTGGTAAATGAAATCCTCAAGGCATCTGTATTTGGGGACATGGAGTTAAATGGATCAAATAGGAAATATGCACTTAGCTTCTAATGTTGGATACCTCAAGACAGAATCAATGCCATTTCAAAAAGAATGCTTCTGGAGTGCTGTTTATAAGCCTGCTGATAGGTAAACTATTGTAGGTGAACACCCTAGGGAAAGGAAATGGGTGAATTAAGGAGACCATTTAACACTAAAAAGCATTCCCCTTTCCGTTCTGGAAAACTGAAGAAACCTAAGAAACATCATCCACAAGCTTGCATAGCAAATTTTAATTCCTCTCAAATATGCTGAAGGACTTTTATGTGGTACAAGGGCATAGGGAAATAGTAAGATATAATCTATGTATTTGGTTTCCTTTAATGTGGTGCTGAAATCTAGATGACAATGGAATCAAGAATTAACATATTCTCTTCTCTGTCCTGGCTGGAAATTAGGAGCAGAGTTGGCCCTATGTAGGTGTCCTAATGGGATTAGTTTGGCCCATGAAAGTTCTAATGATTCTGGCTAATATCCTGTTGGGTTACAGGACCACAGATTGAGAGCTGAGAAGAACCTCGGAGGCTATAGTACAACCTCTCCCCTCTTATGTTACAGACAAGGAAACTAAGGCCTAAAAAAAATGGCTTGCTCAAGATCTCCTAGGAAATAGGTAGCTGGAGTTGAGTTTGAATCCAAGTTTTCTGACTCCAAATTCCGTGCTCTTTCTTCTGCTTTAGTTGTGCATGATGAAAAAGCAAACTCCAGTTTAGACTGGGCTCAATTTTCTTTCCATTAGCTTCCCTTGATATTTTATAAAGATTGAAACAAGCATTTCCTAATGAATCAACAAACTTTTGTTAATCACATACTACTGAACTGGGAAGTCAATAAAAAAGTAAAAATATTCCTTTTCCTCAAGGAGTTTACTTTCTGTCAGAGGAAATAACACACACAAATATAAGTATGTAAGAAATATATGTAAATAGATAAAAGTTAATAAGAAAGGCATAATGAGCTGGAGGGGATTAGAAAAGATTTCTTGGAGCTGAAACTTGAAGGGAGGAAGAGATTCTACGAGGCAGAAGTCAGAAGGAAGAGCATTCCAGGAACCAGGGATAGTTGATGCAAATACATGGAGAAAGGAGAGAGAACATTTTGTGGCAGGAAAAGTAACTCAGTCAGAGTAACTGAACTTTAAAGTATGTGATGAGGAATGTGTAAGAACGCTGGAAGGGCTAGGTTATTTAGACGTTCAATGGGCAAATAAAGTAGTTTATACTTTAACCAAAAACATAGGGAGTCGCGGAAGGTTATCAAATAAGATGCATTTTAGGAAAATCAATCTTAAAGCTCTGGGGAAGAAGGATTGGAATGGAGAGAAACTTGAAACAAGGAGACCCAATAAGAAATTACTGCAATAGTTGAGGCAAGATGTGATAAGGATCTAAATCAGGATGGTGGCTAAGAAATGAGGAAAAGAAGGATGGGAGAGACGTTATTGAGACAGAAATTACAAATTTTGGTGACCACCTAGATATGTGGGATCAGTAAGAGTCAGGAATTGAAAATAGCAACACTGAGGACCCATGTTTGACCTTAGGAAAGAGACAGGCCACCTCTTCATTAGAGACTAGAGGAGGACATCATCATGGGGCGGAGTGATGTGAAGAGGTTGTGAGATAAAGACAGCATGGAAAGGGGGATCTTAAGATGAATATTCTTGATATCTTGGGTGAGGTAGTTTCCTCAACTGAGAAGACAAAAGCTGTAAGAAGTTTGAGAGGGGAAGAGAATCTAGAAAAGCTGCTGAGGTGAGAGTAATAGAGAATAAGTTAGAGAGGAGTAAAAGGATTGCATTCCTGCAATGAAGGTCCAGTTGATATTAGATAACAATAAAGTTGTAGTGGACCCAGATCAATACAGTGTTATGACTTTCTTTAGTTCCATTTAGCAGCATGTGAGCGAAAGAAAAGTAGATTGGGGGGCAAAGCCAAGATGGCAGAGTAGAAGGATGGACCTGCAGAAGTTCTCCCCCCACAGCCATAAAATACCTGTGAAAAATGACTCTAAAAAAATTCTAGAACAGCAGAAGCCACAAAACGACAGAGTGAAGGAGATTTCCAGCCCAAGATAGCCTGGAAGGCTGACAGGAAAGGTCTATCACCCCGGACTCAGGGCAGAGAGCATCCCAGCCTTGGCAATGGGGCGCAGCTCGGACTGGACTGGAGTAGGCTTCACAGCCCGGAATCCTAGATAGCAGCTGTGGTTCCTAGATTACTCAACCCACAAACGCCAAAGACAGCTTCAAAAGTATTGTCTTCAATCCTCTTGAATGAGGAAGAACAATGCATACCATCAGAGGAAGACATAAAAGTCAAGGCTTCTGCATCCAAAATCTCCAAAAGAAATATGCAATGGTTTCAGGCCATGGAAGAGCTCAGAAAGAAAAGTAGATTGGTTGTGGGATTTGACAAAGTCAGAATAGTCATAGGACAAAGGAACAAGGGTTTTGAGAGTAGAGTCCAGTTGAAAGTGAAGTTGGTGGCCTTGCACAGCCCTCCCTCACTCAAATCAAAGTCAACTGCAAATCATGGCACCATCTTGATGTCATGATCCTCTTCAAGAATGAAGGACAAACACAACCTGTGAATGAGTAGCAGCCTCTCTGTCCTCTCCTCTCCTCTTCTGTCCTTTCCTCTCCTCTTTGCTCCTCTCCTCTTCAGTCCTCTGGTGTTCTACCCAGGGGAAGGTACACTCCATGGCCAAAAGCTGCTGTTTTTCCTTTGGATTTACTGGCTACATTTCTTGCTCGAAGATCAAGCCTTAAACCCAATTCACTCTGGAGCTCATAGATTGGACAAGTCCTCACCCACCCAGCACTGAGTGATTCTAATTACTAAATAGTAATTGGTTCCCTTTTATCCAGGAAACTTGAGGGTCTTCCCCTCCCAATTCAATTTTTTTTTTTATTAAAGGGGCCACTCATTGAGTAACTACTTAAAGAAGCCTATTCATTGAATGGGTGTATGTGACTCAAAGTGAGAATGTGATAAGACGTTAGCCTGAAAGGGCCAGGATCACAAATTGCATCCTGGGCCATCTTCAGTCATCCTGATAAATATCTGTACCCAGATGACTCAGGAGAAGAAAGAGAAACTGGTGACCTTGCACAGCCCTCCCTCACTCAAATCAAAGTCAGCTGCAAGTCATGTCATCATCTTGATGTCATGGTCCTCTTAGAGAATGAAGGACAAACACAACAACAACAAAAACAATTGAAATGGTTGACTGATGGGTGAACATTGGGAAGGGAAAAAAATGTAGAGAGAGCAGGGATGAGGAAAATATACTTTAAGCTAAAGACATTGGAAGTCATAATGAAAACAAAAAAATAGGTTTAGAAATAAGGCATAAGGAAAGTTGGAATGGTAGATGATTGTGATTGGATAAAAGAATTTTGGAGTTCTTGAACATGGAAGTGGAAGGCTCATATCTCTGTATGCAGCTGCGAAAATAAATAAGAAATTAATAAAGGAGAAAATCATGGTAACTGAGTAGATTGAGAAACTGGGAAGGTAGGGCATTTAAAGGAATGTTACATGTATGTTGAAATCCCTAGTATGACTATAGAAACTGAGATAGAGAGGGAGTCCAAGATGGGAAATGAACCCAGTAAGAAAGGAGAGAAGATGTCTTCAAGGTCAGTAGATAATGGCTTCCATGATCTACCAGTCATTACTATCAGTCAGAGTATCAATGGAGTCAGGGCTTCCACACAGCCTGGGCCCTCAAGGTTTCTCTCTGATCACCCCTCAAATGACCAACCTGTACTCAGTGTCAGTATATCCTGGGAAAATCTGGAAGCATGGCCTGGAGGCAAGAGGTGACAAAGTATTAGCCCCAGTCAGATCACTTCTGGAATAATATGTTCTTCTTTGTGTCACAAATTAAGAAGAATCTTGATAAAGTGCCAGAACAAGGCAACCCAGGGTCATGAAGAACCACACGAGACTGAAGAAACTGGTAATAGATACTCTGCAGAAGAGAAGACTAGGGGAGACATGATAACTATCTTCAAATATTTCAAAAACTGTCATGTGGAAGAGGAATTTAACCAGAAGTAATAGGTGCTCTTGGCAATAGGTGGGAAGTTGTGAAGAGGAAAATTTATGCTTGATGTCAGATAAAACTTCCTAATAGTTAGATCTACTCCAACACAGGATAGATAAGCTTTCTCAAGTAGTAGCATGTTCCTTCTCATTGGAGGTCTTGGAGCACAGCCTAGATAACCATATGTCAGGTATATAATAGTTGGGATTCTTTGGGGGCCTGGATCATATGAAAGGGCCACAGAGACCCTTTATGAACCTCAAATTTTGTGACTGTGATTTTTCTAACCATCTTTCAGAATGTTACTTTGTCTCATGCTCTAGGGAATATTCCTTTTTCTAGTTTAGCTTATCCTAAGGCAAGTTAATTTACTATTACTAAAGAATGACACATCCTCAATCAAAAGACAGATGTAAAAGCATCGTATGGTTCTAGTTCAAAATGTGATTGGACTTAAAAGTTTCTAAAGTTCCATATCTAAATCTGAGATTCTGTAATTTTTTTTCAGTAAATAAAGGTCACTTAAAAGAAAACCAAGTAGCTAATAGGCCAAGGAATAAAATAATTTAAGAGATTCTGATTTCTATTTAGGTTCATATGCATCAGGTAAGAGTTTGAATGTTTACTGAGCAAAATCTTCAGTGTGCTCCTTATGATTCAGAGTGGGTAAAAATCAAGTATTTTTTCAAAGATATTTATAATTCAATTTTAATCAGACATAGGACTCCCAGATTTAGAGTTGTGTGGAGTTCCAGAGGCCATTTCGTTCAATGCCCTCATTTTATAAATGAGAAAATGAGGACTCAGGGAAATTAGAAGTATTAGAAGTAAGATTTGAATACAGATCCTTTAATTCCAGAGCCAATGCTCTTTCAACTGTATGATGCTGGGAATGGTATAATACTAGATGCAAAATATAATCATGCAGCTAGGTTGCCAGTGGATAGAGTGTTGGGCCTGCAAGTCAAAAAGACTCATCATTATGTGTTCAAAATCTGGTCTTAGACATTTACTAGTTGTGTGACCCTGGACAAGTCCCTTAATGCTATTTGCCATAGTTCCCTATCTGTAAAATGAGCTGGAGAAGGAAATGGCAAACCACTCCAATGTCTTTACAAACAAAACCCCAAACGGAGTCACAGAGTTAGACCTGATTGAACAGCAATGAGGGCAAGAAGGATTATCACTTCTAATTGTTGGATTGTGATCCCTACTTGTCCCCTAGTATGTGACAAATGCACAGATATCCCCTAGGGACTTTCTCTCAACCTTCAGGCTGATCTCTGAGGCACATGCAACTATAATTAATTCCTTGTTAAGAAATCCCCAATAGAGAATTTCCCTCTCTGCTATGACCAATAGAAAATACCTCTTTTAAGGAGATGCTGCTCTGTGCTCAAGTCCCAATAAAAACAAGGAATATCTAGAACAGTAGTATTTGTTACCCTACTTCACCCCCATGCTTCTTGTCTCCCTACAATAAATGCAATGAGCTGTCCCCAACAATCGTAGCATTGTTATTCACTTAATTTTTCATAATCATTTTATTCATAGTAACATTCAAATGGACTGTAAATACATAATATAAGCTTTCATTCTTAACCTTATCTTTAATTGGTTATACTCACATACTCTCAAGCCTTGCTAATTAATAATAGGTGTATATATATGTATATTCATCCTTCGTTGCCAAAGAAGACCATGCCATCAGAGAAATAATGACATGACTTGCACTTGACTTTGTTTTCAGTGAGGGAGGGCTGTGCAGGTCACCAGCCTCACTTCGCCTCCAGAATCATCTGAATCCAGTGACCAGATATTAATCAGGATGACTGGAGATGACCCAGGATGAGGCAATTGGGGTTAAGTGACTTGCCAAAGGTTAGACAGCTAGTGAGTGTCAAGTGTCTCAGGTGAGATTTGAACTCAGGTCCTTCTGACTCCTGCACTAGTGAGTGCTCTTTCCACTGCACCACCTAGCTACCCCTAACAATAGGTGTATTACCACTTTGTATATAACAGATTATACATTTTACCACAAGAGGCTAGGCAAGGAGACTCATGAGGAACAAAATGCAAGGTTGGAAAGAAGATCAGGACTTAGCCAGAAAGAGGCAGAAAATGATAAGAATTGACTGAATGGAGGCACCTTTTCTGGATGCCATGAGAAGCACTGCCCTCAAAATCTTAGAAAGGAGTTTTTAGTATATTCCAGCACAGAGGAACCCAGCATTCTCCGGAGCAGTAGCAAGTCTCCTTAGGAGTTATCTTTAAGGGACTGATTTATTCCCTCTTGCTGTCTTCAGGAGACAGAATTCTTTCTGGGAGTCAAGACAAGTATGCAATGATGGCAGTCATTTGGAAATGCATGTAAAAGTGTTTAACATCTGATTCAATCCCCTGTTGTTAAATAGATATTCTAATACATTAAATATCTTTGCTTTGAGTTCATGGTCATCAGGATTGATCTGGCAAAAGAAGCATCAGAAGGTGGTGCATGAGTTTTGGTTTTCATAGATAATTATCCCCAAAAGGCAATCATACTGGGCATGCCTGAGATGAGGGCTATATCAAGGGGCCCTGGATGTTACATGTTTTCTTGTTCTTAACCACAAAAATCCCTGATTTCTTTCCTCTGCCCCGTGCTTTTCAGTTCTAACATGTTTCTCATTGTTTTCCCATGTTTAGCTTTTTATTACCATGGTAAGATCTAAAAACTACCTATATATCTTGCTATTCTTTTCCACATGCTTCAATGGGCTTGTCTTCTCCTTTTCCTCTAGTCATTTCAAATTCCTACAATTTGCTCATAGTGTTGATGCATCATCTAATACCTTCTCAAGTCCAGTACTTTAAAAGCAGCTGTTCTTACACATATACCAAAGTAAGCCTATCATGTGCTTTCAACATATACTGGGCCTGTAGTCCAATGCTAATTACATAGTATACTACAACAAGTATAGTATAATATTGACACAACTTTTTTTAAATACTATATTATTTTTCCCCAGTTACATGTCAAGAAATTGTTTAGCATTCATTGTATCTTTGCAAATTTAAACAGAGTCAAGCCCTTACCTCTCTTTCTCTCTCTTTCTAAAAGTGTTAAACTTCAAAAATTGCTTAAGTAAGGGTTAGGAAAATCTGAGCAGGGAGGGTTCTGAAGACAAATGGAAATGGAAAATAACAGTAGAAATAAAGGAATAATACTCTGAGCAAAGTAGGACACAAGGTGGAATAGGGAGGACTTCTAATCATGAAGACCTGATTTCAAATCCTGCCTCAGACACTTACTAGCTATGTGACTCTCGGCAAGCATTCTGGGCTGGTCATGACCAAGGCCATTCCTCTAGTAGTTTAGGCTCAATACGAGAACAAAATGAGATTCTCAGAAGTCATTTAACAAGTAAAATTAATAGTTAGGATTTAAGCATTCATGTTTACAAATATTATTTCATTTGATCATGAAAACAAGCCTAGAAGGTAGGTGCTATGATTATCTCTGTTTTACAGAAAACGCAAGTTGAGGTTTAATCACTTGCTCAGGGTTACACAGCACTAGTGTCTGAAGCAGAATTGGAGCTCAGCTCTTCCTGACTCTAAGCCCAGTGCTATAGGCACTGCACCATCACAGTGAGAAAAGGATATTCAATAAGGAAAAGCATTAAGGACAACTCAAATTGCTTCAGCTCAGTTAAGCTCCTTTACCTGTGTTACTCATCATGATTCCACCACCCAAACCTCCAAACTCCCGAGGGCCCTGGGGCAGGGGGGAAGGCTGGTTTGTATTCCAGGGAAGTGATGTGAATGATCTGAGCCTTTAGTCCTCTGAGCCAACCAGATTCCTTTAGGAAAAATTACCATAATCTGCATGAGAGAAGAGGTGAAGATGTTGTTCCTACCCATATGCAAGTCTTCTAACCTTTCTCAACCTCAGTTTCTTTATCTGTAAAATGGGGATTATAGTAGCACCAGCTAAAACGGTTGTTGTAAAGCTCAAATAAAACAATGTATACAAAGTACTTTCCAAATTTTAAGGCAGAAATATTATTTTAATCAGATAAATATTTAAAAGGATAAGTATTTGCTTTTATTTACTTCATGTGTCTTGGGAAATATATATGTAGTATAACATCATAGTCTATTCTATTATATACATATATGTTAGATATTATCATATTAGATATAGAATAGGATAGAACATAGGATCTGCTGATTTGAAAGGTAGATAGCAGGTAATAAAAGAGATGCCATTTGAAGACAATTTAATGAACTGTGGTTATAAAGATATTTATGCAAAATACAAACAGTCCAGCAATGAAATTCATGGCCATTTTGCCCAAATGAAATCATCACGAACTACACTCTTTTGGAGTAAGCTATTTTGAAGATGATGAAAGGAACATTGCCAAATAGTCAAGCTTCTGGTGTAGCTACAATTTTTTTTAATAGCAAGATAAATCACTGCTTTAAAATGGCCATTGCATACTTTCTAAATTTTAAACCTACAGGCATATAGAGAGTGATCTAAATGTAGATGCACATACACAAAAGGTATTTGTTGTTGTTCAGTCATTCAGTCATGTTCAACTCTTCATGATCCCATTTGGGATTTTCTTGGCAAAGATGGCTGGGGTGGTATACTATTTCCTTCTCCAGATCATTTTACAGATGAGAAAACTGAAGCAAATAGGGTTAAGTGACTTACTTAAGGTCATACAGCTAGTAAGTGTCAGAAGCCATATATGTGTGTGTTTGTGTATGTACATGTGTGTATGTGCATGTATATACAACATGTGTGTGTTTATGTGAGAGACTTATGGGCTCGACAATACTTTAATTTGCAAAGGCTGGTTTTATATTGACCGATACCTATGCAGATAGATAAATATATGTATATATTTATATAGATATATATCAAGTAGTATATATTTCTGTCAGAAAAAAAATTCAGAGGAAAGAAAAAATGTTGTTTAATATCCAAACAAATAACGCAGTGAGCATAAATGGCAACTGAGTAGTGCAGTAGAGAACAGGCAGGGCTTAGAGCTTGGAAGCCCCAAGTTCAAATTTTGCCACCCTTATTTACTAGCTTTGTGATCCAGGCAATTTAACTTTCAAATCCTTCATCTGTAAAATGGGAAGAATAGTAGTATCTACATGAAGAGATTACTGTGAAATCAAATGAAAAAATATTTAAAGTACTTTGCCAACTTTTAATCACCATACAAATATTAGTTCATTATTATTGTACATATATATATAATATATATATATACTCCCCTCTTTTAGCTACTTGAGTACATGTAATAAATGCCTTTTTGTCCTAATGCTGTGTTATACTTCTGTACATATAAGGTTTAACCTCAGCCTTACTATCTGGACTGTATGGCCTACTACTCCTCTAAGGATACAATTATTTAATACTCAAGGGATAAGAAAACCCAACTGACCTAGCACTAGACCAACAAGAATGGAACTAGATAGGGATGTGTGGCTGGGTTTGAGTTTTCTTTCTTTTGTGTTTAGGAGTTTCAGCCTATGCATTCACCTGTCATTCCAGCTATTTTTGTCAATGTGTCAAGGAGACAAAAAGTCTAACCAGCCTCACCACCTGTCTTTTGAATTAATCAGTTTGATTAGAATGTTAGAGAGACCTTATGGACCTAATAATCCCACTTCTGTCATTTAACAGGAGAGGAAAATCAGACCTAGAAAGTTTTAAGGCACCAAGTCCCAGTGGCAAAGGCAGAATACAGCCTGTATCTCCTGACTCCCAATATAGTGAGCTTCCCACTACTATACTTAAATCAAGTTCAGTCTAGGATTGACAAATTATGCAAAGGAGAATTCACAAGGGCATCTTGTTTGATCACAAATCACTAAAGCAATCCTATCATAAGGAATGAGCTGAGAGGGTTTTTGGTTTCTCTATAATGGTGCTTCTGTTTTAGTTTTATTCTGTTAGAAGCTACAATCTAATTTCATCCTATTGAATTTTAAATTTCTGTGTTTTCCTTCTTGTAGGACCTATTTAGATTTCAAGGTTAATTTTTATTTCTTTCTCATTGATCAATTTCTTGAAGTACCTTAGATATAGTACATTTTTTGCTTAGGAAAAAGCTCTGTAATCTGCAAATGCTTTAAAGTAAACCCAGCTTCTTGTCTCCACCAAAGCCTCAGCACTGCGTGGTAATCCTTTGATGTTCAAAACACACTCCCTCTTCAAACCAGCAATCTCTTTCCCAACTTTCTCTCTCCCAGGAGTTGACTTTCCCTCCTACTTTACAGGATGATTGAAGCCTTTGAACAGGAATTTTCTTCACTCCCTTCCTCCCCTGCTCTCTCCTGAAAGCTCTCCTCCTTTCCTCCAATCTCAGAGAATGAGGCACCCTTCTCCCTTGTCAAGATTCACATGTGCCCTTGAGGACAAGACAATGTCTATCATTCCCCCCTCTCATCTTCAATCTCTCCCTCTCTATTCACTTTTTGTGCTCTGCCTAAAAACACCATTCAGGTCACAGCTATCTTAAAGAAAAGCTTTCCTTTCCTTAACCATACAAGCCTCTCATTTTCTTGTGTTATATCTCTCTCCTCCTCCATTGCTTCTATAAAATAGGCAGCATTCATTACTTCCACTTCCTCACTCACTGCTCTAGCCATCGCACTGGCTTCCAGCCATACCACTCAAATGAAACTGCTTTCACAGAGCTTGCCCATGATTTCTTCATTGCTGTCTTTTTTCCCCCTTGGTTATCACTTCTCATCCTTGAATTATCTGTAGCTTTTGACACTACTGAGGGTCTCTGTGTACTTTCTCCTCCTTTGGTTCCAGTGACTGTTCTTTCCTGGTTCTCTTTCTATCTGTATCATGACTCCTTCATCTGCTTTGCCCAATTACCATCCATTTTCTGCATGGGTATCCCCTAAGTCTCTGTCCTGAACCCTCATTTCTTTATATACTCTCTTCCTTGATGACCTTATACACTGCTACAGGTTCGTTTTTCATCTCTAAGTCAATGCCTCTTGTATCTGTTTCTCCAGCTCTAACTTTCTCCTAAGCACCAGTTCATCATCTCAAACTGCTTGTGCTCTTGTCAGGATCCCCACGCCAAGATCACCTTTCTCATTTTTCTCCTGTCTTTTTACTATTAGGAGATGCGCTGTTTTCTAGAATTAAGGCTCAGCAAGCAAGCTGTGCCCTGAGCTTGGCATAACAACTATCCTTTGCACTCAATCCTTTAGATAAACACTGCTGCAACAAAATCCAAGAATTGTTTCACACCAGCACCAGGCAGTCCCTGAGCTCAGACAAGCACCTTTAGGACCTATATTCAGGTCTTGAAAAGCCCTGCTATTGATCAAATGTATCTCATTGTTGATGTGACCCCTCATTGTCAGGGCTACAGCTCACTTAGCAGCCATTGGTCTATGAGTTGACATTTGCCCACACTAAAGAGAGTCTCCTACTAGAGGAGACCCTAACGTGTCTAGCTTCCCTCCTTCAATGGAATAAAAACAGTTTTTTGCATATGACCACTGTTAGCTCTTAGGTTTTACTTTTTTTTTTCTATTTTTTAACTCTGGTTGTGATAAGTTGTGTGAGCTCTTTGGTATTTTTAGAGTTAACAGTGGCTACATAACCTCTGCAACTTTTTGGTGATTTATTTTCAGATTTGATAATTCCTACCCAAAGATCCTGATGGCACCTCAACTTCATATTTCCAAAACTAAATTTATCATCTTCCCCTCTAAAGCTTTCTCCAAATTCCCCATTTCTGTTGACAGCATTTCTGTCTTCCCAATCTCTCCATTTAGTAGCCTTTGACTTTTCCTCTTATCAGTTCTACACCTACAGCACCTCTCACATTGTCAGCATCCTAGTTCAGGCCCTCATCATCATCATTTGTATTATAGCAACTTCTGATTGGTTTCATTTTTTCTGGTCTTTCTCCTAACCAATCCATCAGTCACAGAATTGACAAAATAACAATTCCTTTGTTCAGTGACTTCCTATTGCATCTAGAATAAAAAGTCAATTTCCTGAATACCTTCACTGTAAAGTTCATGTTGGTGTCTCTTATACCTCCCATTATATTACATCAAGAAAAGGTAATGTCCTTGAGACTAAGATTCTTGACATCTAAGAGTTATCATCATGACTATTAGTTATTGCATAGTGCTGTAATAGAGCAATTATTTTTATTTTATTTATTTTACTCTGAACTAAAGAAATAAAACAAGCATTTCTATAACATATTAGACGACTGTACATGAAATTGCAAATCTATTAAGTACAACTTGCTCTTCCTTTTAAATATATAATAAAGTTATTGTATAACTTTCTTTTCCCACTTTTTATTCCCTCCCCCCCTGCCCTAGAAGTGGCTACCATTAGATACAAATATGTGTATATATTTGTTTGTGTATGTGTATATTTATATATATATACATATATATATATATACACATAATATATGCACATACGTAAAATCATTTTATACACACTTCTATTTATCAGTTCTTTCTCTAGGTGCAGATAGCATCTTCCTTCATAGGTTCTTTATGGTTCATTTGAGTATTTATAATAGTTAAAATGAATTAGTTGCTCAAAGTTGTTTTAAAAACAATATTGCTGTTACTATATACAGTGTTCCCTTGATTCTGCTCATAGAGCGGTTATTGAAATATGTAAGTAGTCCTGGGGCCAGCTCATACCATCTCAAAAGAGCCAATTATTACATTTTCAGTGTGAACATTAATACCTAGCAAATCAGAAACTGCTACAAATCTGTGGTTAATTTAGCATATTGTCTAGACTTTAAGAAGTGATAGAAAAAATGTTCATTATACAGATTAAGCATAAAACTATGTCATACAGGCATTTTTTCACCAGAGAGATGGTTATTAAATATTTACCAGCACACTTTTGCATGAAAGTCTATAGAGCAGAACACAAAATAGTCCTATCATGCTGTTTCAGACTGCTCTAATCAATATTAAATAGTTATAGATGCGCGCGCGTGCGTGTGTGTGTGTGTGTGTGTGTGTGTGTGTGAGAGAGAGAGAGAGAGAGAGAGAGACAGAGAGACAGAGAGAGAGAGAGAGTATGGTATACTAACTACAAAACATCTTCCTAGTCATTGATTGCAAGGAGATCTATACACATCTGGTATTAGAGATGACCTCTTCTTAGGCTGCCTCTTTTCACTTCTATCACTTTTCAAATTGAATCTGTTTTTCACTTTTAGCCCTCCTCCACTTTTTCTAACCTGCTCTCCTCAGACTCTGTTGTTGACCTCCTTGACTATAATTAGGGCAAAACTGAAGGTCTCCAAAGGAAACCAGATGTCAAATGGTTTGTGCAAAATGAGTGCAAATGTGCCCTGTGCTGGGAACTCCCATCCCAGAAGCAGCCATCTGTTTGATGTCATTTCAAAACCTGTGTCGAATGTGGGAATTCACTTTTCTACTATGAATATTTATTAGAACAGTTTTCTTTTCTTTTTTCTTGTTCAATTAGAGGGCAGTGGAAAAGAAAAATAATAAATGCTTATAAAAATAAATAAGTTAATAAATGAATGAAGAGTCTGGGGAGGGGTTAGTGCAAATTGAATGAGTCATTAGTGATAAAAATATAAAAGAAAAGAAGGAAATGAGCATCAATAATGCCTTTAATACATACAGTAATACATTTAAAATATATGGAAGAAAACAAAGGCAGCTAAGTGGTGCAATGGATAGAGTAGTCAGGAAGACCTGAGTTCAAGTCCAAACTCCAATACACATATGACCCTGGCAAAATCACTTAACATCTCTCAAGTTCGGTTTCTTCATATGTAAAATGAGAGAGTTGGACTCTATAGCCCTTCAAGGCCCCTTCTGGGCCAAATTTGGTCCTATAGAAAAAGAAATTCAGAAAAGAACACAAACAAAAGGACAATTTCCTCACTACCTAGTCAAATGTAATGTACAATTAAAAAAAACAAACTATATGCAACAAGTTCATGAATTTAGACATAACTTTATTTTTTTTTTTGCTCTTTGCGTATGGAAATGTCTGTTGATGATTGTTTCTGATCAACACCCCAGGAAATTCTCATCTCCACTCCCACCTGTCCCCCCCATAATTTCTGCTCTCAGGTTTCCAAATATTTTTCCAATAACTCTTCTACAGTGTCTGAAATTCTAAATTCTTGAATTAATTCTGCAACCCTTTTGGAAAATCCATAAATTAGTCTGCTTTGGATTGAGTTCTCTTTAAAAAGAAGATGTCTTTCTGAGGGCCTCTTTAAAAAGAAGACCTGCTTCCCCCTTGAATAACTATCAGTCATTTACATCTTAGTATGAATAAGGTGAATCAAATTGTCTTCCTTTTATCATCTGGGGGAGCCGGGACTCTATGAGTCATTGGAGTTTGGAGAGAAAAGGGAATGTTAAGAAGAAAAAAATTTGTAACTTGGGCCACCAGAGAGCAATATAAAGTCAATGAACTTGGAAAGCAAAGGAAATAGGGCATTAACCGGTGGGAAAAGAGAAAAAAAAATTGGGCCAGTGACAAAGACAAATTTTTTACTTGAAATTTTGTTAATTCATTAAGGGCTAACTTTGCCCAGTGTCTTGAGAATAGACCAAAGGTTAAAGTCTATTAGTTTTGTGATAGGATTTTTTTCATTCAGCTGTTAACCTTTTTGGTTTCTTGTTTGGTTGAAGTTGCTGAAAGTCTAAATAGAGGAGAGGGCTAGGCTTAGGACCAGAGGCCAGGGAGAGAAATAGGGAAGGTAAAAGGTCAACTAAGAAAAAAAAGTATAGAGAGGTCCAACAAGGAATGCTTTTTATTTTTTAATTTTATTTAGTTTATTCTGAACTTAAGAAATAGAACAATCATTTCCATAATATCGTGGAATAAAAAAAAAGATGATTTTACACAAAACTGCAAATCTGTTACGCACAAATTGCTATTCCTTATAAATATATAATAAAGTTACAATGTATCTTTTTCTTCCCTCTCCCACCCATCCTAGAGATGGTTACCATTAGACACAAACACACACACACACACACACACACACACACACACACGCTACATATATATTCTATACATACTTCAGTTTATCAATTCTTCCTCTGAATGGATAGTGTCTTCCTTCATAGGTCTTTTGCAGTTAATTTAAGTGTTTATAACAGTCAAAATGACTTAGTCACTCATAGTTGTTATTAAAACAATATTGTTGTTACTGTATATAACATTCTCTTGTGTCTGCTCATTTTGCATTTCAGTATTTCGTGCAACAATGAAGAAATTAAAACAATTTATAGTCATATGAAAAAAGAAATGCTTTTTAACATCACTTTTTCACAAATGTACCTAACTGGGATACCAGAAAGTTTCACTGTCCCTGGAATATTTACTTATTTTGTGTTAATAATAGTAGAGTGGATAGATAGATGGCCAGCATGCAGTCAGGAAAATCTGGGTAGAAATCATGTCTTTGATACCTGCTAGCTGAATGATAACAGACAAATCACTTAAACTTTTTGTGCTTCAGACTATAAATTACAAGTGAGTTGCAACATGCAAAAGTAAGTAATTTCCACCTGCATCCCAGTGGGGAATTTGTCTCCATCAATAAAGTCTCAGTTCCAGACTCCTCTTACCAACCCCCATCCCAAATTCAAATGTGTGTGTTTTAATGGAGGCTCAAAGCCTCTGGTGAATAGACTCGTCTCTAAAGGGGTCACAATTTTCAAACATTACCTAGGCCATGAGGACAACTTGCTTTGGCTCTCTCTGAATCTTACTGTACTACACAAGCAAATTCTGGTGACCTCTCTTCATATATGAATAAACTATTTTAAAGTGTCATTAATGCTAAAGACAATAAATAATTATTTCTGATAGTCTAATATCATTCTGCATCTCTGTAGGGTTTTATTTTAAAGAGATCAAAACATTTTGATTTCCTCCCCACCCCCATTGTGTGAGAGGCAAATTTAATGATCTAATGAGATTTAATGATTTAATGAAACATTTGTGAAAAATTCAAGGAACAGAATGACTTGGTCTAGGGCTTCCCCTTATCTGGATAATGCTTTCAGTGAAACTGACATATCCTAACTTCAGTGTCCTCACCGATCTATATAGTATTCAAAAACCAAGATTATCTCTCAGAACTGTTGAAAGAATATATTATTTCCAAGATCAATCCTATCATTAATCTAAATGGTCTTGTTCTGACATTCCAAATGTTTCACGCCTGGAGGATAAAACCTCCATTGAACCCAAGTATCAAAAACTTCCCTAAAGCAGAACTAAACCTGAACTTTCAAAGTAAAACTTTCCTGCACTCCAAAGTTCAGCCCCTTCCAACATATCTGTGTGTGTCAGATGTCTTGTTAATTCATTAAGAAGCTCGGCAGAAACCTGAACTTCAAAATGTCAGCTTTTTGCCTCCAGTATAAGGAGATGTGCAATTTATCCCTCCTGCTGAAGTTGCAAGCCCAACTCACAGTTCAAGCTCCCTAGGGGGGACAAGTTGTTTTGCATTTTTTGTCAGAAAATAAATCTCCCAGTTTTTTTTCTTCTTAAGGATGTAGAAGTCTGAATGGTTCTTCTTTCTAGACAGTTGATTGCTGCTGTATAGAACACCAAAGATAATCAGACCCACTATTACTTTTTTGACATTTCTTAGTTTCCAAAGCTCTTTCTTATATGTTTTTCTCACTTGATCTTCACAAGTAAATTAGACAACGTAAGTATCAGTGTCCCTGTTTCACAGAAAAGGCAACTAAAATTTATAGAGATGGAATAACTTGTTGAAATGGAGGCCAGTTTAGGAGGCATGGACTCCCACACCTACTCTCTGATCTAGCTCATCTGCCTCAGCCTAAAACCACACTATCAGGTCTGGGTTCCTAGAGAAAGACCACCAACATGAGATTCTACTCAAACTCTCTCCAGATCCTGGGATTAACCCTATTGAAAGGGAATACATGTCTTCTACTCATCACTATAACTCTCTAGTACCCATCAGTGTATATTCATTTAAATAAAACTCTGCCATTCACAATGCATATTAACTTTTAAGCATAACCATTTATGTAACAATAGAGCAAAATAAATCACAGATACATAAATTCAAGAATAAAAAATACATCACAGTCCATTAATAAACCTGAGCCATGCTCTACCACCCAAATGAGTATCTATGGAGAAGAATAGATATATAGAATATATATGTGTATACATATATATATATATATATATATATATATATATTCATGTGTGTGTATTATATATATATGTGTGTGTATGTATTTATATGTATATATGCTTATAGAAAAATGGCAGTGGAACATATGAGTGAGGAAAGCCCATGTGTTCCAGAGAACCCCAAACTTCAATCCTCTTTGATGTCATGGGAGCATTCAGAAATATTTGCACCATATAGAGCAACTTCTCAACTAACTGTTCTTTTTCTGGTCCTTATAACTCTTCTACTGAACAAATCCTTTTCCCCTTTTTAAATATAATTTATTTTCAGTTTTCAACATTCACTTCCACAAGATTTTGAATTTCAAATATTCTCCCTATCTCTCCCCTCCCCCACCCCAGGACAGCATACACACCAAACACCCCTTTCTCCAATCTGCCCTCCTTTCTATGACCCTTCCCCTTCTCCCATTCCTCTTCCCTCTACTTTCCTGTAGGGCAAGATAGATTTCTATACCCCATTGCTATACAACTTATTTCTCAGTTGCATGCAAAAACAATTTTTAACATTCATTTTAAAAGCTCTAAGTTCCACATTTTCTCCCTTCCTCCCTTCCCACTCACCTTCTAACTACCCTAATATTTAGAAAGGTCTCATGAGTTACAAATACTATCTTTCCATGTAGGAATGTAAACAGTTCAAATTTAATGAGTCCTTTATGACTTTACTTTCCTGTTTACCTTTTCATGTTTCTCTTGATTCTTGTATTTGAAAGTCAAATTTTCTATTTAGTTTTTGTCTTTTCAACAAGATGTTTGGAAGTCCTCTATTTCACTGAAATTCCATTTTTATTCCCCTGAAGTATTATATTCAGTTTTGCTGGATAAGTGATTCTCGGTTTTAATCCTAGCTCCTTTGACCTCTGGAATATCCTATTCCAAGCCCTTCAATCCCTTAATGTAGAAGCTGCTAACTCCTATGATATCCTGATTGTGTTTCCACAATACTTGAATTGTTTCTTTCTGGTTGCTTGTAATATTTTCTCCTTGAACTGGGAATTCGGGAATTTTCCTGAGAGTTTTCCTTTTGGGATCTCTTTCAGGAGGTGATCAGTGAATTCTTTTAATTTCTATTTGATCCTCTGGTTCTAGAATATTAGGTCAGTTTGTATCAATCATTTTTTGAAAGATAATGTCTAAGCTCTTTTTTGATCACACTTTTACAGGTAGACAAATAATTTTAAAATTATCTCTCCTGGATCTGTTTTCCAAGTTAGTTGTTCCTCCAATGAGATATTTAACATTGACTTCAATTTTTTCATTCTTTTGCCTTGTTTTATGATTTCTTGATTTTTCAACAAGTTATTAGCTCCCATTTGCTCCATTCTAATTTTAAAATGGCATTTTCTTCAGTAGGCTTTTGGACTTCATTTTCCATTTGGCCAATTCTACCTTTTAAGGCATTCTTCTCTTCATTGACTTTTTGAACTTTTTTTGCCATTTGAGTCGTATTTTTTAAGGCATTATTTTCTTTAGCATTTTCTTGAGGTTTCCTTTAGCAAGCTGTTGACTCATTTTTCATGATTTTTGCATAGCTCTCATTTCTCTTCCCAATTTTTCCTCTACTTCTCTTACTTGATTTTCAAAATTCTTTTTGAGCTCTTCCATGGCCTTGAGACCATTTCATATTTTTCTTGGAGGCTTTAGACATAGGAGCCTTAACCTTTCTGTCTTCCTCCAGTTGTATACTTCGGTCTTCCTTGTCGTAAGAAAATACTTTCTCACCAAGGAAATAAACTTATATAGTCTTCCTTTTCCCTTTTCTGGTCATTTTCCCAGCCAATTACTTGACTTTTAAGCTCTTTGTTAAGTGGAGAGTGTACTGTCCCAAGTTCCAGGGATTTTGTGCAGCTGTTTTCAGAGATACCTCTAAGGACCTGTAAATTCTCAGTTCTTCTAAACTGGTAGGATCAAAGGAGAGGTGTTTACTCCTCTCCTGGCCTGCTCTCTTGTCTGTGAGCAACCACAAGCACTCTTGTCTGCCATGGAACTGTGTATAAGATTCTTTCTCCACTACCTCCACAAGCTCTGCCTCCTCACCCCAGTACCACCCCAGTACTACCCCAGCACCACAGTGCTCCTCCTCACCCCAGTACCACCACCCAGGACTGTGACCCAGATCAGTAATAGACAATTCTGTTGGCCTTCCAGATTTTCTTGGGCTAGAACTCTATTTCATTCTGCCATTTTGTGGCTTCTGCTGCTCTAGAATTTGTTTAGGTATTTTGAAGGGTTTGGGAGGAGAGCTCAAGTGGGTCTCTGCCTCTACTCAACCTTCTTGATGCTGCATCCCAACAAATCCTTTTCTGCTCTCAAACTGATGAAGCATTGACAGATATTTTGACTTATAGCCACCTTTAAAAAGGTGTTAAGAAAGTATTAGGCTACTAAAGAAACTAGAAGCTTCTTTAAAACCACAGAATTGCAAGGCTTATTAGTGTCTCTAGGCAATGCTAACAAGCCCAGACAGGGCTTCACTCACCAGGATTCTATATCTTTCAATTAGATCTCATGATAGTGCCTTGTGAGTCACTAAGTCATGCAATAGATAGAGAATTGAGCTTGGAATCAGGAAAATTCATCTTTAAGAGTTCAAATCCAGCTTTGGATATTTACTAGCTGTGTGATACTGGCCAAGTCACTTAATCTTGTTTGCTTCAGTTTCCTCATCAGTAAAATGAACTGGAGAAAGAAATGACAAACTACTCCAGTATCTCTTCCAAGGACACCCCAAAATGGAGTCATGAAGGTTTGGACAGGACTGAAACAACTTAACAATATAACTTCCTATAGCAAAACCTTTTCTCCCTCTGCTTTTCCCTATGGAACCAGAGGGGTCAGCAGAGAGCAATAGGTACTTTTGAGAGGATTCACCTCTCCAACTATAGTATAGTCAGAACCAATAAGTAAAACAGATATCTTCTAATAGTCTTCTGCCTTTATCCAAATAATCAAGAAGGAGCAACTGAAGTCTTCTTGTTCCTGCTTCTGGTTTTTTCAAACAGCTCCAACACAGCTAGCTTTTCAACACTCTACTGAGTGTTCCATTTCCAGATCCACTCTTGATAAGTTATCCAATTTTTATGCATTCTCTACTACTTTCGATTGCTCAGATCAGAGTTTACTGGTATTCACTGAATTACCTTTATCTTATTTTGTATATACACATATACATATCACACACATATATGTGTGTATATTATACTTATATAGTATCTTAAGTTTGCAAAGCACTTTCCATGTGTTATCTCATCTGATCCTCACAACAACTCCATGATTTCCCATTATTTTTCTCCTTTGATAGATAGATGATTTATTGATGCTTCTTATATGCCAGGCACTGTGCTAAGTGCTTGGGTTAGTTATAAAGAAAGGGAAAAACAGTCCTTGCTCTCAAGGAGTTCACAATCTTAGCTTGCCTAGAGTCATACAGCTAGTAAGTACATAGAGCAACATTTGAACTCAGATCTTCCTGGCTCCAGGTCTAGGACTCTATCCATGATGCCATGAAAATACTTTTCTGCTAGTTATAAAACCATCATTCCTTGTTTAATCACCCCATATTCTCCAAACAGCTATCTGAATCCTCATTTTGTGAGTTTTAAGCTGCCTTAAAAAAAGTTACAAATAATAATCTATGGGGTGAAAGAGACTCACTCATTCATCCTCTATAATCCTAAAAAAGATACTCTTCAATAATCCATGTATTTGAAAATTTTATTCATACTTACATCTTATAAATCTTTAATAAACAAAAATTCTTTTCTTCACCTTTCAAACACCAAACTGTTCACAGTACCTTACATAATTTACAAAGTGATTTAAGTCTTTTCATTTATTGCATAGTATATTTTCCACCCCTTTTGGAAACCCAATTATTCACAGCTGATCTGAAAACTCTTTCTTTACACATAGATTTTAGCAATTTTTATTAAACCAAATTTCTTTTCCTGCCCCTTTCACCTACAAAAAAGTCCACCTATCAAATTGGCATTCAATACTTTACATCCTTCACCAGTTGATTGATTTCTTTTTGTTCATGCAAATGATATTTTCTGCCCCTTTCAGAAACCAGACTGCTCATATATTAAAAAGTCAGTACCTTCCATCGGTAAATGGCAAGGCGGGTACTAGAATTTGACTCCTAGTTCCATGCACTTTCCACAACACTGTATTACTCCTCACTCCTTCAGTGAAATTCAAGTTAGCCAGTCTAGGAGCAACTTCAGATTAGAATCTAGAGCCAAGGATGGGAACCTGTGGCCTTGAGATCACATGAGCCCACTGGCTAGACCAATGTTGATTGGTGTTAATAATATGTTAAGAATAATAATTGGTATTTATATAGCACCTTAAGGTTTACAATGCACTTTACAAATATATAAATATATGTAAAATTGATGTGTACAAAATATTATACAAAATAAATTCAAGATGATGGAGGGACTTACATCTGGAATGAGTAAGAAAAAACCTCTAAAGATTGGCACTGGAGCTAAGCTTTTAAAGAAGCTAAAGATTCCATGAGGTAAAAGGAAGAAGGAAGTGCTCTTGAGGCATGAAGGACAGGCTGTACAAAGGCATAGGGATGGGAGATAGAGAGTCATGTGTGAAGGCCAGAAAGTAGACAAAAAGGGAAGTGATGTATAAAAATCAGCCTGGAAAGGTCGGGTAAGAGCAGGTGGTGGTGAGCTTTAAATGTCAAACATAGAAGTTTGTGTTTGATCTTAGAGATAACAGGGAACCACTGGAGCTTTGACATGATCAAACCTGCTCTTTAGGATTATCACTTTGACAGCTACATAGTGTAACAGATTTGTGTGTGGTTTGTCCTTCATTCTTGAAGAAGATCATGACATCAGGAAAATGATGCTATGACTTGCAAGTGAACTGGATTACAGTGAGGGAGGGCTGTGCAAAGTCACCAGCCTTCCTTTCTCTTCCAGAGCCATCTGGATCCAGTGGACAGATATACATCAGGACAACTAGAGATGACCCAGGATGCCAAGATCCCACTTGACCTTTTCAAGCTAAGGTCTGTCAGAATTTTCATTTTCACTGAGGCAATGCCCATTCCGTGACTAGGGCCGTTTAAGAAGTGAACTAAGGGCCAGCCCCTTTAATAATAAAAAAATCAAATCAAACTGGGAGGAGGAGACAATCACGGTTGTTTCTGGCCAAAAGAAAAACAATTACTATTTATGTTCACTCCAGCCATGTGGGGAGGGGGGGATGTAGAACCAGGGCAGGGCTTATCATTGGCCAATCAATGAGAGCTAGAATGTATTGGGTTGAAATGTCAATGAGAGTTAAAGATCCTACCCACCCATTAATAGGCCTCAGGTGGAGCCAATTAAGGGAAGGTTGATTAGAGGAGCCTTGTTTTGTAGCAGGGCCCATACCTTTTGTTAATTAATGAGGCACTGGGTCATGAGGGTCATGATGCCTTCTGGCTTTGAAAAGGGTATATATACTCTGAGGTGAGGCTTTGCTCAGGGGGCTTCTCTTTGGAAGGTTTGTGTGCCCGATGAGATTCTGGGTATCCCTTAAGGAGTGCCCCGCCCTGAGTTTGAAAACCCAGATGTTGGTGCTTCTCTCTCTGGAAGCTATATATGTGTGTAATCATCAGACAGTTGGATCTGTCTGTTGATCTGTGATGTATGTATTGATTATGGTCAGACAGTTAGAAGCCCTGTCTATTGGTCTTTGTTTCTGTACTTGTATTATCTCTGTTGGTATATATAATTAAAGTAGATTGTCAACCCCTCAAAAGTTGCTTTCCTTTCAGAAAAGCAGATCTAAGAACCAGTGCTGGCAGGCCATCCTAGATGTGTCAGGGTGCTTGCTGCTACCTGGGTTTCAGGTGTAGTCTTTAAGAAAGAAATCTAGCCACTAAATCCCAAAGTATCAAAGTTGTCTCCAGTCATGAAAATTTACCTTCCTTTGAGCAGAATACTCTCAGACAAAGGAGAAGAAGGGGGATGGGAGGGGAAAGGAGAGGAAAGGAATTTCTGTAAAGAAAGGACCACCATCCTCACCAACTGTTGATCAAATATCACCATCAAGAAAGTCAAGTCAGCAAGTCTGAAGCAGCCAGACAAAGTAAAGGAGAGACAGGAGGCCAGAGGTATAAAGCAAGTCAAAATACAACCACTACCTCAACCACCAACTCTCTTCAGAATGAAAAAGAAATAGCTCAGCACCTTGAATCCAAAAATTTTGTGAGTAGCAGTGCTTCCATCCTAACCCAACTTCCCTCATCTGGCAAATGCTTCTTGTTCAAATGTTTTAATATTAGCCAGGAGATACAGAACATAGTGCACCGGACCTAGAATCAAGAACACCTGAATTCAAATCCCATCTAAGATATTTACTAGCTGTGTGTTCCTGGACAAGTGAGTTAACCTCTGAACACCTCAGCTTTCTCATCTGTAAAATGAGGATAATAAGGTACGTACTCCCCAGGATTGTTGTGAGCATCAAATTTCACAGCATATGACAAGCACTTTGAAAATCTTAAGGCACTATGTAAACACTAAGCATCATCATCATTTTTAGAAATTGATATGGTTTTATCTATGGAAATGACGTTAAAGAAGAGTCATTACCTTTGCAGCTGTGTCCTAAGATCTAAGAGACCTTTCCATCTGACTTGTAGCTAAAAACTTATATTATACATACATTCATATACATATCTCCCCTATGATAATGTGAACTCTGAGAGCAGAGACTGTCTCCCTTATCTATTTTTCATCTTCAGGGCTTAGGGCAGTGCTTTGTACCTAGTAATGTATTTACTAGGTAATTGAGACAGTCCAGGTAAATGAAGCTGAGGGCATGAACTAGAGTGATGGTTATCATGTGAGCAAGGAAGAGAACACCAATGATGTGGGAAAGGTAGAATGTCCAAGACTTAACAACTGAATGAATCTATGGTGTGAGGAAGAGTGAAGAGTTGGAGACAACTATGAGTGTAAATCTGCGTTACTAAGAGAGTAGTGTCCAAGTCAAAAATAAGAAAGTTTGGACAAGGATTTGGGAACCATGCTGCTTTTGAGATGCCTAAAGAACATCCAGCTGGTCTGGGCAGATGACTCCTAGATAGCCTCTGAGGTCGTAGATAATGGGTCTCTAACTCGATGACCTTATTGACTCAGTGCCCATGATGGAGGTCTCAGTATAATTAGGTTTTAAACTAACCCTTATAAGTATGTTTCTAACTCTCATACCACATCGCAAACCTATTCTAGGCTCCTGAGCTTTTTCACAGGTTAGATCACTATAGTTTATTATGTAGACTTGATGGAAATCCAGAAACTAGGAGTCAGTCCCTGCAAAATAGAAAATTTGGGATTTAGTGGCAAAGTAACACATAAGAGCTTAAATGAGCTAACTCCAAAATGATTTCCAAAACATGGATATTCACCTAATATAAATTGCACTAAAAGAAAACTTCATGAAATGATAGGATGTCAGAGGTAGAAGGAACCTTGGTGACAACGATAGCATTAACAATAATAACTAACATTTCTATGGTATTTTAAGGGTGCGAAGTGCTTTACAAATAGCCTATTTTATCCTCGCAACAACTCTTGGAAGTAGGTGCTATTGTTATCTATTTCCATTTTATAGATGAAGAAATAGCAGAAAACAGGGGTTAAAATTCCTGCCCGAGATCACACAGCTAGTAAATTTTTGTTGTTGTTCAAGTAATTTCAGTTCAAGTAATTACATGTCCCCATTTTGGGTTTTCGTGGCAAAGATACTGAAGTGGTTTGTCATTTCCTTCTCCAACTCACTTAACTTATGAGGAAATCAAGGGCTAAAAATCTTGCCCAGAGCCACAAAGTGAATAAGTCTGAGGCCATATTTGAACTCAGATCTCATTGACCCCAAGTCTGACCCTCTATCTACTATGCTTCTTAGCTACCCCATTAGGCGCTTTAGCTAGTTATAAACAGAGAGGACTGGGGCTAAGGTCTTAAGTCTCACCTCAGTGCTCCATCAGTCTTTCATCCATCATTCAAAATTGTTACATCCTTAAGAGTAGGGGTCATGCTTTATTAGAACTTCATTTTTAGCTAGAACATAGAGGCATGTAATACATGCTTGTATATGATGTGGCCTCTTATGGTGACACTGATATATGATGAATGCATTCTACTTCAGTACTCCACAGGAAATAAAAAAACCTGAATTTCTGGTTCCTAGCTCTGCCATTCATAAGTTTGGTAACTTTCCCTTAACCTTTTGCTTCTCTAGTTTTGTTTTGTCACCTATAAAATGGAGAAGTTGGGGTAAATGATCACTGAGGGGCTTTCTAAATCTCAAATTCTTTGTATCTATAGCATGTCAATGATGATAAGGATCAGGGAGCATGGTGTAGTGGCAAAATGATTGTACCAATTATCAAAAGACTGAAATGGAGCCTTTGTTTCTCAGTACAAAAGTAGGGAACTAGAAGGGTAGAATGTTGCGTATGTTGTCAAATGGTATCACTGTGCTTATTGTTTTAGTTTCCCTATTTTTTTTGTCACAATCAAAGGTTCAATTTCAGGAGTAAGGGTGGTCATTTCTAGAAATGAAAGTCATGTTAAAACAAAATAAAGCAATAAAATATTATTTTTTCCAAATTTATAAATTTGTTTTCAATACAAAACATTATTTTAAACAAATAATCAGTCAGATGAATATTGAGAGTCAAAATTTTCTACTGTAACTAAGAAATGTTTCAAAATTATTCTTTTCTGTTGTTTTCAGTCTTTAACCTCTTGGCGGAAAACAAAAATTATCATACAAATTTCATTTTAAAAAATCATGCTGGCAAAGTCCTTTAACCTAATTGCATTTATCCCTTAGCATTTGGTCTTGTGGAACAACTAGACGATATTGCTTTAATAACTAAATATGGGTTATTTCATCAGTGTCAATGATACACCAATTCAGATCACACCTTTCTAATTTTGTGAATGAATTTCAAGAGTTCCTGTGGTTGAACAATGAATCACCTTGCAGTCAACTGGGTGACGAGTCTCTCCAAACTTAGCTAGGCTAGTTCTCAGGCAACAGACCTCAAATTCGTCCTCTGACTCATACTGGAAATCCTTATCAGCTTTGTAGTACAAACCTATAGAGCTTTTAAACTGGTAGAATAGTCATGGAAAGCCCCATGTTATTTCCATACTAGGATGAAAAATTGAAATTGGATTTTAATAGAGGAACAAGAATGAAATGAGAAGAACCAGGAGAAAAAGGTATATAATTTGTAACAAGACTGTAAATAAACAACTTTGAAAGCTGTGAGAACTGTGATCAGTACAATGACTGTTCATGATTTCATTGACTGTTGATGAAACACACTATCTACATTTACAGTACAAAAACTATATAGATACATATATACACACGTGTATACACGTGTAATATATGTGTAGATGTATGTACATGTGTGTATATACACGTATGTATATGCATATATGAATATACATACATTGTCAATGAGGACTTTATTTTGCTTTCTTACACATATTTGTTAAAAGGAATTTGCCTTCCTCTTCTCTTTTTCCCCCCGATGGAGTAAGGGAGAAGGAGAGCAAATATATTTCTGTTAATTAAAAACAATCAAAAATGGAGAAGTACAGAAGGGCAACACATGTAGAATGTTTGATGCACATTCGGAAGAGGACATTGTTTTATTAGTTTTATTTAGTTACTTTCTTTGCAACAAGAGTCCTCTTATTAAGTGGGGGATGATATGTAAGTGTTTATAATATAAAAATAGAACACATTGATAAAAATTTCAAAATACATATATTCAGCACTCTTTTTGATTGGTGAATCCTTGCCTAATCTAGCACATCCTGCAAAACCCCAGTCATGCTGCTCACTTCACTTTTAGCTCACTGTCCCATCTGTTCTACCTCCACTCCAGCTGCTCCCCCCCACATGGAGAACGTTCATCCTTCCCCAAGCCCTGCTTTCCTAGTTACTCTTTATTTATCTTACCCTGTTAGAATGTAAGTTTTCTGATGGCAGGGACTGTTGTGTTTTCTTTATTTCTTAGTATATAGTTTATACATATTTATATAAATTTAGTATTTATAAACTCAGTTTATAGTATATATATGTTTCTGGTATGTAGTAAAAACTGAATAAATGCATTATCTCACTTAGCAAGAACTAGAAAACTTTGAAGAGTGACTTAAAAAAACTGTACATATGAAATGTGCATTGTAATTTATAAGAATTATATTCTTTATCATGTATGGACTATACTTGAAGTACCAAGAAATTTCTCTTCGTGTGATTGAGGTTTTCTTCTTGCACTTCAAATATTTGATGTCATTTTCTAAGTATATTAAGCATTTTAATGGAGAAGAGCTGAGGAATCTCAGCTCTTTTGACGAAAAAAATCAGGAAACTGAAGTCAAAGTTCTTGCTTCTTTCTGCATCTTCTCACTGAAAATAAAACATGGAAGATTCTCTCCAAAGTGTATGTTAGGAGATATTTTATTTTTCTACTTAAAAGAGCACTAGAGTTAAGAAACCTAATGATTATATGCTATGGACTAGTTCTGGGGCCAACTTCCGAGTAAAGTTGCAGAGAGTCACTCCAATGACAATCAGTGACTCCAGGTCAGAAGTATTTAGAAACTTAAAAATATCATCCATTGAGTAGATTTACCATTTGTTCCAGTTGTTCTAGAAGGTTCATTAGTAGATTCTAGGATTCATAGATATAGTTTCTATATTCTCCAATGCTTTTGTGGTTGAGTTGTACAATTATTTCAAATAATGTTTCTAAATCACAGAGTACTTTTCTGGTGCAACCTGAAGTCTTTGTTTCTCCTCCTCCTCCTCCTCCTCCTCCTCCTCCTCCTACTCCACCTCCATTTTAACTTAAAGGTATCTTGTGAGTCTTTCTATAGGATATGTTTTGCATCTTGCCTTCATTTCTTTAAGATAGTTTTCTCTTCTTTCAAACCCCATGAAAGTTTTTAAATTAGATTTAGATTTTGGCTATTCCAACAAAGTGATGTGGTGCAATTAATCTACAAATATCCGGTATACATGGGTCCGTGGGCAACTGAATTTTGTAGTGGAAAAAGCCATGACTTTGCAGTCCAAAGACTTGAATCTAAGTTCTGGAACTGATATTTAGTAGCTCTATGTCCTTCTCTGTGCCTCAAATTCCTTATCTCTAAATGGCAGATGATAACATGTTGTAAATGTTACTATGCTATAAAATTATAACATGATCATCATACTTTACTAGTCTTAGCACAAATTGTTTCCTTTTGCTTTTGGTCTCTCATGCTCAATTTCTTGAGCTCAGAACAAATTACATTTGGTTTTGAGAAATCTTAAAGTCATGCTGATTTTAAATATGGATATATACCATAAATAGACAGGGATCTGGTATCAGAAATGAATAGGAGGAGATAGAGTTGAGTTGCTTTTTGGAAATGGCACAATTCTTTTAATGACCTCAAGCTGCTCCTGAAACAAAAACCCATCTTTTTAATACCAATGTTCTCAAGTTGTATGGCTGCCAGTAATTGAATTTTTTTTAAATCAATGGAGAGGTACATAGTGGGCATGAACAGGCTGGAATACCTTAGAAATGAGGACTTTACCAGAAGAAGTAGAAATTTTTGTAAAACCAAAGAAATATGTAATGGGAAAAGACAATGGACTACTTGCTTAGCAAGCACAAAGGATAACCAATTCATGGCCGACATACTAAATGTCCTCATGATGTCAAGTAAACGAAAGGAAAGCCCCCAACCAGGTTGGGAAAGCCCCCATAGTGAACTTAATAGGATGACAGAGAAGACATAAAGATGGACAACAGTGGATACATTGCAATCAGCGATGGTAGAGGAAGCACAGATGACGTCACAGATCCACTAGAGTTTGGGAATATTTCAATATGGGATCAGAATCTTGATAATGAAGACCAAATACTTGTATGAGTACATACAGCTCTGACAACATTGTTTCACAAGAAATGACATTACTTCTAATTAACAGTACTTCCTATCTTTTTCTAAGGATCTGATTCATAAAATCCTGAACTTTGAACCATGTGCTGAGTTCCTTAAGGTTTATAGTGTTGAACAGCAATAAGCCTGGGGAAAATCAGCCACCAATTCAATGTGTAATGGCATGTACTTAAGAAATATTTTTGAGTGAATGAAAGAAGTTGTAACTCCATTGATATCTTTACTTCATAGTCTCTATGTCATAAATGTGCATGATAAATTTTTTTTGCTTAGAAATGTCAATGTAAAAAATACAATTTTGTTTAGTCTCTTGATTATAAGTTCTAACTGGGATTTTTCATGTTTGTATCTCCAAACGTATTTTATGAATATGTCTTATAATTATTATTCACAATGATGGTTTATATTAGTTTAAATAATAATAATAGTTTTCATTTATACAATATACTAGGGTTTTAAATATTGAAATATTTATTTTTAAATATCAAATATTTAAATATTTTTAAGTATTAAATATTTATTTTTTTAAATATTAAAATATTTTTAAGTATTAAATATTTATTTATTTATTTAAATATTAAATATTTATTATAGATTTATAATAATTTAGACATTATATTAGTTTAAATATTACTAATAATAATAGTTTTCATTTATACAACACTCTAGGATTTTCAAAGTGCTTTTGTCACAACTACCCTATTTGATAAGTAGATGAAGTATTATTATTTCAATTTTATATTGAGAGGAGGAAAGAAATATTTATTAAGCACCTGTTATATATCAGTAACTGTGCTAAAGCTAAGTGCTAAGCACTTTACAAATACTATTTCTTTTGATCCTCACAACCCATTTTACAGTTGAAATGACTAAGGCAGAGATTAAGTGACTTTCCCAAGGTCACCCAGCTAGTAAGTGTCTGAGGTTCAGTTTGAGCTGAGGTTTTCCTGACTTCCAGTTCTCTTTCTACTGCACCACTTACTTGCTTCTACAAAAGAATACCAGAAGGTTAGAGTGTCTGAATGACTTACCGTACCATACACTAATTAACCATGGCCATTTGTACTGATAGAGTTTCCTGTCCCCATCATCACCCTCCCTTTCTCATTCTATATACATAGGTGCATGCATAATACATAAACATATACAAGTGTGCGAATGCATCTATAGATGTAGATATTTAACATCCATTCTTTTTTCTTTCTTTTTTTTCTATAAAGAACTTAAATATATCTCCATGGTCTGAATGCCCTTATGTAGTTAGTAACTGAAGCATATTCAAAGCAACTATTTTATCATTACTTAAACTTTGCTTCTCAACACTCAAAACAAAAATTGACCTTACAATATTGTATTACTTTTTTTCCCCATTTCTAAGTTACTTTAAGAACGTACCAGACCAATCTATGCAGATTTTATATTCTGTTCTGAAAACGAATGATAGATAGGCAGCTTAAGTAATTTGACTACAATCTTTTAAAAGAGGAAAATCAAGATAATCAATATTTGACTTGCGTAGTCTGACTTAAGAAATAAAAGAATGTGGTCATGTGGTGTTGCTTCTCCATACTCCATACATCCAGCAAAATGCTAAAATGCACAAGGACATACGGAGATTGCAAAAGTTCTGAATAATCATGATCTCACAGAGACATAGAGAAGCCCACTCTATAAAGCATTATCAAGAAATTATTGTAATCTTTCATGAATTTAGCCCAGCATAAATTATAGACTGTTTTTTAATTAAGGTACTCTGGATATAATGAGATGCAGGAAAGTGTTTTATAGTTACTTCGTCATTCCCTTGAAGGAAGTTCAAAGAAAATAAACCATATGCCTTCCTTGCTAGAATGCCCCATTAGATGAGGAAGAGAAAAATTTCCTTTTAGGAAGCTAAAACAAAATAGCTTTTTAAAATTTCATTTTTAAAACGAATATGTACCATGGGGTTGAAGCTAGCATCTTCCTTGGTCTTATTGAAATTGTTCATTTTCCAATACTAATGAAGTCAAAGCACCACTACAGTATTTAAATGTTCAAGTAACTTGTAAGATTGTTTGGCTAATGGGGATAAATTTGTGAAGAAATAGAGAATCATAAAATAAAATAAAATGAAGAAAAACCACATTTTCTAAAACAATTATACAATTATGCTCTATGGAAACCATTTTGCACATTCTTGGCATGAGATTCTGGTCCTCTTAGTATCTCCAACTCCTACTGATATGAATGGGAATAACATTGCTATCAAAGGATCATTCAGTGTGGTGTGGAACATGAGAAAGTCTCATAATACATTCTTTTCTGTTCATGCAATAAAAAAATTCAAAAGAATATAAATAGGTCATGAACATAGTGCTTCCTTTTGAAAAGTGACACTGTATTGATGTGCATAAATCCCAGAATTCCTTCTGGCCATTTTGGACGTTCTATCTGTAACTACAACAGCTTCAGGAATTGGAAAGTTAAGCAACTATCCAATGAATTGAGTCAATGGAGAAAATTATCCTGGATTATTCTGGCCCCATGGCATTTTCTCAGTCTCATTTTTAAAAACTGGAATCATCATGGTGGTTAATTCAACTCTCCACTTATTAATAACTGTTCTGTGAAAAAAAAAGAATAGGGACATTATCTAACATAAGCTTTCTATAGATAACTGCACCATCTGTTATTAGAGAAAGTAAGGAAAACCATAATTTAAATTAGTTAAGTTCTTAAAGTTTGAACTCTTTTATGTTGGGAACAAGGATAATTGTGAACAGAAGAAAGGAAGGAACCCTTTTTTTTTTTAAACCTCTATTCTCCTCTATATTCAGAAATGATCCATTTATCTTTATATTTTCTCTTGGGGAGGCAACAGGTCTGGAAGAGTAAACAGCCCTGTCTCACATCTGCCTGATGATCACTATTTGATTAAAGAAGAATTCCACATTTCAGGCTACACAACAGAGCAGTATCATAATAACCTAGAACACAGGAAACTGACCATTCAATTTGACAAACATTTATTAATCACCTAATATGCACAAAGAATTCCGGTAGGTGCTGGGGATACCAGTAGAATACTGGAGAGGGGAGGTTTAGTAAATTTATGCAAATTAAATACAAAGTAATTTGCAGGGAGTGGTGGAATGAATACCAACAATTGAAGGAATCAAGAAAGGCTTCAAGCAGGAAATGTCTCTTGGGCTAAGCCTTGGAGGGACTTAGGTGACCTTGCTGGGTATTTCAGGCGTGAAAGGAGAAGAGAGGTTATTGGGTAAAGAGAAGAATAAATAGACCAGTTTGGCTGAAACATAAAGCACACGAATGGAAGGAATGTGAAATAAATCTGAAAACATAGTCTAGTATCAGACTGTGTTGACCTCTAAATGCCAACAGAGGAATCTGAAATAATAGGAAACCACTGCAACTCAGTGGACTTTATAGAGTAACATGGTTACACCTGTGCTTTAAGAGTACAATATTAATCATTTTGGCAGTTATCTAGAGGATAGATTGAAGAGGGGAAAGACTGGAAGCATGGAGGACAATTAGGATGACATTGCAACAAACAATGCAAGGGTCTGAACTAGAATGGTGGTCATGTAAGTGGAGAGAAGGGGGTGGATGGAAGAGTTGTTGTGCAGATAGAATTAGCAAGACTTGGCAACTGATTTTAAATGAGTGACAATTGGTATTCTACTTCCTAACATAGTCTTTTCCTCTTTGCTTTCTCCCCCTGCTTCTCTCTCTCTCTCTCTCTCTCTCTCTCTCTCTCTCTCTCTCTCTCTGTCTCTCTCTCTCTCTCTGTCTCTCTGTCTCTGTCTCTGTCTCTGTCTGTGTCCCTCTGTTTCTCTGTCTCTATCTCTCTGTCTTTCTGTCTCTGTCTCTGTCTCTGTCTCTCTCTCTCTCTCTTCCCTCCCTTTCTTTCTTCCTTGTCTTTTCCTGCTTCGGTTATGAATTGGTGAGTGGCACTCACAATTAATGATCTCCTTGACTAGGAGAATGTCAAGCACACTGAGCTGAGCAATAATCTGGTTTTAGAAGGAAAAACAAGTATATCTTACTTAAGGTGTAGTGGGAGTAAACTACATAAGGGTATAACCCTGTCAGTTCCAATTTCATCAGGTCTGGGTTTGACTTCTTGCAACAACAAGAACTGAAAAACAAGAAACTTCAGCTCAGTTCCTGGGGTTTGCTGCTTGACTCTCTCTGGTCTCCTAGTCTTCAGCTCTTTAGTAAATAGCAAAATGAATACAGGTAGAGAAGGAAAAAGAATAGAAATTTAGGGAGCGACAATATTTAAGTTTAAACTCTTATTTTACTTTACTTTTTGTTTTTCAGCCATTTTAATCATATCTGACTCTTTGTGACCCCATGTAGGTGTTTCTTGGCAAAGACACCAGAATACAGCTCATTTTACAGATGAGGAAACTGACACAAACAGGGTGAAGTAACTTGCCTAGGGTCACACAGCTAGTAAGTGTCTGAGGTCAAATTTGATCTCAGGTCTTCCTCACTCGAGACCTGGTACTCTATCCCTGTATCACCTAGCTGCCCTTTTTTTAAAAAAAAATCTAGCTACATATTAATAGTCACTTACTATTTTCCTAAGATGACTAGGGAAAAAGGAAAACAGCCTATTACTTCTAAAATATTTATAGCAGCTCTTTTGGTGGTGGTGAAGAACTGGAAGTTGCAGGGATACCTGTCAATGGGGGGATGACTGAACAAGTTTTGGTGTATGGTTGTGATGGAATCCTATTGTGCTGTAAGAAATGATGAGCTCAATGATCTTAGAAAAATGGAAAGATTTGCATGGAAAAATGGAAGAAAATGAGCAGAACCAAGAGAACATTGTACATATTAACAATAATATTGTTTTAAGAACAACTTTGAGTGACTAAGTCATTTTGATGATTATAAATACTCAAATTAACTACAAAGGACCTGTGAAGGAAAATACTATCCGCATCCAGAAAGAACTGATAAATAAAAATATATAGAGAATGATTTTCCACATATATCTGTATGTGTGTGTATATATGTGTGTGTGTGTGTGTGTCCAATGGTAGCTATTTTCATAATTATTGTTACTATAGCTCATATTTAGATAGCTCTTCAAAGTTAACAATGCACCTAACATGACAAAACAGGAAGATGATAAATGTTGGAGAAGATGCGGGAGAGTTGGACCACTAATTCATTGTTGGTGGAGCTGTGAGCCGATGCAACCATTCTGGAGAGCAGTTTGGAACTGTGCCCAATGGACTACAAAAATGGGCATACCTTCTAACCCAGTAATATTGCTTCTAGGACTGTATCCCAAAGAGATTTAAAAATGGGAAAATGTCCCACATGTAAAAAAATATTTATAGCAGTTCTCTTTGTGGGGTCCAAGACCTAGAAACTGAGGGAATGCTCATCAGTTGGGGAATGGCTGAACAAGTTGTGGCATATGAATGTCATGGAATATTATTATGCTATAAGAAATGATGAACAGGACTTTCCAGAGAGGCCTGGAAAGACTTATATGATCTGATGCTGAGTGAAATGAGCAGAACCAGGAGAACTTTGTACATAGCAACAACCACAGTGTGTGAGGAATTTTTCTGGTAGACTTAACCCTTCACAGCAATACAAGGACCTCTTGAGGCAAAATGCCATCCACATCCAGAGAAAGAACTATAGAATCAGAATGCAGAATGAAGCAGACTATTTTTCTCTTGTGTTATATTGTATTTTGGTTTAGTTTTCCTCATGGGTTGTCCCATTCATTTTAATTCTTTTATACAACATGATTAATATGAAAATGTGTTTAATAAGAATATATGTCTAGAACCCACGTAAGAGTGTATGCCATGTAAGATTGAGGAGGGAGAGGGAAGGGAAGGGAGAAAAATTTAAGACTTATTAAAGTGATTATTGAAAACTGAAAACAAATGAATTAATTAAAAAATAAATAAAACAAAAATAAAAAGTCAACATTGTGCTATGTTTATATTATCTTATTTGACTTTTACACTGCATATTTTCCATTTTTCTCACTATCCTGGTAACCCTCTTTGAGGAACTTGTTAATTTGCAAAGAATGAAAGTTGAGAAATGATAAAATAATAAAAAAGAGAAAATAATGCAAAGATCTGATAAATATTTGATCAGCAAACAACTAGCAAATAGCCTTCCTGAGAAGAAAATAAGCTTCTTTTTTCAGAACTAGTATGATTAAAACTCACTTTTGTTATTTGGATCACTCTTTGTACTTATTCCACATATACTTCTATAAATACATATTTCTCTCTACCAAGAGAATGTAGACTCCTTGTGAGTAGAGTTTGTATCACTTTTTATTTTTGTCCCCAGTTCCTAATATTATGTCAGTTGAACCTCACAACAACCCTGAAAAGCAGCTGTTGTTACTATCCCTGTAGCACAGATGAGGAAAATGAGGCAGACAGAAGTTAAGTGATTTACCTGGGATGATACACTAATAAGTGTCTGAGGTCATATTTGAACTCAGGTCATCCTGAATCCAGGTTTGGCACTCTATCTTCTGTGCCACTTAGAAACAGAAATAGATATTATATGTATGTGTATATAACTGATACCCAGTAGGCTCTTATTAATTGCTTATTAATTGATTCACAAAGGAAAACAAGGATATGAAACTACACCTAAAAAATTGATATCAAAATAGTAATACTATTTTCCAACTTCCTTCTCTGCGTTAGTGCTATTAACTTCTCTATGCACTAGAAATTAAGAGTTGGGAAAAGATAAAGGCTCCATGTAGAGGTGATGCATTTGCTGCATCTTAAATAGAGAGAGGAATTCTCTAAGTGGAGGTGAAGGAGAATGAATTCTATGCAAAGAAGACACAGTTGGGGGAAAAATGTGGGAACCAGATTCTGAAGACCTTGGAATACCAGACTGAGGAGTTTGGATCTTTCCTTATGGGCAACGTAGAAGAGGAATGAAAGGCATTTTAGGAAGATTAATTTAGTGCAGGGAAGATGAAAGTACAAAAAGACCAGCAACAGCTAGAAGCTTGAATCCTTCCCCCAAAAATCTTGTTTCTTCATTTGCTCTATTCTGTGTTAACGTAGAAAAAAAAGAAGAGGAAAAATAACCCTACCATTTCTTGTAATTTTTAGATTTCTTACTCAGTTTTAATCAGAATATAGTTTCTGGATTCCAGACTTAAAATTCATACTGTTCTCATCTTTTTATCAAGTGATCTCCTTCAGGATGAATGCTCTGCCCCTCTTCTTTTTCCAATTTAATGATACCCGTAAGTTAGGGTCCAACTCAAGTCCCATGTCCTGAATGAAGACATCCCTGGGAATGACAGCTATCATTGATACTTCCCTTCTCTAGGCTCTGATCTGTGCTAACCTTGGAAAGATGGCTACAGGACTAGCAGGAAAACAAAAGACAATAAAAATACATTCTTGGGGTTTATATTAGTTATACTGGGGAAAAGAAGAAAAACAGAGGAAGGCTAGGACCATTACTAGTGTTGGAAGGGCTGATGATACGACAATAGATAAAAAGCAAAGATGCTCCTTTCTTATTTGTCTTCTGTTTTCTCTGTCAAGGAGAATGATCTGGAAAGGACAGGAAAAGTGAATAATAAGAAGTCAATATTCAATGGTGGTCATAAGAGATCTGGCCATCCTTGATGAATTAAAATTATGTGGCTCAGATAAATCATATCTCAATAACTTAACAAGAGGATGAGATTTCTGAATCACTATCAGTGATATTTGAAAAGATCATAGAAAATAGAATTACCATGGCACTGGCAGGAACATGTTTTCATCATTTTCTGAAGATATAAGAAAATAGATTATGAAAACTATAAGTGAATGAGTTTAACTTTGAATGTTACCAAAATTCTAGAACATAGTATTAAAGAAATGATGAATGAACATTTAGGAAAGGAAACGATCATCACAAAGAACCAGC
The DNA here is from genome assembly GCA_028658325.1 of Potorous gilbertii. Taxonomy (NCBI): domain Eukaryota; kingdom Metazoa; phylum Chordata; class Mammalia; order Diprotodontia; family Potoroidae; genus Potorous; species Potorous gilbertii. The sequence goes on along the minus strand of CM053771.1, from coordinate 182,444,263 downwards.
AAATCTTCCTGAATAACCTATTATGCCATATAACCTTTATATCTTTTTATGAATAAGGTTATTAAAATGACAGATCAAGAGAATTCTGTAAGTATAGCTTGCCTAGATTTTAGCAAAGTGTTCGATAAAATATCTCAAGTTATTCTTCATGAAGAAGATATAGAAATGTGATATAGATGATAGCACAATTAGATTCAGAATTTGTTGGAAAGCCAAACACAAAGAGCAATTCAGTTTTTCAGTGTCAACTTAGGATGTCTCTAGTGGAGTTTCCCATGGATCTGTGCTTCACCCTGTGGTGTCACACTTTTATTAGAGGCTTGGACAAAATCTTCAATAGTGTGATTATCAAATATTCAGAAGACACAAAGCTAGGAAGAATAATTAATAAAGTGGATGATGAAGTCAAGATGTGAAAAGATCTTGACAGATTAGAATACTGAGCTGAAACTAGTAAGATAAGATGTAATAGAGTATAGGTTGAAAAAACTGACTTTGTGAGTACAAAATGGAGATACATAGCTGGACAGCAATTTACCCACATAAGGATCTGGTGATTTTAATGGACTGCAAACTCCAAGGGAGTTAACAGGATGATGTGACAACTGACAACAACAATAACAAAATTAATGCAACCTTAGGAGAGGTACAAATTCCAGGATCAAGGAGATGAGAGTCCCTTTGTACTTGGATGTGGTTACACCACATCTGGATTATTGTGTTTTCTTCTGAGTATCATAATTTATTTAGGATGGATATTGATAAACTGGAGAGCTCAGGGCAACCAGAATAGTAAAGGATCTAAGGGCTACATCATGTGAAGGCTAGTTGAAAGAACTGGAGATAATTGGTCCCTGGGGAGGGAAAACTCAGAAAAGAGGGACAGCAGTGGTCGTTCATGATATAGTGACTCTCCCACATTTCAGCTATATGAGTGAACCAGGAACAATAGGTAGAAATTTCAAAGAGGCATCTTTTGGTTTAATATCAGGATGTAGCTTCCTAGCAATGAGAGGGATGCAAAAGTGGAATGAGCAGGCTACCTAATCTCTCCTTGCTACAAGAACACCTGAGATTTTATTCATTCAATCTTCATTCAATGGACATTTATCATATACCTCCTAGTTAAGACATAGACCTTGTCAACGTGGAAGACAGAAATGGTTAAAAACCTGATTTACAAATAAATAGCTTTCCATTCTCCAATAGCAACTGAGGCTCATTTCAGACCTAGACAAATCTTTGGAACAGGAAGTTTTGTACCTTCTTTTTGTTGTTTCTTCTAGCCCTCTCCTCCTCATCCAGTCCCTGTCAGGTATCTTGTGCTCTTCAGGGTGTTCCAAGCCCTCTCTTGATACCCCAAAATCTGAGTCAGTATTCAGATGATTTCCCTTCCGTCTTCCTCCCCCCACCCATCAAGAATTACTGTTCTTCTGTGTGGGTCGGTGGAGTTCTGTTCTATGCCAGGGATTTGAGACTAAGTACTGTAGTGGGCAAAAACACTATCCTCAGAGCAAGGAATCCTGAATTTTCATCCCAGCTCTACTATTGCTAGTCCTATGACTCTGAGTAAGTCACAAACTTCTCTGAATATCAACATTTTCATCCATAAAATGAAATAATAATGAGGAAGCACCAGGATAGAGTAAAAAGAGAACAGGAACCCAGAGTGCTTGGGTCCAGTTCCTGAACTTGACTATTTCTTAGCTGTGTGACCTTACGGAAATTACAGCAGTTAATCTCACTGGTCCTCTATAATACGAGAAGACTGTCTTCTTCTGTGGTTCCTTTCAACTCTAGGTCTATGAGACAGATAGAGATATAGATACGCACACATTATGTATGTATTTGCACCATCGCAGAGTTGCTATGAAGAAAGTACTTTGTGAACTATAAAGTTGCATATAAATGTAAGCAATTATTGCTATTATTAAATTACTTGAAAAAAGCATTGGGAGACCTGCATGCTGGTCTTGTTTCTCTCATATAGCAATGGAAACCCAGACAGGTTTCTTTATCCTTCCAAGACTCAGTCTCCTTATTTGTAAAACAAAGGAGTTAGATAAGGTTTCAAAAATTACTTCTAGCATTACCATTCTATGATTCTATGATACAGAATGGCCATGGGGCAGCTATTTATATAATGAATTTATCTAAATCTCTTTTTAACCTATGTAAATTTTCAGTCATAATTGCCCCACGGAGACTTGAGTTCCATCAAGTTAGTTCTGTAAGTAGTTTTTTCTTTTATTTTCCTGAGATTTCCATTTTGAGCACCAGTGGTACCACCCCCAAAGTTACAGTATTATGTTTTCATTCCCAACCCTTCTTTTCATATGTTCACAAACATGAATCTTATCTACTTTCCACTTCACTGTCCTAGACTCTAGTTCTGCCCCAGAGTCTAGCTACAAATAAAGAGCAGAAATGTCAGAAATATCTCTAGTCTATCCCCATGCAATAGGTGGAAAGTTTTTCCACCTCTAGATAAATCAAGAAAGGGTTTACCTCTCAGTGACTATAACAGAAATCCATTCTGCCACCTATAAATCATAAAATTGGACTTACTGATCAATTTTGAAGGCTAGCTTTGAGCAATTGTTTTACCTTCCAGTGGATGACATTTTTCTTTACTTTTCCCATTCCTATTTCCTTTCTTCTTCTGTTTTTCTTTTGGTTGATTGGAGATAAGCATAAAAATAGAAGATAATTGTTAACTTTTGATATTAAATGGAGATGAGAAACCTTATTATTTAATGGAAGTGAGACTCTATTTAGAATGAACAAAATTATTGCCCCATGATTCAGCTCTAAATGTTATCTCCTCTGATTCAAACTAAAAGTGCAATAAATGTCAGATAACCAAAGTGGTTGCGTTGAGGAGATTAATTAAAGAGAATATAGTGTCATTAATGAGAAAATCATTAGCAGAGGAGGGAGAAATTTGAGTTCTATTGTTAATTCCATCATTTAGAGAAAATTCTAATTGGAAGGAAAGTGTTGAGAATTAGGGAATTACTTCATTTTTATGTAGAAATCATTTACAGTAGCAAATGGTGATCCGCTTACTTGTTCCTTATCTACTTAGCAGTTATGTATATGAGTTTTATTTTTCAGTCAGCCAGTCAACTGGCATTTATTGGATGGTTATTCTCTGCTAAGGGCTGGCTGGATGAAGGATTGTTTCTTTCTATACTGACTTGGTCAAAATTTAGGAGATTGTTTACCATATAGAGCATATTGAATGAATGTAAGAGAATGCATGCCATACTCTGAAAACAAAGCTATTTGGTGTTTTTCCATTGTCCATTTGTGAAAAGGAAGCTAGTATTGCCACCACAGTTCTACTTAACTATTTTCTAAATGACAACATGGACATCCACTAATATTTCAACATTTTAATGGATTCATGATCTCATGAATAGTTTATATATAATCTATGATATTAGGAGCATTCCCATCAATATTTGATCTTACATGATTTTTCTTCATGCCCTTCCATAAATCCTCCCTAGTTCATAATAATTGAGAGACTTTTTCTGGTTCCTTTAGCTTTCTGTAGGAATCACCCTAACATCTGGACTATCCAGCTGTGGTCCTTCCCTCTCACTATATCACTAGATCACCATTTCCTGAGGCATATCATTATTATATAATTTCTTCCATACAAGTAATTGTTGATAATATGATGCTCTCTCCTTGTATCCACCTTGTATTTCTCTGTTGCCCTTTGCGTTAGATGCTATTCTGACTCTTTAGATATTGTGGTGTTCCATGGCAACAAAACATAAAGCTTCAACAGATGATTCTTATTGCCGTTAGAAAGATAACTTTCTGAACAGCTTCGTGTCATTGAAAGCATGCAGAAACTTCCTAAATGTGATCCTAGTTGTGCTCTGACCAGGTCAGAGTACAAAGTGTCTCTTAAAACAACTTCACTTTAATCACCTGTAGCTTGAAGTCCACTATAACCTCCAGGTCCTTTTTAGATGAACTGAAGTTATGTTGCACTGAAGAAGGTGGTTTTCACTCAAGCACAAGATTTTTTCCTTATTAAATTTCTTTCCATTATGCTTAACCCAATGCTCCAGCCTAAGACTTTTCTGAATTCTCACTCTGTCATATAGCTATCTCTCCAAACTTTTGTGTCAGTTACAAATTTGATAAGCATGCCATTTTATGATGTGTATGTGTGTATGTCTTCATTTAAAACAAGAGCAAAAACCAAAACCTATTTTACTTAGGGAAATAAACCCAGATTTATAGCTAACCTAGATGTATACCTTTGATATGAGAACTCAATGATTATCAGTTGAAGTAGATGTCAAACAATGAACATTAAGAATTATACCTTACTGCTGCTTTAATATATTTTACTTATGAACTAAATACCATTCAAGAGTGATATTTTTAAAAGGATTTTGATCTATTGTTACTCAAAATCATAGTATACTGGATTTTTGTAGTAGACCTTTATAAGAGAGTTGTCATTTCTTAGAAAAAAAATTACTGAAAGGACAGGCTCATTTTTCAGGTGAGCTGTTAAGGGAAATTCTTTCTAAAGTACAGGTTAGCTAGTTGGGTACTGAGGGCTCTTCTGACTCAAATTCTCTTACTCTGTGGCATCAATATAAAAGTCCTCCATTTTAAAAGGGTGCCCTGAGTCAATCATATTTAATTCCTTTCCAGGTTGCATTCTGAACTTTTCTCTACCATTTCCCTAGTTGGATACTTTTGTTCCTCACTCTCCTTACCACATTCTCAGTTTCCTTTTATGTATTGTCTCCTTCCACTAGAATATAAGCAACTTGAGGACAGGTACAAAGGTTTTGCCTTTCTTTGTATCCTCAGTACTTAACATAGTACCTAGCACAGAGTACATGATCAATAAATACTTGTTGACTGATAGTGTCAATGAGAATGTAACCTTAAGTTGGAGTAAACAACATTTTATCGAATACTTAACTATGTACTAGGCACTAGGCTAAGGGCTGGAGATAAAAACAAAAATACTATCCTAGCCCTCAAGAAGCTTATATTCTAATGGGAGACACAACAAGTAAATAACTCCACACATTTTAGATTTATAGTGTAAATGGAAGGTAATCTCAGAAGGAAGGCGCTAGCAAGAGGAAGAATCAGTAAGTTTGCCTTGGTTAGAAATGTCATATGGAAATATCTGTTTAATTTAGATCAAGAGCAGTTTGAATTTTGAGTATACCACACACTATGTCTAAAAATATAGCCACACCAAGACTATAGTCACCAGATAGCTGACTAAAAAAAGCTAGGGCAGGCAGGAAATATTTACCTCCCCAACTCCTAAAGTTAATTAGGCAGGAGCTCAACTTTTAATTACAGAAAGTATTCCATGGCAAGTAATCATTTCAAATCTTTTGTATTTGTTAATAATATTCACAGTGTCAGGGACAACTGTGGCTTGTCAGCCCTCCTTGGACACCACCAGGCCCAAATCAAGCAAAGCTGAACAAGGCTGCTACCAGTGCTTCATGAACTCCACCCTCGTCCCATTTAATACCCTCTGTTACCTCAACCACATTGGTTACTCAGCTGATGATTCCAGCCTGTCCCTGTCCTATGTTCCTAGTGCTGTGCTACAGCATGAACTCCTGGAAAAAAACTGGGGCTTGGTCAAGGCTCCCAATCTGAAAACACAGAAAAGTCAAGAGTAAAAACATGCAAGATAGGAAAAGAGATGAACACTACATGTTTTTTAAAAGCAGTGACAAATATTATAGTTTACATACAGTCCTTTGAGTATTTATCAGTTCTCAAATGGGCCAACAGGAATGGATGGGATCAGGACATCCCAGTTAATATAGTTATCAGTCATGAGGTCCATGGAGAAGAAGCTCACACAATGAAAGTCAGTCATATGTCCTGGGAAAATAGATGGAGCCAAAAGAGAAAAGGAAAGAAAACAGATGGAGCAGAGGGATGGAGCTATGGTTTACTTCCATTTTTTTTAAGCTCACGGTTATATAGGGTACGTCCCAAATCTCTTAGTGCAGTTTGAAGTTATGAAAGCTTCAAACTGTACTAAGACTTTTGGGGCATTCTGTGTTGTGTTTTAAGGTTCACAAAGTGCTTTGCATGCAGGGCAACATGGTATAATAAGAATATTGAAACAGAAGTCTAAGGACCTGAGTTCAAAGCCTGATTCTTTCACTTCCTAACTGGATGACTTTGAGCAGGTCACTTCAACTATTCACCTGTCAGTTTCCTCATTTGGATAAGGAAAATTTGGACTAAATGGCCTCTCAAATATCTTCTGGGTCCAGATCTATGATGCTATGATATCACTTGATGAGCAAGCAGAAGTTATGATCAATAGTCCTCTATAGGAAGTCTGAAAACTCCTCTAATTCTAAATTTTTTTGAGCTTGTTGCTAAGGATAGGTTAATGTGACAATACAGTGGGTGATAGATGACTTTCTTAAATAATGTACTTTGTTATTTTACCTGGGTCATCTTTTAGCCAAAAAAAGTTAGATGATTTTGTTCTCATTTAAATATTACCCACAAGGTCCTGGGTTTATTTAGATTACTATTAAGAATTTCAAACACCATATTTTTTTGTTAATATCCAAGAAGTCTCTCCACCAGCAACAATAACAGTACTATATAGTGTTTTTATATATGCATTTTTATAATACAAATCTTTCCAAAGCATTTTCAAGTATGTTGAGTAAGAGATTCTACTATAGGTTGCCAAATAAACCTGAGACTATATTCCCTGATGATATGTATTTGTCAAGCAGGCAGTGGTACTTATTGATCCTACAGTATACTAAATGCTATGGAGAAATACAGATGTGACCTTTACCTTTGAGGAGATTCTAGATTCTTATCAAGGACCAATGGAGGAGACTTCTAGTTATTTCCTGTTACCTAAACCAGATAACTTACTTTTCTCCTGCTTATCCTCATTGTCTTCTCTGTCACAAAACTAGGGACTTCATTAACAAAGGAAAACCCTTCTTTGAATTATGCAATTTCCATTGTAGGGACCATAACCAGAACATACAGTTATAAAGCATAGGGAAAATAACAAGTGACAACTTGTCCAAATTATATTAAATATAAATATTTCAAAATGATAAAAATATGAATACAGCTCAAAACTTTTTGGCATAACTAAAAGAGGAAATCCTATGAATAATTTTTTTTTATAACCAAACAAGTACCACTGTACAAAAATTGGGACAGTCTTGGGGGAAAGGGTAGTCTCACTTCTCCCACTCAGCTGAAGTGTGGAAAAATTCAATATAAGAATTAATCATTTGTAGAACATTTGAAAGCGACAGGAATCTTTATGTGGTACTTGTGGCTATATATCGGCCTCAAAAAGAAAATAATAGCAAAAAAGCCTGGTAGAAGCAAGAGTGTACTCTAGTATTTACTTTCTTTAAAACAAAAATTTTCTAAGGAAAAACTCTGGAGGAGGGTAGCCATTCAGAATGTTAATATCAAAAGGAAATCAATCTATTTGTCATAAGATGAGGCATACCCCTGCAAGTTGCTCAGGATAGGTTCAAACAGAATGAACAGCTAGAGTTGTGATAAGATGAGACTCTTCTAAGATGTGCCCTAGTGGATAGAGTACAAGGCCTGAAGTTAGGAAGAGCTAAATTCAAATTCAATATTAGACATTTACTGGCTAAGTAACCTTGGGTAAGTCACTTAAACTCTCTTAACTCTCAAAAGTTAAAAACATTTTTAAAAAACTTATGACTCAAACTCAGTTTCCTAAAATAGAGATAGATAAAAACAGCACCTACTTCCCAGAGTTCTTATAAGGCTAAAATGAGATATTCATAAAGTATTCAGCATAGTGACTGTCACAAGTGTTACTTTTGTTATTCTAAGATGGCATTATACAATTGATCTAGAAACCTAGATCTGTTAAGTATATAACACATTGAGGATGCCTAACCTGCATCTTGAAAGAAGTCTCTGAAACACTACACATTGATTTGACATTTGGTCACAGTCACGTTGAAAAAAAATGGGAATGCCAATTAACTATGAATAAAAGCAGCCATTTTTATTCACAGCTAATCCCCTCTTTAACTTTTCTAGCTTGTATAAAGAACCAAAACAACAGCCAATGGGAGGCAATTAGCAGTATGCAGGCAGAATAATAAATAGGAAATGTTCCCAAATAGCCTAAACTCACTGATAAATCGGAAAATTTTATTTCATACGTTATTATTTTTATAAGCAGCATATATATGTGTATACACACACACATTTAACATTTACAAAGCGCTTCACATACATCATTTTGTCTCTTAAAATTATGTTAAAAATTTCTTAGGATCAAAAACTAAACATATATCCAGAGAAACACAATATGTTTAACTATTATGGATATTTATCTAAAACTTTGAAAGATTTTTATGTGTGATATATATTTCACATATTGTAGCATAATACATAATATCATATTTTCAGTAGTTAAAAACCCTAAGTTTTTCAGTTTCTAAAACTGAAATTAGTTTTCAAAATGTTTTTTTCTATTAGTATGATTTATTCCAACTTTTTATGGTTCATCTTTCCAAAATATTTAAAACTCACAATTTTGCATCAGAAATGATTTTAACCATAAAGATAAGGATTTAGCCACATGAGAATTAGATAGAAATTGCCATTAATCTTTCAAAATGGAGTTTATCAATGAAGCAAGGAAGACTTTGACTTGTTTGTGTGACTTTAAAAATAGGAGAAATTATCATCTGTCTGGTATGATTTAGGTGTGGCTCTGACTACAGGCAGAAAAATAGACTAGAATAGATGACCTCACAAGGTCACTACCAGCTTTAGGAGTCTGTGATTCTCTGGCACCTTGAATGTCACTCCTTTTGAAAGAAATGAGAGAAAAACAATACAATAGCTGTGAACAGCTACTAGTTCCTCCTCAGAGAAGACCTGGGATCATAAAAGTATACATATACTTTATTCTTGTAGATAGTTTGAACTGCATATTGACCAAAACTTCCCCATCAGTAAACCTTTGGATAAAATAAAGAAATGGGGGCTAGATTATAGTAAAATTACTTGGGTTCATAGCTTTTTGAATGATTGATCCATTAATCAACACTTTTGGGATATAGCGTAAACCTGGAAAGAGCTCTCTAACAATTTGTTCATATTTTACCCTTTCTTGAACAACACACAGGAGTATACTGAAACTAGTCTCAAACAATTTTGAACAGCCTGTTATTAAATTATCCATGTGAACATTCACTCCTCAGAAATGGGCAAACCTTCCAAATCAGGACTTGATTTATTATTTTGTCCATTTCTAAATTTAAGAAAGTAATGGAGAAAATGTCAACCACACAGATTAAAGTGTGTCAAAATTCTCTGAGAGGTGATTCTGAAACATTTGTCAGCATACTTGATTATTATCAACAATGGGGATGAACGTGACACAAATGTGAGAAGTAATTAATGTGCTAGAAGGGAGAAGTAAGATTTAGGAAGAACCGTACCAACTAAAACAATAAACAGAAATGAACAGGATGAAATTTAAGACAGGTAAATGTAAAGTCCTTCACTTAAGTTTTTTTTTTAAAATAAGCTAGATTGATAGCTTTTCATATGAAAAAGACTAGGTGTTTTTATTGACTACAAATTTATGACGAGTCACAATCTCAATGTGTCAACTTTGTGACTACTCCCCTCCCCCTAGAGCTAATGTGACCTTCATGTGCATTAAAAGAAATATGGTCGTCGAAAAAAATAATTCTCAAAATATTAGTGAAAACGGTCAATATCTTAAAATGTCTGAAAGACCATCCAGTGAAAAAGGAAAAAGACATCCTATGAAGCTCAAGAAATCAAATGAGCAGTAATTACCAGAAGATAGATTTCAGATCAATGTAAGAATAATTTTTTTGAATCATTAGATTTTATTTTCAGTTTATGGAATGAAACAAGCATTTCCATGTCACTGTATTATTTAAAGATGATTGCCGATAAAACTGCATGTATACCACATGCAGTTTGCTATTCCTTTCAAACATAGAAGAAAATTGTCATGTAAATTTCCTTTCTTTCTTCCCTTCCCCACACCCCAGAGATGGCTACCATTGGACACAAATAGGTATACGTATATATGTGTATATGTAAGTATATGTGTACATAAAATTATTCTCCACATACTTCCATTTATTAGTTCTTTCTCTGGATGCAGATAGTGTTTTTCTTCATATCTCATTTATAGTTAATTTGGGAATATATATATAATGGTCAAAATAACCTATTTATTTAAAGTCATCCTTAAAGCAATATTGCTGTTATTGTATACAATGTTTTCTTGGTTCTCCTCACTTTGTTATTCATTGTTTTGTGCAAATCTCTCCATACTTTTCTAAAATCATGGAGGTCATCACAGTAGTATTCTATCACAATCACATACCACAATTTGTCCAGACATTCCTCAATTAATGGGCATCCCTGCAACTTCCAGTTTTTTGCCACCACAAAGAGAGCTACTATGAACTTTCTAGAACATATAGATTCTTTTCCTTTTCCCCCAATTATCTTCAGAAATAGATCAAATAGTGGTATTGCTGGATTAAAGGGTATAAATAGTTCAGTAATTCTTTGGACAAAATTCCAGATTGCTCTCCAAAATGATTGGATCAGTTCACAACTCCACCAACAATGCATCAGTGTCCCAATTTTTCCACAACCCCTCCAACATTTGTCATTTTCCCCTTCTATCAGTTTTTCCAATCTAACAGGTGTAATTTTTATCAATTAGAATTTTTTCAAAATGGAATGTGATCCTTTTTATGTTAGAGAATTAAACATTCTTGAGATATGGAGTTGACATAAGGTTAGATGAATTGGTTTCTAAGATTCTTTGCAAAGCTAAGAGCCTACAAAACCATGATGTGGCTGAAGATGCTCAAAGTAAGGTACATCTATAAATAAAGCAATCAAGGAAAGCTGTATATAAAGCTAGTTCTTGGAAATTATATCTTACTTTAAATGTTCTCAAGGAATTATATTATTTTAAGGAACATAAGGAAATATACTTGCCTTCGTGAAGACAAGAATCATTTCCTAATTCACTGTACACATAAAATTTGCTTAAGGTCTGTCACATTCACATTGGAAAATCACCAGTGGCTGTTATATTTTTTTTAAGTTGGGGCAACAAGCTGATCTAAGACAGAAAAACCTATGTATGCCAAAATATCCATAGCAGCATTTTTGTGGTAGCAAAAAATTGACACCAAATGAGTACCCATAAAGAAGAAATAAATGCCTGAAAAATTGTAATATTTGAATATAATTGAATATTATTCTGCTGTAAGCAGGAATGTGCTGGTAAATGTTTAACAACTCTTTCTCTGCAGTAAGAGAATGTGTACTGATGACACATTTAAGTTTAATCTGCAGTATTAGTATTTTCTCCATCACTTTCTTAAGTCTAGACAATCAACAAAGGAAAAACTCATGCCTTGATTTGTAGGTTTTGCCAGTTTCTGAGATGTGAATATTCACACTGAAAATTTGACAGAGGAGTTCTTGTAAACCTATACAGATTGCTCAGATGCACCCTTAACTATAAGAAACAACATATGAAGAATTCAGAGAAATATGGCACCATTACCCTGTCCAAGAAATGATTACTTTCTCCTATTAGGATGTAAAAGGCTTTAAAACAAATTGAAATCTGCCCTCAAAGTACTTTTGAAAGCTGATACAGAGTGAAATAAGCAGAACCAGAAATTATATATGTATATGTATGTATTATATATATATATATATATGTGCATAATTGTATATGCATATATATATATATACATTATGATTACAATAATGTCATTAAAAAAACTCACCAAAACAAAACTGAATGCTGAGTAACTGATCTGAGGATCACTCTTGTCTTCAGAGAAGAGATTAATAAATGCAATTCCTTCCTTTTGGTAGAGAGATAGGGACAATAGGGGTGGAACATTATATACATTCACTCTCAGACATAGTCATTTGATGGATTATTTTTGCATTATCATTTTCTTTCCTATAAAGAAGGGTTCATTAGATAATTGGGGAATGTGGGGGATAGTACACTTAGAAAGGAGTGTTATGTAAAAACAAAAGGCATTAATAAAATATTATTGTTTTGGAAAGTGGGTTGAATCAACCCGGGATAAAATATAATCTTGTATATATTTTTTAAAGTTTTTCTACTAGTTGCAAGAGCAGCTAACTGGTGCAGTGGAGAGCACTGGGCTGGAAATCTGGAAGATTCATCTTCCTGAGTTCAAATCTGGCCTCAGACACTTAGTATCTGTTATCCTGGGTAAGGCACTTCACCCTGTTTACCTCAGTTTCTTCATCTGTAAAAATGAGTTGAAAGAAAGAATGGCAAACCGCTCCAATGTCTTTGCCATGAAAACCCCAAATGGGTTCACAAAGAGTCAGACATGACTGAAAAATGAATCAACAACAACTCTTAGCTTCAATAATACTGTTCCAAATGTGCAACATGCAAAAAAAACTAATTAGCATAACTAATTAACATAACTACTGAACTTTTTGAGATCTTCCTGAAATATAAGAGTTCACCATAGAAAAAAGTGAACAATAATCTTCAGAAAGATTTTTGAAGCTTGCCAGCTTCCGCTCTAGTAAGTCAAGAAGCACACAACCTGTCCTCAGCAGGAAAATATTGTCAGAGCAACATTAGTGTATGTCTTCACTATTATAGCTCTAACTACAATCTGCCTATTACCCATCTAAAGGAAGGATGAAAAACTTATATACAAGGCACCATTACTCTCTTCACATCACCCTGTCCAAGAAATGATTACTTCCTCCTATTAGGATGTAAAAGGCTTTAAAACAGATTGAAATCTGCCCTTAGAATTCTACAGAAATGAATCCCCTTGGAATAGCACGATTTTGCCATGTAATTACTAAGTACTCAGCCACATTTCTTCTCTTTCTCCTGGTCTAGATACTCTCTCCTGCATGCTAGATTAGATTTCTTCTTTACCCTAGGCTAGACAACTTCTGAATACATAGAAATCCTTCTAAGGCATCTTGACAGCCCAGGATTACATGCATTTCATTATCCCTGCTGTGTCGATCACAATATATACCAAACAAGGAAGGTCCTGACAAAGATTTGACAGTTTACAATCACTGTATTCTGCATTGTGCATACAACAAATGAAAACAGTCTCAGTTTGTATAAAAGTTGGAATTCAGTCTTTTGTTCAGACTTACACTTTTGATTATATCCCAAGAGCTACAGGGGTGGGAAAGTTGAAATAGTAGAGGTTTCATAAGCAAAATTCGCTGGAGGGTCATGCCGAAAGAGTGCAAATTGCTAGTTTAGTACCAAAGAAAAATATCAAAATGTGCTATATCAGGTTAAATCTTGGACTGACAGTATTTTCCTCTGCTTTTGTAAGTCACAATTAAAAATAGAGATGATAGAATTCAGCTGAATTCTTTAAACTCTCCCATGCACATCAAAAAACAATAACCAGGAAGAAGCCTTCTAAGACTCTGTCCTACCCTCAGTTCTATGTGCCTTTGGTACCCAAGTGCTTTGTTTATTTTGTTTGTTTCTTGAGTATTTTATTTATATTTCTACCCATACTTCCCCACTCAGTTTTGGTTTGAGGGTGGGGGTGGGGCCTGAGATCTGGCTCAGACTCTGGATTTGAGGAGAGGAATAGCTTTTTTATTATATAATATGTTATATATAATATTATATTGTATATTATAATATATAATATAAAATACTTTCCTAGTATTTCATGCAGCAAACTGGGAAGTAGAAGGATGAAAAATACTTGTGATTGTGGTGCCTATACTCCAAACCCCAACCCCACCCCCAAAAACTGTTGGGAGAAGAGAGTGGTGGGTGATTGTTCTGGTAGCTAGGTGGGAGAAAGTAAGTAACAGGGTCTCATGCTTTCCCCTCACCTCAACACCCAACTTAGGAATACTGGAGAGATTTCTGTCCTAGGTCTGCTCTGGCATTTAGCTAAATGCTAAATCCAGTATCCATCCAAGTTTCTGTACAGCAGTCAGACCTATTCTCTCTCTGCCTTTCGGTCAGATCAGTCCTGTTAGCTGTCCAGAGGCCATCTCATGCTGTTATAATGCAATATGTTTGGCCCAGATGCTGAGGGAGCCACCCTTATCCAGATGAGTAGAATACTTGATACCAGCAATATGCCTCACAAGTTTAGAACACCAGCCCTAGCTCTTCCTAAACTGCTACTGTGCAACAGCAGCCCTTGACTATAAGGATTATAGTAACACGGCCCACAGAACAAACCTATCCAGAGTTCATCAAACAGGACACTAGATGTGTCAGGGATAACATGTGGTTGCATCTTATTCATACCATGTCCACGCCCACCCTGGTTCCACCTATATTTTATATAGTTTCTGTACTGCTTAATTATGTATATGTGTCTTCCTCAATAGAACGTGAACCCTTTGAAGGAAAGATGTGTTTCAATTTTGTCTTTGTTTCTCCAGTTCATAGAACATTGCACATAGTACATAATAAATGATTGAGTCAGACATGTAATTGAATAGAAATGCATTTGGGTAATTTTTTTGGTGCTTTTAATGATTCCAAACTTGCTGACAGGTGCAAAGATACACGTTTTTGACTCAGCCATTCTTTCAGAATGTCCTATTTGTGAATCTTGCTGCATCACAATCTCTAAGGAGATTCGGTGGGGGAGGCCAAAAGGAAAATGAAGAGATGCATAATGGGTGCAAGGAAGCCAAAACATATTTCCTGAAATGAGAGACGCTCAATAAGTGATTCATAGGATATCACTCAGGAAATGTAAGACTGGAAAAGAAAGTGGATTGGTCATGTGGTTCCAGGAGGGAAAGACAGATGGAAAGCCCAAGGGCTCCATTAGCTCCCATGATGTATTTTTAAAAAAAAGACTAGAGAAAAGCATTTTGATTAGCAGATGGATATTTTACTAGGATAATCTGTGGAATAAAAAGGTTAGAACAAGAAGAGCAGCCATGGATGGGCTGTGTACTGCACTAGTGAAGGGTCTACAGTACATCCACTTATGAGATCACAAATTCATCAGAGTTCTTTAATAATATTATAGTCTAAAGGTAATTGCTAATGTGTTGTCACTAGCTAATTCAATTCAATCTACAATAGAAACCTTGCTAACATATTGTAATCACCACAGTGTCTTCCTGACAGCTTTTGCTATTGCTATTTATGGGATATTAATAATAACAATTAACCTTTATATAACTTTGAAACTTACAAAGTAGTTTACATATTTGATCTCATATGATCCTCACAATAGCCCTGTGAGATAGGGACCATCATCCTCATTTTACAAATAAGGAACATGAAGCAAAAAGAGTCAGTCAAGAGGTGAAATGGATAGAGTGTTGTACTTGAGGTAGAAAAACCCACCTCAGACACTAACTGTGTGATCCTGGGCAAGTCATTCAATCTCTGTTTGCCACAGTTTCCATATCAGTAAAGTAGGAACCCACCTCATAGGGTTTTTGTGAGGATACAACAAGATAGCGTCTGCAAAGCATTTTGAAAAGCTTCAAGTTTTTAATACTAGCTATCCTTTCTCAGGAACTTGCCCAGAGTCACATAGTTAATAAATGCCTGCAGGAAGACCTTAATTGAGGTCTTCTTCCTGATTCAAACTATGCCATTTAGCTGCTTCAATATCTGTCAAAAGAAAACCTATTCCTAATATATTGCCAACTTCTATTTTTAATTTTAAAGGCCAACTGAAGGTTACTCCGAGTTTTCACACTTGAACTCAGCACTATATTGCTTTTTTAGGAATCTTGGCTTCCTATAACTAAGTAGCAGTTGACCTTTGATCATCTCACAGTTCTTCTTTCCCTCATCTGTGAAACAGGAATATTGCACCGGCCTTCTTCACAAGGGATTGTGATGATTAACTAATGATGATATGGTAATTTTCAAGTTGAAGTGGAAGAGACAGTCATTCCAATCTGAGCCTCGTCATTTGATGCTCACCTACCCTAGGATGACACCAATGAGCCCTTGACTCTAGCCAGATCTCTATCATTTAAAGCAATGCTGAGATCTTCCCAACAACACATGCACTTAAATTCTATCTTCCTTGTGTCTTCTGTAATTGCAGGCTGAAAATATCACCTCTAATTGGAGGGTGTAGAGAGACCATCCAGACAAATTAATCTTCACCCTAGCACATCATAAGTACTGTGGCAGCCCAATATCAATACATAGCTTCTGTGCTAGGACCCTTATTTTATTGAAGAATGATTCATGCTTTCTTTCAGCAACCAAATGACACTGTGTGCTATTGCTTACCTGTTTGGCAGCTAATATGAATAGCCTGCAATTTGATTTCCCTGTACTGAAGACTGACTTTTCCCTTAGGTTTATAACTTCTGTTTATTGACCAGGAGAGTAGTTTGTTACTCTGTTACCATATATATTAGTTGTTACTGGATATTTACATTCTTAAATGCAATGTAAAGGGAAAGAATGTTTAGGAATTGAATGGATATTTGGAAACCAAGAATATTTTGCCTAGGTCTAGATGGAGTAAATAGATCCTCTCCTTTTTCCACCATGTTATTGATTTGAATGAGTCTAATGATTTGCTGAAAGAAATATTGAAAAGAGTTTTGCAAAAGGGGATTAAGGGATTCATGAAGTATAAGTTCAGTAACAATATATATCACTGAAGCAGATCAAATAATAAAAATAACGGCTAGCATTTATAGAACACTTTATGGTTTTCCAAGTGCTTTATACATATTATCTCATTTTATGCTCTTAACAACTGTGGGAGGTAGATGCTATTTTATAGCTGAGGAGACTGAGGCAGAGAGTTTAGGTGACTTTTCCAGGATCACACAGCTATGAAGTGTCTAAGGTAGCATATGAATTCAGCTCTTTCTGTCTTCAACTCTAGCACTCTATCCACTGTGCCAACAAATATGTTCACAAAGGTTGCCTTCACTGTACTTCAGGGAACCAGGCAAAGTACACTGGTCTGGGTGTCAGGTCATCTGAATTGTAGCCCCAACACTACACTAGCTGTATAGACCTTGGACATGTCAATTTACCTCTAAGAGCATCAGTTTCTTCACTTGTAGGATGAAAGGAGGTTGGATTACATGGCCTCTAAAATCACTTCCAACTTTAATGACTCATCTCCAACTAGCTCAAATAGTCCCATAATTTGTCCTTTCACATCAGAGCTCTAACTTATATGTCATTGATATCCATGGATTAAAACTACCAGGCATTGAACAAAGATCCATCAATTGACTCATATTCACTGAGGGTCTATATGCTATAGGAAATAAAAGAAGTGTGATATTTCCCTAGTGAAGATATTCAGGGAAGACCAATCACAGAGTAGATAGAATTGAGCTGTTCTTTGAAGGTACAGGTACAGGATTCAACTTATCTGGATCCTGTACCTGTACCTTCAAATAACAACTCAAGGACATTTTGGGTAGTGGAGACAAAATGATCAAACATGACAGGTTCCAGGAACAATGATAAAAAGCAGACTGTCTGGAGAGGAAGACTGCCTTCCAGGAGGACAATGGTTGATAAGGCTGGAAAGGAATGTGGTCATATTACAGGGAAGTTTGAATACCTGAATAATAAGTCTAGGCTTTATCCTGTAGGCAAAAAGGAGTCACTGACAGTTTTTAAATTGAGGAGTGTCCTGTCAAAGCAGTGTTTTCAGAACATTAATCTGACACACATCTGACCGTGTGTAAAATGAGCTAGAGTCCAATTAGGAGGCGACCACGTCACTTTACCTGTCTGCCTCTAAACTTTCCCTTTGGTTAAGTAGAATTATAGAATGAATCATACGATCAATCATAGATTTGGAAGGGACCTTAGAGATTTTCTAGCCCAACCCTCTCATTTTACAGATTTAGAAACACCCTCTGGACTCTGACAACAAGATACATTTAACTCAGTGTTCCAGCAATAATTTAAATTAAAGATGGCTACAACAGCCACTCTTACCTTTCCTCCATGATGCTTCTTGCTCTTTAAGTAACAACAGGCAGTCTTATCATCTTACTGATATTTTGAATCACAAGCCAACAAAACCAAACCTCAGAGTAATTTTCAATCTCGTGCTCCTTGTTTCATGTATTTATTGTCGTCTTGCTGCTTCTTCCTTGGTAACACTTCCCAAGTGCTTCCCTTTTTCTCTGCCTGTGTACTCAATGTTTTCCCTGCATTCCAGACCTACCTGCTATTCTTCTATTACATTGCAACTTCTCACTGAATTTCCTACCAGCAAATCTTCCCTGTTACCGTAGTGTCAATAACTACCATCAAATTTCTATAATTTGGCTTGCCACTTCTTTTCTAAGGCCCTACAGAATCTTGCCCAAGCTTTTACCACTCTGCTTGACTTCTGTTTCTCCTGAAACTTCCCAGATTATCCCTTATATAAATGGTGTCCAACTTTAGTAGAAATGGGGGCCACTAATCCATATATAGGGGCTGCTAAATGGTACAGTAGTAGATAGAGCGCTTGACTTGGCATCAGGAATACTAATCTTCATGAGTTCAAATCCAGCCTCAGATACTTGCTAGTTATGTGACCCTGGGCAAGTCACTTAATCCTGTTTGCTTCAGTTTCCTCATCTGTAAATGAACTGGAAAAGGAAATGGCAAACCACTCCAGTATCTTTGCCAAGAAAAGCCCAAATTGAGTCACGAAGTCAGACAGGACTGAAACAACTCAACAACAACAAATCCATACATAAGAATCCCTGTGAGCCACAGATTGTCTCAAAAAAATCACATTATCTATGCTTTCATGTATTTTATTTATTTTATGAAATGTTTTCCAATTACATTTTAGTATTGTTTGGGACACACTCAGGGATGTTATAGGTCATGTTTGACACTTCTGCCTTATACTATTCTCAAGAAAATTTACTCACTGATCCAGTCAAGGTCAAGTCATATGCCTACAAACTCCTTTCCCCTCAGCTTAGTAAGAGTTCCCCTTTCATTCATTTAAATAGCTATTTATCTTAGAAGTCATAGAATGTTAGGTCAGAAGCAGTCTTTAGAGATCCAGTCCAGCCATATTTTATAGATGAACAAAATTAAACATTCAGAGGGGAAATGATTTGTCTAGGATCAGGAGGGGAGTTTGTGTCAGAGACCAGTTTTGTTGACTCCTCAAACTATTTTCTCTCTTTCAAAATTTTTCCTTAGTAATGAGATATTTCTGGCTCCATCCTATCTTCACATTTTTGTTAGTTTTCTTTTTGAACTGGATCTTTAATTTTACTTGTATAGGGATCTCTCAGTGAGGAAAATTCCTTTATCAATGCAACTGAGCGCCTGCTCTGCAGCTAAGTGTTAGTGAATTACCTATGGACACTAAAAGGTAAAGCTACTGCCCAGAGTCACACAGCCAATATGTATCTGGGGCAAGATTTGAATACGAATCTTTCTGATTCCAAGCCTAGTGCTTTCTCTCCTTTATGTTATGGTGCCTCTTGTATCTATATGTATGTAATAGATAAATATTTCCTACACATCATTCCCAATAACTTTTTATTTACTACTACATGAGAGGTACTTTTATTTTTCTTTATATGTGCACACACGCATATATCACTATTTATTTAATGTGCAACATTAGCTCAATCAACATCAAAATTACATGAAAAGTTAAAGATAAAAAGATACCTTAGACAGTTACAGCAGCTTTAATCTAACCAATTTAAATAAGTCATTAATACAGAAAAACAGAAAATGAAAGAAGATAAAATTATTTACCTTAAATATCACCACTTTCTGGAACAATTTTGCTGATATAAAACAATCACCACAATTAAAAAGCGAAAAGAATCTAAAAATTTTCTTACTTGAAAGACTAGCCACCAAAAGCAATGCGGGTTTAAAATATATACTCATTCAAAAAAAAAATGCTATGGACAGAGGTGGCATAGAATTAAAAAGAGTACCATGTTGTTCACAGTAAAATTCAGTGAGAAAAAAAAAGTTTACAAAAAGCTTGGCATGAAAATTAACTGAATCGTATCACCCTAAGTAAATTCATAAATGGAACTGGCAGGAAGACAAAAATAAGATGTAAAATGAAATTCATCAATGTTTCTAAACCAATCTATTTTCTTCATCAGTGACAAAAAGTACTACATTTAGACCCTAACATCCCAGTCTATGAAGTGCTATGTGAAGAAATAGAAATGGTACTTAGGAAGATGACATGGGAAAAGCAGAAAGACCAGATCAAATATTCAAGTAAATCCATGGAGGAGTTGACACAATCCTGAAAGCATTAATGATTTGTTCTTTAAGGTATCTCAGGGAGGGCAAGAGACCCCAAGAATTGGGAGAAATTGTAGACAATAATAATTCTTTTTAAAAAATCATTTGAGAAAACCTAGCAATACGAGGGTACCTACTTTTTCATCTTTATTCATTTTTATGAAAATAATCTGTATGCATATAAAAGGTTCCTGAATGAAGATGTGGGAAGAGAATATGCTAAATTTTTGCTGCAACTTTTTTTTAACATATCACATCCTAGCAGTCATAAAATTGACTAGAAGTTACCAATAATATGAAATCCTGCTGTGACTTGTGTGTTGATTTCTTCTCCTCTTCTCCCCTCCCTGAAATGTGTGTTTAAAAAGCAAAATGCAGTTTTGGAAGCTCTCTTCCATTAAGTCTTCTACACATGTGTTAGGATCATGCAATACTTATTCCTTGTGTAAGGGTAATGTTAAAATTTCTTCATTGGCTCTTCTGCCTTGACTATGTGAGAAAAAGTATTCAGCAAATTAAACAATCAGAACTAAGTATAAAAAAAAGACTTGTGAATCTTATTGAATCCAGCTAACTCTTCCGGTGGGAGTCTAGGTAATCCCCAATGCAATTAGTATAAAAAGGAGAGGCTATCATGGAATTGAGAGGGTAAGAGATTCTCCTCTTCTGGATTTTAGAAGTTGGAACAAACCTGGAACAACAGGAGGACTGAAGTGTGACAGAGAAAGGGGATATCACAGAATAGTAATTGACTACAGATATCCGGGAGAAAAAAATCCAGACTGAGGGAAATTCCAATTAAAGGTCAGTACTTTCCCTCCTGATACCTGTTTATCCACAGACATGACAATATTATCTGTTGTTTCATAACCTTGATGTTTCTATTAAACTGAATTCTGCCTTAATCACAGAGGACAGTGGTTAACTAGAGAGAGATGTAAATGTAAGATTAGACAGAGAACCTAATCTCTGTCTAGATGCTAAGAATTTTCCTAACTGGGCACTCAGCACACTTATAAACATACCCAGAACTTTTTATACAAAATAAAATCAAAGAGGGGGGGGAAACAGATACACTTTAGGGACAATTATATTTATCCCTAGGCTGAAAACAGTCTAACTATTATAATAAGGTATTACACTTGATAAATGCAAACATAGAAATAACTTTCTTCAAAGACCTCCTGATTACTAATTTCAATTCAGTTATAAATAAGAGCAATATGACTGATACAGGTGGGCAATGTTATCAGGAAGGATGTCCCGTGCAAGATTCAAATGGAAGAGTGTCTCCCTAAAGAACAGGGGTATTAACCTGTGGCCCATGAACTTACTTTAAAAAATATGTTGGTAACTGCATTTTAACATAATTGCTTTCCTATGTAATCCTATTTATTTTATGTCATTAAAAACAATATTCTGAAAAGGGGTCCATAGGCTTCAGCAAACTGCCAAATGGGTCCATGTTGCAGAATAGGTTAAGAACCTCTGCTATATAAGGTCTGATCCTTCAGATTCCTCTATTAAAAGCTGTTACTCTATTTATTGCATCAATTCCTAGAACATTATAGAACGTCCTCCATGGAAGCCATTATTATTCTAAATCAATCAACAAGCTTTATTAAGTATCTACTCTGTCCTAGGCGCTAGGTGAGAAGTGGTAGAGACACAAATACAAAGAATGAAATAATCCCTACTGTCAAGCAACTTGCCTTTTTTAAAAGAGTAATTCATGAAATAACACAAGCATTTCCATAATGTAGTAGAATAAAAAAAGATGATTTCAATGAAACTTCAAATCTATTATGTACAACTTGCTATTCCTTTTAAATATATAATAAAGTTATCATGTAATTTTCTTTTTTCTCCCCTTCCCTACCCCACAGATGACTGCCATTAGACATTATGTATGTGTGTGTGTGTGTGTGTGTGTGTGTGAAACCATTCTATAAATAATTACATTTATCCTTTCTTTCTCTGGATGCAGATAGCAACTTCCTTCATAGGTCCTTCATAGTTAACTTGGATATTTATAATTGTCAAAATGACTTTCTCTCAAAGCTGTTTTTAAAACAATATGGCTGTTACTGTATTACAACATTCTCTTGGTCCTACTCATTTTGGTCTTTATTCCCCAATTGATAAATGGTCAAAGGATATGAATAAACATGTTTGGAATTTACCTTCTAATAAGGAAGAGAAGCATATATATACATACATAATATATAGTGAGAACAAGTACAAGATAGTTAATTATGATGTAATTACGGTGGGAAGTCACTAGCAGTTAGGAACAACCTAATGACTCATGAAGGAAAAGTGTATGAGAAATGTCTGCATCCAGATATGACATGTAGTTGAATGACCAGTCCCTTGAGTCAGCATTTAAGTGTATATATTTGGGAGAAATACTCCAGATGGACAATGAGTTGAGCCTAGAATTGAGTAATATAACATTTGGGAAATTGTGCAGCGCTTTTATGGTCCCCAGTGCAAAGGCCCAACTTAAAAAAAAAAAAAGATTCTAATAGAGACACTCTATGTTTGAGAATCTTAAAAAATGATAACCTGCAAAAAAAAAACCCAAAATTGATCCAAAGGGTAATGAAGAGTCATTCTAGGCATGAGTAGGTTTTAGCATCTTTACAATGATAGTTGTACAAGGAGTAACTCTGAGTAAATAGAGATGAAGGGAAAAGGAGTTAAGTTAGTCACATGGTAAAACTGAAGGATAACAGATGTTCAGCCTCAGGGGAGGACTTTTACATGGCCTCTGATTTTTACATACTTCTTGAGGAAAGTCCTAAACAAGACTAAAAGTTAGCTCTTATTTTAAAAAGAAAACAAAATGAGACCTTTCATGATCCTCCTTCTATGCTTTTCCAAAGGTTATCTCACTGATGACTACAGGGGAAGTATCCTGTAATATAAAAAATATTTTTCACTTTTTAGAACTGAGGAACTATTTTAAGAACTCTGCTGATAATGACACCATCATTTAAATTTCTTCACTTAAAAGGCTGCTGCTAGAGGAATCCAATTTCTTTTTAAATGAAGTTATGTTTTCATGTTTAGTGAAATGATCATGTATTTATTAAAAATCATACCATTGAAGGGTTCTATTGAAAACAACATAAAATGCAGATACAAAATATAAATTAGGTATAATTTAGATTTTTTTTTCTTTCTTCAAAGGACTCAATTTCCTACCTTATCACCTCTTCCAAAAAACTAATACCAAAAACATTATGAAGACTTGTTGAGTTGTGTCCATCTCTACATTGGAGCTTTCTTGGCAAAGGTACCAGAATGGTTTGCCATTTCCTTCTCTTAAACGTCCCCATTTCACAGATGCTCCTCATCTGAGGCAAATATGAATTGTGACTTGTCCAGGATCATGCAGCTAGTAAGTGTTTGAGGCCAGATTTGAACTCATATGTTCCTGACTTCAGGCCTTGTGCTCCGTCCATTGCACCATGTAGCTACCCCATTTTGAAGACCACTGACTTGGGAGAGTCAGATAAGCTATGGTAACCTGTTCCTTCATCTTTCACTGGCTCAACTCTTTCTCTTGGACAACTGACTAATTCTTTTGTGTCTCAGTGTCATTGGTTAGAAATGATCATCTTTATTACCTACTATAGGCATTTCATTTTTTATAAATAAAGTTTATGAATGTCATTTCCTCCAAGATTCGTAACTATTGACTCCTAGAAACAAAGGAATCATAGCCTCAAAGGAACTTTAGGACTGAAGGGACTATAGATATCAGTTAATTCAATTCCTGGATGTTACAGAAGAGAAAACTAGAGTGTAAGAGGTTAAGAGAATGAATGGCCCAAGGTCATACAGTGAGTGACCTTGTGAGTGAAACATGGTCACGTGGATTAGTGGTAAATATGGTCCTATTGGGATCAAAGTCATTAGTTGTTTGTTTTGTTTTACAATGGATCCCAAGCATCTTAACCAATGAAGTAAACAGAACACATTGAGCAGAGCTGCTGACCTGGAGCTGATGGAACAGGAGCCTGAGTTGCCCATTTCACTGTAATGATGCATTCTTCCTCTCTACTTCTATTGTCGTTGTGGTTATTCAGCCATTTCAGTTGTGTCTAATGCTTCATGACACCATTTGGAGTTTTACTGGCAAAGATACTGGAGTGGTTTGCCATTTCCTTCTTCAGCTCATTTTACAGATAAGGAAACTTGGACAAAGGGTCAAGTGACTAGCCTAGTACCACACTGACAGTAAGTGCCTGGATCTGGATTTGACCTCCGAAAAATGAGTCTTCCTGATTCCCAGCTGTATCATGTGGAATGCTTAGAACTTGGCCAAATATTGAAGATAACAAAGTTATCTACTACACCCATGGCTATCATCAGTCATCTCAACTTTTTTCATGCCACCGGACTTTAAGGGCTCTGGAAGAGAGAATGAAGTTGAATACTTTGTGCAACTCTACCTTACTTAATTCCAATTCATTCACAAGTCAAGACATCACCCTATGATGTCATTGTTTTCTTCAAAAAGTACAAACAACTCCTCTTTTTCTCCTTGGCCTTGAGCTCTCATTTACTTTTTTTCTCCCTCCTTTTCTTTCCATTCCATACTCAAACTAGATTTAAGATTCAATGAGTGTAACGTCTCTAGTTTGTGTCAGTTATGGAGATTTTAAAAGTCCATAGATAGCCTGAAACGAAATTTTCTCTAAAGGTAAGTCAACAATTATTCATTACATGCCTACTATGTGTCAGGTACTGTGCTGACTGACAGGGATACAAAGAAAGACAAAACCTCCCAAAAACCAAGAATTCTTGCTCTCAAGAAGATCATATTATCATGGGTGAGACAACATATAAGCAACTATGTGTAAACATATATGATGTATAAATATAGATATGATCAGCTGGAGATAACAAAGATAGACAGAAGATAGTAGTATTAAAAAGAATTGGGAAAAGCCTCTTGTAGAAGGTGTTATTTTAGCTGGAATTTGAAGAAAACCAGGAGATAAGAATGAGAAAGGAAAGATTTCCAAAAATGGGGGTTGTTATTATTCATTTGTTTTCAGCCATGTCTGACTTTTCATGACTCCATTTGTGGTTTTCTTAGCAAAGATAATGGAGTAGTTTGCCATTTCCTTCTCCAGCTCATTTTGCAAATGAGGAAACTAAGGCAAACGGAGTTCAGTGACTTGCCCAGGGTCACATATATAGTAAATGTCTGAGGCCTCATTTGAACTCAGGAAGAGAAGTCTTGCTGACTGCCACCCTGGAACTCTATCCATTGCACCACCACACTGCTAAGAATGAAGAATAACCCATCGAAATGCATAGAGTTGAGAGATGGAATGTCCAGTTCAAGGAATAGGAATGAGGCAAAGTTACTGTACCACAGAGTACAAACAAGTGTAATGAGACTGAAAGGAAAGAAGGGGCCGGGTTATGAAGGGCTTTAAAATCCAAACAGAGGAGTTTATATTTGATGTTGGTTGTAATAGGGAAGCACTGAAGTTTACTTAATGGGATGGGAGGGAGTGACTTTAGGACAATCAATTTAACGTGTTGAAGTTCTGGCCCAGGGTGATAGAAGAGGCAGAGGAGAAAAGGGGGAGTATAGAAGACACAACAATGATCGAACTGACAAGACTTGTCAACAGTGGACATGGGGATAGGGTGAGAGAAAGTGAGGAGTAGAGGATTGTAAATATGGAGGATCTGGAGGATGGTGGTACTTTCCACAGAAATAGCAAAATTAAGAAGGGAAGAGAGGGAAAGACAATTAATTCAGTTGGGGATATGTTGAGTTTAAGTTGTCTGTAGGATAGTTTGAGATGTTTACCAGGTGATTTGAAAATGAAGATCAGGAGATAGATCTACCAATCATTGACATAGAGATAACAACTGAGTCCATGATAGCTAATGAGTTCATCAAGTAAAATAGGAAAGAAAACAACCTAGAAGTACAGGACAGGACCTTGAGAAACTGGTTAGTGTGTGTGACCAGCATGTAGAACCAGTAAAGGAGACAGACGGAGAAGGAAGTGTAACAGGTAGGCTGAGAACTAGGAAACTAGTTTTGCTAAAGATAGGATAACATTTCTTGTTTTTTTTTTCAGTGCACCCTTCTGGATAGATGTTCATCATTCTTTTGGAATTCATTCTTGAGAGAAGAGAATATCAAGAAGTAGAGAGTGATCAACAGTGTCAAAGACTATAAAGAGGTACAGAAGGATGAGGATTGAGAAAACTGTGCAGTTGTGCAATTAAGAAATCATTGCTAACTTTGGAGACAGCATTTCAGTTCACTCAGCCTCCAAGCCATACACATCTCAACAAAATGGGTCACAAACTCACACAAGTTTATAAAACCATAGGAATCACCATAATGTCTCTCACTCAATATTCCATGCAACCTAGCATTCTTTTGCAAATAATAAAACATATCATGAAGGAAGGTTACCCCACCCAGATGTCAACCTATATACTTCATCAGAAAACTTGAGTTTCTTGTAGAAAAGAAGTTAAAATATACAATGAATCTTAACTCCTTTACCATTTTACAATTTTGTCTGTAAAAGTGAGTTGAGTTTTCTTCAAATAAGTAACCAGGCAGGTAAGAATTGCCTAAGACATGTGATGTTCTCTAGGGGTCAGTTGAATACAAGCTTTTCCTAGTAACTGTTATGTCACTCATAAATTGGTCTAAATCTTTTTTGCAGTCATATCTATTTCTTGCCACTACCTTCTCTTCGGTTTGTGTGTTCTGTGAGTTTCTTACATACTGCATGCAGTTGTACTTTCTTTGGTTTGTCCTATATTTTGCTCACTCAAATTTCTGACAGTACCACAGCACTGTTGGGTCATTTAGAAAATATAATCACCATTTAAAAATTCTCATTCTAGTCTTTTTTTTTAAATCATTCACCTTTCCAGGCTAAAATGTCTTAATTTTTAAAAGAGGTCTGAAAACAGAAACCATTGGAATCTTTTCAGTTACCTTTCTTTGGATCTTTTCTAGTCTCATCATAACTTTCTCAGTGTGCTATGACCAGAACTGCATGTTGGATTCCAAGCACAAACTGCACTAGAGATAGGATAATATTTCTTGTTTTGTTTTCAGTGCACTCTTCTGGATAGATATGTCCATTATTCACTTGGTTTTTCAGGATATGCAGTGTAATGGGCTGATCCACCTGGAACAATTTAGATTGTAAACAATAGCTTAGGTCTCTTCTATCTCTCTATCTCTCTTTGCATTTATACATACACATATATAAACTTGGATTGTAACATGGTTTGTATATAGGTCACATTCCTTAACACAAGTATTGTAAATAAAAATACATTTTTAAATTGTTGAGTAAATGATTTGATAATATTTCTTCAATATTTTGATTCATTTCAGGACTTTTCAGGTATTCATCACTTTTGCTAATCTATAACAGATGAGAAAGTATTTTGCCTACTAAGCAATAAGGAGCCATACAGAGTTTTGGAATGGTGAAGTAAAAATGTTTGAAGGAGTACTTTAACAAGATTAATCTAATATCAATATGCAGTATGGATTGGTAGAGGAGAAACTGGAAGGGAGTTTTGTTTGAAGGTTATTTCGTAGTCTAATTGTGAGGCAATAAGGAACATCACAGAATCCGAACCGTTCTTAATTTCATTTTATTTATGTATGTATGTATGTGTTTATTGCCTGTTTTTAAAGACAAATAAAACTGTAAATAGTAATAAACTCTTAAAATGTTTTTGATTTCATTTCTTTCTAACAAAGAATGTTATTCAAAAATCAAAGATTTTGAATCAGAAGAAAATGTTGATTGCCTTCTAGTTCAACTCATTTTATACATGAGGAAATTGAGGACCAGAAAGGTTAAGGGATTTGTCCAAGGTCACATGTTAGTATATAACAGAGGCAGAATTTGAATCCTATCTCCAAAACCAATACCCTTTCCAGTGCATCAAACTTAAAGATTCCTAATGAAATCTGAATCAAAATTATGCTAATGACCCACCACCAGTAAAGCACAAGCCTTTGAATTATTCTTCCAGTAGTTGTGATAGATTTGGACTGAACCAACCAGATTTTAAGTCCCTTTCCAACACGCACGCACGCACGCACGTGCGCGCGCACACACACACACACACACACACACACACACACACACACACCCATGCAACTACGGGCACACGTTTGTAAGGCAGCTAGCCAGAGGATTACAAAAATCAATAAATGCAGTCAGCATGTATTTTGAAGGAATTCAAGAATGAAGCAAGGATTAAAACTGCTGTCTAAAATATGTAGTCTCTTCTTATTAAAAGTCACCTTTGTATTCAACTGGTGGGTTGCAAATGTGTTCTCTACTCATAAGAAAATTTTCAAAAGAATACTAGGGTAGTATACAAATCTGTAAGTATTACTTCCTTACTGGAAAGATGGTTTAGATAATAACAAAGGACATAATCACTAAACTAAAACTCACTGACAAAGAGACAACACAGTTTCTGCAAGAGGAAACCATATCTAACCAATTTGTTAGAGTTCTGTGATGAAGTAAATAAGTACACAGCTAAAAGGGAAATAGTGGGTGCCATCTAGTTAGACTTTCAAAAGCGTTTAACAAGGTTCATCATGGTTGAGAGTGAAGGGGAATGGATGGTGTCTTTTGCTACAAATAAACAATTGGCTTAAAGATAAGAGGAAAAAACCAAAAATACATAATAGTAATAGCACATTTTGTAATATCTTAAGATTTATAAAGCAATTTCACCACCATAACCCTTTGAAGATCATAGTGCCACTGTTATCCTCTTTTTACAGATGAGTTAGTTAAATCTCAAAGAGGTGAGCATGTCCATGGAACTTATTGAAAGTGTAAAGAAGGATCTTTAAAAATATTTTTACAAGTCTTTCAGTGCAGGCAACTCAGTGAAATCACCATGTTTGTAGATGACATATGTACATATTTCTTCAATGGAAATAAATAAAATTCACAGTGACTACAGAAAGAACTTATGAACCTAAAAGAATGGGCAAAAATGGTAGCAGGTGAGTTTTGATGTGGTCAAATACAAGGTAATAGCTTTAAGGATAAATATTCCAACTAGGAATATGGATGCGTGTATGTATGATATATGTATACATACACATATATGTGTGTACACACATATGTATGCATGTGTGTATATATCACTACTGTTTTACATAAAGATAGGATATCATCTGTTTTGTTTTCTATACACTCTTTGAGACAGATTCTACTATTCTCTTGGCCCTTTTAAACACAACAGTGTAATGAGCTGATCCACCTGGAATAATATGCATATATATGTGGGCATAAGTGTGAATGTTCTGTCATGTTTCAGCGAACATAATTTGATTCCCTTATATATCCATATCCATAAGCTATACTATCACAGTATTCAATTGCAAACCCATATTTTTCTTGTAATTTAGGAAAGATACAATTTATATTGGTAACAGCTCACCATTTCATTATTCAAAATAACTTACTAAATATTTTAATTATACACTCCACATAAACACATAAAGTTTGTCACTGCCCATCAAAATTGATTTAACTTAGATTTAGCTGTGATCTACCAAACTGACCAATGCTCTCCTTTAATAGCAAATGCCTTTTTCTTTATATTTTCTTACTCTACACATAAAGCACCCTATAGTGCTTTCTCCCTAAAATATTTTTGTCTGTATTAGTACACTTTTTATTTGGAGAAAGAGTATAAAAGTTTTCTTTCTGCATACAGCTTCAGGGACCAAATTAATTAAATTACATCTAGTTACATACCAAACTGAGCCACTGCGGGATCAGGGCTGTCTAGAACTGTGACAGTTGGGAGGGAGTTTGCAGGGAGGGGGAGAGACAGAGATTGACTTTATGTGGCAATAGAAAACATTGCAAAATCATGTCAGAGAGTGTCTTTCAAAGTCATCTTAAAATATTCTAGATTAAGG
Source organism: Potorous gilbertii (assembly GCA_028658325.1). Lineage (NCBI taxonomy): Eukaryota > Metazoa > Chordata > Mammalia > Diprotodontia > Potoroidae > Potorous > Potorous gilbertii. The sequence continues at coordinate 182,413,910 of CM053771.1, read as the reverse complement.
GAGTTTCCCTTCTCAAGAGTAGGAGTTGACAGACTGTCTGCCAGCATTAGAAAGATGCGGAGAAAAATTGGTGTCTATATTGTGTCCTTTAATAACACTTGTCTCTGTATGTCATCTTTCTTATGGAAGATCAAGGAGGTGCTGTGTGTGTGTGTGAGAGAGAGGGAGGGAGGGAGGGAGGGAGGGAGGGAGGGAGGGAGAGAGAGAGAGAGAGAGAGAGAGAGAGAGAGAGAGAGAGAGAGAGAGAGAAAGAGAGAGAGAGAGTAAGCTTTGCCTCCTTGTGAAGTAGAAATCATTGCATCTCACTTACAGCTGGGAAAACTGAAGGACACTAACCCTCCCAAGGTCATCCTGTGATCCTCGGATCTAGCAAATCAGTGGCCAGGCCTAGAATAAAAGGAACCCAGGGACATTGACTTCCAAGTCCTAGTCTTAACACTAAACATTTCCTCTCCTTGTTAAGATTTTTTTTTTAAATCACTGGAGGGGGAAAAAAGTAGAAGAAAAATCTGTTTCCATTAAAGGACAAAATAAAACTAATGAAAACGTTCAGGATGCCCACTCTACAACTCGTAGTCTATGTCCAAAAAATGAGGGGAGGGAATCTTCTTTCTGACACAAAGAAACCCTTTTTCGCCCGGAGCTTCTAGGTTCATTCTCCTTCCCCCGCCCCGCCCATCCCGTAGCCCCTTTTGTAGGTAAGGACGGATTAAAAATTAAAAAACAAAAACTGAGCCGGCACCTCAAGCCCATTCTGGGCTTGGACAGTGACTAAGTCCCGCCCCTTCCCCTTCCCCCACACGTCTGCACTCACCAGTCCTGCTCCCCCACTCTCCTCCCCCCCCCAGATGCTGCCTGGCACCGAGCGCAGCTGCCGCCGCCGCCGCCGCCGCAGCCCCAGCAGCAGCAGCCGCCGCAGCACTTTACACTTTTATCGATCGCTTTTCCAGTCCTGCTCCAGTGCAGTCCGCCTGGAGTGGAAAGTGGCCAGTGCTCCTTGCTCTGGCCGCCAAGCAGTCTGAGGAGACTCGGGAGGAAACTCCTTGGGAGAGTCCGGTCCCAGGTGCCCTCTGGCTTCTGCAGTCTCTTCTCTTTGCTTGGGTGGGGAAGGAGAACGAAGAGGAGGTTTGGTCTGGGATCAGAAGGAGGTGGAGCAGAGGCAGCTGTGGCGGCAACAGCAGCAGCAGCAGCAGCCGCCGCGCCAGGAGCGGAGAGAGACCGGAGAGAGCCAGACTTGGAAACCCCAAAGTGTCCCCGTCCCTGCACCGCAGGATACATTTCCAGCTTCATGGGCAAAGTGTGGAAACAACAGATGTACCCTCAGTACACCACCTACTACTATCCCCAGTATCTCCAGGCGAAGGTAAATGGGAAAGGGGTGGGGAGTTGAGGCGGGTGCCAGGGGCAGGATGGGGACGGGGTCTTGGCTCGGAGGGGAGCGGGGAGCTTCCTGGGGATCTGGTGTCTTAGGGTGGGGTGGCGGGAGCGGGCGGGGGGAAGGGGAGGAGGCGCGGAGCGCACTGCGCGCTCTACTGTTCTGCTGTTGTAGTTGACTGGATGTTGCTAACTATAGCCCAGGCTGGGATTGAGCGCGTAGGGCTTCTTAGAGAAGAGTGCAAAGATCGGGTTTCTGAAAGCCATCGGGCAAGGGAGAACAAGACAGGAAAGAGCCAGCAGCCCCTTCCTTCCTCTGAGGAGGGGAGGGGTTGTGTGAACGACTGGGAATTCCCTCTATCCCGAGCTAGGTGGGCCTTTGCTGCCCAGGACCTTACCCTCGTTTCGGTTTCTCCCACCACCCCCACTCTTCTGGGCTTTCACCTACGGAGGATTAGCTTTTCTCCTCCTCCTGAGTCATGCGCCACCCCCCACCCTGAACTGCCCCCTTCCTCAATCACTTCTGTCAGGTCTGTTTAGAACTGTGCCTTTTTCTTTTCTGCCTCCTCTCTCACCTTCGCACCCTCCCCCTCACCTCTGATCTTTGTGTGGTTATGGCACATCACCTGGTTACTGATTTCTACTTTTATGTTCGAGTTTTGGGTAGAGAAGTGGCCAAAGTTCATTCAACACTCATTGATGCCCCCCTCACATGTGCCCAGTAACTTTTGCAAAGGAGGGGGAGATAGATACATTTCTATCCTGGGAAATAATTTTACCATTTAGAATTTTGTGACCTTAAAAACATTTTTACCAGCCTTCTTTGTTGAAAGTTAAACAATTTTCAGTGTTTATTTGAAGTGGTCTTTAACAGGAGATAACTGCAGACGTTCTTTAGCTATAAAAATTTCATTTTTTAGGGACCATGGGTAATTTTGTTCTTTGTAATATCTTGGTTTTAATTTTTGTGAGAAGTTGAATTCTCTCTGCTCATTTAAAATAATTGTATCTGGTCTAAAAATAACGTTGGTCTCGGATCTTTAGCAGCATCATTGTGCAAAAGGGTAAATGCAAGGAGGGGTGCATCAGGGGTCTTGAGAGTCTCTCTTCACAATTCTTAATAGAACAAATATGAATCAGGTATGTGTACAGTGTGTGAACTTTAATTTGGAGATTATACTTGGGCTCTCGCCAGTGAAAGAACACACTCTTTGCCCGTAAAGAAGAGGACCTCCCTGGCCAGTTTGATGAGCTTTCTTTCTTTGTAGGTGTGGTCCATGGTAACAAGGAACCATAGTACACAGTTTATCTGACCATGTCAAACCATAACTATATAAACTGGAGAAATAGAAAATTGCCTGCCCTTCTACCCTGCCACCACCACTACAAAAAAATAAAGTCCATTTTTTGCCCCATGGCCAGAAAGCATCAAGATGGCAGCAGTTTTAGTATCCATCATTAATTTCCCTTCAAATTGACATGTTTTCAGGGATTTCAGGTGCTAATATGAGTAGTAGAGTATTATAAATATGAGTTGTTTAAAGAAATATTGTGAAGTAATCAATGCACTGTCTTTTAGATATCATATATGTTTAATGCACCTGTTTAAATTATGCAGCATAAGGTGCCTGAAGGATAATCTTTTGTATTATTCCACACTTAATTGTATGAATAATAAATAAATACACTCAGGTGAAGAAAGGGGGAAAACACTTTTCTACAGGAACATTTACCTTAGTGATTTTTATGTACCATTAGTAAGTTGGAAACCAAGTACATAACATTTAATATAGCTAATGCGATGCCACTTGGCTTTTTTGCTCTGTAAATAATTGAAGAGGGAGGCAAACTGTAAGAGCCTGCTCTGGTAATTAGGGTTGGATCCACAGAAAGCTTTAAGGGCCATTTTCTGAAAGTATGCTTCCTGCATAAAGCATTTAATATTGATTTGTGTTACAGTAAATGACATTTTCAAAACATATCTTGCAGTTTCTGCTAAGAAGACTGAAATCCCATTACTCTATATCTTTTTGTTTTAGCAGAGTAGCACACATGCCCATTTGACCTATTTATAATATGGTATTAAAATTTAGGAGTTTAAATCCAAATTTTCAGTTATAATAACAACCTAACTGTACTTAAGGGAGGGAGCCCTCTCAAAAAAAAAAAAAAAACAACAACACGTACAAGGACAAGAGACAATTTAGGTAATCAAAGTCTAGATGACATAAGCAAATTTGGCTCCAAACATTTGACTAGAAGGTGTAAAAGAAATAGTACTGAAAGAAAAAAATCTTATTTTGGCCTGTAGTTAGCTTAGAAACAAAATGGTACCTGATCTAAAAGTTAACATATTTAAGGGATCTGTGGTCTATGCACAATAACAATCACTTCTGTGTTTTTTCACCTTCCTGAAATGTAGGGTTGGAAACATCTCTCTGTTTAAAGTACAATGACATGTTTGCAAATCAGAGTTGTTTTGAAACTTCTGTTTGAAACTACATCAAAAACAGCAATAGGGTGATTGTTAATAAGTTATGTTTAACTTAAACTTGTGCTAAAGAGATGGATGTGATTTTCTTGAAACTGAAAGGGGTTAAAAAGAATAGGAATCCTAAGTATCAACCTAGCACCTGATAAATTTCATCAGTACACATATACCTACATTGTACGTATACAATAGATGTATGTGTGTATATGTAATGTGTATAATATTTTTGACTGAAGCCAGAGATGTTCATATTTTTATTGTTTCTTAAGACAAGAGTAACATAACACACAATTTCATCCTTTGTTTCAATTCCTTGTGCTGGAAAAGGAATTAGGAAAATCAGAAAGGTGTTCAAACAACTATACTGTGAGGTAACAGAACACAATATAAATACATTCTTTTAGCCTCATTAACAGTATTATGTTTTACAGTTGTGATGCACTTAAAATGAAATATATCATGATGAAAAAATTTAATGCTAATCAGCACTGGTATGCACTGCACAAATATACATCATTTTCAAATAAAGTGTTAAGTATGCAAAGTGAGTTCTCTCTGAACCTAAGTTCAGAAATAGAACAATAGTAAATGACTGTTAGTTGTGATAAATATAGATCACATTAGTAAAGGGTAATAGGGCAAAACAATTTTTTCTAAAGTCAATTTGAATATCTGATATAAAAGCTTTGCAGTAATATTTTATAGTTTTCCTTGACTCTAATTTACCATTAGTCAAATGAATATTATGTAAAATATGAAGTTAAGCTTTTCTCTAGGAAATAGGATTAATAGGTTTAATGCATAAGAAGACTTTCAAATTAATAGTATAGACAAATGGTAGAAAAAGTATTTTAGGAAAAATGCAACTTTGTATCTTATGAAATAGGTTGATATAATTGAATAAAATCAATCAAGGTAAAGTAATAAGAATTTCATATCGATGAATATTTTTTTCATAAAAGCAATGATATATTGTGGCAACCTTGAAGAATTGAAAGGGACCGAAGACAATGGATAGTTTTTTCATAAAGTTGCATTTTATTACAATGTTGTATTATGTTAGTAACATCTGTACTTAGAACGCTTCAAATACCTTTTGGCTAATCTAATTCCTAAGCAAAAACAGAGAGAGAGGAGGAATGAAAGAAAATGAGCAATCACACTTATGCTACCATGATACTTTAGTAGTTTTGGTTTTTTTTAACTGATGTAACTGACTCTGCCATGCTTGGCAAGTTTAGATTCTATTGGCCTTAATTTTAAACGTGACTCAATAACATATTGGGACAATAATGTGCAATTATATTCAACAGCACTTTTTAAAAAATTGAAAGCATTTAGTCACTGATGTACTGATCTGACTGAATAATTGTAAGAATCCACCATAACTCATAAGTTACACTTTATTAAATGGGCTAATTTAGAACTTTGTTATGCCAGATGAAGTATTTTTTTTTGCTGGTCAGAGGTATTCATTTTCTCTACTGTTTCTTTAAAACAAAAGCAAATCTATGTTTTCGGTATAACTTCATAATTATTAAATTTATCTGAGTCAAGTATGGAAGAATAAAAATGATAATTTGTGTTGTAATAACAGTTGAATTGGATAATCTTTTCAAATATTTTTTAAATAAATCTTAAGAGTTTGTTATATCATTCTTAAATTATGATGCTGTCTTATATGAGGTTCTTTGCAAATTTCTCCTCACTGTCTCATAGTCCTAACATTCTTGTTGCAGACATTTCTTCAGGAGATACAGGTACCTAGGTCAGTGCTTTTTTCCCAGAAGGTTAGAACAAAACAAATATTTATGAGCAATCTACTATGAATTAACCCAACAGTAGATAGACATATTTTTTCAATCTGTAGGTCCAAAAGAATTTATTCTGATGGCCTAAAGGATATCTGTTCTCAAAGTTCTGAAGGTAAAAGGAAAATGAACTGTTACTACTTGGTTATTATAAGGAACACATAGTAGGGACCATCAGGATGTTTATTATGAGAGGACTGGTGATTGCTTCACTTATAATATGAAAAAGGACCCTTTGTACAATGTTTTTGAGGATGATAAGTAACAGAGAAAAATTTGTAATATTACTGTATTGGGTAGGGGAAGATTACTAAGCATGATAAACTCGTGACAAATTCTTTTTGTCAAAAAACTCCAAAGTAAAACTTTTCATATTCTTAATTTTTGTGTAAACACTGTGGACCACTTTGCATGTTATTGATATTTATTGGAAGATGTTTTTAAGGGAGACAATATTAAGTAAGAAGTTGGGTTTGAGGAAGTTTGTTTTTTAATTCAGTCTTTGTCTATGACTGCTGCATGACCTTGGACAAGTCCCTTGACCTATTTGTTTTGTGAAATGGTGGAAAAACCTATAGCTATCCAACAGTGATGCTGCATGAACAAAAGAGAATTTGAGCTCTGTAGATAAAAAATACAGTATAGAAGTCTTTTCTCTTTAAAAATATTCTAGCATGAGTTCATACTGAATATTATATGTTTTACTTTCAAAACATTTAAGAAATATGATCAATTTAAAAGCAATTCATATGGCACTGAATGTTAAAATAATTTTGCAAAGTAAATTTCAAGGCTTATTTTTCCTGTATAATACACTGAAATGTTCTTTAGTTTAATTGTATATCATTTAAGATGGTTAACATTACAAAAAATTTACTTGTGTAGTCTGTCAAAGAATAGATGAATGGTACTTGTATTATTGATGCTTCAGATAGAAGGTAATATTAAATGGGAAAATTAAAGTTAATATGATTTAGACATTATAAAATATTATCTCAAGACCATATACAATGAGAATGCATGGATGAAGAATTGCTAATAGAACTAGTAAACCTCTTGGTTCACTAGGATACAAAAAAAAGCTACAAGGAGCATCGTTTTAGCTATCTGTAAACTGTTCATATTTCTGTTGCATTCTAATTACTTACTTTTGGTTAATCCAATCTAGTCTCCTTAAAATAATCATGTAAATATTGTAAAATAATCATGCAGATGTTAAAAAACACTAGGAAAGAAATGTATCAAGAAAGAAGGGAGAAAGGTAAAGAAGAAAGACTTAAAAGAGGAAACCACAGGGTTCTTCAGCAACAAGACTAACAGAAATGATTCTCATGGTCCTCTGCATATCCATTGCTTTGGAAGTAATTCTTGAACTGAAACACCTTATGATAACTTGATGAAGGCTAGGTTCTAAAAGAAGGATGAAGACTTACAATCTATGACAATTATCGATCAAAAATATATCTTTTGGGATACCCCTCAATTGGAGAATGCTTGAACAAGTTATGGTATATGAATATGATTATGCTGTAAGAAATGATGAAATGGACAGTTTCAGAAAAAACCTGAGAATACTTACTTGTCTGATGTAAAGTGAAGTGAGTAAAATCAGGAAAACAATCTCCATAATGACAGTAATATTATAAAGTTAGGAAACTCTGAGAGACTTAATAACTCTGATTCACATAGTGATCAATCAAGATTCCAAAGGAGTCATGATGAAGCATGATAGCTGATGTACTCAAAGTACAAATTGAAGCATATTTTTCTATTATTTATTTCTTTTTCTTGCTTTCCCCCCTTGGAATGCAACTAATGTCAAAATTTACTTTACATGTCTATACATAATTATAATAGATTTTATATTTCTTTCCTTCTCAGTGGATATTGGAGGGAAGGAGGGAAGGGAGAGAATTTGTAATTGAAAAGAAAAGAAAATTGAAGTAAAATGTCTCTGCCTCTCACCTAGTAGGTGCTTAATACATGCTTTTGGCTTGAATTCTATCTCAAGAATCAACATCCTATGAAAAAAAGTCCTTCAAAGATGGATGGTTTTAAATATAAACTAGAATAGCCATGTTCCTGGGTGGGGTAAACATCACAGCATTCAACTTGTCAGGAAACTTTTGTCATTCACAAATGATAAAAATTGGTGAATCAATGTTTCTGAGTGACTACCCACTGTGTGCAGTCTTCCATACTGGGAACTATAAAATGATTCAGAAGGAAAAGAACTGATCTCTTCCTTCAAGGATAATATAATTTGTTTTGGAGGATAGGTTGTATGTATGAGAAATAATAAGAGTGTTTTGCAAAACAACCTATAAAAGGAAGGTATAATAGGAACCATAGGTGCATGTACAGAGATGTTTAAATGGAATGATCAAACTTCAGCCCTTTTTATAAAGCTCTAAGAAAAAAGGTATATTGATACTAGGAGTAATTGAAAACAAAAAAAATTGGGATTTAGTATAGCTAATACATTTTTTAAAAAAAACTAGAGTTGTCAGATATAAATATTTTACCATCTTTCCTTTTTATTTGCAAAGGTCATGTGATGCAAATATGAAAACTGAGTATTTGAAATGACAAAAATTCCCTTTTACCTCATATTACCCAAGCTTATAGAGATTTTTCGTGTTTATTAGTTACCTAGTTTTGTGCTTTCCTGTTTCATGTGTTGTTAAACTGACTGATTAGGGTCATGAGACTATGAAAATGTATTGTAATCTTTAAAATATTACATGAGTTGTGAAGAGCTGTTACTTTTAATTGTTTGTGAAACCTTTTCAAATAGATGTTTATTCCTCCTCAGATCATTAGCTCTGTTTATGGGAAAGAAAGAGAGAGGTGGAAGGGAGAAAATGCTTGGTTCTTGTTACATTGCTAATTTGATAATTGCTTTCAGTAATATTTATGCGTAAGCTAATGCATTTAATGTCTGCCTGGTAAGTAGTATCTCCTTCTCTCTAACAGGAGCTAACAGATCTTATTATTCCTAGTCTTTCATAAACATTGTAGTTATTCTGTCTTTTTGATCTAGTGATAGGTTTCTAAAATCCTGGTAAGATCAGTTGTTACTCTTTTGGAAATGGAAGCAAACACTTCAGCACAATTTAAATGGGCCAAATATGGGATATGCAATCTCCTCCCGACTCCCATTGAACAATATAGCTCAATCAAGCAAGACTGTTAAGTTCTAGGTAAACAGTGATTTCATGTAACAAAATGAGGCCATTTATTGTATGCCCTAGGTAATTTTTCACAAGCATTGAAGAAAGTTGAAGTCCCACAGATCCAGGGAAGCAAATGGTTCTATTTCAAACCACGTCAAATAGGTATTTTTTTAATGTGAAAAATATATGAAGAAAGAAGAGTAGAAAATATTAGAATTTGGGCCAGGAAGGAATGCAAATCCCGTAATTTACAAATAAAGAGATTCACATAGCTGATTTACTGAAATGCATAGTAGTGGAATTGGGACTACAACTCTGACAGAATTCTCATCCAATGCTCTTTCCATTATACTACAGAATAGATATGTAGTGATTTCATAAAAGACCTAAGTCTAGGCTTGAGTTAACAGGGAGCTCCTAATGCCTAAAAAGAGAAGAAAAAACATAAACAGAAAGATAGAAAACTTTTGATTATTCCCTTAACTACTCAAAATTATAGCATGCTATAATCCACCTTGAGCATTTTGTAAAAGCTGTTGGCATATTTGAGAATTCAAATTGTGTGTGTGTGTTAATATTGATGTTGTCCTTTCTTTTTCCTCCCCTCTCCACCTCCACACTGGCACATCACAATTAAAGTGGTTTATAGTTTATATTCTTAAATCTCATCTAAATATTTGGTCATGATGAATAGCAAATTTGATTATAAATTTGTAACCTCATCAATTATACCTTTGTCTTCTCAGTAACAATTGTGAATCTATAACATAAAAGCCTTTGACAAATGCAGATAATTTAGGGGGAAAGTAATTGGTATTTTTTCCCATCTAATTAACAGGAACTTCCCAAAGGCTAATATGCCTCCTACAAAGCATTCTATTAGTTTCATTGTCTTAACAATGGAACCAGGTTCTCAATCTCAGCTATTCTTTGTGTCTAGTTTCATGGTACTGATAGCTTGAAATAATTGTGTTAACCAAAGAAGCAACAAAAAGGGATTTGTTAGCTATCAGAGAATAATTCAAGAGCTGAGCAGCTGACATTTTCTTAGTGACATAGAATTAAAATCACAACTCTACTCTGGCTGACTAGTTTAAAATAGTTAGTTTAAAACCTCTTACCACATCTTAATGCAAGAAAAGAATATTAAAGTATCAGTTGGTCACTTACAAACACATCACACAGTTGAGAGATTAATTAAATTTCCCTTTGATTAGGATTTTTCTTTTTGGTGCAGCCAAACTTTGAATAGGAAACCTTATTAAAATTGGCAATGCATAACTTTGGTTTTAATAATGAAATGCTGGGTACCCTTTTGCACATGCATAAAAAATCTGCCCATAATTAATATAATAGTACTTTCATGAAAACTACACATTTCTATTAACATTAAAATTGAAATGTCACCCAGTTGAAGGGTCAACCATTTATTTAAATTTTCTTTTGTCTTTGTCCATACCTAAATTCAGAATTTAAACAAACAGTATGTTCCATTTTTTACTGTTTTGCTAAATTATTTTCCTGTTATTTTAAGAAGTGAAGAAGAGCAATATCTGCCTCTTTTATTTGTAAAATAATTATATAAAGGGTATCTCACAATTTCCCAAGGGTAAAATTTTGAGAGCACACATTTGATTGGAGGAGGGCAAATATTTTTTAAAAAATAGGACTATATGGCAAAGTTAGTCTGATAGAATTTCAAAATGATCATGGATGTCTGATCTCTTTTCTACCTCTCTGCCTTCATCACAAAATTCAAATTCATGTTCCAGCAGTACAGGATGTTCTTTGGTGCACGTCCTTTGAGCCTTGAAAATTTGATTTGGATGTGTGGTCTGATGATTACATGTTCAGATAATGACATTGTGGTAGATATCCATGTATCTGGGCCCTAATGTACCTCTGCTTTCTAGGTCTCCGCAACAACAATTTCTTTGTTTTCTTATCTTTGACTACTTTAATTTTGAATCTTGTTGAATGTTGGAAACATGGTGTATTTCTCCCCAAAAATGTCATCATTTCAATCTCAGTTGATGAAGCCAGGGAAATTTAAATTTAACCGTACATTTACCTGAATTGAGACCATTCAGCATTTAAAAGCAATACATTGGGAAGCACAAGGGTATGGTTCTCTTAGCGTTAATTCAGCCACATTGTACTGAAACGTGAATTCATTCAACAGATACTATGTTAACTTTGTAGATGAAACTGTATCTTTAGGCTAGAAGGTATATAATAGTAGCTGAAATTCTCTACTCATTTCTAAATTCTCAGTAGGTTGGGGATAAGGGGAAAGGCTGCTACTCTTTTGCATAGTGAATAAGACTTTCATGAACGGTGAAAGTTGTAATAGATATTTGTTCACTATAAGAATCTTTTTTGAAAGATGATAGAGGTATTTACTGTATTATATCAGAGATCAAATTCAATTTGGACAGAAACAAGTACCACTGTTCTCTAAATAACCAGTTCACATATAGGTTTTGGCTTCTTCAACTTTTTCCAAAGATGTCCTGAACAGTCTTACATGCTCTTTTCCTTTTTTTTTTCTTTATTTTTTGCCATGAGCCTTGAAGTTTGGGGATATAGCTATATCCAACTGACCAAGAACAAGTGAACAGAACCTTTTGATTTCTTTATTTCAACAAGGCTTAGCCCAAGTACTTCTCAGTCCATAGAAGGAAAATATTCCCTTATCCCCTCAACCATCAACTATAGAAAAATGCTTACTTAAACCACTAACATATAACCCCCAGAAGGGATATATCTGTGTAACATATCACAGAGACAAAGGATTTTAGATTTAGATCTAAACAAGACCCTAGAGGTATGTATTCTATCTGAGGACCAGTAATGTGAAATGACTTGCTATTTTTGGTATGGAGTTGAGTTTTGATATTTAATAACAGTTGCATACCCCCATCAGGAAAATTTTTTTTATCTAAATAAAACTCAGTCTGTGTTTGGTGAGCACAATGGCCAAGACTAGTCCTCATGCTCTTGTATACACCATTTTGGAACAAGTATAACTTATGGCACTTGCGATAGCTGAGGCAATTCTTTGCAACTATCCTTCAGCATCATGTATGCCCTCCTGTTCTTTCTGTCCATTTCCCATAAGCCTATATTTTCTCTTTTTCTATTTCCACATCACTGGACTCTCAGTGGTACCCATTCACATTTTTTAGTATTTTGGACTAAGATCTCTATTCTAGACTAAAACTATTATGACCACAAAAGTAATTCTTACTATTGATACCTGTACTGTTTGTCCAGTGACCTTTTTTATTATACATATGAAAATATTTAAGGAAAAAAATTTTCACTATTGCTCTTCCCTATTTAATTTTTATCATTAAACTGGTTAACAATAAAATATCACCTGTTTCAACAATAAAAAAAAATTAAGTAGGGAAAGCAAATCCAAATCTAAGATTTTACAAAATTAAGTTTTCTTATATTTGGATTTGATTTAATGCAGGTTCTTATTCATATTGTAAAAGGATCCTTTGGGTTTTTTTAAATAATTCAATAATAAATATGCATTCCAAGTATACTTAAATGTTTTACAGATCATTGACATTCACTAAATATTTGACAAAAAGTTTAATTTAAAGTTAAACCAGCAGGAACCATTACTTATCAGAAACTAATTGGACATGAAGAGAAGTCATCTGTGAAATGATAATGTAAATCAACTGGAAAATTATTATATTTATTAAAATTTTACTTACTACTACTTTCCATAAACACATGCATTGTATAAAATATGTATGCCTGAATTTGTCTTACTGCCCATATAACTCCCTAATAGCTTTCCTGGCTTCCTTCAAGACTCAGTTCAAATCTTACCCTCTGCAAGCCTTTCCCAGTCCCTCATTCCACCCCACCCTACCCCAAGATTTCCATCCATTTACTATCTGTCTATCTACCTATATTTCTATCTACATATATACACGTACTAGATAAATTGATAGTCAACTCTACTTCTTGACCTATGTAATCAATACTTCTCCTAAGCTAAAAGTACCCAGTTTTCTTAATTCCTTTCATCCAAATATAAGAAAATTTAATGAAAATATTTATCCTACATCCCAGATATTAAAAACTGCTGGGACTTTGCGGGCCAGATGTATAAAAATAGGAATGTGTTTGTATGTGTGTATACTCCAAAAATCTAACTTACTGTACTTTTAGTATGTAGGAAAATTTAATTAGCTAATTTCATTTTTGTTTTGTTCTTATTGTTGATTCATCAATTTTACCTACTTTATCTTTGCTACTACAAATTATATAAATTGATCATATAAAATTTGTACTTAATGCTAGAAATGTCAAAGAAATATAATAAATATTTGAAAGTAAGAAAATGGAAAAATATATTTATATATACACACACATACTGTATATTTATCCATGTATATATCAATATATCTGTAAACATATATATAATCCAATTTCTTTTATAACTGGTTTGTAGAGAATTTAGTCCTCTCAGGCAGACTTCTAGAAAAATTACCTTTGCCTTGAGTAACTCTTTGCCAAATTATATAGTCATTTCCTCTCTTCTTTGCTTTGTTAGTAGAAAACAAGTTGCAATGTTTGTGGTCAAACCTAGAATAGTCTCTTGAAGAATGTACACTTCTTGACAGTCAATACTGTTTTGTTTCTGCTGTATTCTCAGGTACAGTGCCTTGCATGTAATAGAAGTGTTTGGTGAATTGATTTAAACTAGTTTATTATCATCACAATGCATGTATTTCCTTAAAGAGTAAAATTGATGAAAATGAGTGCATCTCTTAAATGTGGCACCAAAAGAAAATGAAGTCAAGAATGTGTAGTCAAGAAAGAAAAACAACAATTAAATATATAAAAAAAAAGTTTATTCTATTGTCTAGACTGGCCTTTATTATTTGTCTTCTGTGGAGGGGAACCCAACCAACAACTCTCAATTTTGAAGGAAAAATCCCTTCTTCTTGCATTATTCCACAGAAGAATAATCTTTTACATATCCGTATCTCAGTTGTCAGTAAAGATGCTAAGAAATGACTTCTGGATTTGTACTGTAATAATGTGGGTCAGTTGAAAAATATATGCTTTCTTCTTGAAACTTCTATGAACAAGACACTGATTGTTGGTCCCTATGTTATTTGGGGGAACGTTCAATTCTTAGGACATCTGTATTCCTGTGAAATAAAGATAAATCAAATTTTCTACAAATCATACATGTCAAGGTGTGATTATAAAATAGTATCGACTCCTTTCTCAGTGACATTACTAGAAAACTGTAAATGCCTTGACTGCTCTTTCCCCTCAGCCCAGAAAGTCAAGCTTATACAAATTTGAAGCTTATTGAATCAGAGAGTGCAGCAGAGAATGCAAAGGACTGGAACTGGGAGATCTGAATTTCTCTTAGCTCTGGCATTTCTTAGCTGTGGGAGCACCAGCCGGTTATTCCTATCTCAGCTTCTTCAGAGAGGAATTTCTTCATCTGTAAAATAAGAATAGTAATATTTCTACTCCCCACCTTACAGAGTTGTTGTGAGGAATATTTTCTGGAGACACTGACATTCTATATCATTGTGCATTATTCTTCTTCTCTTCAAGGTTCTGCTTGCACAAAGCAAGTACTGCAACCAGCATACATATTACATGCACTAAGCCAGAATGGGAATGAAGTAGTAATACAAGAGAACAGCTAAATAGCTCATGGCAAGGGCAGATGCCAATGGGCAATAAGATAAAATCCCAAGGGAGTAAGGTTCCTTGTGTGCCATATAAGAATGTTTATTGACCTGGAATGAGCACACTCCTTTATAGTCGTCTTGACACTAGTATGCTGTAGATCCTGTTTAGAGGCAAATTATTCACATCTTCTTCTACACAACTGTGAAGCATTGAATATGATTTTGGATCATCCCTTGTGGACTTCGGTAGTTGGGAACTAACAATTAAATGGCAATCCAAAACTATCAGGGCAGGGGGAATTTGTAATATTTTAAAAAGATTTTGTATGTGTGTATGTGTGTGTGTTTTTAATTTAGAAAATATGAACAGTGCTTTAAATAGAACAGTTTGGTAACGATGTTACAGAATTCCATATGTTCACTAACCACTATTTGTGATAACCAGTCATAAGTTCACTGCATATTAAAATTACCTTAGATTAATGAAGTAAATTTTATTTATTACCTGCTATCTTTTTCTTTTCTTTTACATCCACAACTGATTAGGAATATCTAGTTAAACCCCCCTCATTTTCCAAATGAGTAAACTGATGTCCATACTTTAAGTGATTTGCCCAAGGTCAGACAGGCTGTAAGTTGGAGAGTGGATTTTAACTCATTTTCAGAGACTACAAGTTCAATACTCTCACAATGCATCTTTCTCTTATGCTGTTTTAGCATCAGGATGCCTGACTGTCATCCCCTAGTTATTTGAGGGAAATAAATACATAATTTTGTTCAGATTTATATTTCATTTAACAATTGTCAGCTTTTTTCAAGATCTTTTTTGTACATGTCCAAGTTTCCCTCCATTTATGATCCATATAACTTGTTTTCTCAATAATTGTTCTTTTATAGCTTTTCATGACCTTATTATATTCTAAAAATAAATCAATATTAGTTTATTTTGATATTTCAATCTCAAAATAAATATTGAAATGTTAAAAATTATTTTCAAATAAAATATAAGCTAGTTTTCCATTTTTTGTATCACAGCTTTTTAAAAAAATGCTTATTCGATATGACACAATATTATAAAAGCATATAACATGACAAACTATGATGAAAAGCCTTTCTGTGGTGGACACAAGAATAGGAATATAAGGAACAGTATCTGAGATTGAGCTCGAAGTTTGTACGTACTCTTTAAGTTTTTCATTAGGAATACATAAATGTAATTTAATGACCAATCCTTAAGGGGGAAAATGTTATCACTGATTGATAGTACCTTAATAATAGTGTCTAGGAATTTGGGAACTGGTGGAAGAGTGCCACGGATCTTAAGTTTCTGACAATTAAAAGTAAAGCGTAAACTATAGGGATATCCTTACTATATGCTACAATTTAGAAACACTAAGAAGATAGATTAATGCGTTAAGGTTGGTTAGACCAGTTAATCTGAAAGATTATTTCAATTAAAAAACAACTATAAATCAATCCTTTTATATAGTTGACCCTAAAATGCTTCATTCTTGTTTTTGGAAACAGTCAACTGGGACTGAAGAAAGAAAATTCAGGGTGTAGAAGGAATAAAATATACGATTACTCAACAGAAACTAGAGCTAAGAATAAGTTTTTTTAAATGTTTAATTTTTTACTGGTATTTTAAAAACATTATATTTCAATATATTAAAGTTATGTTATTGCCAAGAAACCATTGATACAAGTGCACATACACTTGCATGCATATGCACATAAATGCAAAGAAACAAAATCTTTTGAAATCTTTTTAGGAGATTTACAGAATTTATCAAGCACTTCTTTTTGGCTTTTTCCCCTTCCATTTTGTTTTCTTTTTCTTAAGCTGTCTTCTGAAACCTACATTTTCTTAAACCAGGAATCTCATAAACATTATTTGGAAACCAACAATTATTTTACAAAGAGAAACAGAACTGCACCTAACATGCAACATTTTCCTTCAGAAGTCCCAAATGTCAAGTGACAATGGAAAAAGACTCTAAATACCAAGATTATTTAATGAATATGTATTTATTTCCTGGTTCTTTTCATTTTAATCCTTTTTTCCTTTACTGACTATCATAAAATTAATATTGTTGTATTTGCTCTTTCTTCTATAAAATACAATTATATTTTGAGTCTTTTCTAAAAAGTTCTGATTCTCTCAGACACTAAAGTAATTCTTGCCATGTGTAATTAAGAATAATTTTTCATTCCTTCTGTTAAAGAGTGTGTTTTCCAATCTTCTTAATATATTTTATACCCTTTTACAGTACCTTCCCTCTTATTTCTGTAAATTCTCCTTGGTATCATCACAGAAACACATGTTAAAGTAGTACCACATGGCATGTCATTGAGATGTTGTAATTAACAAGAGCTATTATGAGGCTGTTTACTTAGTTTAATAGTTCAAAAATCTTGATGAAAATAAATTTTTTCATTGAAAAGTAATTTCTTTTAAAATGAATGCAGCACTTGAAATGGTGGTTTGATTTCTTTTTCTCTTTCACCTATGCCACACTTAACGATTTATATAATTAAAAGCCCCTGATGATGAACTTCATTGAAAGCCTATCCTAAATTCAGGATTCCATGAGGTATTAAACTGAGAACGTGCAGGGCATACCATCATTTCCAGCTGGGAATATGGGAAGCAGTTACTGTTCTTTGAATGTGCCTTCTAATAAATCTTCCAAGTTTCAACAGTGGTCCTTTAACTGAATTTTGGAGATACTAATCACAAAACTATGATATGTATCTCAATTTCAGATATGATAAAACACAATTAACACAAAAAACACAATAACACAATTATGAAATTTTGAATAATAGAATAAAAGACCACATGAAGTCTCCTGTAGTAACCAAGTAATCTCAAATGGCTTCAAGCTCTTATCTAAAAAAAAATGAGTTGAAAGCTCTCCATAGGGTCTTAGAGAAAGTTCTTTGGGGAAGGAGGAGAACTAAAGAGATGGAAGAAGATGAACTATTTATTTGGTTATAATAGTAAAAAACGAAACAAAACAATTTCTAGGGTTTGCTAGAGAAAGGAGTTTTCATAGAAAACCATTCTGGTATTTTATACCAATTATAGATAGTTATTGCTATAGAGAAATTTCACTGCCCTGCTGAGATTTCCTTTCTGCAAATCCTGGAGCAATTATAAGATGGAAATCTGGAATGTATAAACAATGTCCTTTGAACAATAAATCTTTCTTACTGAACTTGAACAGAAATGTGGCGCCCTTTATCTTGTGGCTCTTTGCCTATGCTTCTTTTTTAATAACAGGAACAAGTGTCTACTCAGAGAATACAAACACACATATATATTTGGTTACATCATTTTAAAAGATGAGAACAGATCATTAGATTAATGAAAACACTAATATAGTTATGCTGTTGTTGCTATTGATTACCAAGTCACATCTTCAATATTCTCATAAACACATAGCTGGGTTGTATTTATATGCTTTGGGGTAGTTTTCCATTACGTTTCGTCATTTCACTCCACAATCTCTTATGAACATTATGAATTAGAAACAAACAAGCAGCAAACACAATGTGGTACAACAAAAATTGCACTAGATTTGGCACACTCTGATTAAACCCAGAGGGACATGGATTCAGATCCTACTTCTTTACTTTTTATGTGTGTGACTTTGGCAAGTCACCTAATGTTTCTGGGGCTCAGTTTCTTCATATATAAAAATAGCAATTTGTACTCTAAGCCTCTTTAAGACCTTTTCCAGTTGCAATCTATCATCCTAATAGAGTGAAATTTTTAATAGCACCATGTGAACATCACATTATAAAGTGAATTTGCAAATGTCACTCTGTGCATACCAAAATGGGGAAAAAATCTGCACTAATCAGGGCAAACAAGATCTAAAATTCTAAAGAGGAGGTAACTGTCACTTAGAATTAACTGTAAAAAAGCTTGAGCTCCATTATTTTGCTGAACTTACAAACCTTATACAATGTTTACAATAAGGTTTGGAGAGTTGCCTAGCACTGGAATATATACAATTAAATAGCATAGTTGAATTGCTCTTTCAGGTCAGTACTGCTAAAAAAGACCTTCATTGTACTCATATGATAGCCATTCTTGGAACTTTTAACATAAACAGGAATAGAGAACATTCATTTGTAATTCTATCTGAGTGCATATGGGAACCTTTTTTTCACATTAAACCCCATGGAAACTAAAGATAGAAATAATAAAGGTATCACTGAAGGAGAATCAAGTTTTTGACTGATGGAAGAATGCAGTCCTTTTATTTTGTTAGCAATTGAGCTTAATACTCTACTCTTTTGACTTTCATTTAAGCTTACATAAGCTTCAGATTTTGTTTAAGACTATTGCAAAGTTAATTTTGATTTCCCTGAAAAACTTTGCAATAGAAATTTATACAGTATAAACTTTCTGGTTTCTCGTTTCATAACATTTGCTCAAAAATAGCAAATTCAAAGAGATTGCAGAAGGTACCGTAGACTGAAAACAAAAGAAAACACTGAGCCAGTGGTAAATCCACATTTTAGTATGTTAAAGTTGGATTAAGTGAAATTAACATATCTGGTTTGCAAAAATACACTAATCCTTTAACATTGGTGACAATAAAAATACCTGTTATTTGTAACCTAATTTTTAGAAGAAAGAGAAAGGCAAATAGATGCACATGTTATATATAGATATATTACATATAAATATATATGTTACATATATATTCATAGGAACATAGATATAGAGCTGGAGAGGATTTGAGAGGTTGTCTAATACAAGGCTTCTTAAACTTTTTCCGCTTCAGACCCCTGTTCAGGCTTTGGCAGTATTTGTTGACTTGGTGGCATGAGGGCATGCACAATGCAAAGTGTGGCATGCAGTGTGTTCAGAACCAAGGCTCAGTGAAGTTGTGCTATGAAACATGGGCAAGTGCTGCCCAAAACCCCTCAGATTCAGTATGTTTGATCTTGAATTAATTATGAGTCATCGTGAGTTTAGAAACTTTACACTGTTGGCCAGAAGCACAGAGGTCCAAACGTAGAAGCTGAGGAATGCAAGAGATAGTGACTTGCACAAGATTACAGGTAGTTTGTGATAGATGCAACTTTTGTGTTTTCCCTTTCAAATGATTTTAGAATCCTTTTAGAGATGGGCTGTACATAAAGGTATGCTGGTGTAAGGGGCAGTTAGGTGGCACAGTAGATAGAGTGCCAGGTCTAGGGTCAGGAGGAGTTTTTGTGAGTTCAAATCTGGCTTCAGACACTTACTAGGTGTGTGACCCTGGACAAGTCATTTCATCCCATTTGCCTCAATTTCTTCATCTTCAACTTCAAAATGAGTTGGAGAAGGAAATGTCAACGACTTCAATATCTTTGCCAAGAGAACTCCAAATGGTGTCACAAAGAGTCAGACACAAAAGTGAAAAACAACTAAAACACCAATAATACTGGTAAATGTCTAAGGCTTTCCAGGGAAGAAAAATGTATCTGTACACATTTTTAAATTGATCAGCAAAAACAATAAATTAAGTCCTGATTTGGAGTGATCACCAATTTCTGAAGTTCAAATGTTCATACTGAAAATTTAATTATTGACTATCAAATTGCTTAAAGCTGGCTCCAAATCACCCTTGACTATGTAGTTTTGACAATAACTTTAAATTATGTCAAACTACTTTCATTGATATAAAAAACCCCTGCTACTAAGATGGGTTAGCACATTCATTGCTACTTTGATCTTTAGAGAGTTGCCTGTAACACTAGTGATTTACCCAGAGTAACAAAGTCTGTATGTGTCAAAGTCAGGACCTAAATAAACCTAGAACTTCCTGGCTTTGAGACCAGCTCATTATCTCCTATAGCTCTGTTGGAACAGAAAGAGTACTATATGGTCTAGTGTAAAGAATATTGATTTCAGTATCAAGAAGATAAGCGGGTAGATTCATTCTCTTGTTTTTCCGTCTGTTGAAGGGAGCTGCTTTATGTACCTAACAAAATTTATTTTAAAATTGTATAGCTTCGAACTATTTGTGAAAGAAGATCTCTAAATGTCAATATCATAATATTTTGATGGTGGAATATTTGATTTTTGTTATATCTAAAGAATAAAAGTCATTTAAAATATCGAATTTTTCTCTAGACCATAAGATATTTTTGTTTGTTTGTTTGTTTTATAACTGACAACATCTTTCCCTATGAATATTATAATGTTTTCTATTTTGGAAAATGCCTGATGTAACCATAAAAGAAGGAATTCAGGGAGGAGGTTTTGCAGTTATCCTATGCTATATGACATGGTTGAAGATTTGATGGTAGCACTGGGTAGTGGAGAGAGTAGTGGGCTTGGAATCAGATGTCTCTACTTCAAATTGCCAATTCTGAAGCTTCCTAGTTCTGTACCTTGGAGAGTTCATTACCTTTCTGGGCCTTAGTAACTTCATCTATAAAAAGAAGGGGTTACACTACATGGGTTCCAGAGACCAGGAAAAATATGTTGTCATCTGTTAATCCATACTAGTAGAGGAATTTTTTTATATAGTAGTTCAACCTTGCTCTCTTTAGAGAAGTACTATTGCTAACAATAACATATTAGGAAGTAGGGCTCTCATCAGGTACTCTGTCCTTATATGGTTATTCTCTTGATTTGCTCTTTTCCCCTTTCCCATTCTGGAAACATTCAGTCTGTATCAGGTCAGTGGATCCTTCAGTTTGAAATTCTATTGCTGACAGTTTTTGTTTTTGTGAACTTTTTTGTTTTTGTGAACTATTAGTTTTCCTATGTCACATCAGCGTCAAAAAGTTAGGCACATACCTGAAACATCTCTTCAAAACCTGTTATGGAACTTTTGTCTAATATATAAATAGACTATTTTGAAGCCAGGGCCACCTCGGAGGCTACAATTTCCATAATTCCTCAGCTAAAAGTAACGTATTTGTACTTGAATAGCTCCCAGTACTTTTTTTTAGCTCCTTTCATAGAAGTAGACACTTTAGAGTTGGAAGTGACTTCAGAAGTGATCTATTCCCCTTATTTTTCAGTTGGAGAAACTGAGGACCAATAAATCAAGTGACTTGCCTAAAGTTATAGAGTTAGTAAGAAACCAAGTTCAAATTTGAACCCAGGTCTTCAGACTCCAAATCCACTGTTATTTCTGCGTCAGCACAGTATCTCCTTGCCACATTTCACATTCTGCCTACTCAGAATTATTTGAATAGATGATTGGAAAACATTTTATTAAGTGTTTATTATGTGCTAAGCACTGTGTTAAGCACTGAAGATACAAATACAAAAGTGAAAACAATCCCTACCCTTAAGGAGTTCGCATTCTAATGGAGGAAACAATAAATAAAATAATTGATTGAATGAATGGGATATATTAAAAGGTGGAGAGGAAGAATGAGAGTATTTGATTTGGAAAGTAGTGACCATGGAAAGGTTATTTTAGTTTGGTGAGTAGAGACAGAGTGAATGACTTATGACCACAGACCTCTTACTAAATTGCCAGTACTTTGAGAGTGGGATTTGTGTCCTTATGCCTGGCATAGTACAGTACATATAATAGATGCCTAATTAATGTTCATTGCATTGAATGAATAAGACATAGCCCATACTTTCAAGAATTTTCCAGTCAAGAATATGCACATAAGTAATGAATAAAAAACAGAATATGGCAAATACCATCAGTAAGAGTTTTGAGAGTGAGGAGGAGGGAGAGATTACTTCCGGTTACAGTGATCAAATGAAATGTCACAGAAGAGGTGGCATTTGGAGAGTGCCAAAGGATGGAGTGAAATTAAATAGGTAGAGGTGGATGGGCAGAGGAATCTGAGGCACTTTCATTTGCTGTTGATGTGAATCATAGTCAAGTCACGTAATTTCTGTGGGGCTCAGTTTCCTCCCCAGTAAAACTGGTAAAATTGGAGCTGCTAGATAGATAGTGGATAGAGTCAGGAAGACACATTTCCTGAGTTCAAATATGGCCCCAGACACTTAAGTAGCTGTGCATCCCTGTACAAGTCACTTAACCTTATTTATCTCAGTTTCTTCATTAGTAAAATGAGCTAGAGAAAGAAATGGCAAACATCTCCTGTATCTTTGTCAAGAAAGCCCTAAATGGGGTCATGAAAGAGTCAAACACAAGAGAAACAACTGAGCAACAACAGAGTTGGTAGACGTGAAGGAAAGGCATACCAGTCATATAAGACTTAAAGGTTTTCAAACATCTTTAATTATATTATCCCATTTAACTAGATGACTTCTTAGATCCCTTCCTGGTCTAAATCTATGATCTTATAATCAAAGCTATGCTTTAAGAAAGTATTAATTTAGCCATCTCATGGAGAATTGGTCATGCACAAAGAAAATCTTGTGGTAACAGCTTTTGTACATTTTATAAAAGAATATGTGTCAGATAACTTAGTTTAAAATTTTTTTGATTAAGTATGGAATGAGATACTTTTTTAGATGTTGCCAGTTGCAAGAATTTGTTTTATTTAATTATGCATATTTTATGAGGATTTTCATTTTTTTTCCCCAAATTGGAGAGATAGGTAGTTGGTAGGGAGAGAGAATTAATTTTTTGAATTAAAAAAGATAAAATACAATTTAAGAGAAAGAAAAAATGGAAAGTAGGTGCCAAAAGTGTTATCCATACACCTTTCCATGAAAATCAATATATTAAAGCACTGTTTTTTCAGGATATATGATACTTTTTGTTTTCTCTATTGTTCTTATGTGAGATTGCAAAGCATACTCTTTAAAGAGATATGTCATTGATATTCAGAGGGAATCTATTACCAAAGTACCTTTTATGGTGCACCAGATTCTGATAGTGTTCTACCATTAATTGTTTCCATTTGGAATCTCATTTTATGAACGTCAAGTACTGAGTGAATTCTACATGAATAACTGTAGGTGTTCTCTGAAGGTACAGGCTGTGGTATAATTAGAACAGAGGTTATTAAAGATAAAATAAACTATAAATGCAATTGTCATGGTTGTATTATTAGTTGAGTATGACTATTTCATGTTAGAGTGAATACTAAGGAGAATCAAAATAGGATATTAAACAGATGGTGCTGAATAAAATACATTTATTTTTATTTACATTGCAGTTTTTCCATTTGGGAAAATGTCTTAGGTTCTTGGTTTAAATTTTTAAAACAAATTTAGCAATACAAACTGATCTTATTGTTCTACAATCGAGAGCTGAACATCTTTTTGGGATGAAGTTAATTCACATATGTTTAAAAGTAAAAATAAATTCACAAAAATTAGGTTTACACCATAATATTTGTTGAGTGTGATGTGGAGCTATTCCAAGCAGAACGACCAGCTTGGATTTGTTTTTCTTGTGTATATAAACCCGCACAACATGGATTTAAAAATATATCCAGGCTTTGTCATTGCTTTGACTCTTAAATACAGTTTTAGATGAAAAAAAATCACAGTTCTCAGTTTTAGGTTTCAGATATTTATAATGCAGATCTAGAATCTTTTAATGTGAGGTGTCTACCTCACATTACTGCCTTCGAAAAATTCATAGATCTTGCTTGCTACGTCTCTGAGCTCTCAAAGAATTGAAACAATCTTCATGGTAATTTAGAGCAGAAATATTCATTCTATTATCCAAGGCCAAATTTTGCCCCTTTTTTTCTACTCTAAGTTAGCTAGTGATTATATAATGCCTTAAGGTTTACAAAACACTTTATATATGTTAGCCCATTTTATCCTCACAACAACCATGAGCGATGTCGACTCCCCATTTTACAGATGTGAAAACCATGGTAGATAAAAGTTAAATGATTTGCCCTGAGTCACATTCACTCAGGCAAAATTTGTATTTGGGTTTTCTGGACTCCACATTCAAGACTTTGTGCCACCTAGCTACTTAATTATATGTATCTGTTAGTATTGAGTTGCCTTCTGGAAATTAAATATTTTTTAACATTATCCCCATTGTATTAATATATATAGTGTCATTGCAATACATTTATTGTTTGTGTTGGAAAACAATACAGTCCTTCCCTAGAAATCATGTGTGAATTGACAAAAATTCTAGCTAAACTAGATCATCATAATTGAAATGTTACTTGTTTCTAGAGATGCTAATATTGAACCTAAGAAAAAGCAATATAATTAACATTGATGATTTACAACCTGGAATTCTCCACAACCAAGATGTTGGTGGCCTTTCCTTCTACATCATCATCACCAACATCATCATCATCATCTAACCTTTCTATAGCACTTACTCTGTGCCAGGTACTGTGCCAAGTGCTTTCCAGTTACCTTATTTGATTCTCACAACAACCCTGTGAATCAGGTCATATTATTGTTCCCATTTTACAAATGAGGAAAGTGAGGCAAACAGGGCTTAAGTCACTTGCCCAGGTTTACAAAGCTAATCCGTGTTTACAGCTAGTTTTGAACTCAGATCTTTTTTTCTAAGCCTGGGCTCTGTCCACTGATAGGCAGATAATACTTAAAGTATTGATGATGATGAAATGAGCCAACTTTTCTTGAGAGGGGAAGGCAGGGCAGGTGGGGTTAAGTGAATTGCCCAAGGTCACACAGCTAGTAAGTGTCAAGTGTCTGAGACTGGATTTGAACTCAGGTCCTGGATTAGAACCTCACCAGCTTAGTTTTTGACCTTGAGCAAGTAACTTCTCTTAGGACCTCAGTCTCCTCATCTGTCAAATTAGGATGTTAGATCAGATGGTCTCTAAGGTCACTTCCAGTTCTATAAGTCTTGGATTCCACCAAAATTCTGGAATAGGTCAGAGGCATTTATCCTCTTGTTAACAGCAGAAAGATTCTCTAGTGACCAGTGTCTGGTTCCCTAGATAACCTATCAGTGTGAATGAGTCAGGGAAGTTTGAGGCCGGTTGTTACCATGCTGTGGTATAACAGAAGCTGCTGCTAGAGGTAGAGCACTGGTCCTGGAATCAGGGAGATATCTTCCTGAATTCAAATCCAGCTTCAGACACTAGCTGTGTGACTCTGGCCAAGTCACTTACAATTGCCTCAGTTTCTTCATCTCTAATATGAGCTACAGAAAGAAATGTCAAACTACTCTCCAGTATCTTTGCCAGGAAAACCCCAAAAGGGGGTCACAAGAAGTTGGACAAGACTGAACAACTTCTTTACTCCAAGTCTATCACTCTATCCACTGCACCACCTACCTGCTTTAGGAGGTGACTATGTGATGTGGATGGCATTGTGTGTGTGTGTGGCGGGGAGAGTATGCATAAACAAACATTTAAGTGTGTGTGTGTACATAGATGTATATATACATATATATATATACAGTGTATATAGCCATATATACATGTCTATTTGTGTATTACATATATCATATTTATGTATGGATATATATTATTGACATGTATGCATGCATTATATATGTATCTGTATATGGTTATGTGTGTATATATACACACATGTGCCTATCCATATGCATGGGTCTATATGTATAATAGGTAATATTTGTGTGGGGGTATTTATATATTGTGAACGCATATATGTGTGTGTATATATGTACCTATACATATATCTGGATGTGTAATATATATATAATGTTTATGTGTGATATATAGTGGACATATATGTATGTGTGTTATGTATGTGTGTATACATACATGTGTGTATATACATCAATTGATCCCTGGTATATTTTAAAACAAACTAAGAGATGATAAATTAAAGTAGATGAGGCTTCTAACTTGAAGTTGCTTAATGGTGAAAAGAAATTATTGAAAATTAATGATGACAGAAGCTAGGTAAAATTGATCCTGGAGGTAAGAAATGAGAAGTATTTTGAAGAAGAAAAGGAATATAATTTCAGGGACAAGGCATTTACAGGGCCTGGGCTCTATGAAAAGTGCATGTTTGTGTATGTGTGTGTGTGTGTGTGTGTATGTGTGTGGTATCTATATAGAAAAATATTAAAATACATAATACACAAATATAATATATAATATGCACAACCTGCCTGTAGATATATATGCATATGTACATATAGATATATACATAGTATGTGTGCATACTTGTATATGTGTGTGTATATAATATATAAAATGGAAAAATATGCACATATAATATGTATGTGTGTGTATACACACACACAAACCCATGCATAATAGTTCTATCTCTTTGCCAAAGTCTCTGGATATTCTTTGAAGCCCAGCATTCTAATTCTCACTTTTTTTTACAGTCGCATTTCCTCACTGCGCCTCCTGACACTCCCTTTGATATGTATAGAGTTTCCAGTTACAGAAGAGAGTCACTAAAGCAAAAGGCTTCTGAACTGAGGGTTTGGGAAATATTTTCCAATCTTTTGGTGGCTATTTCGATATAAATGATACCCTTTGTAATCCTACATGTTTTATTTTATTTTATGCATTTAAAAAAACATTATTTTGGGAAGGGGTCCATGGGTTTTGACAAATTTCCAGCGGGGTCAATGTCACAAAAAAAGCTAAGCTCCCCAGTCCGAAAGGAAAAAGATTAATGACCAAATGGAATTAATCCAGAACTCCTGATGACTGTCTCAGATATGCCTCCCTCTCAACTTTCTTCCTTCTTTAAATTCAGGTTGGTGCTATCAAACCCAATCCCCAGTTCTTCACTTCCAATTTATATTTTCTTACTCCTGTGACAGAGTATGTTGCATGTTAGGGAGTCTGGAATGCCCTCCCACTCACAGAGCTTCTATCATCATTAAATTTCTCTAATCTCTCTTCTCTCAAAATTTTTTTCAAGTTAGATTTCATCTACTTTAATTATAAACTCTCTCAGTACCTTTTTACGTGTATCAAAGAGCCAAAAAAATGTGGCTGGCAAAACTATCTAAATGTTACTTATTGGAATCCAAGGAAATGCTATTTTACACTAAGAATTGCTAGTTTGTCTACCATATCCCAAGATGAAAGCTGTTCATATTTTGAAAAATGGACCTTGAAAATTGTTGTGATGTTTGCCGGTTTGCTGATTATCACATAAATGCTAATATAATTAGCATGGCAGCTGAAAACATCCTAAAAAGAGAACTAGTGCCATCACTGTCACAATTTTCTAACTTAAATTTCTCAAATTTGAAGGCTTTGTCTAAGTGACATCTCTATTACTATCTTATTTGAACAGAGCTTAAGATGTTTGGTTTGGGAGTGTTTTTTTCTGACTTAGCTAGAATTTAGCAAAGCATCAGTTGGAACCAAATGATATTTTATTTTCAGTTATATTCCTAGGAATTACTGCTGCATAGCCTATTAAGTGATTTAATGACATAAAGGAAAAATTGGTTTCAGAAGCACTGTGTTTTCACAGACAAGTTTGACAGAAATGATAATGGAGCTCCCATGAGGTGACAGCAAATTGCAATGAAAATGTAGAAAATGTAAGTGCATTTTGAATATTTTGAAGGTCCTATAGGACAGTGAGAATCAAAATCATTTTCCACTAAATAAACTTTTCTGATTCCTAATTCTAATTTCTGATTCTGATTCCTAAGAGATGGAACTTTTGAAAAAGCTAGATGACATAATAGAAATCTTAATTTAAATTGCTGTGAGTTTTTTATTTGTCTTCTCAGATTTGTTGGCATTTTCCTTTTTTTGGGGATATAACTATATGGTTGATTCTGATGATTCATTTTATTTCTTTTGGTTTTATTATTATTTCATCTTGGTAATTTACTTTTTGTTCATTTTATTTTATTCCCTCTTTATAATCAGGTTGATTAAAAGTTAATAAATCAATTTTGTTACTCTTTTCAAAGAACCAGTTTTCTTTTTGTTTTTATCGTTTATGTAATCCTTTCATTTCCCATTCTGTGTATTTCTCCTGTTTTTCCCTTCTGTGCCTTTTTGGGGGTACATTGCTTATTTGCTGTATCTCTGATTTTTTACAATGTACTTTCAGCGGACTATCTCCTTTTCTACTCTGTTAACATGTGTTTCAGGGACATAATTTCCCACTCCAAGACTGCTTTAGCTGTGTCGCAGAAGTTTCAGTTTGGTGTTCCATCATTATCCTTTTTTCCCAATTATTAGTTATTTCTATAATTGGTTCTTTGACCCACTTGTTATTTAGGATTTCATAAGTAAGTCTCCATTTAGGTCTGTGTTGTGTGTGTGTGTGTGTGTGTGTTTTCCCTGAACTGATCACTATTTTTACTGCATTGTGGTCTGTGAAGTATGTGACGGTGCATACTTTTCATGCAGACATGCGAAGATGTTGATTTTTATGATCTTTTGCCCCTGATCCAACAAGGTAGGTTCCGTAAGCGACTTTTTGTGCTAGTCTTTCATATTTATTGAGTCTGGCAATGGGTGATGGTAAAACCAGTATGAAATCTTATTTGACGGCTGATTGGTTAAACAGAATGTACAGTGCTAAGACAATATACCTATAAGGGCAATAAAAATGGCATTGGTTTTTAGCTTTTCATTTTTAAGACTGAGCAGTAACACACTTTATTCTGAGTTGGTTATTCCAAATTCAACTTTCACTTTATACTACTGTCATTGGTAGAAACAGATTGCCAATGAATCCATGTCTCTCTGAAAAACCTTCAAAGGAAGATTAGCTTACTTACCTTTTTGTTCTCATTGTTTATTTGATAATTACTGATTTTGGAACATCTTCAAAACTCATTTGCTCAGGTGGCCTTTTCCAACTCCCTGGCAAAAAGATGTAAATTTGAGGTAAATATGGACAATAACTTCTTTAAAGATGTATCTTTTGACAACCTCTGTAGTTCAGCCACATGTTATTTGATACAAAAACATGTTGTGGTTGCCCA
The DNA here is from genome assembly GCA_028658325.1 of Potorous gilbertii. Classification (NCBI taxonomy): domain Eukaryota; kingdom Metazoa; phylum Chordata; class Mammalia; order Diprotodontia; family Potoroidae; genus Potorous; species Potorous gilbertii. Next base: position 182,384,570 of record CM053771.1, on the reverse strand, counting down.
TAGTGATCATTTTAACCTGAAGAGAAGTTATCCTTTCAGTCCATAAGAGCCTATGTGACTGAATATACAGTGATTTTCTCATGGGATTTCTAATTTCTAATCTAAATTTATGTAGCCGTATCAAGTCTTTTCTTCTAATAATATTGATGCAAAAGTATTATATTGAACAGAAAAGGAATTAAAAAGGGGAGTAGCCATGGAATAAAGTATAATTCATCAAGGCAAGGTTCTGCTTCAGTCTAAAATTTAACACATGATTTCTATTGCAAGAAAGTGCATCTGAATAGTGACTAAGCTATTCCTATTATAGTTCTGTGTGCAAGAATAGTGATCACCCTTCAATTTTAAAGACTTCATCTTCTACCAACCTTTACTGATGTGCTACATACAAGTATGTGTCCCTATAAAAACCAAAGCGATATCCATTGAAAGCCCATAGATTAAGTGGTTTAGCTTCTTTCTTTCTGCTAATCCAATTATTGGATCAGTGATACTGACCATCACATAGGTTTTCCAGTGCTCCTGCTCCTTTATATAGGAGCCCTTATTAAATAAGATGGGAATTTGTTAGGAGATTGGGGAGGGGGAATGTTGTCAATAACATGTAGCTTCTTTATCTCTTTCTCAATGGACCCAAGTCAAATATGTGGTTCTCCTCTTTCTTCTCCATTCTTTTTGAAAGAAGAGTTAATCTTTTCCTATCACCTAAACACAGGACTTACAGACTCCCTACTCTCAATTTGACTTTAGTCTAATGTTTATTTCAGTCTGTCACTAAAATGCTTGTGTAGGTGAATTGTTGTCATTTTAAGCAAATATGTTGTGTGTAAACCAAGATTTTTAGTCTTGTCCTCCATACTTTAATGGTGAAAATGATAATTTCTTTCCACTCAGAATTGGACTCTCAAGAATCATGTTGCTCTTAAGGTCCTTTATCTGTCTAGTACTACATGTACTTTCATGTATTCCTTTCTCACCACTTAGAGCAACTATTTTTCTTGACCTTTATATCTCCACCCCCTTCTTCTGTTCTGTTCTTTCTCTTTAGAATAGTCTTACAACTTATACCAATTATGGAAGAACTAAAATTGAAAGCCATATGTATGTGATTCTTATGATAAAGCACAGTTAATATCTTCTCATAGCCCTGAAAAATCTGTAAATGGCAAATCAATCAATCAACAAGCATTGATTAAACAACTATTCTGAGCCAAGCATTGTACCACATATTAGGGGTACAAGCACAGAGAATGAAACAAAAATTTATTTTTGTGGTCACAATAGGAATCAGAAGACACTTAGGGTTGAATCTTACCTGTTAAACTAGCTAAGTGACAAGAGGCAGGTTATTTAACATCTCTGATGTTAAGCTTCATTTTCCTCTTTTGTAAAATAGGAGCAGTGAACCTAGTGCCACCTGTCTCACAGTATTATTCTGAGGAAAATGTTTTACTAATTTCAACATCTATATAAATGTGAATTATTAGTATTACAACGTTTTCTGCATTGATATCTATGGAAAAGAAACCTGGGCAAAGGACAGCTACTCTAGTAGAATGGAGAGTTTGTATGGCTTTTCATTTTATTACAGTGCTTAACTCATCTGTGGACTTGGTAATAAATGTTAAGTGCAATCATCTCCTGATTAGCCACTTGTGTGAATTATATGTGGTCAGTTTGAGTTTCCAATTTTATTTCCTTATCTCCCGCACTTAGTATGTTTTTTAGGATGCCTTACACCATTGTCATTTAGTATATACTAATAAAATGCAAAACAATTTTAACATTAGCCTAAAAATTAAAAGAAAGGAAATGTCTTACCCTTGTATTTGATGTACACCCATTCATAAATAAATAAATTGTGCTTGCTGTTTCATAGTTGAAGGTACTGATTTTTGAATTGTTTGCTATTTTGGATCTCTGTAGTTGCCACACTTTTTATTGTCATGGATAATTGAGAACTGGTTGTTTCGCTTTAGTCAGTAAGGATACAAATCCACTAAACTCCAGCTCCAAGGCATTCTTTTGTAGTGATGTAACTAACGTAGTTAAAGTAGTAACTAAAAGAAAGTCAGCAATGGGTAAAAAGAAAAAATAAACTATTCCTTGCCTGTCTGAGACTTCCTTGGAAATTTGGGTTTGTGGAAAACTTCTTTGCCATTTGCTGCAGGCAAATGCTTTTGTGAGCTTAATGAGGTGTAGAGACGGCTATAACTCCTTCTAGAAGATAGAAGATATAACTCAGAAATGAAGGGGATGACATTGATAAATACAGCATAATGTAGACCAATGTGTCCTTTATTCCCAGTCACATTTTTATGCAAGTGAAATCTGCCTCTAAGGTTGTCCTAAAGGGGAAAAGAAGCAGACTAGATGTCACAGCAGGGCTTCCTGAAGGCAGAGGGGTGTTTAGAAGAGAGATGGGGTGTGTTTTTGCTTTGCAATCAGACTAAGACCCACCTTGGTTGCCTTGGAGACAGGGTAGGAGTAGCAATGGGGGTGGGGACTGTGTGTTGAATTGTATATAAGGGCCTCAGGTCCTTTTTTAGTACCAGATGGCAGCTCCACCTCCTTGTTTCTCTCCCTACAGCTGGTCTCTAAGTCTGTGAGTAGTTGCAGCTGCCTTGTTCCTGTCCCAAATTGGAGGCTTCCAAGGGTTTAGGATAGTGGGAGGTGGAACTCATTCAGATGGATTGGAGCCAAAGAGATGAATTTGGTGGAGGTATCACCTACCTCATAGATCTAGTAAGGGGTTGTCCTGTCCCGTTAATTGTGTTCAGTATCATTAAATCTAGAGCTGGAAGGCACTTCATAGGTCATCCATCTAGTTCAATCCTCTCATTTTTACATATGAGGAATATGTGCCCTGGAGCAGGTAAAGTGAATTGCTCACAGTCTCATAGGCTGTAGTCACCAGAGATGGGCTCTGGGTTCTCTGACTCTGGAGCCAGTGCCCTTTCCTTTATGTCACATAACTTGTTTGAACCTAACAGTTTGCTTTTTTAACTTATCCACAAAGTTAGTTTATAGATTGTATGTTGGGAAATACTGCTGTCAATGAATGATGCTGGTCAGGGTAAAAGGCTTCTTGGAGTTAGGCTTGAATTAAAGCAATGTTCAGGGGTTCCCCTGTAGAGAGAATGGGTATACCCCTTAGTGCATTTGTGAAATAGGCGCTCTGTCAATATTGACTTAGCAGTCCCTTGGAAAGGAGATACGCTCTTCAATACTACCTTCATCTATTTAGTAGGAGTTACTCTGAGACTGTATATTTCAGATGGCTGAAAAATGGAATCAAACTTTCTAGAACTTAGCACAGTTACTGGCACATAGTAGGCTCTTAAGAAATGCTTATTGAGTGACTTAATTCTTTTTGACTGGCTTACTTAAGATAAATTTGCTTAGTAAACATGTTGATTCTACATACTGTTTTCCCATAAGACAAATGGATGTGAATTGTGTTGCATTTGAAGTACTTTGTCAATTTGGCAAATTGTTAATTGTGAAGGAAGATTGGAAGGTAAAGGATAGGTGAATGGATTTTTAAGTGGTTAAAATAGAGGAATTCATACTCTGCATGTTGGTAATTTTCAACAGAAGAAGATGAGGTGAAAACATCAGAACATGTGACATCTTCAGTTGTTTGAAATGAAGCATGAAAAATTATGAATTTGAAGTTTCTCAGGAATGTGTTTTATCTCCAAGGAATGTGTGTGATTGAAATAATTACCAAGGATCAAATAACAGTTTCATAATATAGCCCCTATAAGATAAAAGAATGGCAGAAAATTAAGTGATATTTTCCCTTCTACAATAGACTTGAAAGCTATATATTTGAAATAGGCTGTCTTCATGTGATGAAGCTGAAGGCACACCAGGTCAGGAATGAGAATTCAAATGCCAATAAACAAGTACTTTGTACAAGTACAAGAATTACTGTGCTATAATACGGTGTTCATAAAGAATGAGCCACCTAGAAACATCTGGAATGTACAAGGAACTATGTCATGTGCTGGAGATGCAAAGATAAAAAAATGATAGTTGTAACCTTCATGAAACTTACATTTTACAAGGAGGAATAAAACATGTTAGAAGACTTGGGTTTTAGTTCATTCTCTATAACTTAACTGTGATCTTGCACAAATCATGTTTACTTCTCAGAGATTTTATTTTGAATTTGTAAAACAGAATGATTCCTTTTCTATCAATATCATGATGTTATTGAGCAAAATAGATGGAATAGTGGATGTGAAAGTGTCTTGTAAACAGCAAACCACTGCAAATGTCAGATGTTTTACTATTAATTTGCCTTTTCCCTATATACCATTGTCATCAACCATATAAAAAATATTGTATCAAACCAAGAATAGTGTGTAACACTCCACTTCTCTGGAGGTCACATGTATAGAAGACACAATGATTTAATGTGATGCATATGAGAAACTTAGCTACCAACTCCCCGCCCCTCCCTCACACACTCTATCTCAGGAGCTAACATGAATTTCCAAAGTCTAGCACTAAATAAAGCTTCTACACTTTACCTGGCACTGTTAGGTGGTGCAGCCGATAAAGTTTGGGCCAGGTACTTAGGAAGACTCATCTTTCTCAGTTCAAATCTGGCTTCAGACATTTATTAGATATGTGACTCTGGGCAAATCATTTAATCCTCTTTGCTCAATTTCCTCATCTGTAAAATGAGCTGGAGAAAGAAATGGCAAAACAATATTTTTGCCAAGAAAACCCCAAATGGGGTCAGGAAGAGTCAGACATGACTGAAACCTTCAATGACTGAAATGACACCTTTCCTAAGGTGCTTCTTCTAAAAGTTCTTAGATTCTCACTCAGAATCATGTTGAAAATTAGAGTATATAATCTTTCTAAGTAAATTTTTTAAAAAACATATTTTCAGTTCCAAATTTGTAAATAAATTTTGAAAAGGTTTCTTTTCTGGTTTCTGAGCTCACAACAGATTAGAAGCAGCAAATTAAAAGGCATTACACAAGGATATTACGAATTACAACAGGAAGAGCAACTTTCCAATAAGGAGGAAGCTGAAAATATATAAAAAGCAGAATTAGCCCAAAAGATACAGTAGTTTAAGCCCCTCTTAAAGTAGGGGAAAGTAAGCTTACACACTCCAGTAACATCTAGTATTATCATTGTATTTTAATGAAGTACTGTGCTATAATACAATGTTCATAATGACTGAGCCATCTAGAAAGAAATTAAATGATTTAAATATATGTCCTATGTTTAAAAAAGCAGGAATATGTGTAATATGTTTTAGGAATCTTACCATTAAAATGGTAAAAAAAATTTTTAAATTCTGAAACTGAGAGGAATGAAGGTCATTTATCTGGAAGAAAATAAAAACATTTATGTGGAACTCCTTGTTCCCTAATCATGCTAAATAAAGGTGCCATTAATGTACAGAATTGCCTAGAGATTTATTTCTGGTCTTTGATGATTTTTAAGAGCTTTCTAACACCCTTCTTGATATTTTCTTTTCATGAGACAGATTCTTTTAAGGTAAATCCAATCCTGCAAGATTTTATGAGCTAATGAGTGCCTGGAGATGCATTTAATATGGATTAGTTTCTTCACATTTGTATACTATCTATATTTGCCATGAATGTCTTCTGTTTTCTTTTTGATCCCTATATATACTACTCCTTTTATTTTCCCCACAGGTTTTTGTGTCCCTTCCCCCTCACCTCCAATATTCAGTTCTTTAACTGCTTTTTCAACATTGTTTTCATGAATCCCTAGCACAACTCCCTCTCCTCCCCGATCTCACTTTCTTTTTTAAATCTTGCCTGTAAAAAAACCTCCCCAAGAAGTATTGCATTGCATTAGTATTACATTATGTTTCCTGTTCTCTTGCTTTTCCTGCTTTAACTATGAACTGCTGATGTTAGTATTGATATCTTTTCCATGGGAGCATGCAATTTCCTTGCCCAAATTGCTACTTACTCCAATATGCCACTGGTTCTCGCCAGCTGCTAGAACAGAGTATGCAAGTGGATTATTTCCTATCTTCCATCACTCTCCCATGTCTCTCTCCTTCACCTCCAACCCTCTCACCCTTTCTGGTTAGCATTACTTCTTAGTTCAACAAAATGTCACCAAAAAGTACAAAAAAATGATAGTGTACTTTATCTGTGGTTTGTGACACATCTATAACTTGAGTGAATTGGCTCTTAACAGAGAGAAGAACTGTGACATTCAAAAACAACCAAAAATACAGTTTTAATACACTTATTATAAGCTCTTTATAGAGCATCATCTCAGATAGGGGGAAAAAAGGCTGACTTCATCCACAGCTAAAATGAAAACTTCTGTTTTCAATCAACTTCAGATAATGGTCTTTTGTTTGACAGGAAGCTTACTAGTTTTAAGCAGTGTGGATAGACATTATATGACATAACAGGTGGCAATTTAGGAACTGATAACTGCGCTTAAAAATGTGGGTTGGTCTTAACATTTGAGGATGAAATGGGAAACAAATATCTGTTTGATAAATATTTAATACAAATTTTTGAAGTCCCAGAGGAGAAAAAAACCTAACAGCATGGCCCCTGCCATCACAAACTTAATAATTTTAAGGGAGCTGTGACATACATTATAGAAATATAGTACAGAAACATATAAGTGCTACACCATTAATAAGACATGACCTTCAATACTTGCTAGTTTAGATTGACCCCTACTAGAAAAGAGTTTGTGATATATCAAAGGAGATAGGATATACAGTGTAGAAAGAGATACTAGAACATAGAAAGAACTAAGTGCTATAAGATGACTAAAACATGATTCCTACCTTAAGGACCTGTCTTTTCTGGGGAAGTAAGACACTATGTCGATTGCAAAAGTTTGACGTATTTGTGAGAGGAGAAGAAGTGAAAGAAACAAGTGAAGATAATTTTTTCAAGGGATTTGGCTGAGAATTGAGGACAGACCTAGGATGATAGTTTGAGAGGAGGTTGGGCCTAGTGAAAGATTTTTTTAATAATGGGGAAGACCTGGAGAGTAAGTCCTTACAGTGTAAGATTAGGATTTGTAATTTGTCTACTTTACATCTAATATCCTATTATATGTAATAATGAATGAATTGGTTGAATGTGAATAAAACACATGTCTATATTTAAAACGTAGTTATCTCTGTTATATAGCATAGCAATTATGTGAAATTTAATGCCATTTCCAGATTAGCAGGGAAGCCTGCATTAGAAAGTAGGTGCAACTTTTTAAGGCAATGGGACTTGGGTGCAAATTCACTGACTTGCTGTGAGATCTTGGAAAAGAACATGGTTTAACTTTACCCAAGCTCACCTATCAATCCAAGCAAATTTAATGCAACCATGATGATAACTGGGATAGTTAATCATATAAAGGAGATATAAAAGTGTTGCCTTGCTGTGAGGAGGCCTCCATTGAAATCATGTCTGAAATTTAGAGTAGACCAAATCATGATTGTCTTCAGTTTCATTCAGTAGCACATGGATAGGAGCAAAAGCAATGTGGTGATGGTTACCTAAGGTTGAGACTTGGTAGGGCATGATGGGCAATAGGATAACAGGGAAAGAAACATGAGAGAAGAAGAGAGTGTTGAGTTGAATTGGTTTGCCAGGGAGGTAAGTGGAGAAAGGGAAGAAAATGTATCTAGTGCAGGGATGATGGCTTGGAAAAGAAATGATAGGTGGAGGGATTTGGTTGGTAGAAGGATGAGGGAGGTCATGATGAGGAACTAAGTACAGGGTTAGGGATTGGAAGGAAGAGGAAAAGGTGAAATGACAACATATTATAATCAAAAGAATTTCAGTGTTCATGAACATGGAAGTGGAACACTCATACGTGCAGGAAAAATTAAGGATTTGACTGTCTTTGCGTAAAACTGAGAGGAGGTGGAGGAGGAGGTCACGGAAAGTGAGTAAGTTGAAGAACTGGGAACTCTTGAGTGTTTGAGGGAGAACTAACATGTATAAGTCCCCTAGAATGAGGGTAGGAGTAGGGGAAGAGAGAAGGATTATTGGAGGGGCAAAATGGGGACACACAGAGAGTTGACCTAGTATCATTTTCTAGAGAAAAAAAATTGTAGTAACATTGACTCTTAGTTTGGAAGAAAACTGAGAGGGTATTTTTTGTAAATGAACACCCAAAGCAGGAATGTTTTCTACAATATTCTTCATCCTTTGACATGCGTTTTAATGGTCTTTTGACCTCTACTTGAAAGATTTCAGTGAAGAGCTTTCTACCTTGTGAAATAACCCATTTCATTTATGTACAGCTCTAACAATCGGAATGATTATTCTAGGCAAAATCTTCCCAATGTTTTCTGTCATGGTTCCAATTTTACTCTCTAGAATGACAGTGAATACAGCTATTATGTTTCCTGTTATCTCTTTCACAAACAAATATCTTCCATTCCTTATCTTTACCATACTTCATATGCATGGTTTCCAGATGCTTAACCATCCTGTTCATTCTTTTCCAAACATGCTAGCATCGATGTTGCTCTCCATAGCATCCTAATTTACAGGGTTGGGGGGAGGGTTTCCTGAACACTCTCTCCTCTGTCTCCCTCAGATTTCACTCAAAGGCCTTCTTGATTAAATTAGTAATCTGACTGACAAAAAAATCCCATTAATCCTTGGTGTTTTAAACAAGGACCCAAGTTCTTGCCAGGATGCCATTATTTTTATGTATCCCTCCTTACTTATCCTTGGGTCATAGCAAACAAAACTTAACTGAGACAGATACTGGTGAGAAAATCCATTGGATTGAACTGTGTTCAGGGGTCATCTCTTGGGGCAGAAGGACATTAAAGTTTTTTATGTTCTTGAAATGATAAATTTATTCTATTGAATTTAAATTTGAGTGAAACTGGGTATCTGAAAGCTTAATGAAAAAACAAGTTATTTCCTGTCTCCTATCTCAGTACAGCAAGCAGTGGTAATAAATTTGGTAATAAAATATGTAATTGAGATAATAGATGTCAATGACTAAGTAGAATATCTGTTGCCCTGACTTGGGCAGAGATCATTTTTGAAGAACATTCTTTGGCAGAGAGGGAGGGACTATCAACTTCAGTCTATTTTATCAAAATGGACATAGGTCATAATTTTCAAATAACCATGGAATGTCTTCATCTGGATATAGTGCTAGTTCTTCAAATTTGACACATCAAGCAATGAATTTATAATCCAAAGCTTGCTCTTCTCTTTAATTTCCTTATTGCTATCAATGATATTACAGGCTATCAGGGCCTCTTTGGTGTCTCTTAGTGTCTCTTCTCCTTCTCAGTGTGCTTGTATAGGTCACATTCCTTGCTAGAAGAAAGAGAATCTTGAAGACAAATATTGGCAGATTAAAAGCTGGAATTCAAAAGTGACCATCCCTAATTCAATCAAGTTCACCTAGACCTCTCTGTAATAACAATCTTCAGTTTGAATAATATTCCCAATGTCAATCAGTGCTGTTGTTCAACATATATACCAACAACTCAGACAAGTGTTCAAGAGAAAAGAGTGTGTTCTAGTAAAACACAATGCTTGGTCTCAGAAGTCATATAGAATTTTTGCCACTCAAAAATATAGTCATGGTGTCATGCAATTAAAAAAAAAATTTGTTGTTAGCAAAACTTAACTTTATCTTTGCAGCTCAGCCTGGTCTTACAGACTCTGTAGGAGAAGTAGGTCAGAGTGACCTGCCCCAGCCATGGACAGTTCCACCTACTTTAAACACAGACTAGCTGAAAACCATCTTGGGAGAACCATATAAAATACAGAGGATTTTAGTCTTCCAAGAGCCACAGGCCTGATGGTTATGGTTGGTTTTCCTACTCTAACAATAGATAACCCACCTTCTGGCCACTAGTTTTACTTGCAAGAGGTCATTGTTTATTCTCATGAATGATTTAATGAGGACTTTGGTATTTGTGTTAGAAAAGACCATATGGGACCAAATGACCACAAAATGACTGTGATATTTAGCTACTTACATATTGTAATTTGATTATAAAAAATATAAGTAGCATTTATATAGTGCTTACTGTGTACTAAGTGTTTTACAAATACGGTTTCATTTGATGTTAACAACAACCCAGGGAGGTTATACAGTTAATATGTATCTGAGTCGAGATTTAAACTCAATTCTCTTGACTCTAGACTCAGTGCTCTATCAATCGCACCACCAACCTCCTTCACATGTAAATATATAGGGTTGTTTCTCACTTATTCAGAGATCCAGATGGATTTTCCAAATCCCTTCACATTATTTTTCTAATTTGATCTTTTCCTCCAGGTACTTAAAATTCATTTGCAGAGAGGGATAAAAGAGAAAATAAAAAATGAAATCCAAGTCAAATGCTGCTTATTGTTAAGAACTTTGGGTTTGGTAAAAGAGTAGATTAAAACTGTTGCCCAAAATGAGATTTTTGAAATATTTCTGAATGTCATATGTGGCTCTTCCTCATCACAATGGATAGCCTAGAATTGGCTGCATTTAATTTTTCAATGCTTTGTAACTCTGAGTCAGCTTTGAAAGCTTCTCCCATGAACTCGATGACCATACTGCTTCCTTGTTTTGACTGTTTCATTGCTTTTAAAAATTCATATTATGAAAGCTCTTTTAATGCAGTAGAAAATAGGTCACTGTACATACTTCTAAATAAATCATTTGAAGCAGTGTATGCTTTGCTACCTCTTAAACAAACTTCCTTTATCAAATCTATACTAAGATCTTGATAGATTGCAATTGTAGTCATTAAAATATTGACTTTAAACAAAGGGGTCATAAAAATGTAAGATTAAAATGATTAGGATCTATGTTCTTATCACTCACCTAACAAATGCAGGTTACTCAATATAATGTTCAAAAGGAGCAGCTAAGTTGCAGACAGGTCGATGTGTTTTTTTTTTCTCTTTTGCTTTTAAATTATATTGCTTGGTGTTGAGAGATTGACGTTTGAATATATTTGGTAAATTTAAATTCATTCTTTGAAGAATTTTCTGCCCAAGAGAGCACTGTGAAATCATGGGATAGAATAAAACCATCTGCAGCTCTTTCCCTAGGTTTGGAATGCTAAATGTATTTTGGTAGTACCTCATGGATAGATTGTTGTACTTAGGATCAAAGTACTAGAAGTAGGAGCAGACTCCAGTGACCATCTAATCCAAGCCCTCATTTTACAGTTGAAGAAACTAATGGCTATGGAGGTTGTGACTTGACCAAGGTCCCTCAGATTATAAGTGTGGGAGGCAAGATTTGAATCTTTGTTCTCAGGTTTCAGTGCCTGTGTTCTTTCCAACTGTGTTATATGACTTCTGAGTATGAAGCTACCTGTGTGACCCTTAACTCTTGTGTCAGAATTATTCATGAGTTACAACATTCATTGGTGGAAGCCCTACAATTTGCTAAATGTAACTTTTAAAAATTTATTTATTTTTAGTTTTCAACATTCACTTCCATAAGTTTTAAGTTTTCTTCCCCTCCAAGATGGAATACAATGTGATAGAGTCACATTAGTCATGTTATATAGAATTATAATGAATGGGAGAAACTATGAGAAAGAAAAACAAAACAAAAAGAAAATGGTCTGATTCACTCTCCATTCCAACTCCATAGTTCTTTCTCTGGCTATAGATGGCATTTTCCATCATGAGTCCTTTGAAATTGTTTTAGGTCCTTGCATTGCTGAAAAGGGTTAAATCTATCTAAATCAGTCATCACATACTGTGGCTATTACTTTGTACAGTGTTCTGGTTCTCCTCACCTAAATGTAACTTTGAAATGGAAGTCTTTGTCTTTGACATTATTGAACAAAATATAATTTTAAAGATGAAAATGAAATACAACTGAAAATTTTCACCTTATTAAGTAATTTTTTTTAATAGTTATAAGCATATTTCTTTGCCTGTAACAAGCTTCCTTCAGGGGTCCCTCAGTGCCTAGGAGTTTTAGTAGGGAGAGACTTGTACTGCTTAGATGGGAAAAAGTGCTGACACAGCAGATTCTGCCAGTTAGGCAGAAGCCATGAACCAAAGCAGGTAAAAAGAGCTTAATTGGATTTCTGAAATAATGAGACTTGCCTGAGGATTGGGCAGGTGGGTTCTTTTCCTAGCCCTATATTTGATTCATTGTATTAGGCTATCTACTTAGCAACTGTGCTCAGGAATACAAGTTATTAAATGAAATGCTTGTCATTTGACCGGGTTTCCCAACTGGTGTGTCATGACATCATATGTCACAGAGTCTTCCCTGGTGTTTTGCAACAAGCTTGTCTTCCCCCAAGTTATGACTCCTCCCTTTCCTGCACTGCTACCAGGGCTACTTCTCCCAATATGTCCTCAAATATTGCCCCTGTAATAACCACTCCTCTTTGACAATTTAGGCAACTTTCTTTCATTTTTTCTGATTGAATTTTTTACTCCTCTAAGTGCTCTCCATCTCAAATTCTGATTTATTTCACACATCCTCATATTGTCATGGTTAGGTACTGGGATTGACCTTTTGTGTAGAGGTAGAGTAGGAAGAGGTAGAGTGTAGAGGTAGAGTAGGAAGTCATCTTTATGGTGTTACAATTAGGTAGGCAATAGTGAGTGCCCAAAAGTATCTCTCTTAACAACTTGCTATATGGTCTGAAATTTTATCATTTGTACTTTCTTCTTTTGGGCTAAGCATTATTTTCCCTGGGTTCTTCTTGTAAATGGGCAGCACATTAAATACTCAACAACTATTTGTGTTATATGATTACTTTTTTTTTCTGAAGTAGGATATTATTGGTTGCAGAATTGGAGTGTTGAGGGAAAGGGCAGAAACCAAATTCATATTCATAATTTTGGACCAAACCAGCCATTCTGGGGACTATGTATTTATATCTCCTTCTCTCTTCCCTCTGTTCTCTCTTTATTTGACTTCTTGTTGTAGTCCAGAATCTTCCTTTCCAAACTCTTTTTTCTCCCCATCCCATCCCAAAACTACAGAAATTTACAAACATGCTACAAACTGAAAAGACTGAAAACCAAGAGGACATTGAGATAACATTATTAAAATCCTTCTTAGAATAAAAATACTGTTTGCTTTACCAGAAATAGATATGTATGATTTTTAAATTATTTCTGCCACACACTTTTGCAGGGAGGAGGCAGAGAATTTTCAGGGCTTTAATTCCTCAAGCTCTGAAGGGAAAATAACAAATTTTGCTCTCAGTTCTCTTGTTCTCTCATAGTACGGATCACACGAAGCTCCAGAAGAGAGAATGTAGTCATTTGAGGTCAAAAACATTTTACTGAACAATTTTAAGGGACACAGAAAGAAAGAGAAGCAATTTCTATGGAATCCCAAAATAACAAAAGTGAATTGTACATATAGGGATTTATTCCCGTGCCATTGCTTTCAGTTAACTTCAGTTGTGTTTGGCTCTTTATGACCTCATTTGGAATATTCTTGCAAAAGATACTTGCCATATCTTTTTCTAGCTCATTTTACAGATGAGGAAACTCAGGAAAAACAGGGTTAAGTGACTTGCCTAGGGTCACACAGCTGGTAAGTGGCTGAGACCTGATTTGAACACAAGAAGATGACCAGTACTCTATCCACTACATTACCTGGCTGCCCTATGTAAAGCATAGCTGAACACAAAAAGAAGTCAATAAAGGTTCAGTCTCAACTTGGAGCTAGGTCTCAAGTTGAATGCCCTGGCGATCTAAGCTTTGCCCTATATTATTCAACATTGGGTCAAAGCATAAATAACATGCTTATCAAATCTTCATATAACACAAAGCTAGGCATAACTAATAAACAGTCTGGGTCCAAAAAAATATCTACCAGCCAGATGTTGGACCAAAATGGACCCAAGATATCAGTTAAAAGCAGTAAATGCAAAGTTTTATGTTAAAAACCTCAGTTTTACAAAAATAGGGCATACATGGCTGGAATGGCATTTTGCTTGAAAAGGATCTGATGCTGTTAGTGGACTGGAAGATCAATATGACACAGTGATAGGATATGGCAGCCAAAAGTGCTAATGGTATCATAGATGTCATTAACAGAGGCTTAGTGCCCAAAATTGAGGAGAGTATAATCCTGCTGTACTCAGTCCTGTTGAGTCAACAGATGTAGTATTGTATACAGTTCTGGGTGCCATATTTTAGGAAGGACATGGATAAGCTGGAGAGTATCCAAAGGAGAGCAGTCAGGCTGTTGAAAGAGGACTTTGTGTTTATACCATATTAAAATTGAATGAAAGAAACGAGAATGTTTATCCTAGAAAAGAAAAGACTTGGTGGAGAGCATGACAGTGGTCTTCAAATATCTGAAGGGATATAGGCTGGAAGAAGAATTAGATCTGTTATGCTTGGACCCAGTTTGTGGAACTAGGAGCAACAGGTTTAAATTGCAAAGAGGCTAATTCAGACTTAATATAAGGATGTACTTCCTAAAAATTGAAGCTACCCAAGTAGAATAAGCTGCCTCAGGATATAATTGGTTCCCCCTCAATGGGAGTTTTCAAGGAAAGGCTATATAGGTGAACACTTATAGGGTATATTGTAAAAGGGTTGCTTGTTCAGATACACATTGAACTATGTGATCAACACTTAAGCTGTGTTTGTCTCAGTTATTTTCCAATCCATAAATCCATATGGAGCTTCTCCATGTACATTTATATCAAGTTATCCTTCAGCTAATGGACTGAGTGACCAGGCAACAGGCATGTGACTTCCTGCTCTAAGAAAGAGAAAGCATTAGAATTATGGTCTTCTCTTTTTATTTTTGTATTACATTAATACATATTTATGGAATAAAACAAGCATGTCCATAACATAGTATAATAAAAAAGATGATTGTACATGAAACTGCAAATCCATTATACACAATTTGCTATTCCTTTCAAATATACAACAATGTAAATTTTTCGCTCCTTTTTTCTACCCCCCTCCACCCTACATTAGGAATAACTACCATAGACATAAATGGAGTACACACACACACACACGCACACACACACACACACACAAAATATGTTTGTATGTAGGTAAAATTATGCTGTAAATCCTTCTACTTAGTTCTTTTTCTGGATGTAAACATTTAACAACTGCTCTCTGAATGCTCATTTGTTCTTTATTCGATAGTCCTACTATTCTACAGATGTGCCAGGGTGAATATCTTGGTGAATGACTCCTTACCCTGCAACTCTGTAGGCTAATTCAGTTCTTACCCATATGGAAGGGTCTTCTTAGTCTACAGTACTCACTTCTAATCTTGCAAAATACTTTATTGATTGCCTTCTGACTTTGCTTGTATCCTAAGGCCAGAAGTCAGGTGCAGTTGTTTGATTTGCTTTGCACTTGTCTCTCTGCTGCCCTTGGTCCAGGACAGATCCATGCCTTATAAAAGGAGATCAAAAGCTACTTTCTTGAGTTAATTCAATAGCATTCTCTCCCTGGGTTGCCACATGTTCAACTTTCCATGATTTGGCTTTGACTTTGCATGTAATCTTGTATTTTAGATTATGACTCCAGTTTTAGGAAGTCTCTTAATTGCTTGGTTCTGGTCTCCCCTATTAAAAACAACTAATTGAGTTTAGTGGAGTTGAGGTAAGAATATAGCTTGGCTGATCTCTACCCTAGGCTCTCCTTCTAATCTGTAACCTTGGTGCTTTCCCTCATAATGTGGATAAGAAATTAGAAATAGAAGATTCTTAGACTGAGTGTTGGGATTTGCCTAGAAGTGTTAGAATGAACTTCAGGTTCAGTCAGAAGTCATTTTGACTCCATGAAAATTGAACTAGAATTAACTCAATCTTTGGAGTATCATTCAGACTGAGAAGAAAAGATGATCTGAATTGGAGCAGATTCTTATGGTTTTTAATAACCCAGTCATTGAAGTGGAATAGTTTTATGGCCTTGCAATTGGGAAATAAAAAGATATGATGGCTTACATTCCCTGCCCCCACTTTTTTTATTGGAAAGTATGAGATGAGAACTGGCCCTCCAGGAAAAAGAAAATTGATGAGAATTATGCTCTTTAAATCTACTATAGGCAAACTAAACCCTGAACCATGTAGCCAAAAGCTTTTTTTCCTGGCCAAGGGATAAAGGAATTCAGAATTTGAAACTTCTGTTTATAGGCTAGGCCATTGATTCCCTTTGGGAAGCTCCAAGGTGCCAACCAAGACTATCTAAGGTATTATTCAGATTCTTGGATACTTTGTCAATCCTTTCCCTTTTTCTTACCCTTTTTGCAGGAAATTAATTGAAAGGCAGATTGAGCAATGCTTCACATGAATCTTCTTCAAGGACAGCTATTTAGTAGTTAATGGAAAAAACCCAGCTACTCTTCTTTGCTAGGTTAATCTGACTATTCACCTTTAGCCAAATGTAATCTCACAGATAACAGTGGCAAAGGAGAAAAAAGTGATGAAAGAAGAGTTCAGGAAAAAATGCAAAAAGATAGAAGATACAGTAGGGCAAGTGTTCTTTGTGAGTGTGGGATGTTTTTATTTTGATATTATTTTTTGCTATTTGCAAAGATGACCAGAATCTAAAGAAGGCAAGACTTTAATACATAAAATTTTTAAACATCTTTAAAATATTTCTGAAACACTAAAACAACCAAAAACTGAAGAATAGCAAGGTTAGGAAAGAAAACCTGAGACCTTAGCAAGATATTTTGTTGTTTTCAAGGGTCACACTCTGATACTAGAAGTGAAGATAATTACAGTTAAACTTGTTCACAGGCGTAATAGAGTTACGTCTGAGTAGTGTTTGGAAGAAAAACATTCAGTCCACCACAGGTATTGATTACACACTGAGCTATGGGAGGAATGCGGAAGTGGAAGACAAAGTAGCTCTGAGTATGTAAAGCTTTTCTGCTCTCATGAGTGACAAAATTCACATGTGAAATCACTTAAAAGTGGTTACAAAGCGGCAATCAGCAAATACAATTTGATAGCAGCATAAAAGGTGCTTTTAAAATGTGTTACTACATAGTCACATGCATATTATTTTATGACAAAAATATATTTAACCACATTTATATCAGTTAATCCTTGTAAACTTTTCCTTAATATATGAATTAATTTCTTACAGATAATTCTCAAATCTATATACCCAGCCCAAGTGTCTCTCCTGAACTACCACCCCATATCACGAACTGCCTTTTGGACATTTCCTATTGGATGTGTTATAAGCATCTCAAACTCAACATGTCCACAACAGAACTCATTATCTGTCCCCCTAAATCTTCCCCTTTCAAATTCTTTTATTACTTTCAAGGATACTACTATCCTCCAAGTCATCTAAACTTGCAACCTCAGCATTATCCTCAATTTCTTACACCCCACCTGTTGCCAGATATGTTTTCTACCTCCACAACATCTCCCCTCCAATCAGAGCTAACCATCTAATCAGGCCCTTGCAGCTCTTTTCTGGACCCCTGCCTTCTAATGGGTCTTCCTGCCTCAAGTTCCTCATCACCACTCCTCAGCTGCCAAAGGGATTTTTCTAAGGCGTACGTCAGCCAATGTCACTTTCCTCCCCAATAAATTCCAGTGGCTCCTTATTGCCTTAGGGATCAAATATAAAATCCTTTATTTAGCATTTTTAAAGCTTCTTATGATCTGACTCCTTTCCAACTTTCTAGTCTCCTTACATTTTGCTCCTGTCTTTGCACTCTAGGATGTAGCTACACTGATTTATTGACTGTTCCCTGCATAGGACACTCCAACACCTTCCTTCACCATGCTTTTACGTTGACTGGGTCCCCTGCCTGAAATCTGTTCCTTCTTCATCTCCACCTCCAGGCTTCCCTGCCCTCTTCCAAGACTCAAATCCCCTCTTCAAGAGGCATTTCCAGTTCTTTCCTCCTCTCCCTGCACACACTACTAGTGCCTTCCCACTGAGATTTCCTTCTATTTCCACTGCATATATCCTGAATGTACATAATAATGTTCATGGTAATCTCCCCCTTAGAATGGAAACTCCTGAAAGACAGGGATTATTTTTACCTTCCTTTCAGTCCTCATCACTGTGCACAGTTCCTGGAATATAGTAAGCACTTAATAAAGACTTGTTGAATAACTCACTATCATGTATTTACCTAATTACGTGTGAGCACCTTGAGAGCAAGCACTGCTTTTACCTTTATTTCCTCAGTGTTTTGTACAATGTCTGACATATAGTAAGTGAATCTTAGATTTTTTTAATTGATTAATTAATTGACTGATATTTGCCTATAACCTTGAAAAGCTTATGTCCTAGGACAAGTGAGTACCCAGAAACCAGGGTCAGTATATTAAGTGTAATACTTTTAGAAAGAGTAAAAGTCAAATGTCTTGCACTAATTTATGATATAACAAAGCAAAAAGATACTAAATAGCACATCTGAAATTTAACAATCATTACCTTTAACAAATTTCTGTTAGATATATGTAATGTCCTGTGTCAATCCAGATTAAATTTCAAAATAAATACAATCACAAGTTTGTTGAGTAACAATGTTTACGTGCCTTGGCAATAGCTCATTTATTTGAAGAAGTGGTTGACATGACAAAATTACTGGTTGAGGTGCATTTGCTATCTTGTTATTACGAATTTTATTACACAAAACACAAAATGTAACTTTATCTTCAGTAGAAACAGACAAATCACATAATCAGTGCTGTATATAATGACTGTCCTTAATTTTTCCCCCTCCTCTTTCTTTCAGACTGAGTCTCCCCATCTTGTCACTAAAACTAGAAGTACCGTGGCCACACGTAGGTCAATTCCAGTGCTGATAAGGTCATAAGCTTTGAGCTGCTCCGTTTCTGACCTGAACTGATTTACCTCTCAGGCCCTCCTCATCCTTGGAGGCTCTGTTTATTGCAAACTCCCAGGTGGCATTAGCACCACTATAGATCAGAGCTCTGGAATTCAGGGGATCCTCCAGACTCAACTTCCCTTCCCTCAGAGATTACAAGTGTGCACGCACCACAGAATCAGGCCAATGGGAAATATTTCCACTGACGCAATCACTCTGTGCCTCAGTATCTACTGTTTCTGTTCTTCATCCTAACTCCCATCCCTGACCCTGACAGACATACACAGACACAGACACAGACACACATACGCATACACACACACTCTCCTCATGGCTGACTTTATGTGGAAGAGCCATGCTAAGCTTTATTAAGCTGTTAACTGACAGTAGACATAATCCATTTCTGGATCCATATTAGAAACTTTCCCAGGTAGATAGGACCTGTTAGACTTTGTGCCTTGCCGATGTGGCTATTAAAAAAGTGTGAAGGGGTTCGTCACCTTTATGCTATGATGAGAGCTCTGAATGTGACTTTAGAGGGAGACAATCAATACAGCTAATGTGTTTTGATAGCCTATCTGCCCCCTAAGTTTTCAAGAGATCTCTGTACACTTGACGAGAATATAGATTTAATATTTTACTTTTGTGATTGTCCATTAAACTTATTTCTAAAAAAAGTAAAATTAAACTTTTATAAATGAATAACAAGTTACTAGAGGACTTCTAAGTAATGGCCAAATCACTTGTAAAGCAAGAATAATGGTAACTATAGTAACTAATAATAGTAACTTCCTCAGAGGCATGAGAGATGATTTGAAAATCAAAAAAGGTAAAAATGAGCATGCGATGGGACTTTCACAAACTGTAAATACTAACACACAAGGTTAAATGTTTCTATTATGCTTCTTTTGCTTTATTTAAACACAATAATTACTATAGCTCAATGAAAAGGAAGTTAGGAGCAAACCATTGAATATTACTATCAGTTTCCAGAGATCCTGAAATGAAATTTCTTCAAGTTTAATACAAGTATGTTATATATTTCATTGCCCAAATCTAAGCATAGTGATAATTTAGTGGGTATCCCAATAAAGATGCATTTATTCTTCCAATAGGGGAATCTATTTTGTAATTTTATTGATTTGTTTTCAGATGTCATTTTCACGTCCATTACAAGAGAATTTATGAGCTCCCCCTAGTGGCAAATGCTTTCTTCATTTTCCAAATAAGCTTTCTTGCTATATAAGATGGCTGACTTGCGTACAATAGAGAGCCTAAATATTCAAAGAATGCCGATTTGACTCGGTTGATATTCAGCTGCTGATATTCACTTCATTTTGTAGTGAATTCACTCTATTATGACAAATGTCTGTCTTTCTTAGAAATACTTATAACTATTCTGGGGGAAAACATTTAGAGGAGACTAGTTTTGAAACTTTAAAACTAAAACCAAAACTGCTAGCTCCTTCCATTAAAAGATGCCTCGTATGAAAATCACTAGGCACAACTTGGAACTCCCTCAGCACTGATTTAAATTATTTAGTATCTTTCTTTTTTTGTCTGAAAAATATATGTAGTCATGTGCATAGAGCAAGTAATATTATAAAATGCAATGAAAACATAGGTTTGAGGAGCCCTGTAAGCCAAACTTAAAAATAAAATGATACAAGCCTAGAAGCTTTGTATTTTCTGCTCATTTAAAATCTGTCTAAACTTGGATTTTCATAGGTCAGCAGAGATTTGCACTAAATTCTTCCATGTTAATATCATAGGTCATCATGGCCATCACTGTCTCTATAAAAGAAAGCAGTGACAAAGTAGTAGGAATGAAAAGCGGGAAATTACAGACCTTACAAGTACAGTCTTTTTTCAGGAAGAGAATTAATAATAATGTTCCTTTATTTAAGGATATACATCCACTTAAAGTGGAATTCATTTTGTTATTTAAAATGAGGGGTGGGGAGAAGCCAAATCCTATAAGATGCTCTTCCAAATGCTATTTTTGTTAAATAATTGTTGAAACGAACTCAGGATATTTATTTTGTGGCATTTGTTTGAAGCATTCTGATTATTTATTGCCCCTTCTCTCCTCCATCTCTCCTCCCCCCCAAAAAAATAAATAAGGAAAATGACTAAGGAGCAATAAGGCAAGGAGAATACTACGTAGATTTTTTTCTTCCTCTAAGTGGAACTTATAGCAGCAAGTGTAATTCACAGACATATTGTTATTGTTTTGTATCAAAAAACTGAGTAGGAGAATTTCATTGAAACAATTAAACCATGCAGTGAAAAATAAGACTGTTTCTTTCCAATACCTCCAGAACAGTTTCAACATTTATAACTGAGTATGTGTCTCTTGTGGTCTCGATTACATCCGGTGTTTTTAGCTGGCAGCATTTCCTCTGTAGAGGCCCCACTTTATGTGCCAGAGTTCATTTCTGTGAATATTAAGAGAGAAAACCAAGATGTATTAGGGAGTGAAACAAAAACTCTTGAGTGCATGTATGACGCCAATTTTCGAAACAAAGAGTGAGGTGGCACATCTTTTAGAAGGCTTTCAGAGATTCCTCACTTGAAAACTTACTGCAAACAGAATGGTAACATTTGGTTATTAAAACTTATGAGATTCAAAAGTATGCAAAAAAATCCACCCTTATGGACAACAACTAACCATAGTAGATGTTTCCCATTAGGGAAGTTTCTGAATATGTAGTTTAATGTATAAAGAGCGATCAATGAGTCGTCGTCCCCCCACTCCCCCCCACACTACCCCATCCCCTTGATACCCTTTTAGACTTAGAGAATAATTAAAGTAAATTCACAACACTTGAAATATTTTTTTTCTTCCAGTTCCCATAGAAGTGTTTTTGGAACAGTGGTGTATGCTAACAGCTGCATTCAATCTTGAGTAAAGTTACTTCCTGAAAAGAGTAAAATTCAACTTAATATGCAAACATGTTTGGAACATAATACCGTAGAGTCAGTGTACTATGTGATTATGAAACTGGACACAGGCACCCTACTGAGGTAATTTCTTGTAAATAGTTCACAATAGAAACCTTTAATCAGCCTCAGTGTTTTTTTTTTTAACAGAAGATTTAACATTTTTTTAAAGGAATTTCTCATTCACACACATCTTATTTTCAAGATTTTTATTCTTTGGTGTTTTCAAAGTCTCACTGGGGGTTTTATGTTGAAAGTGCTTTTAGGTTTTTTTTTTGATGGGAGAGTATTTTCTTCAGTTTCAAACAAAATTTATTTTAAGAAAGCCAAATTCAAAATCCAATAATGAGCAAATTTATTGAAGATGCCATTTCCGTGAGATATTTTCTTCTTGGTTTCATTAAAATAACCAAGTAAAAGATAAATTTTATACATGTGCTAGTGTGTGTATGTGTGTGTTTGTGTAGACAGAGAGAGAAAAGACAGAGATAGTTTACAGAAAGTCTTACATCTTGCAATTATTTTTTAAACCCTACCCCATTTTAAGTCAGTTATGTAAATTCTAAAGAAAGAAGTTGCTATAGAGATATAACTGCCCTTTAAATTCACACAGTAGGATCCTAGCTAAGATGAAACATTTTAATAAAATCCTTTGAATCATTAATAAAAGCCAAATGGTTTATGAAAGACAAAAATACTTTATTCCATGTCCATACATAAGATATCAGTTTGAAATAGAAATAAATGCTTAACATTTACATAAAGCTAGAATTTCTTTTTTTTTTTTAAAGTACAGCTTGGCTTTTACCACTCAAACCTATCTCCTACTTTACCTTTGTAACAAAGAACTAGACATTTTTTCCATTCTTTGGCCAAATCATTAAGTTGCCTTGAAGACGTTTGTTTATAATGTCTTCTTGCATTCTTTTCCTCTTGACATGCTCCCCTCCCTCCAGCAGTGAGATACTAATTAAAGAGAGGACACTGTGACCCTAGATTGTTTAAAAGTCACAGGGAGCAGTGACAGCACAAATCCTGTCAGGAAGTACTCATGCCTAAACTTTAACACAATTCTTATTTCCATCACCTGAAAAACTCACAGAATTAGAATCTCAGAAAGGAGACCTTTTTCTATATTATTTTTGTTTTGAAAATAAATTTTAGAAACTTTCCATACTTTTCTTAACATATGATAATGCTTAACATATGTGAATAGATTCAATTATTACTTTATCACAAATAAGAGTTATTTTGATGAAAATATTTTTATCTCCAAGGCTTGGATTAATGACATTGTACATTTCTAGAATAATACATTATAGAAGTGTTAAATTGAAGTTATTTTTGGTTGATGCTATGTATATTAAGTTTTAATTTTATGACTTAACAGAAATAAGAGATATAGAAAACTTCTATCTTAGTGGAAACTATGTAAATTCACTAATTCAACATGTACTTGCCTGACTGTTCTAGGGGCGGGAGGTAAGAAGACAAAAACAGAATAGTCCTTGCCCTCAAGGAACTTATGTTCCATTTGGGGCAATGATATACAGTATACATGTATAAATAAGTACAAGATATATACAAAGTAAATATAAGGTCTCTTTAAGGAGAGGCAGACATTAGCAGCTGGGATCATCAGGAAATGCTTAAGATAGGAGCTGGCACTGTTAATGAACACTGAAAAAAATTAGAAATTCCAAGGGGTGGAAAGGAGGAGGGAGTGCATTCCAGGCATGGAAGACAGCTTGTGATCAGAGGCAGGAAGGAGATGCCATTCAAATTCCATTTTTGTGTAGTGTTGAAGTGATGAGCAAAATGACACCAAAGGGAAGTAATTTTCATTTAATTTCACTTGTATGTTACAAGCTCTTGCAAGGGGAAATGGCTAGTAACTTGTTTCTTTGAAAAAGCTAGGCTCCTGTATTGCATAATCCTGAGTGCCGGGAAAACTCAACTTGCTGTATTTCTCTCCCATTTCCCCATTCCTGAACTTTTCTAAGACTCTTGTTGAATGCTAATAGTTTCTTAGCAGATAAGTAATCATGACATTTTTAGACCTGCATTAATACTCAGATTTCTTTCTCTTTAAGTAACTATTTCATATCAAGATTCAGCTATTTTTAATATGGAGGTAACTAAATATGCAGTAACTATGTACTTTATCCCAAATGTTGAGCCACATTAACGTGCAAAGATCTATGCTTTTATTTTTTAATTGCATGTGTTTCTCTCCACCTGTACTAGTTAGGAGAGTGTGGTGGGAGAAGACTTGAAAATATAGTGGTCAATTAATGTACTGGAACTATGTTTTGTCACACTGTTCAACTTTCCGTGTATAAGCCTTTATCCCTTTAATATGGGATTTCTTTTCCTCCAGAAAGCTTTCTGAACTATAAATTTAAACAATATAGTTTTACTTTGCTTGTCTTCTAGAAAAGACCACATTCATTTGGTAGAATGTTTTGCCTTCGCAGCAATTTAGTCTAATGTTCTTTGTATTAAAAGCATATAATCTAATATTCTCAGCATACCAAAATTTTAGACATAAAGGAACAAATGACCTAAATATGTGTTTTGTCTTTTTATGTTTACTCTATGCATTAGGGAAGAAATGTAATAAATAACTGCATTTTGGTTAGGTATTAGAAGAATTCCTGTGGCTAGACTTCATTGTGATTGTTATTGCTTAATATCCTTCCAAAATCAATTTTAAAAGTGATCCTATACGTATACAAACCACAGACTATAAAATAATGAAACCAACTTTTGTATGTAGCTTTAGGGATTGGTCACAAGTTTTATAGTCATGTATAGGTTCATGATGAAACTACTTTGCTCTTTGTCCCCTCCTCCCATTCAAATGTAAATGCCTTGAGTTCTGGAGTCCCCTGTGATAGCCAGTTATTTCTCTACATCAGATGAAACAATGTGATGTTGTGAAACAAATACTGGTTCTAGGGTAAGAGGATCTGGGTTTGAAATCTGCCACTGGCACATACCTTGGACAAGTCAATAAACCTCCCTGGGACTCAGTTTCTTTATCTGTAAGATGAGAGGATTAAACTAGATGTCCAATGTTTACATAGGACTCTGAATACAACTGCCTTTTAAAAAGATAAAAAAAAAATGGAAACAATTTAAAGACCTGCCAGAAATAAACCTATAGGGCTACACTACATAAATAAATTTCATTTTGAAATAAATTGCCAATTAGTAAGCACTAAGTCCAGATTCTTAGCAGTTTATTAATTAACAGGATTATGCATCACATCATTGATTCAGCATTAGAAGGGACCTGAGACCATCTAGTTTAATCTCCTCGTTTATCAATGAATTTGAACAAATGGGTTGTTATACATGTAAATAGTTGGTTATACACCTAAACAGAACCTCTTTGGAAGAGGTTCTAAGAACCTTCTTCTAAGGTTCTTCTTCTAAGAAGAAGTTCTAAAGATTATCAAGAATTTTAAAAGTCTATTGAAAACTCTTAGGAAATAGAGTAATCTCTCTTTTTAATATTTTGTCACATAAACAAGCAGCAATAAGCATTTTAAATGAACATATCGAAAAACTTTAACATCTTAATAAATTATGAAAATATATGGCCATTAAACAACTTTTTTGTCCTTAGCAACTCCCTTGAAATGGGACCAGGAAACAATCAAGCTATAGCAATTTGAAAATAATATACTTGTCATGGACACCACATTGCATTCATGAGCGATGTTACCAATCTCCCTCCCTCTCTCATGGCCTAGATAAACATCACTACCGAGTTATCTTTGATTATCTCCTCGTGACAGGGGTTCTTAAACTGGAGCCCATGAGCTCAACCTTTATAATAGGATATCTATTTCAATATAATTGTATATTGTAATCTGTTGTTATTCCATGTATTTAAAAGGATTTACCATATTAGCAAAAGCCTCCATGCTGTAAAAAAAAAAAGCCTGTCTTAAAGGATGAATCAATTTCCCTACAATGTAGGAAAAGGAGCCTGGATTGGAACTCAGGAAATCAGGGTTCTGATGCCAGACATTATTAAGGAGCCATATGACTTTTGACGATCACTTGGCTACTCTAGATTTGAGTTTCTTCATCTCAATTATAAAATGATAGGGGTTAGACTTGGTAACTTTTATTCTTTTCAGTTTTATAATTTGATTTCACATGAAACATTCTTTGATGACATCCTTTGCTTTGGTTCTTTTAAAAAGTTCCTTATTTGTAATATGCTGCAGTCTACTCCTGTGTGCCATCCTCCTCTCCATTGCCCTCTGTGTGATTCTCATTCCTAATTCTTTGGAGGCTATAGTGTCCTATAGTTTGCAATCACACAGCAGAATATTTAATAACAAAAATAAAGTTGCTAAATGCCCTATCAATTCTTGTATCTATAGTTTCTTTTATATAAAAGACTAACTCAGGAATGTTATAAAATGTGACCTTTTTTGTATTCATCATAATACTTTAATGAGAGAATTGATACCATCAGTAAAGTTAAGCTCCAAGAGATTTTTTTCCCCCATTCACTAGAAATAGTATATTACTTCCTATCTCAGATCCTTAGGTTGTTTGTTAGCAAAATTGGAGATATCACTCCAAGATCTCCGAGGTCCCTTCTAGGTTTAATATTCTATATCATATGATTTTAATGTCTTATAATGGAATATAGGTGAATCTGGGGTCTTAAAGACTGTGATATCGGAATGCAAGTTCTGTCAGCTCCTGCTGAGCTGAAAATGATCTAGCATGGACCTAACATGGATTGCATGCATGTTGTCTGAGCACAAACCCTTGATAAGTTTGGTGAGACTCATCTCCAGAGTGTTGACAACCAAGCGATGAATATTTTAACAGCAACTTACAAAGATAATTGATTAAGGCACAGAGTGGTTTTAGTCTGTTTAATGGAGGGAATATCCACTGTGGTGAGAACACAGATCCTTAAAGTTGACATATGGCCCTGGGAAGAAACTGAAAAAACACTTGGGATTGTCTCTGAATTTTACTTGTTTCCTCTATCTCTGCTTCCTCTCGATTGTAATCTAGAACTTAACACTTGATTTTTTTTCAACCTACTGGTAAGGATAATTGAAACTTTGATGCAAGCCTATGATTGCACAGATGTAAGGGACTGTTAGTATAGATATTTTCCCCCTGGCACAGATAGGTAGCTGGACTGTAACTTGTATTTAAGAGTTTCCTCTGACACTGAGAGTTTAAATTGATTTGCCCATGTTCACACAGCTAGTATGTGTCAAAACACAGGACTTAAACACCAGTACTTCTGACTCTAGGGCTAGTCCTTTATCTACTATGCCAGACAATTTCTTGGGTAATTGAATAGCATTTACAAACTATACTTGAAAGGACTTCATTCCTTTATTCATGGAGAAGGATTTCAGGTTTTAAAGTCTGCCAAGGAGAAACATGTCTTTTATGCTATGTTATCCATAATTACTCTTGTGATTGTATATATAAAGTAAATAAAAAAGCAGAAAGGATTTTTTGAAGTGACTTTGAGGAATGCACATACACATACATAAACACATGCACACATACAAATGCATGCCAAAACACTGAAGTAAAATACTCTTTAGTAAAATGCCTTTTTGGGGGTTGGGGAGTGTCCTTGAAATCTCTTTTTATTGTTGCAGAGCTTAGAAATCATATAATGCCTTTCATTTTACAGATGAAGAAAATGAACCCAGAGAACTTAAATTATGTGCATATGATCATAAAAGTTGTGAGGTCCAGGAACTCTAGTGATAGACCTCATCTTCTTCCTAGTACATCCCTACCTTCATTTCAATCAGCAAGTATTTGTGGAGTTCTTTCAGGATGCCCTAAGTGGAAGAGGAGACAATTAAGTGTTGAGAAAGTAGTGCTTAGGAGTTTATATTTTATGTAAATAGCATTGAGTCACCGCTTTAGGTCCATGAGAGATCAAAGTGAAGGATTTGAAAATGCTTTGGGGACCATGTTACAGAAATAATTTGGATTAATGAAAACTGGTGAGTGGTCAGAAAGGAAGACATTTCAATGATACTTAATAAGTGCTTTATCCTTCCCTCCTTCCTTCCTTCACTTAGTCTGTCCTACCATGAAGAGATTAGTGGATATAGATAGGAAAAAGATAGGATGAAATAACAGAGATGCAGGTAGATGTTGCTCATTTAGAAGTGAATTTTTCATGCTTTCAGTTCAGTTCAACAAACATAAGTTTGCTATGTGACAGAGAGTGAGTATTCTAGGTGCCAGGATACAAATGCAGAAATGAGACTGTTCCTCACCCTCAAGGAACTTACATTTTGATGTTTCATTATTAAAACTACTTAAATATCACCAGTTTATTAATTTGGCTTAACATTAATATCATAGATTAATTATCAATGTTGAACTAACTATGCTATAAACTGAAGCCTCTAATTCTTTGGAGGAGGTAGAGGGAGATCGTAATTTAAAACTATTCAGTATTAATGTATTTGGGACTCCCTAATGTACAAGGCATTGTACTGAGTGGTAAGGGATATTAAAAGGTTACTAATAGCCCTTACCTACCTTTTTCTATAATTAATAATCTAGTCTCCTGGATTAAATTTTATGAACTCTAGTGTTTTTCCTTTCTATTTCCCCAAAAAGTACAAGTTGTTTTGGTGTTAGGATCCCAGCTGAGAATCAAGTCTATACATTCCAAAATACCAAGTACTCTGATATAAATTTAAACATTTTAGATGTTAATTGGAAAATACAGTGCACATTATTTTTTATAATAGTTTAAAATCCCATGTTGAGAATCTACTAGTCATCCAAAATCTTAAATTGTGAATTTGTATTAAGGGAGGAGATAGAGACTAGACCTTTGATATACAGATTTCCCAGAAGAGGAAACCCCATTTAATTAATGCAGATCAGTACATTCTCTGCAGCTTATAAAATTTAGAATTTCCCAGAGCACTGAGAGAGGGCAACTAACTTGCCTAGGATCACATCACCACTATATGTCAGAGATGGAACTTGGACCCAGGTCTTCCCAATTTCAAGGCCAGATCTCTATCCTCTAAATTGGAATTCTTTTTTAAAAATTTAATTTATTTTATTCTGAACTTAAGAAATAAAACAAGCATTTCCATAACAGTTAAATGGGAGGAAGAGATGACTGCACATGAAACTGCAAATCTATCATATACAACTTGCTAGTCTATTTAAATATATAATAAGGATATAATAAGGCTATCATGTGTTTTCTTCCCCATCCCCTCAGCTCTAGAGATGGACTAGAGATTAGACACAAATATGTATAAATGTGTAAAACCATTCTATACATACTTCTGTTTATCAGTTCTTTCTTAATAATGCTGTTAATAATAGGTTCCATGAACATTCAAGTTCTCTTAAATAGGTCCTTGAAATACAGAGTTCATAACTCCCATAGATTGGAGAACATTGAAAAATATCATTAGTGAATCTAAATTTTCAAATGACTTGAAAGATCCTGAATTAAAGAAACCAGAATTTTATTCCTCAGAAATTGTTTTTTATAAAGTCAGAATTTTTTCAGTGTCATTGTTTTTCAATAAATTTTTAAATATGTACTCCTAAATAAAAATCAAGAAAATTTTCTTTTTATACAAATAATTACTGACTTTCCCTTGAATAGGACTTTGATTGAATTTGAAATCTTATTGCTAGTATTACATGATAGTAAGTCACACAAAATTATTTCCAAGTTAAATCTTGGTCATCTGTAGTAACAAGGTTTAAGAATGGATTGTAATTCATAGGAAATCCCTAAACTTCAATTTAGATCTTCTTTCCAAACTAACCTTTGATCAGGAGCCAAATTTTCCAGTTTGAATTTCACAATCTTTAATTGTTGGCTAGCCTACACTCTGGTGTACTCACCTCAGAGCAGTAAAATGACCTAAAGGCATCTTTTTATGGGGAAGGAGCAGATTTAAACTAGATATTCAATATTTGGGTAAACAACAACTACATCAACAACTACATTTTCATAAATCACTTTTCAATTTTTATGGTAATACCATTTATTCATATTCAGCTTCACTAATATGAATAATTTCCTTCTTAATCCAAAACTGGGTTATCATATCTTACAGTTTAATAGCATTGATTCATTATGTAATTTCGTAGCTGTTTCAAGAGCCAGAGTAAAAACTTCAGAGATAAGGCTCCCTCCTCTCCACTTGCATGACCCATCTGAAAATTTGTTCATTAGTTCTGACCTCTAATAGACCTCAGATAATATGTATGTGAAAACTGTAGAAACACATTAGGATTGTCTGTCCTCTCAAATGAGTCTGAGGCTAGTTGGAGGCTGCATTTAACATGAATCAGCAGGACTCTGTAAAAGGAAGCTTGAGGGGCTCTGAATACTATGGTCATTTTTGTGGAAGCCTAAAATTTTTCTGACAAATAACAGTGTTTGGTGCCAAGCATAATTTTTGGAAATTAAGTTTGAATTTAAGCAAGCAAACCTTAAAATGGCATTGATAAGAGGAGTGGGAAAGAGTTCTTTTAAATATTTCCATATTCTATTTCATTTTCTCCCTCTCAAGAGCCTCAAACCCTGTTTTGAATGTCTTCATTATACAAATGCATTTTTTTTGATGATTTAGGAATAGGTTAAAAATATGGGTGAAGGAAAAAAGATATGGGTGAAAGAATGGGTGTAGAGGATAGCAAATATATTGAGACAGTTCCATAGCTTTTAACAGATGCCCATATAAAACTGAAGTAAAAGTACTCTTTAAAACTCATAGAAGTTGTGCTCACTTAACCCATTGTCTGACTTGCTTTGAAAAGTACTGCTATGTGAGCCATTTACTTGTAGCAAATCTCCTGTTGTATATTCTTAGGAAAGACTGTGTACATTTCAAAAGTCTAACCTAAGAATTAAAAATATATATATGTCCTATGAAAGTTAGGATGATGTCTTATTTAAATGTTATTTTTCCCATTGCAGAGCACTGTATCATTACATATAGTAGACACTTAAGGAAAGTTTGTTAAATGAATGGATTTGTGTATGAATTTATATGCTGTCTAACTATGTGGGCACATTTTTAAATGCTACTTGTACAAGATGATTTGTCAATTTTCAGTGATCTCTGTTCAGTAGATTCATATTCAGAGCTGCATATGACAGTCTCCTCCCACAGATACTTATCTAAACAGGTTGCCTATACATATTACATGTAATACATAAGAACACATATAATATGTTTATAATCAGTTTAGATAAGTCTTTAAGGGAAAGGTTGCCTATGGAAAGTTACATAAGACAGTCATTTCCCTCAGACATCTAAATTAATTTTCATATATATTATATAATATGTATAGGTAATATATTTAAATAAATATGTCTTTGAGGGAAGATACTGTCACATGTAGCTTTGCTAAGATGATCTCTTCCCTCAAAGATATAGTTGTACAATAGGCTATGCAAAATATTGCAAATATATAATAAAATATATCTCCTATATGTTGCATACAATATCTATACATATTATTTAAGGCGTGATGTAGAATAAAATAGACTTATGTAGCCTTTCATAGGCATTTGGCTATCATAGATCATCAGAAACTGATAAATCACTTTGTATGAGTAATAGTTTTATATGATCTGCATGGAGATGTGGAAA
This sequence comes from Potorous gilbertii, assembly GCA_028658325.1. Classification (NCBI taxonomy): domain Eukaryota; kingdom Metazoa; phylum Chordata; class Mammalia; order Diprotodontia; family Potoroidae; genus Potorous; species Potorous gilbertii. The sequence goes on along the minus strand of CM053771.1, from coordinate 182,353,155 downwards.
TATTGTGCACATGTCTGTAGATGTAGAATGTTTCTGTATAGATACATATAGAATATATGCATAGCTGCATATTATTTGTCTTAGTCTTTCTAGATGCTTGGCACAATGTGTTGCACATAATAGATATTCAATATACTTGCTGAATGGATAGATAGACATACCCACATACATACATCACATCACTAATAATAGATATTTTATGATTACACACAGATAGGATAAAATTATTTCTTCTAATTCAACCTAAAAGAAAATGTTTAAAGCAATGAGAGAAAAGATTTATATTGACTAAAATAGTTGTGATTGAGAATGATATTTGGATCACATAATCCAGTCTCCTTGACAGAAGCATAGAAAACCAACAGATAAAGAACATTTAGTCGTAGCCTACTTATGATCCCTTCGCATATAGGCAATAGAACTATTAAATAATAATCACTTGCATTTATATAGCACTGTAAAACATTTTCTTCATAAAAATATGGTGAGGTAGAGGATATAATTAACAGTGTTCCCATTTTACAGATAAAGAAATGAGGCTCAGATAGTAAGTGACTTGCCCAGAACCCCCCCACTGTCAGTCAGGTCTGGAACTGGGCGGCTTGTTCAGTGCTTGTTGTTCTTTTCACTGTTGGGTGCTCTCCCTTTAAACTTAATTGAAGTTAAATTCAGTGCCATTCAATTCAGTTCACTAAACTTTATTAAGCACCTATCTCCCCCTCAAAAAGGATCCCTTTAAACACCCTTAAAACTAAAGCTAGTGCCTGCCTAAAGGAGCTTACTCTGGAACTATCCATTGTCATGAAGTTTGCCTAAGTGTTTGCTTCTCCAGAAAGCCCACTTTCCTTGAGACTTATGTATGGATTCTTTTTTGGTGGAGGAGGGGAGATGATGTATACAGTACCCTATGTGATCACTATCTGTTGTTTTTACTTGTGTTCTTCTTGGTTACAAGGGAAGACTGAGGTCCAGAGCATGAAATGGGAATGAGAGAGAGAAGTGCTCTATCCATAAAGGTGATGTAAAAACAATATATGTCAATACATTGTATTTTTAAAAACTACTTTTCTCAAGCAAATGCCAAGTATTTTCCATTTATAGAAAGTGGGGAGAAAAAAAGCAAAGCTCTCCATATTTTATATGAGTACTCACTTCCTGTTGGAGGCCTTACAGTATCCCAAGACCATTCCATAGGAACGCTATGTGCTGCTGTACCATGGCTGTAAAATTTTGAATTATCATTTAATTTTAAGGTCTTCAAGTCATTAAAAATCTGAAACTGGAAAATGTCTCCATAAGTTATCAGTACCATACTTCTTCTAGACAGACTTCCCTGAACTCCTAAGAGTTGCTATGAATATTTTGCAAATGTCAAACCTCTATATAAATGTGAGCAATTTTGATTTTTTATTACACATAGGTTTTTGATGCTTGCTAATTTAATGATGGTTAGACCATCATATTCACCACATGATCCGGTATTAATTTACAGCGTGTGAGTACACTAAGGTCTCGTCTAAATTGGTGACAAACTTGAGAAGGGGGAATCCTAAAAGAATCAAAGAAGGTCCTTAGCTCAAGATTTAGAACCAGGAGCTGCTGATGTCACGATGACATCATGTTGTCATGACAACATCAGAACTTCCTGTTTCTCCTGCTGTTGCTTGGGGAGCATCAGTTCACCACAGGTCTGTGACCAATTTACCACACGTCATGTGTATTGTATAATTCTTAAAAACCTCTAGGAACAGAAATTCCACAAGGTCCTTAAGTAACCATTCCAGTATTCTTGATTATGCTATGGAAAGTTTTTATCATATATCTAACTAAAGTAAAATTCAAATTAATCCCATTTTCTCTTTCCCTTTAATTTCTCAGTGGAGTGATCATTGTTTAGCATCCTCATCGTGCATTTCAGAAATACTATGCCTCATCCTCTTCTAAATTCAGGCCAAATAGTACCAATTTCATGTTGTTGATCTTTTGGAGTGAAAAAGGTAAAATCAATTTATTGGAGTTTTTTCTTTCTTCTTAGCTTTACACACTTAGCTTTATATAAGTTTGGTTTTCATTAAGATCCCATGTTTTTGAAGATATGTTTCTCTCCTTTGATGTAGACAATGTAGCAAGACACTTTGTTCCTTTTATTCACTTAACTTGGCATATTCCTTTCTAAAACACAACTCCTGTCTTCTCCCTGATTATATCATTAGAGATGGCTGTAACTAGCCATGTTCTTTATTCAGTTCTTTCAGCAGAATCTGTTAACAGGTATGTGCAATGATGAGGCTATTTAATTGTGTCCTCAAATGAGTTCCTCACTTTGCTTTCTCTCCCTTCATTCCATGCATTATGGATGATTGTTTTGTTTTCATCCTTTTGGAAGAGTATTAATTCTGAAGTTATCTATTAAGATCTTTCTTTCTTCATGTGGAATTGTCATAACTCATAGAGTATTTTCAGATATTTGATATTAATCTTTAAACATACTGAAAATGTGTGCTTATCCATGGGCTTGTTTGCAGGACATGAGTATGGAGATTAATAGCTTAAGAGCTAGGTTTCCACAGCCAAATAAATTGGAAGACTGAGTCAACATTCCAGGTAATTTAGGGGAAAAGAATCTCACAATTATGAGTCTCTGAAATATGGAACCAATTTTTGCTTGAGTTAGCCCAATACTTGCCTTTTTTCTACTTTTAATAGAAGCCTGCCCTTGCATATTCCTTGTATCAACAATTACCTTACAAATGACAACAAAATAAATTATTAATTTCAATACCTTTAAGTTTACCACTTGTCTACAACAAAATGACATGACAATTGATTTCTGTGGAAGCCAATTTTAAATGAACTTGCAGCCTAATTTCTAATGCTTCCATTTTTTCAGAATTTGTATAATGTTGTACACTTCTCAGTCTTTTAATAAAACAAGATTAAGGACTGTGGGGAGGAGGGAGTCCTTTAATTGTAGAACAGGTAAAGAAAATAAATTTAATTTGTAGAATGCTCTTTTTGCTAAAGAATTAAAATGAGCTTTAAGTTTTACTAGCTCTTCTGTATATAAAAGGAGTCACTAACTTAGAAATAAATTATACTCTGATAATTAGTTTTTAAGTCAAGTCCTTTAAATTAGCCACATGCTTTTATATATAAACATATTTATCATTGGTGCATAGATATTTAGTTGGCCTACAGAAGTCTAAGTAAACCATGAACTATATCACAATTCTGCATGTTAGTCCTCTCTTCCTCCCCCTATTTTTAATGGGAAAATGTATTTCAGCTAAAATCTGAGGATTCTAGACCCATATCTTCCCCAGTCACAATCTTAATTTCTAAAAAATGATCCTGCCCTCTTTTTCTCAACTTCCTTGAAAAGTGATTCTTCTCCAAGAATGAGAAAAGTTCCATCCCCATTTGGTAATGTCAATAAGAAGGGATTAGGCCCCTAGGAAGAGATTCCCCAATCAAAAAATCATTCATATTTTTGTAAGGGATGTTTGTTTGTCCTATTACACATTCACTTATCTTAATAGAATTACAAGAATCTGATTTCTACATAGTTAGAATTCAGGAGTGAATAAGTTAAACCACAAAGAGAATCTTATGCAATTAAAAAAATGCATTCAAAGTCTTTTGTAGCATAGCCCCCTTCGGTCTTTCCAATCTTCTTACACCTTACTCCCCAACACATAATCTTCAACAGTGACACTGACCTCTTTATTACTGCATGAACAACACATGTGTTACCAAACATTTTTTTTTTCTGACTGACCCCCATGCCTGGAATTCTCTCTCTCCCTCCTCAGTTCCACCTGCTGACTTCCCCTTACTTCCTCCCTTAAGTCCCAACTAAAATCCCATCTTTTACTGGAAGCCTTCACCAACGCTTCTTAATTCCAGTGTCTTCCCTCTGTTGCTTATTTTTATATATAGTTTGCTTTGTATATATGTGTTTGCATGTTGTCTTCATTAGACTGTAAGCTCCTTGAGGATGGGAACTGTTTTATATCCCCAGCAATTAGCACAGTGTCTGGCACGTAGCAGTTGATTAATACATATTTATTTATTGATTAATATAGAGACAAAAATTCAATAGTCCCTGACCTCAAGAATTTTGTATTTGTGAGAAGGCTGTTTTGACAACATATATGGATCTGTGATCTCATTGGTTTGGCTGGTTTCTTCTTTATGGCATCCAGCCATCCACGTCATCTCATCTGAGTGATTTTTAATGATGTTCCCTAGTTCTTTCACAGAGGCTCCGTTTCTCCTCCACCCATCTAAGTCTTTTTAACATTGTGTGGATACAAGTGCAGCATTCAGGCTACATACCTACCCATCTCTTTGCTTCTGACAGACGGACTGCACATCTCTTTTTAAAATAATTAATTCCATGATAATAAAACTTACCACTTTTTGCATAAAAGTCCTTATTGGAAATGTGTGGAAATCCTATTTGTATCCATTTGTTTCCATTGCCTAATTATTTTTCTTTGTTGGAGATTATTTTGTTCTAAGAATTTTAACCAAATGGCCTCAATGGAAAAACATTTTTTTTTTAAATATGGGACTTTTATAGAGACCTGTTTGGAATCTTTAAAATTCCCATGAAATTTATGAAATGCAATCTAGTTAACTGTCTTTGGTCTGCTCAATTCTGAGTCCAGCTTATTACCTATCTATAATACCTGTCCCAATATATGTACAAATTTCTAAATTCAAAAGATTGAACAACTTACTATATGTCAATGTCTGAACAAAATGCTTTTTTTTACATCATTTATTTTTTTTTCCTGTAGGTCTATTGTTAGTCTTGTCTCATGGATAATTATGAATCTCATTTAAAGTGTCCTATTGTGTTCTGGACCTTAAAAAATCAGCACAATATCATGAGCAAACGCGTGTCTGAGGGACCTCATAATCTGCTGGGAATCCATTTTCCATTTTACCCTTTTATAGACAGTACTACATGACCATACAGAACACCTTTGGTGGGCATAACTCTCCCTCTCTATTATGCCTCATTTGACATTAATAACCAGAAAACCATTATCTCTCTGGCAGTCTTTGTCAAGGAATTTTAAATGATCTTAATATCTGTATGAGAGAACTCTTATTAGAGGACAATCTTTAAAAATGTATTTTTGTTCTATCAAGTCAAACTGTTTTGAAGGGTTTTTTTGGGTTTTTTTTTGGAATCAACAATAATGCGTATAGCAGAATCGTGTTTTCTCTTCACCTCTTTTAATTAGCTGTGTTATGTTAAAGTCGTGGTCACTAGAGAATTACTTGCAAAACCCTCTCTGTTCTCTTTTTATAATTTCATTAAGGATATTCTCAATATGTGTATAAATCATTTTCACAAATATTTTATAAAGATGAAAAAGTAGGCATTTTGGGAATGATATCATCTATGATTTTTTTTAGGAAAATAATGAATTGTTTTTAATTATCTACAACTTTCTTTTGTCTTCAGTTTTTTAAATAGAATATCAATAATGATGTGATTAATTTCTTCCAGTGGTCAATGTATTATTTGAAAGAGATCTCATATTTATAGATAGTCTGAAAACTGCATGATTCTTAGCACTTTCTTCACCCTTGGTTAGTATTCCATCACTGAAGAAGCAAAAGTTGTTGCCCAAGATTAATGGTCTTTAAACATTTTTTTTCTCCATTTCTTGTGTTGCTAATGGGTAAGAATTTATTACCTGGTGACCAAGCTACTGTTGATTGCTTTCTCTTTACTTTTAAGATAGGTTCACTGACATTATCAATCTCAGTTTCCCATAGGATCGAAGTTAGCAGGTTTTCCAGTACGGTACTAGACTTTGTGCTCTATTGATATAACTTAAAAAAAAAACAGCCTCACATCCATGCTACATAGAAGTCCATTTACTATGTAAATATGAGGTGAGGAGGTGAACACTAGCAAATAGAAATAACAGGAAAAGTTCCTGTAGCAGGTGGGACTTTAGCTGAGCTTTGAAGAAAACTAAGGATGCTAAGGTGTAGCTGAAGGAGGTGTCATTCTAGGCATGAGAGACAGCCTGTGAGAATACAGAAACAGCAGATAAAGAATATTGTTTGTAGTATTTAGTACAATAGCATATACATAAGTCAGTGATAACGAGTTTTCCCATAGAAAAAGGGATTATCTTAATTTCCCAAACCCTCCTCATAGTTTATTCTTCAGAACTGATTTCTTTGTTATATTTTCAAAGTTCTCCATGATTGGGCTCCACCTACTACTCTAACTTTATCATTCACTATTTCTTCACATAAGGTCATGGACTTCTCATTGTCCTCTGAATATATTATGACCTTGTAAATGCTATTCCTGTGGCTTGGAATTGTATTCTGTCTCCGTTTTCCCCCCCCCTTTTTTGTCCCTTATCAACTTGACAAATATGAATGTTTCAGTATATAAAGAAGAGAAAACAATTACACATGAAACTGTGAACTTCCATTAGATACAGTCTTTAAAAGGTATATTCATTTATCATGAGAGTAACAAAACTGCCTTCCTTAACTCTGGTCCTTTCAGAATTCCCTTCTGTTCTCTTTTGTCTATTTCTTTAATGTTTTATTGGTGCTCCTTTATTTCTCCTTTTTTTTGCATCATTATCATTACCCACTCACTTCTACCCCTTAAAATTCTCCCTGCATAAAAAAACCAAGAGTTCTCCTTTGTGAAAAATAAGTAGAGTTAAACAAAAAAAAATTCACACATTGGCTATTTCAGAAAATGTATGTCAGTCAGCCAACATTCACTAAGTGCTATGTACTAGGCACTGTGCTGATTGCTCTGGATACAAAGAAAAGTAAAAAAACCAATCTCTACCCTTGAGGAGCTCACATTCTAATGGGGTACCAACATGCAAACAGCCATGTACATATGAGTTACACAAAGTAAAAATTAGAGGTAATCTCAGATGGAAGACACTAGCATGAAGAGAAAACCACAAAAACTATTGCAAAAGATGGGATTTTTAGAAGTGAGCAGGTAGAGCATTCCAGACATGAGGGAAATGCCTGTGAAAAAGGCATGCAGCACAGAAATGGAGTCTCATTCATTTTCTTCCTCTAGTCTGTCACCTCTCTGCAAAGAGCATTATATCCATTTTCCAAATCATATTTTGCTTAAATGCTCAGATTGAGGCCGCCTCCATGAAGTGTTCCATGAATAACTCAGAGTCACACTCTTCTTGTTTTCCCTTTGTTCTCTAAGAGTGTTTCTATTTTGTCCAGAAACCCTGAGGGAGGGTCTTCCCTTTCCAGATTGATTTTTTTTTACCTAGGTAAAAAAGGTCATCCTTTACCTCACCTCATTTCTTACATATCCCTCTCCTCCGCTCCTCTCCTCTCTGCTCCGCTCCGCTCCTTTCCTCTCCTTTTCTCCCCTCTTCTCCCCTCCCCTCCCCTCTCTTCCCCTTCTCGCCTCTCCTCTTTTCTACTCTCCTTTCCAGTTATCCTGAGGAATATCAGGTCTCTGGATTCAGATGGCTCTGGAGAAGAAGTAAGGCTGATGACCTGCACAGCCCTCCCTCACTCAAAACAAAGTCAAGTGCAAGTCACGTCATCATTTCTCTGATTGTATGGTCTTCTTCGGCAGCAAAGGACAAACACAAAGCCTAGCCTTAATCACTTAATGGCATTGCCTCAGTCAAACTGAGACCTGGGACAGACCTTAGCTTAAAAAGACCAATGTCTCCCCCTGCCTCCAGGGCCATCTTCTGTCATCCTGATCTTTATCTTGTCCATATCTTTATATGGACCCATATGACTCTGGAGGAGAGAGTGAGGCTGGTATGACTTTGAACAACCTTCTCTCACTTAAATCCAATTCATTTGCAAGTCATGGCATCACCTTTCTGATGCCATGATCCTGTTCTAGAACAAAGGAAAAACAACAATCTGGAGTCACACTGATGTGGTTTTTGAAGTCCCATTGCATTTTATAGCCAATATCATAGATTTTATTACTTAATTGTACTCTAATTGCTCTAATGTTGTTCCACAACTAGATTATTGGCTTCATGAGTCAACGATCAGCTTTATACCTCTATTTTTATCATCTTCTTCACTCCAGGCATAGTAATCTCGGGTACATAATAGATACTCAAAGAACAATTATTGACAGATTCAATTGCGATTGGAATTCTAAAGTTTACTGCTGTTATTTAGTCTTTTCTAATTTAATAATTAGAAGTATTCAGAAGTGGAAAGATTCCAATAGTAGCCAGTTTGGGAAGTAATGTGTTACTCCCCACTTGAAGTCTTCAAACAAAAGCTTGCTTGACTACTTGTCATCTGTACCATAAAGAATATTGGATTAGACTAGATGAAAGTGATTGTGTTCCTTTCCAATTCTAAAATTTTGACTTTCTGGGATTCATTTTTAACAAAATTTTAACAAATACTCAAATTCCTCAAACGTGGATCCTTGGGTAAACTTAGTGGCCCAGTGAATAAAGTGCTAGCCCTGGAGTCAGGAAGACCTCGAATACTTACTTTGGGTAAATCACTTCATTTCAGTCTTCCTCTTTTGCCTCATCTGTAAAATGGGGATAGCAACAGCATCTACTATATCTCAGAGTTATTGTGAGGGTTAAATGAGATAATATTTGTAAAGCACTAAGCACAATACCTGGCACAGTCAGGGCTTATAAATTCTTGTTTCTTTCCAAATTCTCAAACAGTAGACCTCAAACATATCTCCCTTCAATTAAGTAGTAATATAATTTATTGTTAGTTGTTAGTTTTGACTACTAGAAAGACAAAACACAAACTCTTCTGCTCTATTTACTGAAATTAGTTTTAAGACTATTATAGTATTGCTGCTAGGGAATATTATTTGTGTAGTTTCTAGGACTGTAGGCTATAGAGGCACAAAGCCCTTTACAGATTATCTATTTTAATGGCTTATGATCTAATTCCTTTATTAAAATCAAGGTTGAAGAAACTTCAACTGAGATCCAAAAAATAAAATCACAGAATCTCAGAGTGGGAAGAGTCCTCCAAGGCCATGTAGTCTAACCCATACCTCAATAAGAGCCCCTTCCACATTTGTTTCTCACCTAGTGAAGTGAAGAACCTACCACTTTGTAAGAGAGACCATTCCAATTTAGATAGTTTCCATTGTTAAGAAAATGTTCCTTGGATCAATAGTGAGTAATAAAGGTAGAATTAAAAACCTAGGTCTCCTGACTCAGGTGCATTGATCTTACTCCTACGGTATTCCTTAGAGGACATTGTTTTTATAGTAGGGTTTTGTGGTTTTTTTTTCGTGTGACTTCAATTGTGTTAATTTTCTCTTCATACTTACAGTCTCTTGTTCTTTAACATAGCTAACCAACCCTAATGGTATCATTTGCGCAATTCCCTCCTTTAAATCTACAGATCTTCACTGTCCTATTGAGAATACACTTCTACTCTCTCCAACTTTGTTTCCCTTTTCCTTTGAAACATTAACTAAGACTTGCCATCTGCACAAAGCTTTCATGCCTCAATCTCACCTTTGTTACTGTAACTGCTCAGTCATTTTGACTTCTATATAGTGCTTGTAAGTAGTTATAGCTACTAGATACGTATGTATGTATATGAATGTATGTTTAATGCATATGTTTGTTTCCCACTATTTCCTCACTTCTATTAGGCCTTTGAATATAGCTTGCTCATTCCAGTCTCCAAGCCTTTGTTCATGCTATTCCTTTGACTTGGAATGACCCTACCTCCCTCTTTCCATTCCCAATCACTGTCCTTTAAGACTGAGGATCAAGAGCCCCTTCCCAATAAAGGGTTTGTTTGCTAACTACTCTGGCCTACAATGACTATTCATTGGTAGAGCACATTTAATTGTTCTCAGTTGGTATTGGTTATGAGACTAGATATATAAGAAAGAAGCTATGATTTCAACATGGGGAGCTCTAGGCACAGAAAGTCCCATTGTCCAAGAAAAACTCTGTCTTTGACTGAATAGATAAGATTTTTAATTGTTCAAGGTACATAAAATTTTAATGATTTGTCCCTGGACATAGATAGAACTAGCAAACAGAAGAGGTTGGATTTGAACTCTGATCTTCCTGATTCCAAGCCTACAGGGTAAACCACTAGTCATGGCTTCCTTCCTTTATGTAAAATATTAAAAAAAGTAAACATGTACTCAAGACACTTGTTTTCATGTTTCTGCTTTTCCTGTTATATTGGATTTTCATCCATTTGTATTTATCCTGTTTTTTTAATGAGATTATAAATTCTTTGAGAGTGAGGGTCTTTTATCTTCTCCCTTTGTAACCTCTATGTCTGCACAAATTGAGCAATATATTCAAATGTGTTCTTGACTACCAAATATGGTGTTTCTTAAAAAACATAACCATTTTCATTTCTCATTTCATGCCATTCACTTTTATGATGGGGTTTGTAAATCTGAATCTTTAAGACTTTTAATTTACCTTTTATTATAAAAAGAACTATTTCTTTTGAAATTATCTTTTTATTTTGTGGGATATTTTAGCCATTTATTAACATTTAAAATTTTCTTTTATTACATTATTACAACATACCTGGTCAAGGACCATGATACTAGAACTTCACAGCATCCAAAAAGAGAATTGTGACCCAAACCGTACCACAAAGAAGTCAATCCATGAAGCTGGTTTTTTGTGGTTTAACTTGTGGTTTCCTGAGAGTCAGGCCATGACAGCTGAGGTTGTCCAGGGCACTTCTGCTGATAGTCCACAGGTCTAAACTCCAGGGGTTTGTGGGCAGGATGTTCTCAGTAAAGACTATCAGGACAGGACTTTAACCTATGCAGCATTAACAAAACATGTTTTTCCATACTTCAGTTTAGCAACATGCAATTGAGGGTCTTAGAAACAAGAAATAGTGAGAGGCAGGTTAACTTTGTATATTAGATAGGACCGAAGTAATTGTTAGGGTACCCAGAAGTCTATTAACAAGGAGATGACATAAATAGATTAAAATATGTACCAAATGTTAGTTGTATCTACTTACTGAACATCCATTTTGATGCTCAGAGGTTTACTCAGAATTCAAGTATCTACGCATATAGCATTTTTTCCTTTTTTTTTTCATACAGAAGAGGAGGGACTTATGTGTGTGCTATTCCTCACACACTTTTATACAGGTAGAACAAAAATTTGCTAAATTTCACCAATTTACTGAAGACCGTTTTGAGGAGTATTTGCTGGCTTCTAATGAGGGTAGCAGGCTGTATGTGTATGTAGTAGAGTGAATAGTTTACAGTTTGTCATTGCTGAAGCAAGAACTAGAGGTAGTGACTTTGCTAGAAAACTAACACAGAAAGCATCTTGTTTTCCTTGCTAGTGATGAAGATTCCAGTGTCCTCATTTCTTAGACAACTTGGGACCTTATTATTACTGGCAATACTACTATTAATAATAGTAACTTTTATTCAATGAGGTATTAGGGCAAGAATCCAAGGATGAACTTCAATTAATCAAAAGTCATTTATTTAATACCTACTATGTGTGAGTCTCTGTCCAACAGTGGAGTACTGAAGTTAGTTTTCTGTCATTGGAAGTATTCATCAGAGGTTGCCAACCAATCCGGATGTTTGAGAGAATAGGTTCAACTAGGTGGCCTCTAATATCCTTTCCGATTGTTTATGAAAAATTAAACTCCATCAGATAGATATTTCAGAAATTCTATTTAAAACATTAAACCAGAAAATAGAAAATAAGCTTTAAACTATGTCTATTTCTGCCCAGTTCCTGTGATCTCCTGGCTTTAAAACAGAAGTTTCTGACCCTGTTAAACATCATATGAAAGGATTACACTGTTTGTCCAGAGAGGGTGAAGGCGGACCAGGAAATTACAAAGAAATACCCCTGAATTAGTTGAAACAGAGTTTGGGGGGGGGGGGTTTGTTTTTGTCTTCTAGCAAGTCTAAAGTCTAAAGTGAATCCTTTGGCTAAGAGGCCTTTTAGCAAGTCTCAGTCGAGTCCTTTGGTATGCAAAACATGAGGTACATAAAACAAAGCATTTCCACACATGTATTTGACTTTAATGTTTTAGCTGTTTGCTTTTTGAGGGGGTGGGCAGGGTCGTACAGATTAAATGTCTATGTGCTTGCTGCGTAAGCTGTGGTACCGGTAACTTTGCTTATCAAAGTCAGTCATTTTGGGGAAGGGAGGTGGTGAGGACAGAGAATAGAAATAGGTAAAGAAGGGCAGGGAGACTAAGTTAGATTTCCTGCCAGAGCGCCTTAGTGATCTGATCTGCCAGGGGTTGGTTTAGAGTACGGGCGCAGTGCTGCCACCACTGGTGCTTAGGGAGGGGAGAGAGAGGGAGCGAAAAAAGAGGAGCGGGGGCTGGCTACACCTAGGAATGTGCGGTATGCGGGGAGCCAGCCCCAACCATTGTGCCGGGGCAGGGGCCGCCCGCGGCTCTTGTTGGTCTCCGGGGTCCCAGAACGCGGACCCGGGGGAAGAGGGGAGTCTGCGCAGTGGCCAGGGCTCGGCTCTCTCGGAACCGTGGCCATAGAGCCTGCCGTGGCTGGCGCGGCGGCGGGGCCGGAGGTGCCCGGGAGAGGCGCTGGGCTCCCCTGCTCCACCCACTTCCCCCACCCCACCCCCTCCCCGCGCTCGGCGCCCTCTCGGGGCGGTGGTGGAGGCCGTGGTAGGTGGGACCGGTGGCGGCGCTGCTGCTGCCGCCTGCAAAGTCTCCCCGTCGTCTGCTCCCTGAACTAACTCCCTTCCATGGCAGGCAGGGCGGCTGCTGCTGCTTCTCCAGCCTCTCCCGCCCCGCGCCGCTCTCGGAGCCCAGCAGGAGGAAGAGGAGCCGCAGGGGGAGGGGACGGGGGCATTTCCCCTGACTTTTAGCCGAGTTCAGGAGGAGGAGGAGGAGGAGGTACTGGAAGAGGAGGAGGAGGAGGAGGGGACAGGAGAAGTCAGCACCGCGGCGGCGGCAGTAACAGCAGCAGCAGCGGCGGCGGCGGCGGCGGCCCCAGCCTAGCCCAGCCCGGCCCAGCGCAGCCCAGCCCGGCCCAGCGCAGCCCAGCCCGGCCCAGCGCAGCCCAGCGCAGCCCAGCCCGGCCCCGGCCCCGACGCCTGCAGTCCGGAGAAAGGGAGTTTCCCCAGGACCAGCCTCGGAACTAGTGGCTTCCAAAGTTGCCCCCTCCCCCATCCTTGCCCCCTGCTGCAGACTCCCCTCCCCCGCTCCAAGGCTTCAGGCGATGATTTTTCCCAATAGCAGCGGGAACCCGGGGGGCAGCGGCCCCAGCCGAGCCCCCTTTCGGAAGCAGGTACGAGGTGGGCGGCGCGGGCCGTCGGAGAGTTGGGGCCGGGAAGAATGAGTGCTGAAGGTGGGGGGCTGTTGGCGCGTTGGGGACGCCGGGACTTAGTTCTGCAGGAGCTGGGGAACCGCTGAGCCCTTTATCCTTCGGAGCTCGGAGAGGGGACCTGGGTTGGCGTGGTGACCTTGTTTGTGAAGGAGTCCGTGGCGGCGGCGGAGAGGGGCCGCAGGTCAGGCGACTGCCACTGGCTGACCTTAGCGGCGGGGATGCAAACTGCCCCCTCCCCTCGGCGCCCCCCCCCCCCCCCCCCGCCGCCTGGGGACGGGCTGGTTGGGTGGGGTATCAGAGGAGGAGGAGGAGGAGGAGGAAAAGGAAGAGGAGGGGTAGGGAGGGAGGCCAGGCCAGGCGAGGCTGGGCCAGGTTGGGGTTTGCTGAGCGTTGCAACAAGTTTTCCAGTGTGGTGTGTGTGTGTGTGTTATGTGTGTTGTGTGTGTGTGTTGTAATGAAGGGAGTCCGGTTGTCGCCTTCATTGGAAATCTGCAACTGAAACTTCAAACTGCATGTTTTAGTTTCTCACGAAACGAGGAAAGCCAAGGAGATTATTTTTTTTTTTTTGGTAGTGGTGAACGGGACACCGAAAAAAAGGGGAACTTAGACCGTCGATTTCTTAGGTTTTTAGTTCTTCAGTAGCAGAGGGAAATCCGGTGACATTTTGATTGAAGAGATACTTTGGATAAGACTGAGTCATACACATGCGTTTTCCTACTTGAATATAGTTTCATACTTTTTTTTTTAACAGATTGAGCTCCAAAGGCAATTTAGTGGTTAGATCAAAATCTTGTGGGGGAGGGAAAAGAAGGGCTGCAAAAGGAGGGAAAAAAAAGAGTTGCGAAGCTCATCATGAGTGGCTGCCTTTTTCATATTTTTTCCCCCAGTCCTTTTTTTCCCCAGTGATTATTGAAGCCATGTCATGACAAATCTTTAAGAAAGGCAGAAGCAACAATCAAAACTTAGCTTTATTTTTTTTTTAATGTGCAGTTCTCTGTTAAACTGATTAGAGGTCTGTGACAAGATGCTAGTTGAAAAACAAAAGCACTGAACAGCTATTTTTCCTCAACAATAAGCCTCTTGTATTTAACCTTAACAACTGAGGCAAATCAATTAAGTTATTATCCCAATAATGATACAAAAGAATCACACCCTGCGATATGGACTTTGGCTCCATTAAGAGTAGATACATCACAACTGATGGCAAAAATGCCTACCAACTTTAGTTCAACCTTCCAAGGGATTATTGATTTCTTAGTCCATTTTTATTCCCAAAGTAATGCTTCCTTTGGACTCCAAGAGCCCTGAAAATAATTTTGGTAAAGCAAGGACTTAGGGAGTTTTGAAGTACCGGTTTTGCCGAGTTCCTCCCTTACTAGCTTTCACTTTAGAGTGGAGGACTAAGGCACTGTTTGCTACCCCCTTATGTAGGCAAAACTCTGATTTGAAATCGACAAAACTTTTGCCTGCACTAACAACTCTCCAATGAAGCCTGATATATCCATAAATATAAGTTTGGATCCTGGCTGAAACTTTCAAAATAAAAGTTTAGAGTACACATAAAAAATATACTTAATGTGAGTTAATTTAGAATAAATGTCTGCATTGGCCACACTTGCATAAACTTCATAAATGAAACCAATTTACTACAAAGCCTTTCTTCAGCCCTCCCCTTCCCGCCCACCTCAGGCTACCTGAAAAGATGGTTAATTATGTAAGGAACTGTAGGGCCTTGTGTATTCATTTATTTGTTGTCAGGGCACTGCGGGGTGTTAGCTGTGAAATGAGGGGAAAAGGGCGAGGGCGAGGCCTTTTACTGTAAGGGGCTGTAGGTTTTGTGTGTGGATGGGAGATAGCCTGCTGGTCTGGAGCACACTGATAAGATGCTCTTCTTTTCATAGGGTACTCCTTAGATTCAAAGAGCTAAAAAGGCTGACTGAATCAGAAAAACAAACAGACTTTCTTTTTTTTCTATAGGCAAAGAAAGAAATGAATGTGTAGGCATTATACAGACACAGGACCCCGGGTACCAGTGGTATTTGACTCAAAGGTTTCTTTTGTTAGTATTTAGCTGTTCTGTGGTGAAAGCACACTTCCTACATAGGGACCTGGTTACCACGAGTGACTTTGTGATCTCATTTTAGCTCAGGCTCACTCAATGTGTGTAGTCTTGTGAATGATTTTGTAGTGTGATTAAGTTGGAGATCTTGATTTCATCCTAATTTGTCCATTTTAGAGAGCATAGGAAATCTCTAGTCAGATAATGTAGTATGAGTTTAATCTGGAAGTTAAAATTTTTAGAGCAAGTTAACTTTTCTCATTTTTTTGGAAACATTTGTGAGAAGAAAAAGTTGAGTTTAAGGTAGAATTAAAATTACATTTTAAATTAAAATGAAAGGATTCTGAAACATCAATGCTATGTACTTATATGTATATGCACACATATAATTAATCTTGTAACTTGATATTAAGACAAAATTTGAGAGTCTTTAAGTAATCTCAGTCTAGAGACCTTTAAAAAAAAACCAGAAAGTGGAAGAAAAATAAAATGAATTAGGTGAAGTGGTGATATTTGTAGTTTGACATGGTTTGTTGGAATTATTGTTGGCAAAGCAATATTTCCTTCAATGAAATAGTTCTTCTTTTTAAACTCTGTCATGTTTCCAAGGAGGACATGGAAGAGGCAACTAGTTATAGGTGGATGGTGTCTGACTTTTTTTCCCCCTCTAGTATAGAGAACAAGGAGTGAGCTGTGATCTCTGAAGTCATCAGTGTTAAACAGGATTTTCCTGCATCACAGGCAGATGAGCACCTTAGAAATACGCCTACTGGGCTCAAGTGAAACTTTTAGAGTCCTTGATACATGTGGTAGCTCAGTGGGTAATGACTAGACAAAGGCAGAATGCGGGTTTAAGTCTCAGTCGAGAAATATTAGAGTTCATTCACGTCCTATCAGTTGTGTTATAATATTTGCAGTAATTTTATGTGGATACGATATCTTTTCTTAGTAGCAACTGTTCTCCATTCCCCCAACCCCTAAATTCCAAACTCATCATGCTAGTATATAGTGGTCTGTAAAAATAAGGTATTTTCATTGGAGGGGGGGAGAGGTGAGATTATGGTCTTGTAATTCAAAATCTAAAAATAAAAATTACCATGCTTTCTTTTCTTTGCATTTACTAATAGCTGACTACCTTCTACTTGTGAGTTCCTTCTTTTGCTGCCGATTTTCATGCAGTAGTTAGTTCGTAGATGGAGATGTCATACGCTTTATATTTTCAAATTGAGGCATGGTCCAAGTTTTTGTTGTTGTTGTTGTTGTTTGCTTTAGAAAAGGATTTTGCTAAAAAGTAACTTGCTCTAATTCTTATTCTGAATGATTTTGGCCAGAGTTTGGAAGTATCTGGATTATTTGGCAGGGGTGGGGAGGATATAATGTGGGGAGAGAAGAGAGATACATTTGCAGAACAACAGTGGTTCTACTTCCATGTTAACATTTAATGAGAGAAATGTTTATCTCACCAGTGTAAGTAGATTTACATACTTTGCTGCTTTCAAGCAGATTAACTGGGCGTAGCTGCACGTGAGGAATTTTAACAGTGATTCAGTGTTTGGCCTTGTTCAGAGAATGACATACAAAGCTGTTGCTTAACATCTTTTTGATGCAATTCTGTTAATGAAATTTATGTATTTTTTAAAGTTTTAAGGTTGAGCTTGTACATAGAATATGAATATTGCTAAAGATAATCCCATTTTGTTTTTTTCTCCCAAGTAGGCAAGGTGATAGATTAAAAATTAAAGTATAAGAAAATAAAACTAATTTTCCACGTAAAGTTTTATAGACTAATCCCATTTCCATTTTGTAAGCAATTTATACCATCTTTGCACATTTCTGTTAGAGAGTTCTTTAAAAACAGATGAGGAAGGAATCATGATTCAAAAATGCCTAGCTGCAGCCATTAGGAAAGAGCTGAATTCTGGATTAGTGCTTCCCCATTTTTTCTACCAAGTGCCTCTTCGGCATCTCACTCAATTTTCCTACTCTTCTTCACTAATTTAACACATTTCTTTCTTTTTTAAAAAAAATACTAGGGTTTGGCTCCTCCTCCCCACCCCTGGGCAAATGTCCACATTGGATCACCATAAGTGGGTAATTCTATCACTCTTGAAATAATTTCTGAGCCAAATTGCTTAAGGCCTGGCCAGAATTTTTTTTTAAATATTATATTCTATTTCTCCTTTGTCTATGTAACCAAGAATGCATTTCCAAATCACTGAGTTAACTGAAATACTGTAAATAACAGTATGGTACCTTGGATTTATGTAATGTTTTTCTTCCAAGAAACTTTTTGATTATAAGCTCATCTTCACAACTACATAGGTGAAATAGGGAGAGGACAGTCATTGTCATAATTAGTGCAGAATGGCTTGAACAAATAATTTGGTAAAACTTGAGTTGTCTTAGTTCATTGCTCTCTGTCTGTAACTAGACAAAAGATGTGAGGTCAGACTCAACTTATGACATGTAAATTTCCTACTTCTTTATTCTTGACATCCAGAGAATGTATGCTTCTCAGGGATAACTTCTCTGGGAAATACTTTTCTGTATTAATTATTGTAATCTACTTTATTCCTTGGAATTTATTTATGTATTATAGGGGGAAATTATTGTATTTTCAAAATTTTTTTTCACCTTTTAAGTCAAGAACTATTTTTTTAAAGTAGGGGTTTTCTTTAAATGCAGTCATCACATTTCCTGGCTTTGTGCTGCTGTTTTGTTTGCTGCCTAAGTAAAGATCTAGCCTTTACTTGTTTTCATCTCTGCAAGCTGCTTGGATGATTTCCCTTGAAGTCTAGAGAGACCAGTGAAACAACATGTGTGCCCTTAGCTGAAGTTGTGTGAACAAGGATTTTGTTTTGTGGTGATCCATAGTCTCCAAGAAGGCATAGTACCTAAAAACAGTCTGAAAGTAGGACTCCTGTTTGCACAAGACCTGTAAATGTGAAGAGTGAGACAAAATCTCTTTGAAATGAATCATTTTTCCTGCCCCTTAGAAGGGAACAGAATATTAAGAACTAGCAGGGTCCTTAGAGATCATCTCATCCAACCTCCTGACTTCATAGATGAGGGAAATAAGACCCAGAAACATTAAATGAGTTTCCTGAAGTCATAGTCACACAGAGTTTCCTGAAATTAGTGGAAGAAGGAAACATACTTTCCTAATTCTGCAGTCTTTCTATTTTATGCCACTTACATATAAATGTTTACCTATGTGATACTTTAGAAAGCAAACAACCAAACTACTTTGTTCTTATTTTACATTATAACTCCATGTCCCTTATCAGGTGAGAGTTTTCATTGTCTGGGGAGAGAGTCAAATATTTCAGTCACTGATTATACATTTTAAGCTAAAAGTTGAATTATCTGGATAGAAAGAACAATCAATCACTGAAAAATTGATGCTTATATTTTATAGGTGCTTATATTTTGACAGTTTTTCTCATTATATAGTATCTTTTCGTTCTTTTTCTCCTGAATTTTCCCATTTTGTCAGTTTGGATTTCAGCAATTTAGATTTTTTTTATAGTTTCAACTATAGAGAATCTTTCCCTTACAATTCATATCTTTTTGGTACATTTTATAACAGTATCAAGGGAGGAATTTTTTTCTGGAGTTGGGATGATATTGAACATTTTTTAAAATGGAACAAATGAATTTCTGACTTAAAATACTGCTTAGTCTGAGTAGTCTTTGATACTTGGCATTTATCATAGTTTTATCCATTATAATAATTGCTGTTATTGGCATTTATATATCACTTTAAAGTTTGGACACTGTTTTACATATATAATTTTATTTGAGCTTCACAGCAACCCAGTGAAGTAGGTATGCTGGCCTCATTTTAAAGATGAAGAATGAGATGCTGAGAGGGTATGTGACTGACCCATGGCCTTACGGCCATTAAGAGCAGGAGGTAGAATTTTAACTCAGGTCTACCTGACAATGTTAACCACCACCTGGTCATCTATGCTACAATATTCAAGCCTGTAGAGGGCTATAAAAGTGAATCAGAGTTTGTTCCTGTCCTCACAATGCTTAGAATCTACTTGGAAAGAGAAGATAGTGCACACAAGTAGCTATAACAGAGAATAAATGGAATAGGCAAGATTATGTACTGGAAAGAACATGGTTTCTAGTTGGAGAGATTTAGTTCAACTTGGTCATTTTTATAGTTGAGGAAACAGAAGGCCTGCCCAGGTCACACAGCTAATTAGAGAAATAACTCAATTTTTGAAATTTCTGAAAGAGAGCACAAAAAGATTGGGAAAATCATGGATCTTGGTATTTCCAAAAATCAAGTGACAAATTACTACTGATTAAAATACCTATTTATTCATTCCTACAAAGTCTTTTTTGAGACCAATCTAAATACATGCCAAAGTCATCTTTGATGAAGGGATTGAGAAGAGGAAAGGAGAGATATTGCAAATGATTTTCCTTAGCAGATCACATCTTTGTAGTCACAAAAGACTGACAGGTCTTACAATCTACTATAAAATATAGACCATAGGCTATCTAATTCATTATATAAAAATGCTATCTTCACAGCACAACTCTTTTCCATCAAGAGCATTCCTATAATAATTTTGTTCATTGAGCCTCTTATTATTAGAGAGAGTCAAAAAGAGGAAAACACTAAGGTGTTTGCCCCTGGAATAGAAGATAGCTGGTGAAAAGCCAGAAATTGAAGGGGAAGTCCATATAGAGAATCATAATGTAGATACTAATAATAAAGTCAACACATCTCACTTTTAAGGTTTGTAAAGCATTTTACATATATTATTTCATTTGATTCTCACCACTACACTTGAGAATAGGGACTCATTATTCCCATTTTACAGAAGAAGCAACGGAGGCAGACAGACTTGCTCATGGTCAGACAGTTAAGTGTCTGCGGCAGGATTTGAGCTCAGATCTTTCCTAACCCCAAATCTAGCCTTCTGTCCATTGTATGGCTTAGATGATGAGTTCTTCCAGGTGCTCCTGCTTGTAGATGGAATTGTGTTAATTTCATCAAGCTCTGGATTATGAGCTCCCAAGTGAGATTCATAGTTACTTAAAGAATTTGACCTAACTACGTAGAAAAATAAAAGCAAGTTCATGAAGAATACGTATTGTCTAGTTGGATGGACAACCCAATTTGCTAATCCGTCAATATA
This sequence comes from Potorous gilbertii, assembly GCA_028658325.1. NCBI lineage: Eukaryota > Metazoa > Chordata > Mammalia > Diprotodontia > Potoroidae > Potorous > Potorous gilbertii. Next base: position 182,332,601 of record CM053771.1, on the reverse strand, counting down.
ATTATTTTGGTTAGACACTGAATGGATACTTATTAAACAGAAGGAAGAGAAAACCATGTTAGATTTTATTCCATCTGGAAAATTATACAATATTTTTAAATGATCCCAAGGACCTCTCTGCAATAAAGGTCTATCCCTTTAACACCAGTATTCTTTCAATGATGCTGTGTGGTTGAGCCTTAGAGATTAAAGAATTAAAGTTGAGTTTTATGTCAGTGAAGAGGTGTATGGTGGGCATGAGTGGACTGCAAAATGTTCCCTATTAGGAGTTGTACAGGAGGCAGTATGTAATAGAGATCATCAGAGAGACATAAGACTGGAAAAGAACTGGTTATCTAGTAATAGTATTAGATAACAGATGGGATGCCTGCTGGTATTTATTCAATGTGAACAATTCAATATCTTCCTGTGGAGAATTTATGGGAGGAAACAAGAAGATTTAGGTATGTTGTAAAATCTGTATTATCAGAGGGGGTATACTTTCAGTGATAGAAGTCACTGATCCACTATATAAATGTTAAGTTGTTGCAATATATCAAATATGTGTGATTTGGGTGATGTGCTTGTTTCTTATATTGGCATAGAACAACTTACTAGTCTTCCATTATCATATGGTTGGAAAAAAATTTATTGTTATGCCCAATCTAGCAATGGGATGTTTTGAACTTGGGATGTTCTTTAAATGATAAATATATAGTCTATTGTTAGCCATGACCACCATCCATCTAATCACTCAATTTTACAACCTTGCACTGATCTTCCCTCATCCCCATGTCTGAGAAGAGACCTCACTAAGCCAATACTTAACATATCCAACTCCACACCCTAGATCCCTCCCTCCCTTCCTTCCTTCCTTCCTTCCTTCCTTCCTTCCTTCCTTCCCTATCTCTCTTTCTTCTTTCCTTCCTTTCCTTCCCACATCCCTCTATTAAGCCTGTCCCTCGCCCTGACTTCCCTGTTTCTATAAATGGTATGACCAACTTTTCAAATATCTCACTTCAAAGCCTCTAAGTTCTTCCTTTATTACTTTGTCCGATTAGTTGACAGATTTAGTTGAGTCTACCTCTACAGTATCTATCACACTCACAGAATGGCCACTTATGTCAGGCACTTATCACCTTCTACTTGGTTTTACAAAGGCTTCTTCTTAACTATTCACTTCTTTCCTCTCCTCCCTAATCTATCCTTTCTATTGCTGCTGTATTTACTTTTAACACAAATCTGAACAAATCATTCTCCTACTCTAAAACTTTGAGTAACCCTTTATTGCTTCTAGGGTAAAATACAAAGATCTCATTTTTGCATTTAAAGTCTTCTTTAGGCTGCTCCTATCCACTATTCTAGACTTATTTCATATTATTCTCTTTGATTTACTTTGTGCTCTAGCCAAACCAGCTGTTCTAGCTATTTGATATTTAGAATATACCATCTGATGCTTCTTTGCATTTGCTCAGGCCTTAAGGCTGAATATACTTTTCACCTCCACTTTTTATAATCCTTGTCTTCCTTCAAAGAACATCTCAGGTGTCACCTCCAATTTTGAGGCCTTTTTTGAATCTAACAGTTATTATTGCTTTTTTCTGTTAAAATGATTTTGTATATGCTGTGTATACCATATGTCCTCTGAGTAAAATTAAGTAAAATTAAGAGTTAAGAACTGTTTCATTTTTGTCTTTATATTTTTATCCCAATGCTTTACATGTGGTAGGTACTTAGTAAATGTTGAATTGAATTTTCTCCCTACATTTTCTCTGGAAAACTATTTCATTTGGTCCCATGGGTTCAATAATCATTTCTTCACATATATCAATCCTTCCTGAAATCTATTTCTGCACATGAGCAGGAGTTGGGCAAGGATAGAATTCACTCATCTTTATATCCTTCCACAAATGCCAGTTTAGTAAGCACTCATTATTTGTGTTATTCATCCCTCTGTGAATCACTAGAAGTGCGTAGTAATCATTAGCTTTGACAAATCTAGGGTGTCTCTCTCTTCTGTCCCAGATAAATCAGTAAACTTCCTTCTTCCAGCACCAACTCCTTGGACACCTCAAACAAATGTGTTTCAAAATGAACTTATCTTTCCCTTAAACTAAACCTATGGTACCTCTTAACTTCTTTATTTCCATTGATGGCACCACTAACTTCCAACCTAGATTTAGAACCTCTGTTATTTAAAGTCATCACAAACTTTTCATTTTCCTTCTCTGTACAGAGTTACCAAGTCTTATTGATTTTACCTCTACAGCAGCTGTTGTATCAGTCCGTTCTCTACTCCACATGTCATACTCTGGTTCAGCTACTCATCACCACCTACATAGGCTAATGTAATTGTTTTGCTGAAGTCTCTCTTTTTTCCAATATATCAAAATAATCCTGGACGTAGGATTTAGAACTGGAAGAAACTGTAAAAGATCATCTAGTCTACTACCCTCATTTTACGGATAAAGAGACTGAAGTCTCATTGAAGTTAAGTGACTGATTTCTAATCTGCATCCTTTGATTCCACATCCAGACTGTGTAATGACTTCAAATCAAAAGTCCTGAAAGGGGATTTTTTTTTTTCATCAGGGAATGGAGAATTCTGGTAGATATTTTCTATAGCTATGTAAAAATGCCCTTTGCGTCTTATTTACTTTTATTCTATGGAGGAATGTTCTTAGAGTTAATAGGCCAGCCTCCTGTGACCATGCTTTACAAAACTAAATGTGAGAGGATGTCATTGTTTTTCATGTTGTATTCTTTTGGTAAAATACGGTAAACTTTTCTTTTTTTTCAGTGTGCTTCTGTTTCTTTGATTGAAATGAGAGCTTCTCATTGAGCTAATATACTAATTTCTCAGGGTTATATTAGTCTTCTATTCAATTTTTTGCTAATATATTTATGTCTTTCCGTAAATACATTTATGCCATTGTGCTGCACAGACATGCATAACCGTGATTTTTCAGGATGGGGACAAATGAATAATCATTCTCCATTAGACATTGGACCCAAAGAAGCATAGGTGTCACTTAAGAAAGACCAGTCCAGTAATGAGACTGTAGTGTGGCATGGAAGAAATACATTGCTTGATGGTGAATGATAAATGTCTTCACAACCTGTGAAGGAATTTGCCAGGCAAGGTGTTTCCATTAAAACTAAGAAATGTTAGAAAAGTAACTTTTTCTTCATTCCTTTTTGAAAAACTTAAAAAAAAACCAAACCAGTTCTCTAAAGAGAAGTTTCTTCTTTTCGAAAAATGTGCTACTCAGCATTACCAGGCCTCAAAAACCCAGAAAAAAATAGCCATGAGAAACAGATTAATCAGCTGAAAACTTGTCCAGTGTTTGATTTAAACCTAAGAACAAACTACTGGGAGAAGTGTTTTCCTTTCTGATCAAAACAGTTGAGAAAATTAGAAACATTAGAAACAATTGTACAAAAATGAAGTTTAGACCACTATCTAGCATTATATGGCACAGTAAACTTAAAATGTATGTATGTAAGATCTGGATATCAAATGTCATGTCACAAGAAAAAACGTAAGAAAGTAAAGATCAGGTGCCTTTCCCAGCTATGACTAAGAGAATTTTTAACCAAACATGGGATAGAGAAGTCACAAAAGATAAAATAGATGCATTTTTGCATGAATAAAATCAATGGTGAAGAGAGAACTGAAACAGAAATGGTAGAGTCAAAAATGTTTAGATGAAATATCACAGATAAAAATATGATTTCCAAAATATTTAGGGAACTATCACAAATACAAATTGGCATGGTATTTTTAAAAATTACTTATTTTAATCGATTACATGAAAACATTTCCTCAGTCATTAATAATTAAGAGACACAAATTAAAAAACAACTTTATGGTTTTATCTCTGTGCAAGCTGGTAAAGATGACTGTTAGTAGAGCTGTGAATTATTCCAATCTTTTTGAATTTCAGTTGGGCATTATGCAAGAATAGTGACTAAATGGTCGGTCCGTAGCTTTTGACCCAGTGATCTCACTGTTGATTATATACATCAAAGAAATCAGAGAGAAATTACAGTCCAAAATATTTATAGTCGCATGATTTGTGAAAAGAATACTAAATTTGACAGAAGATGACCTTCCGTTTGAAATGTAAACCCTGTGGCTAAATTAGTATGTGACTCTTATCTGGGCTTTAGTTTTTATCTCTAAAAAACTTACCTTCATTTTATCTCTAAAATGAAGGGTTGAGTTAGGTGAACTGTGTGGTTCCTTCCAGCTCTAAACTGATCATCTACAGTTTCTAAGTTCATACTTCTTTCCCACTTCCCCATGCTGACAAGGAAATGTTACCAATTAAAGGAATATTCTGGGTAATAATACTGTAGCACTACACAGTGACAGAGCTGCAAGGGATCTTAGAGAATATCTAATCTTTTTTTGTTACAGGCCCTGAGAGGTAACATTCACCTTGGAATTTTCAGTCAGAAGGCTTGGATTCAAGATTTCTGGCTCTGATTTTGGGAAAGTCACTTAACCTCAAATAGCCTCAATATTTCTAATCTGTAAGATGAGAGAGTTAGACTAAATGATCTCTAAGATCCTGTCAAGCTGAAAATCTTATGCTATGCACAAGATAAAGCAAATACTGTCAAAGCCAAGACCAGAATCCAGGAATCTTTCAACAGTCTCCAGTACTTTTTCACATGACCATGATTCCTTGTCACCATTCAAAGTTTTCTTATTTGTTAATGGGAAATACTTCAATAATTCAGTAAATTTGTGATGTCAGTGATGGAAGAGATTTCAACACATTTTATTATTTTAATTCATTGCAGTTACTTGTATTCTCACAAAAGGCATCCATAGTTGATTCAGTGCAAGCTTTCCCTTAAATTTTGTAACATTGGGTAGGTACTCTGGCACTCAAACTTTCCGTGGATCCCATCTTGTGAGCCTTCCTCTTCTTCGATCATGTACCTCATATACTTTTTATACTATTACGTGGAATTGTTAGAAATACCATACAACTTATTATAACACTATTACTTTATCACCTTTCTGGTTGTCTACAGTTTTGATTCTCTGTAGATTATCGTGTTCCTTGATTTGTAACTATGTAATATGACTAGAAGGGTAATGGTACAAAAAGATGAACATTGGTATCCATCTATGATAATGGATATATAACCTCCTAATTTATTTGTTTTATAAGGTCATTGGATTTCTATGTGTGTGGCAAAATATAATAGAAATTTTTTTGTACTTAAATTTGACCTGTGTATCATTTTATAATTATTGCCTATGTGTTATAATCTGATTTGTGGGGTTTTTATATAGTATAATGCTGGCATACAGTAAGTATTCAACAACTGTTCTTTGTGATTTTGAGGAAAGTATAAATAATTATCTCCCAGCTCTTAAAGCCCCTTCAGACATTTACAAAATCCAAAAACTTGGATTGATTTGAGAAGTCAAATACCAGGTTTGAAATGTCAGTTGACTGGGAAAAAAACAAATTAAATATGTTTATTAATTTTCATGCTTTGCCATTTCCCTTTTTCTTTATGTGCAAAATTTAGCCTTAATTTTCTTAATCTCTTGGTTGTAGTGAATTATTTTGTAATATAGTAGATGGTTACTCTTTGGAGCCTGAATAGCATTCAAAAATCTATATTTGTGGTTTTTATGTACAAATTATGTAAAAGCAACCACTTTTCAGCCTTTATGAGCTTTTATATATCTATATGCATTATACTGTGATACACTTTAAAAAATATCCATGTGTAAGTATCCTAGGACATTTCAGTGACCAATTAAGCATTTATCTCTCTAAGTAATGTTAAAGACTTTTACCTTGCCCCATCGCTTATGAAAAGAGGATGTCTGTTCAAAGTTTGTACAAAGATTAATGAACTTTTCCATCTTGAAAGCATGGGGACTTACCTTGAATGTATCAACCATCATTTGTATAAAACTGAAATCCTATGGAGCAGTGGTGATACTTTAAATATGGTGGCCTGACATGAAGGTTCATCTAAACGTCATTTGGTGTAAGGGTGATCTGGCTTCTTGTAAGCATAGAATTATTTGAAACATATCTATATCTATATGAAACATATAGATCCTCAGAGGACCCTGGAGATCTCTGTAACTGCCTTCATATTCTGGGGTGCAATCTTAAAAATCTACTCCCTTTCCAGTTTTACTTCAGCTGTTACTCTAGTTTACAAGAATTAAAAGTTAACAGAAGTTCAAAGATGGACAGCCTGAGTTTTTGCATATCCATGAAATACTAAAAGACTTTGAGGAAAGAATAGTAAATTGGGTAGATTTCTGTCATATTAGATACAAGTTCCTAGAGCATTGGTTGGATTCCCCACGAGAGGGGATCTCATTTGATACAATGGCATGACTGGGTTTTCATTTGTACTGGTGAAATTCATGTTGTCTTTCGATCTCTAGTGTCCCTGTTAAGTGCTTTGCACAGGGTAATGCAATAAATGCTTTTTGGATTGGATTGGAAGGATTAGCAATATCAATGGGATCATAAATCCTTTGAAGTATCTGAGTTTATGCAAAGTAAAGAGTAGAATAAGTAATACCCAACTAGGGATGTATGTAAAAGAAACCGCCTAGGATGAATTGGGGCTTACCCCAATTTAGAAGCATACAATAATAGATTTAGAGTTAGAACTAACTTTATTTTAGAGATACAGAAAATTAAATGTTTAGCCCAGGGTCACAAAATATTTAGAGTATATTGAAATTTGAATTCAGGTTATCTGATGCCAAGTTCTCTAGATCTAAACTACATCCCATGGTTCTAATAGTCTGGAGTCTGTGCCACCACAAATGATGCTTATTCACCCACCTCAAAAGAGGATGGTACTGTCACCCCAAATAACATTGACAGTTGAAGATTAACTCACATGGGCATGCTGAACTCTCATTCTTCCATTCCATAATTCTAGCATCACTATCTTGATTTCAGGCAGGCTTTTGGTGTTTTACCTACATTTCTATTTAATTACTTAGCTAACTAATTGACCTAGTTTTCTCTACCCATATTGGGAGTTTTTCTCATCACTCAAAAACAGAATAAGAAGACTATCACCTATTTTCCTCCCCAAATTCACAAAAGACAAATTATATCAGAAAGAGAACATGTTATAAGGTGCAATCGTGTTTAGTGTGTATTCTCTATGGATCAGGTACAGATATGCCTGTAAGTTACTTTGAAGATCTGCCTCCAGGGTATGACTGTGCTTGATTTGATTCCAGGATATAACTGGATGCTCAGAAGTCTGACTGATTTTTGGCTCCATGAGAATTGTCTTATTTATAGCTGACCTATTCTTTAATTTAGTCTAATAAGCTATTTGTTAGGATACAAAAGTATTAGAAACAAGAATGGAAAATAAGTCTTTTCTTGTGCTTGGCATCAGTCACTTCCATGTTCAAATACCACATTCAGTGTTAGCACTTTAAGAATGATACAGACATACTAAAGAGCATTTAAAGAAATGAAACAAATGATATGGTTACATTTTCTAGAATGATTTCTTTTCAGTTTTCATTATATTCCATTTAAATGTGTGCCTTCTGGTTGTAAAATAGTGCCTGTAATAAATATTTTAAAAGTTAGGACTGGTTAGTTTTAGGGGAAGACTCAGTTTAATAATTTAATATATTTATCTGGTGATTATTTAGGAGTTGATTATGTAGTTCATACTAAATTTTTTTCTTGCTGCCTACGTTTGGCTATTTCTCTGGTCATCAGCACTTTGACCAAAGGATGCTTGAGAGGAATTGAGAGAAATGAGACAGTCTAATTCAGGCAGAGGCTGGATAACCACTTGTAAGGATTTTTTTCTATAGTTCCCACTTTAAAATTTGGTTTATATTATAAAATTTACCCTATATATTGATTAAAATATATTTTATTATATTGTTTTCTCATCAAACACATTTTCCAATATCCCTTCTCTTTCTCATCTTTAGAATTTATCCTTTATTTAAAAAAAAAAAAAGAGGGGATAGTTCAAAACTAATTAAGATATCAACAACTAAGATATAAAAAAAAATTCAGTGTCCCACACCGATAATCTCCCCCATTTATATTTTTAAACTCCTAAACTTAAACTGTGTCCCAAAGATACAGATTTTCTCCCCAACCCCAAAACTAAGTGGTTCTTGACCTGATTAGATTACTACTATTCCATAATTCTATGATTGTTGTTAATTATTCATACTTTTAGCTTTGTTTTTTTAAGTCTTGGGGTACGGGTTAAAACCTTTGCTTAATTTTTTTAAAAACTAATTTTATTTTTCCTTAATGTTAAGAGAAACATTACTGAATTTAGAGTCTGAAGCCCTGGAATCTCCCAAATCCAAGATCTCTTACTTTGCTTTGTTATATTTGAATTACTCTGCAGTTTCTACCTCCCTTGGAACTTAATTTCCTCATTTGTAAGATGAGGATAACAATACCCACTATGTATTAAGTCTAGCTGTTGGGAGAATCAGAAGAGGATGTATGTGTACAATGTTTTACAAACCTTCAAGCACTATGTGCTATTCGTGGGATCTGTGCCTTGTGATCCGTAGATAATTAAAAGCTGATAACGATTCTGGGGTTATTTGAAGGAAATCTTTTTCACTTGACGCAAGGAGACCTTTAACTGGAGAGAATTTCCTCATGGAAACACCCATCCTCTTTAAAAAATAGGTGGTGAAATTCTCCTTTTGAAAGAAAGACGTTGAAAAGCGCTTTGTAAATTTTGACCAAAGCCTGTGAGTATCTTCACCTCAACATCTGAGCACCTTGGTGGGCTTTAATTTTCTGCTGTATGCAGGTATATTTTCTAGAAAGATTTACTTCCTGTTACTTCTCATGGCCTGTCCTTTTTCCTCTTTTCTTTCACCCCGACCCCCGAAGTTTTAGGCAGGAATAGTCCAGGCAATCCCAAATGTGTAAACAACCTCCACCTGTCAAACTACATCCCTTCCTTTCCGTCAGTTTTGCTGCAGGACCTGCCTCCTTCAAAAAGCTTTTCCAAGTAGTAGTGTCAGGTCCATGAAATATCCTTGCACTCCAGTGAACTCTGGAAATTAATAGAGAATGCAAATAGAATGGTGTTTCATTTGTCATGATTTCGGGTAGAATATGGAGAAACCACGTTCTCTGCATTTAAAAGTTGGAGCCTTGCACTGTTACCCACAGAAGCATCAGGCTTTCTTTGGTGGGGGAGTAATGGGTCCCTGGTTTTAATGCACATTAGACCAACATATGAAGGATTCATATCTTACTTGAAAATCTGCTTTGAAAGTTCCTCTGTAGGATCCAAAGATTATGTGACTTATTTTTGACATAAGGTTTTGTATATACATGTGCTGTAAGAATAATAACAATAACTGACATTTGGTGTTTGAAGCTTGGAAAAGTGCTATATATATATATAAAATCCCATTTGACTCTTACGAACATCTTGTGAGGTAGATCGGATCCCCAAACCTTGGAAAGAAAGGGACCTCTAATCAAGTTCAAGTTCAGACTGAACAAGAATCTTTTCAATATATTCAGTCAAGTGATCATCACTTGTTAGTTTGAGGTAAAGTTCATGAGACTAGGAGGCAGCCTTTATATATGTTTCTAAAAGTATTCGGTACAATTTTAGAGGGTGGTAGTTGTAGTCAGTTTTCAGTTCAGGTAACAATAGAGAGGACCAAGTTGGGGGAAGAGATAGGGAATGGAGAAATAAGCATTTATGTGTAGCATCTACCACCATGCCAAGCAATTTTGTATATATTATTTCATTTGGGCTTCACAACACAGCTAGTAAGTGTCAGGTCAAATTTGAATTTGGGTCTCTGACTAATGGATCAGTTTTTTACTCACAGAACTCCCCAACCCACCCCATCTTACTTCTTTTTACTACTTACCCTCTTTGGAAGGGCCCTGTTTTATCTAGAGCAGGGTTCTTATTTTTGTGTGTGTATAATGACCTCTTTTGATGTGCTGGTGAAGCCTATAGATCATTTCTCAAAATGTCTTTAAATACAAAAAAAGCAAGTAGGATTTCAAAGGAAACCAAAGTTTAGTAAAAATAAAGGTTTTTTTTTTTCCCATTCATGTTCACTGACCCTCCAAAATCCTTTCATCTTTAAGAGGTCTTTGCATCCTTATGGATTCCTGACATAGAGATTAGTCTCATTCATTTAAATGCCTGATCTTCTTCTTGTAACTCCCTAAATAATCATTTAACTTGCTAAGCATACATTATTATAAATTGGGTCCTTGAATGACATGGTACTAGATGAATTTCTAAAGTTCCTTCTCCAGTGAAACTATGTGATTCCCAAATACCTTATTTTAGCAGTATCAGTTGTAACCATGAATAGTGTCATTAGTGAAGCAAATTAGTATAGCAGCTTAATGCTATTAATACAGTAAAAGGTCATCTTACCACTAAGACTTTAGTAAATGAGGTCCAGAAACTCATTCAGTTTTCAGGACTTGGTTCTGCCTAGTCCTTAGCATTTCATTTTCACCTTCAGTTTAAGGGCCTAATACACATATTCCATATGACAGCTCCTGTGGAAACTATAATTTGAATTTCAAGACAGACCCTAATCATAATTCTGTTTTATTAGAATGTTTTTACTTATAATTAACTTGTGGTCTCAAACCAGTATGGTACATTTCAGTGAGTTTCATCTTTTGAAAATCTCACTTAATTCAAGCCTGAATGGATTTTATCAAACATTTTAAGGAGACATTTCCACTCCTTTCTCCAACGTTGAAAAATTGCTTCAAGGGATTTGAAGTGAAAGTGTCATTTTTCAATTGACAAATTTAATAAATGCTTCCCAGGAAGAATGACTGGCAACTGCCCAACCAGATGTGTCCATTATCAAATTCAAGAGGAGATCAAAATCATTAAACCTTAATGAAGGCTTATACTAATTCTGATTAGTTTTGAAATACAGACATCCATGTGTCCAAAGGCAGTAAGGTTGCTACTGTTTCTCAGATTCATACTTTTCCATGAATTATAATTCTTACCGTCAGTCATCATCATTTGTCAAATGCCCCCAGGGTGTGGAACATTAAATTATGGCCTATAAAAGCCTACCTGTCATGTGTATCCCCTCATATTTGGGAAAAGATTCCATAGAGCTTCATTTGAGGGAGGGAAGGATCTAGAGACTCAAGTTTCCAACCCTAAGGCTGGGAAGAGAAGCAAGACAAGTCCCATTTTATTCTATGAAAAGTGAGTATTAGGATCGTTACACTTCTGTCCAGAAACAATTGCTTGTCCTTCAGCTTGAAGTTTGTGTGATTATGTATTTAGTCACACTGAGAGCTCTGGAAACATAGACAGTTGTCATAGGGTAGGGCTGAACTGCTATCTAGTTGATAAAACAGTAAGTTTTATAGGGTAGTTGTTGTTGCCAAAAAGGTCCTCCTAGCCGTATTCTTCTTATTTAAAAGGGAAAATTCTTAAAAGAGGATCTAAGTTATTACAGAATGGTTCTAGTTGAATCTATAAGTTCCTTGAAAGGAGAGGCGTTCAATCTTGTTTTTGCATTCACCGTGCCTAACATATATTAAGCACATAATAAATACTTGTTGATTGACTAACACAGGTCCCCAGGTACGTCGTTGCCAGTAGCCATTTTTGTTTCCCATCCTTAAGAAGTTACAGATAAGTTTATTAGAAGCAGATTGTAAATTTAATTCTCCTTACTTTGCTTAGTCTGTACTTACTATAGAAAGCAAACAGTTTTCTAGGGAAAAATTATTTTCGGAAAGTTTCAATTTTTTTGAAGAGGCTGATGTTCTGCTTTAGATTTGTTTGGATATTTTAGAAGGATTACAAATTTGAGAGATACACATTTGTATACCCATATGAAACTGGATAAACTAATGGTTAAACATTTTATTACCATTCCTTATGGTCATTGTAATTCCTCTTTTTAAAATGTAGATCATTCTATTCTAATGGAATTACAAACTCGATTTAATTCATTTTGATTAAGATCAACAAATATTTATTATGCATTTACTCTATATGAGGCACTGAGGATGTCAAGATGCATATAATAATCCTTACTATCAAGAAACAACATTCCTGCATATGTGTATAAGATTTTATGTGTATGTACATACACATATGAAGCTATCATACGAGAGTAAGTCTAATAATAAATGCTCAAAGGAGAGAGTCACGCCAAAAAGTTATGAACAATTGCTTTGATTTTTTAATAGAAATAATAAATTCTTGGAGGAGGATATAGCAATACCTGATTTGGGTCTTAATAAAAGGGAAGGACTTAAGAAAGTGTGGGGAGGAGGATAAGTTCATTCCAGGTATAAGGGAGACTATACACAATGTTATGGAGATGGGAAGGAGGCAAAAGAGTAATGTTGATTGAAGAGTAGTCTAAAGTAGCTGAAAAGTAAAGTATATAAAGGGGAGTAATAGGAGATGAAAAATAGATTGACAATATATTGTGTAGGACTTTGGTTTCTAGGAGTAGAAGTTGACCCTTAATTCAGTAAGCATTAGGAAGCTACTGAATGTTTTGTTTTCTTTTCTTTTGCATAAAATCAAAGTGGAGAATTAAGGAGACTACTTGAATGATGGTGTGAAGGATGAATAGGAAAGAGGAGATAGAAAAATCAGATAGGAGCTGCAGAAATCTAGACTGGATGAGATGAAAGATAATGCTGTTTGTAGAGGGTATGGACATGAGGGAGGGAGTGGAGAGAAACTGTAGAAGTAGAATCTATTGGATTTGGCAGCTATGAAGGAAGAGCAAAACTGGTTCAGAGGTTTTGAGTCTGGATAGCTTCTGGGATGGTGGTGCTATCTAAAGAAATGGAGAAGTTAGTGAGAGGGATATTTTGAAGTCAAGGAGAGAGGGAGTAATCAATAAAAAAAGCACATGCTTCTGTAATCTAGAGGGATGAGGCCTCCCCTAAAAGCCATTGGATTTGCCAATGAAAAGGTTATTAATGACATTTAGAGAAGTAGTTTTCTGAGGGGTGGAGATTTCCGGAGTTTGAGAATTAAGTGAGTGATAAGGAAGTGGGGACAGGGTTTACAGATTAGTAATTCTGTTTTCTCCAAAGGGGGTGGGTAAGATGACCGTGAGAGAGGGAGAATAATACCTTAAAGAGTAGTAGGGTCAAGGGAAAATTTTGTATTTTTTCAAAGAATGAGAATTCTTCTGCACATTTGTTTGCAGTCTTGGGGAAAGAAGTATTTTGAGGTGGAGAGAAATATATGAAAGAGAGTGGTAAATATGGTGTACTCTGTGGGGAAAATGGAGGGGATGGGGCATAGGGTATTTAGACAAGAGTTCAGCTTCTCTTAGGGAAGGTATATTTATTTCTCTGAGTTTTTCGGTTCAAAAGTAAAAATTATTTCAGTCTTGCTGTTATCATTGTTAAGAAAAATTCTTATTTGAGTTTGCATTATGTGTTAGAGATAGCTCTACACGTATTAATAGCTGATGTGTCAATACTAGAGTTTATAGTATTTAGTATTATGTAATACTTTACAGTTTGAAAAGTGAGTTTATTATTTCATTTGTATTAGAGGTAAAGTTTTTGCCCCTAATGGATATGTGGTTTGGAACCAGATATTAAAAAAAAACACATTTAATAGCACTGGAGAAGTTAAAGCCTGTATTTGCACACACATATGTATGTTACTACATTGTACTACACCATGACTACTAGTCATTGATTGGGGGGAGGGGCAGGTAAATATGAATAGCACTCTAAGTAGCAGGGTAGAGTTGGACTTGGGTTCAGGAAAGATTCCAGTTCCAGTCTTGCCTTTAACACTTGGTAATTGTTTGAAGTGGGCAGCGAGGTTGGATAGAGCCCTGGGCTTGGAATCAGGAAGATTCATCTTCATGAGTTCAAATTCAGCCTCAGATGCTTACTGGCTGTGTGACTCTGGGCAAGTCACTTAACCCTGTTTGCCTCAGTTTCTTCGTTTATAAAATGAGCTGGAGAAGGAAATGGCAAAGCACTCCAGTATCTCTGCCAAGAAAAGCCCGCAGGGGGCATGAAGAGTTGGACATGACTGAAATGACTTAATGACTTAACAATTATATGAAGTCTCCCAACCTCCGTGTTCCCTACCTGTAAAATAAAGGTAATAATCTCTCTGCTCCTTACCTTTCAAGGCTTTTGTGAGAATCGAATGAAATTATGTTTGTAAAAGCACTTTGGTATGAATTGAACTAATTTTTAAATATTAGAAACATATTTACATACACATGCATGTACTTACACAGCTATGTATTCATTTATAGAGGAAGGCAAATGGAGTAGTGTGACTGACCAGAAATCTAGACTGACCAGAAATCTAGAAATTCTAGGATTAAATCATCCTACCAGTATGTTTTGTTTGCTTTCTTTTTTTTCTTGTTTTATTCCCCAAATTCCCTTCCAAATGGTGTGGTGATAAATACTGTTCTGATAGTAAAAACACCTTTTCTGATGTTGTATTATATATAAGAGAACAACTGCAATATGAGACTTGACAGTTTCCTTGAGATTCTCATCTCAGCTAAAGGAGTCTCCCGGAGAAAATTCTTCAGCTTTAATGCTACAGTTTAGAAAAGGAAGTCAGTCATTTCCTTCCTAATTTTCCAGGCCAAAAATTGTTATTACTGGTTCTTTTTTTAATTCCGGCATTTTCTTGGGGTCATTAAGTCATATTTTGTAGGGGCAGGGGGAGAGTTGCCCTATACTTCATAGTTAGAATGGTGTTTAAATTAAAGTTCTTTAGGAAGGAGAGGCAGTGGGAGAATACTCCATTTTAGGAATTTATGCTTCTCTACAAGGAGAAAGTACTAATAAATCCTGTAAGGGATATACATTCTGTCTCTTTATATCAACTTCTATCTAATTTCAAAGACTGGTTTGTGAAAGTTTTGAAAGCTTTCTATTTATTAATTTTTAAAACCTTGATTGGTTATCAAAACATGCCAAAGTCAGTTCAAAAATAGTTATTAAGCACATACTATAGGCTAGGGGGTATGCTATGTGAATATTTCCTGATGCTTCTTGAGAGTAAGGGCTGTATTGTCCATCATATTTGTATTCCTAACACATCACAGTTTCTGAAAGATAACACTAAATAAGCGAATAAACAGAATAAATACATTTGATTCATGTTATACAACTCAGAATGTTATTCACCAAAACTAAACAGTTACCCTTTTGAATTTGTGAGGGCAGTCATCTAACTTAACCTCTCTGGCTGTGGTTTAATGCTTGTTCCTTTGCATAGGGCTTTATTGGCTCAGAGGTTTTCTGGTTTCATTGAAGGAGGGAAGATGAGGTCAGGGTTTGGGGCAGAGGAGAGGAAGAGTGTTGTGTTAGTATCACAGAGAAGGGAGTGACCAACAGATATGCATGTTGCTTGTGATCAAGGAAGACAAGTAGTTCATTAATGACCTTCAGGAAATCCATTTCTCAGAATGTTAGGAAAAGAAGCCAGATGGCAGAAGGTTCAGGATTTGGGGTGTGCATGCAGGAGCCTGCTGCAGATCAAATGTTTTCAATTGACAGAGATGTTGCTCCTGAGGAAGACTAAGGGTACATGTATATGGTGATTTTGGTGTGTGTATATGAAAGAATGGTGTTTCAGTATGATTTTTGTTGGATAGGGAAGAGAAATATGATACTATTCTCTTTGTATGAGTACTCATCATTATTAAAAGATGCTTAAACTATTGAATTAAGTAAAAGCGAAAATATTTTGACCCTCACTCATGTAACAACAATACCAAGATACTGTTTTAAAATCATCTTATGGAAAACAAATAGCATGACATGAAAACCAAAGTTTGATAGGATTATTCTCCCTCTTCTCCACCAAGTTTTCTGCTTTTGCTTAGCTAGCAATAACTTCCCTGATGCTTTACTCATGTTATTTAAGAAAGAAGTCTTATTTAGAAAATTTCAAAATGTATTTTCTCTTTGGTATTTAACTTATTGCTAGCATAGATGTAATGGCAACTTGATAATGAGTTTAACAGTACAATGTAAAAGATGATTGCTTTCATTAAGATTTATTTTATGTCATAAAGACTTTTTTGCAAATTATTTTACAAAATCCTCATTCTTTTCACAGTGTTGCTGGTGTGTAATGCAGCTTTGTTTCACTATCTATACAAAAGTGAGCTTCAAGGAGATGACTAATAAATTGAATGTTATGAACTAGAAGAGATCATAGATATATCAAATATTCTGTTGTGATTTGAGATTTAACCAGGAAAACTGATCCAGTAGTTTGGGACAGCAAGTAATTCAATGAAGAATATTGTGAAATCATTTTGAGCCCCTGTCCCCAAGTTTTGTCTAATTTATAGGGATAGAAACATGTTACTTCATGGGAGAAGGGGTGAAAACTCCCTCTACCAAATCAAGTTGGCACTTTCTGTACAAATTAAGGTGTTGTTACATGAGTGAGGGTCAAAATATTTTCGCTTTTACTTAATTCAATAGTTTAAGCGTCTTTTAATAGTGATGAGTACTCATACGAAGAGAAGGAGTTAAGAGACTCAAAATAGTGGGAGGTGAAGTTGACCACTATGAAGGGAAGTTGGTTACTGTGAAGTGAAGTTGGTCACTGAATCATTATGTGGATATGAAGCCAGGTCTTCCTGATTTGTTCCTGTGGCCAGCTTTCTATTCATCACAATGTACTGTTTCATCTAATTTATATAGCTATTAGAGTTCTGTTCAGCATTTTGCCAACCTTTAGGAAGGAGCTTAAGTCAGTTTATCTACTTCAGAATAGAACAACTGAATCAGCCTTGCCAGGGCTTTGTTTGGTGTCATTCCAAGACTTCTAGATATTCCTGGGTTGATTCATTGACTTACTAAAGTCAGTAGAAAATTTCATATGGGTAGACATCCACAAAATAAAAGAAAATACTTATGTTTAGTACTAAATATTAGCAATGAAGTCTTTGAATGTCCATAAATTTAGTTTAAATATATTGAGAAGAACATACAGCAATTTGGAAATAATAAAAATAGCTAACATTTACATAGTATTAAAATTTTGCAAAGCACAGTGTAAATATCTTGTTTTATCCTTACAAGAACCATGGGGGGTAGGTACAGTTATTATTTCCATTTTACAAATGAGGGAACTGAGGCAAATGCGAAGTTTAATAAAGTGACATGCTGAGGGCCATACAGCTAATAAGTACCTAAGCTGGGATTTGAACTCAGGTGTTCCTGACCTACAGGTTGAGTACTGTGTACATGGCTCCACCAAGCTCCCTCAAATAAATTGGGGAGGGTATGCTTTTATATCACTAGTTACAGAATCATGATGAACAATGAAATTAAAGCAGGAAAATTATTACATAGCTAATTAGTCAGACAGCAGGAAAACAGGAAAGTACAGAATCTCATTAATTTTTGAACTTTTTGTAGCACACCTAACAGTACAGAATTACTATAAGTATTCATAGCGTAGCTTTAGGATAAAGCTGAATCCTAGAAATTATAAGAAAAGAAAAAATTTCAACGTCTTCGTTTTACCTATAATTAAACTGAGATGCAAGTAGAATGGGTTATTCTAAGATTTTGTGGTAAGTAGATGATAACATTACGCAGAACAGGTCTTGAAGTCTACTGATTAGATCTCAATAGTTACTAGAAAAGAGAACTTTCAGCAAAATCTTTTAAACTATCAGGTACCATATGCACAGCATTATCAATAATGCAACAAATCATTGTAATGTCACCAAGTTTTATTGTTTTGTAATTTACAAACTATGTATCATTTATTTTTCTATGTTGCACAAAGCAAATGAACTGACACCAATAAAAATATCTTAGATTTAGATAATGTTTCTACATACTTATTTTATTTTGTATTATCACCTCCATCCTTAATTCAGCTTTATCTTATCCCTTCCTATACCATATACCTCTAGCTAAACCACACTGCTTAACATTTCCACAAAGCATCCCATGCTTCCTCACCTCTTTGTCTTTACTCACACTATTTCTGATCCCTGGAATGCCCTTCCACTTTCTACCATATGGAATCCAGGCTGTTCTTGAAGACTCGTCTCAGATGTATTCTCCATGATACTTTCCCTGATGTTATCATCTTGGAGAGATATTTATCATAACACCTTCTTTATATTGCCTTGCATGTGCATATGTATGTAGAGATACACATATATATTCTAACTTGTTTATAGTTATTTATGAATATGTCTTTGTTTCTCTTTTTTTATGCCTCCTCATCCCCATACCTACCCTATCTCACAGCCTTAACTCACTATTAGGTACTAAATGAATATTTGCTAAATGCATGAATGATTTAGCAGTCTGCTGTTTTGTGATATGCTTCAAGATGGAAGGTCTGGAAAGTGCATAATGGAAAAAGAGAGTATAAAAAGCATATATGTTTATATGATATTTTAACATGCGTATATTATACTCATAATTGAATTTACCAGTAAAAAAATAGTATTTGAAGAAAACTTAACAAGTTAGATCTTACCACTGGCAGAACACTCTTACAGTCTTACCCTTTGACCAACAACCCCGCACATTTCCACAGAGCTGAAGTTGGTAGAGAAATAGATTTATTTTTCTACTGCTTTCATTAATATCTTGTAATTGTTGCTGTAAAGGGGAACAGAGCCGGCACAGCAAAGTGGAAGGAAAAACACAAAGCTTTAAAAGATGCTATAAGAATGAAAGAATAGACATAAACGGGAAAATGCGGGAAGAAAAGTATGGGAGCATAAACAATGAAACTTTGGATTTTGAAAATACATGTTGAAGAGCTCTAAATAAATGAAAGATTTTTCTGCCACGTTAAAGTCTATCTTCAACTTAAACACTTTTCCTCCAAACTAGAAAATCAGTTTTACGCTTATGATGATGATGATGATGGTAAGTTATTAGTGCTTATTAGCACCCTGTATCAGTTTTTAGTAACTCTGGTATAAAAGATAGTTATTAACAAATTTCTTAGTCGTTAAAGTGATTTACTTCCACTTCATTCCATTAAAATTCTATTCTGATGGTTGATTCTGAGGTGAAGGTGACGAGATTTTTCAGTCAGTCATTTAGTAAGCACCTAATACATGATGGACTAGGTGCTTGGGCTGGTACATTGGATAGAGTGCTGAATCTGGGAGTCAGGAAAATCTAAGATCAGATCCTGCTTTAGACACTTACTAGCTGTGTGACCTTGGGCAAGTCACTTAACCTCTGCATGTCTCAGGTTCCTTATCTGTCAAATGAGGATACTAATAGCATCTACTGTCTGTAAGGGTTGTTGTGAGGCTAAGATGAGATAATGTTGTAAAGCACTTTGAGAACCTTAAAAGCCCTGTGTAAATGCTGTTACTGTTATTGTCAATTATCATACAAAATTGAAAGTCTTTTCCTTTCAGAAGCTTGTATTTTAGTAAGGGTAGTTGGGGCCTACAACATATTGACTGATAAGCAAATATTGGATACATATGATGTAATACACTGGGATTTGGGGAGCTCTAAAAAGCTTAGGGACTCAGGAAAGTCCTCTTAGAAGTTACACTACTGGAGTACTAACTGTGCCAGGCCCTCCTCTAGAGGATACACTTTGGTACTGAAATGGCAACAAATATTGTATCTGTCCTGAGGACCAGTTTACCTAAGTTTAACATAGCTAATGCCTGGGATGTTGGTCACCAAGTAATAACTTTTTTAAATGGGAAGATAAAATCTCAAGAATTTTCAAGCTGTAATCTTCATATCTGAATGTCATGCAACACCGAAGAAAACAGATTTTTTTTGGAAACAATAATGACCTGCATGTATATAACATTTTAAAGTGTATGAAACATTTCCTCTCAATCAAAAATGGAGAAGTATGAATAGTGCTATCATGAATATTCCTATTTTGTATATGAGCAAAACTAAGTTTAAGAGAAATGCAGTGACTTCTCCAAGATCACAAAATTTGTAAATGTTGGAACTAGATTGTCAGCACAGGTCTCTTGACACTAAGTCCAGAATTATTCCACTTTAGGAAATGCTGCCTACTTTCCTCTATATTCATTTTATTTGAAATAACCATAATAGTAATGTCTCCCAGAAACTATCCACTCTCCCAAAACTATTCTCCCAAATTTCATGATGTAATATAAAGAGTTCTAGGATGAAAGACAAAGACCTTGCCTTCTTGTCTAAGATCTAGCCATGATTTTCTCTCTGACCTTGAAAAACTCAAGTTTCCTTTTCTTTACAAAATGAAAGGTTGAATTAAGAGATGACATGACATTCTATCATTCAGTAGAAAAAAAGCGGAATTTCCATACCATAAAGTGTTTCTTGTTCATGACTGCAGACTGTTTTTAAAACTCCTGACAACTTGTAAATGTCTGTTTCGGTCGTAAGACTTAACAATCAAGTTAGATTCCCAAGACAACCAAAGTGGGAGGACACTAAAGCACATGTGTTTTTGATACCAATATGAATGATTCGGTAGGGCAGTACGCTAGTGTCCATAAAGAGTTAACTGGACACTAAGGAATATAAGGAATATAAAAACACTCAGAAGAATATAATACATCCATGTGTTTTTATATAGATATGGTGATACTCTTCTTTCTCCAAAGTGAAAATCATAGAGTGTGAGCAAGTCAACAGTAGATATGTACATATAAAAGAGTGTGAGCAAGTCAACAGTAGATATGTACATATAAACTTCAGAGAGAGTGCAAGGCCACGTTCCTAACCATCACATAGTTTGGTTCTAACTTGTTTCCACTTTTAATACTGATATTTTGTTAAAATAATAGGAGTACTGAATATGAGTTTGAATGATTTTCCAAGGGAACAGTGTAAAGGTGTGTTAGCTGTATACAGCTGAATCTATTAGGAGTCTTCTCCTAGACCATGGTGGGTAGGGGATCCCTATGAGAAACTACTCTGCCTCTGGCTTAAAGATTTAAGAAAGTTTGGCTATAAAAATGTCCAGATTAAAGGTAAAAGACATCAAGCTAATGAAATTAAGTTGATTTTAATTAAAGTGAGTTTGGCTGTAATGACATTTTCAATCCTTTAGGCCAGTGGTTCTCAAAGATTTCCTTTCAAGTTGGGGGAAGGATTTGAAATTAGAGTGATGTCAAAGTACCAGTGTGAGGAGGGGAAAGAGAGGTTGTAGTAACCTTTGGTGTGAGATCTCCACCTTTTGCCTAGAGGCCATTTGAATGCTGGGAAGCCACTGTGAGTCATAACCCATAAGTTTTTCAAACTTACACTTCAAATCCTTAGTGATTGGGGATGGAGGTAGGGAGGGGTATGAAACCTGTACCCAGTGGCTGTGGTTCTTTATTGACCAAGTCATGATCCATTCTAGACTAACATGGGCAAATCCTTGCCACTTCTGAGGCACTATAGATCATCCCAAGTACTGCAGATGGTATTGTATAAATTCTTGATGATGGTGGTGATAATGACAAAGCACCATGAATCAAGGATTCCTGACATTGCAACTGCATGAAGATTACGCTGCTTCCTGACCTCTTCTCCCATGTGTATGATGGAGAAAAACAATGAGCCTCATTGTTCTCCTTCTCTAATCCTTTATGACTTTTCTTAATTGTTCTTGTATCAGAAACAAGGTACGTGATAACTACCCTGATAAAGGGGCAAATTGTTGATTTTTGTCGCCCTCACCCATATCTGTAAAATTGCTGAGGTCTGTTTTTCTCTAAGTACTATATTTTTTTTTTATTGTGATAAGCAGTAAATGCACCAGAAAATGACCACTTTTAGTTCCTCATTATCACTAAGATTTAAAATATTCATTCTTTGGTATATTGCAGTTTTTTTCTGTGGATAATTTCTCTAAATTACACAAAGCCCTTCATGTGTTCTCCTGTATTCAAGAAAAAAAATACTCATAATTTAAGGAATGTATCTAAATTAATGGAGTTTAAATATACTATTTTGGATTTTTGTGGAATTAAAAAAATCTTCACTACATATTTGCAGATATTTTTGCTTCAGTGCAGCAGTGTTAAAATGAAAAGAGGACTGACTGGGCCTGGATTCAAATCCCAGCCTTATTACTTTCTTGGATGTGTGAATTTATCCAAATTATTCTTAATTTCCTCATTTATAAAATGGGGACAATAAAAAACAGGTACCACCTGCCTTACAGTATGGTTGTGAAAAAATAATTTTGGACAGTCTACAACACTGTATAAAAGCTAGCAATTGCATTTTTAAAATATTAGATGTGATCATCATTATTTAATGTGGAGAAAGCATTCTTCAAATCAGTCATTTCCGTACCAGTTCTCTGCAGTCATAGAGCTAATAATTCCTTACTTGCAAGAAATTTTTAGAGAACTGATTAAATGTACTGCACTTAGAATTTTAAAAACAACTGAACGGAAGTTCTCAACCTTGGAGTCCTAACCTCATGTGGGGTTGGGACAGGAAATTCTGAGTATTATAGAGGTGTTCTGAGCTCCCTGTAGAGTCACAGGACTAAATCAGTGTTTCACTTCCCTGAGGAAGAGTGAGTGAGAGAGAGAGAGAGAGAGTGTGTGTGTGTGTGTTCATCTTAAAAGTAGAGTTCCTTTCTTATACCCATAGCAGACATCTGAGTTAGAAAGAATACTAGTGATCTGAAAATTCCCTGTTGAGCATTAAAAAGGGAATGGAAAACATTCTCTTAGTGTTACACATGTTTTTTTCAGAATCCTCAAGATCATTTAGACATCTAAATTGAGTGAAACTTGAAGTTTTTATCAAAATTAATATTGAACTCTTTTAAGGCTCTTCTGATAAGAAGAAAAGACTTGCAATACTAGAAGAAATAACTACTGATTTCCCACAGTAACTCAAGAAAGAGTCTCTTTCCCTTCCTTTTCCCTTTCCCTCTCCTCCACCCCATCCTCCTTTACCCCTCCTCTCCCTTCCCCTCTGTTTTCCTGTCTCCTTTTCACCTTCCTTCTCTTCTCCTTCCACCTCACTCTTCCTTTCCTTTTTCTTTTTTTCACCTCTCCTTCCTTCCCCCTCTACTTCCTCTCCATCTTCTCTTTATCTTATCTTTTCCCTTTTCCTCTCTTCCTCTTCCCCTCCCCTCTTCCTTTCCTTCCCTTTTTTCCTTTTCTCTTTCTGTATGAGACTTTGGGGGCTTTCATGCCTCCTTATGAAGAATGAAGACACTATAATATTTTTTAAATGTCCTGATTAAAGTAAAAGACATTAAGCTAATGAAATTAAGCTGATTTTAATTAAGGTGAGTTTGGCTATAATGAAATTTTCAATCCTGGTTCTCAAAATATTTTGGTGTTGGGACTCCTATTATACTTTTCAAAATTATTGAGGAGTATCCCTCCAAGAACTTTTGTTTATGTGGGTTATACCTTTTGACATTTATGTATTAGAAATAAAAACATCTTAATAATATTATGAAAATATTTTGACCTCATGGACCTCCCAAAAGTCTCTCCAGAATCTCCAGATGCCCTGGAACCAAGTTTGGAGAACTGCTGCTCTATGCTAATCCTTTATCTTTGGGAACATAGAAATGTTTTTGAATTTTTAGTTCAATCTCTTAAAACAGTGGTGGTAGTTCTAGCTTCATTTTTTTCTTCCTTGTGATATTACATTATTAGTCTTATAACTTTTTCATTATAATATTCTGTAACTGAATTTTGGATTAAGAAATAGCTCTGTGCTTGAGCTATAGAGGATACTAATGTTCCTCCTCATGTAGTCACTACAGGACATAACATGGCATTTTTTAAAAGTTATTGCTAGACAGGCATTAGTGGATGAGGTCTTTTCTAAGGATCTGGTTATCATTTAGTGGAAAGACTTGGAGTTGGGGATATAAATTCAAGTCTTGGTTCTTCTTTCTGATTGTATGACTTCCATTGTCGTTTCAATTTCCCCATTTGTAAAATAAGGGAGGGTTAGACTAGATGATTTTGAAGTTCCCTTCTAGGTGTAAATCCTTTAATTATAAGTGTATTGTAGTGGTCAAATTGGGATCCTTAAAAACTAGTCATGTGATCTGATAACCCATAAGGAACTTTTAAGAAGACCTATATATTTTCTGTCCTTCATTTAAAAAAATTTTTTTCTGAGGCATCTTGAAAACAACTTTGCATTTAATTAATCTCAACATAATAAGAACCAGCATTTTAAATATAGATGAGCCAAGGAAATTAGGAGATTGGTTGCAAATAGCAGTGCCATATTCTTTACACAAATCACAGAATGGTAAGAGCTGGAAGGATCCTTAGAGAACATTTAATACAACCAGGTCATTTTTTTAAGATAAGGAAATTGGGACTCAGAGAGACATGAACTTTACTTACTTAAAGTCACACATTTAGTTAGAGGCAGAACTAGGATATTCTAACTGTGTCCAGTGTTCCCTCTTCTGTGTACTAGAATAGACCAACTAAGAAGTTCCCCAAACTGAAAGATAGAAAAGCAAATGGAAGACCTTTATCACTTTATTCTGTAGCCTAAGAAAAGATTGAATTGGTTATTGATTCCTGTGCAAGTTTCAGTGATAAGTTTAGAAGCAATAAAATAGCCAGGCACCAAGAGCTGCCTAGGTTAGTGTTTCCCCAAGTGTGTTTTCATAAGCTCCTTTGGATCCTCATAAACATTCTTGTCTTCATCCTCTTGAATTGAAATTAGCAGGTTCTCAAATGTTGATGTATGGGGGAGCAAAGATTGAAGCCTAAAATAGATGCTTTGATAAAAAAGGTTTAAGGACAGGAAGTTACATGGGATGATTTTGGAAGAAAACTTACTGTGAAAATCATATTTCTTGTTTGCTATCTTCTTTCCCTCTCCATAACACCCATCCCCCCAAAGAAACCTACCGCATTATATAAAGATTTCAGGTGATAGAAACATAGATTTAGAACTGAGAGCGCCCAAGAGATCCAACTCCCTCATTCTACAGATGAGGAAGTTGAGACACAAGAAAAGGTTAAGTGGCTTGCTCAGAGTCTAGGTCTTCCTGATTCCAAGTCTAGTGCTTTATTTGTTATAGAATACTGTTTTTCAGGGTTAAGTTGCCTTTTTTATGTGTGCAACCTAACTGTGCAATTCACCCATCCAAAAAATATTTATTGAATACCTGCTATGTTTAAATCTGTTTCTTTCATTAATTTATTTGATATACTAATAAGGAATTAATCAGGATATCTGTGCTGGAGCTTTCGTGATGAATGAACAGGATAATAAATTGTCCAGAGGGTTTGTTGTTGAGTTTTTCAGTCATGTGCAACTTTTTGTGGACCCTCTCTGGTGTTTTCTTAGAAAACATACTGGAATGGTTTGCCATTTCATTTTCCAGCTTATTTTTACCATTGAGGAAACTGAGGCAAACAAGATTAAGTAACTTGCCCAGATTCACACAGCTAATAAGTGTCTGAGGCTGAATTTGAACTTGGGTCTCAGTCCTGGTGCTCTATCTACTATACCACCTAGCTGTCCTGTCAAGAGGCTAGAGACCAAGTTTTGATAGTCTGAAGTTTCACTTATGGCTAGTTTATCTTACCCAGTCCACCATTAATTTCTTCAAGTCTCTTTGAATAGCTGGCATGAACTGGATTCTGAAACATTTTTCCATAAGCACCTCTGATTCAACACATAGTATTAAATGCTCAGGGTTTTTGTGGTGATTATACAATTTAGTCTCCACTTCAAAGTATGTGATTTGTTTTGCCCAAACCCATAATTATCAGTACTGCTGCCTCAATGAGAAAAAAAAAAAGACAACCACCTTATTAAGAAAGCAGCACTGAGTGACCTTGAGCAAATCATTCAGACTCTTTGATATTTAATCTCATAGGTCAATACCTAATCTACTTCCCAGCACCTTGTAAGGACCACTAAGTAAAAGGTTGTTGTTGTGTACGTCCTTCATTGCCAAAGAAGACCATGCCATCAGAGAAATGATGATATGACTTGCACTTGACTTTGTTTTGAGTGAAGGAGATCTGTGCAAGGTCACCAGCCTCACTTCTCTTCTGGAACCATCTCATATTCCTGGAGGGCATATATTATACCAAGTAGAATATCTGGAGACAGTGTCTGATAGATCTTAGGAATTACAGTTCCAGAGCTGAAGAGGCATTAGAGGTCATCTAGTCTAACCGTCTCTTTTATAGATGAGGTAACCGACCCAGATAGGTGGAATGATGCATGTAGGGTTGTAAGAAAAGTAAAAGTCACAGTAAACTGGGAATTCAAGCTCAGGTTTCATGTCTCCAAGATCATTGTTTTCCACTGCAATATGATGGATCTGGGAATTACATATTGTAATAGAAATAGCACTAGTCTGGGAGCCTGGAAAGCTGGGTTCTAGACCCAAGCGTATAATTAGTTGTGTGATTGTGATCAAGTCACTTAACCTTTTGGGACCTTATTTTCCTCACTTGGAAAGTAATAGTTACACTAGATATCTGAGAATAACTTCTGACCCCAAAACACAGTGACACATTGATTCCTTCCAGTTATGACATTCTCTGATTCTGTCTGCTTGTGAGTTCATTTTCCTTATTCCTCCTCCTAATGCTTCATTTTCTACTTGTAACTTACTTTTTACCAATTAGTTTCCTGTACTGTCCTCTCTCTGTTTCCTGTCCCAGAGATTTACTCTCCTTCCTTTCCCCCTTCCTTATTCACCCTTCCCCCTTTCTCTCCTTCCCTCCTTCCTCGATTCTCCCTTCTACCTTCCCCTTTTACCTTTCCCCTCTCCTTTCACCCCTCTCTCTTCCTTTCTTAAGTACAGCTCCATTACCAATTTTCTTCCACTTAAAGGGCTACCTAAAAAAGAGAACCAAGGAAACAAAGTCTTAAGGTAACCAGTTTGGGGATATTGTTTTGTTGTTTTTTTTTTTTTACTTTAGTTTTTAAAATCATTTGTTTTCAGTTAAAATAGTCTAAGGCTGAAAGATTCCCAAGGAGAATTATATTGATTTTTTTCAGTTGTTAAAAAAACTTGAAGTATTTTAAGCTCTTACCACAGTGCTATATTTAATTATTAATTGCATAATTTCTTTGCATTCTTTGGTTTAATAGATTTTGATATTCAGTGAAACAGTTACTGAGATGTATAAAGAGCTATACAGATGTGTGCTCATGGAGGTATTATTTATTAATATCCAGACAGCAGGTTCCCATTCCTTTGGATTTCTAGATTTGACTATTACGAATACTTCCATTGCTTCGGGGTACAGGAAATACCTGGGGTGCTAAGTGGTGTTCTCTCCTGCTGAGTTGGAAGAAAATAGTCGGGTCCTGTTATCTTGAAGGATGGCACACACAATGAAAACTTAAACTAGGAAAGTTAAAAGAGTAAGAAGTCCTCAGATTTCCATTGCAATTCCCAAGAATGGTATGGGGAAGAGGGTAAAGATAGGTACAGTGATGGGTCCCAACATGATGTATTCTCTTTAGTAATAATAACATAGAGCTTTAGGGTTTGCAAAACACAAAATTCACATTTATATAGAACTTTAAGGTACACAGAACAGTTTATATACTATCCCATTTGATATAAAGAAAATGGCAGATCAATTTAGGAATACATTAAGTATTCATTTTTACAGTTCATTTACATTGTCAGTCATTTTTACTGCCTTGGTTTTGTAGATACAAGTCCAGCAAACTTACTTTCCTAAAACCCTAGTGGCTCGTTATTGCCTCCAGGATCAAACAAAATCCTCTGTCTTTTAAAGCCCTTCATAACCTGTTCCTTTCTCCCTTTCCATTCTTTTACACTTTATTCTTTTCCAGATTCTCTGTGAACTCATAATCCTGGCCTCCTTGCTTTCCTCACACAGATAGTCTCCTGACCGCATTTTCACCTGCTTTCCTTTTCTGCATAGAATTTCTCCTTCCTCATTTCCACCTCTTGACTCTCCTGGATTCCTTCTAGACTAAGCCAAAGTCTTACCTTACACAGGAAACCTTTCCCAGTCCCCCTTAAATGGTAGTGCCTTGTCCCTGAGATTACTTCAGTTTATCCTGTATATATGTTATTTTTTTATGTAGTTGTTTAAATGTCATCTCTCTCATTAGACTTTGTACTTCTTGAAATCAGGATTCTTTTTTTCTCACCACTTACTACAGTGCCTAGTACTTAGCAGTCAGTCATTCAGTAAATACATGTTCACTTCTTGAATTAACTTGCCACCAGTGAAAACTGTTACTAATGTTTTAGTTCACAGATATGGTTAATTTTGCTTTCTTCACATGAGACCCTATAGGAGTGGTTGCTGTTTGATTATATACATTATCATTGGCTTACATGTTGATTATCTAGGCATTAGTAATAAAAATGAAGTAAATGCTTTGGGCAGAAGTAACCATGAGTAAATTCTTTGCCCAAATGTCTTGTTTGTTTAGTTTGAATAAAACCAATTTATTTTTGTATTAGAAATAAGCTAAAATAAAAGACAGATCTAAAAACTGAGGGGATATTACTTGTTTATGATTGGACTGAGGGATAGAGAGGTTCATAGAAAATTAGACAATTTTGATTGCACAAAATTGGAATTTTCATTGCAAAAGTTTTTGAGCATATAAAATGCAGTTAAAATCATTAGGGAAACACTTAGCTGGTAGTGAGTGAAAGTATTTACAGTAACTTTCTGTGATAGAGATCTGATATCTAGGAAATAAAAAACTTATTCAAATATATAAGAAGAATAACACCCTTGTAGTAGATACAAGATTAAAGAATATGAACTGCTTCAAGAAGGCAGTTCTGAAAAGAAGAAAAGCAAATTAACAATAACCATGTGAAAAACATATGTCAAATAATAAGGTAATGCAAACTAAAACGAATCACTCCTATAAGATTGACAAAAGTGACCTGGAAGTTCACAGATGAAGGAGGGACTATGGGAGGTCAAGTGAAGCTAAGAATGTAACCATTCTGGAAATCAGTATGAAACTCTACCCCTCCAATCGCTAAATTAACCTATCCTTTGACCCAGAAATATCACCATGAAGCATATGTCTCAAAGAGGAAAAGAACTCTTATGTACAAAAATATACATAGCAGCACTTTTTGTGATAGCAAAGAACTGGGAACTCACAGGTTACCCATCAGTTGGGGAATGGCTTGATAAATTGTGTTCTTTGAATGCAGTGGAATTGTGTCATAAGAAGTGATGAAAGAACAGATGCTGAGAAGACCTGTTAGAATGGAGTAGAATCAAAACAACTGACATGTAATGACTACAATATTCTCTCTCTCCCCCTCTCTTTTTCTCTCTCTGTCCCTCCCTTTCTCTCTGTCCCTCTCTCTCTTTCTCTCACAAACACACACACACATCTTTGAAAGACTTGAGAACTCTGATCAATGAATATAGTCACCAGACATGACTTGAGTATTGAGGATGAAGCATTTTTCATACCTCTTGAGACAGGTAATAAACTGTAAGTTTATTAGAGGTGTAGACTAGAGATATAGAATAAGACGTAGGTTTTTGGATACAGCCTATATATCATCTGTTTTGTGTGACGTAGCCTAACTTATTACAATGGCTAGGTTTTAATGCCTCCAAGGCACAGCGTCTCCAATCATAAACTTAAATTGTTTAGAGTTTGATGAAGTTGTGATGTGGTTGCTAAAGAACTGTACATGCTTCCATTAAAATTTGAATGGTTTTGCCTTTCCATTCTAAATCACACCTTCCCAAAGTGCTGACTTTGGTTTTCAGCTAAAATTGACTGTCTTTATAAATCAATTTAATTATTTGTTATCTAATGAGAAGCTATAGCGTAAGAAAGAGGGTAATTGTGTAGCATGAGAATTAAGCATGTGGTCTTACCAGAATACAAGACTTGTTTGATTTTACTTTTATTCGTATATGAAGGCATTTGTGGGCAGATTTGCTAATTGATGATTCAAAATATGGCATGTAAATATCATAATTCAACAGGGGAGAATTGCTGTACTTTTAGTTGAGGCAAGTCAGTGTGAGGAGGTGAGGCCCAGGCCCCAAGACAGCAGGGCAACTCCTCCCAAAATGGAATTTTGGATTCGTCATCAACAAACAAGATAACTGTCTTGGAATTGTTGACCTTGATTTATTACTTTTAATCCAATATAAAAAAAAATAATTGAAATGTTACTGATACATTCTTGTTTTAATGTCTATTTATATTATTTATTTATATTAATTTGTATTAGTCAGATGGTTTTTTAAGTGCTTGTGTGAGTTTTCCAGTTTTCCTCTTTGTGATATAAGTAAATCTTTTGGTAGTAGATAATTAATTGAATTATCATTATTTTTAATCTGAAACATTTCACTGCCTCTGTCTCCATTTCTGTCTCCAACTCCTGCCAGTTTTTCTTTTTCAAAATACTGGATCAAAATATGACTTGAATCTCATAGAATTGAACAACCTTTGTACTAAAAGGGCCATTTTTGGACTTCTCATGTCTTTCCCTTTTGATTTCTTCAGAATTTTTAATATGTTTCTTCATGTGGTTATACAAATGGTGGACCCAACAAAGGTTCAGTTATGTTGAGCTAGGTTTTTGTCATGATCATTTTAGATAGATGTGTTCAGATAAAGGAGATGTAATATTGCTCTATAAAAATGTTATTTAGTGCAAGGCCAAAATGATTTAAGGAAATGTACAACTTGAGAAGGTATATGATAGGATATTTTATACTTATTATCTCCTTTCTCTTTAAAGTGAAGTTTGGATAATGGAAGCCTAGTAAAAAGACAAAGGAATTGAGGGGTTTGAGCAGAAAAAGACTGGAAAAGACTAGGGTATCAGTTATCAGTCAGTAGATATTTATTGAGTCCTAATATTATAAATGTTATGCTTTGAAATGTTTCCAATAAGGCTATTGTATGGTGCATGGTAAATGTTTTTTCTTCATTCCTGATGAGAAAAGAAAAATAGGAAAAATAGATTCAGAAAGTTTTCCTGTGAATTTAATTCTGACTCTGATGCAGCTGAAGTCCAAGGGTTATAAGGCGTACAAGAGATTAATATACAGCTGAGCTTGTCAGGCTGACGGTTGGTCTAGTTTTGGTCAAATCTCTTCATAGCAGGTTGTAGTTTAGTCATTTTGATAGGAGTTTAAGACAGATGGAGGTGGTTCAGGAAGGTGTAGGATGTGAGGAAATCTATAAAGGTCATACAGAGTAGAGTATTGATTAGAATTTAGAGGTACAAGGGACTTGAGAAATTATCTACTTTAATTATTTTTACAAATCAGCAAATTGAGACCCAGAGAGGTTAAATGACTTCCCTAAAGTTACAGAGGTAGTAAGCAAAGCCCAGATCTGAGTCCAGGTCTCCTGAACCCACAGTGTGCGCTTTTCTTACATTAGAGAGAGGCCTGAATGCCAGGTTAAGGAGTTTGGGGATTTCTGTTCTTTAAGCAGTAGAATGAGGAGTGGAATGAAATGAGCCAGTCTCTGCATAAGGGAAGTGAATCCAGCAGTGTGAGATGATGATGATGATGATGATAATTCAGCATTTCCTTATATAGCCCTTTAAGGTTTTCAGAGTGCTTTGCAAATATTTATTTAAACTTACCATCACAACAACCCTGACAGGTATGTGGTATTATGTCCATTTTGCAGATGAAGAAACTGGGCAGACAAAGATTAAGTGACTTACCCAGGATCTCACAGCTAATAAGTATCTATGGTAAGATGTGTGCTCAGGTTTTCCTGACTCCAAGCTCACTGCACCACCCAACTGACTGTTTATAAGGCTTTCTTAATTGTCAGGTGGGTAGGATCAGAACTTTGAGGTAAATCACAGCAGAGATAGCATCAAGGAACTTGACCACTGACATGATGTGAGAGAAAGGGTCAAAGTTGACACTGAAGTTTTAAATGCAAATTAGAGAGTATAGTACTTTTGACAGAAATGTGGAAGTCAAAATGAGGGGCAAGTATTGGGAAAGAGAAATTCAGTTTTAAATGTATTGTCTTTAAGATGCTTGAAGCCTATATAGGTAGAGGTGTCAATGAGCTGTTTGTAGTACAGGGCATGAGATCACAAGAGAGAGACCTAAACTTAAGGAAACTCACATAGAGATGATGAGTAGAATAGTGGTGTATATGAGATTTGGTCACCTCTCCTTTTGCCTTCCCTTATACAACCATACTCTTCATCTGCATTTTCCCCACCAGTCCCTGGACTGGCTAGCTCCACCTCACTTGCCCGGCTCAGAACTTCTCCATGTTCATCTGACTGCACTGTAATCCTCTGGGACTTCTGTCACCTCTTCACAAGGTCCCTTCCTCCCTTTTCTAATCCTGGCTGCACCACCCCTTCTCCTTCCCCCTGCTTTTCAGCTTCTTTTGTGCGTTGTCTGTCCCTGTTCAGTTACACGCTCCTTGAGGACAGAGACTGGCTCTTTTTTCATAATTGTATCCACTGGCTGCTCAGTGGTAACCTGTAGGTATTTAATAAATATTTATTGACGTGCTACTTTTCCCTCTTTTCCTCATCTCGATTCCCCGTTGAACCAGTTCAGCTCTGTACTGTTCTCCCTTCTTGAATCCCTGCCTTCTCTAACTCTGTTGACAGTTGGGTCCTGCCAAGTTGTGGCCTTGAATTACTCACATCATTCAGCGTCTTCGTTTCTACACACATGCTGCTGGACAAAGATGGAGAAAATCATGCAACCACTTATGTCATGGCATTGTTTTGAGAAGACTTTGTGATCTTTGAAATGATTTGTAAATGTCTTCAGGAAGCGTCAGTGACTCCGTTACATCTAGGTCAAATTAGTCATTTCTGCCTTTGGTGCTGAAAGCTTTTCACAGTGTTGTATTCATACATCTTTGTAGAGAGGTTTCACATTATTTCCCTATGTACATGCTCTGGATTTAACCTAAATCTGCTTACTTACTGTTCTCCTACATAAGACCCCTCTTGAGGCAGCTGGGTGGTTCAGCGGATGGAGTGCTGGGCCTTGGGAATCAGGAAGACCTGAGTTCAAACCCAGCCTCAGACACTTATTAGCGGTGTGATCCTGGCCTAGTCACATGACCTCTTCCTATCTCCGTTTCTGCAGCTGTCAGATGGGGATAATGACAATGAGACACCAGTCTCAGGGTTGTGAGGGTCAAATGAGACAATATTTGTAAAGCACTAGCGTGTGCCTTGCACATAACAGACACTTAAGAGATGCTCATTTCCTCCACTGTTTCCTGCTTTTTGCACAGGTCCCTCCCACCCCCATGCCTTGAATGTTCTTCCTTCTCACCCTTCCTCCAAGATTTTTTCCAAATGTTACCTCATTACACAAGGCCACCCTAATGCCCAACCCCTTCCAAGTTAGTAGTTTTCTTCCTTCACTCTTCCCACACCAAATTACTTTGTAAATATGCTTAACTTAACTGTGGATGTATATCTCTGATTGTTATACAAGATCCTTAGGACCTGGACGTTCTCCTTTTCATTTGTATTTCCAGTTCTTAGCACTGGAACTGACTTTGTGAATCTGTTGATTTAGAGCAGTTTGACATCCTTCCCAATTTCATAATCTTAAGTTTGCTTGGGGACCTCAGAAGGTAAGTGACTTTCTCAAGGTCACTTGTATGTATCTGAGGCAAGACTTAAAGCCTGCTCTTACTGGCACTTCAAGTGACTCTCCACTTCATCTTTCACATGATACCTGGCATATAGAAGTTATATAATAAATGCTTTTTAACTTATTACTACTTTTTTTAACAAAATACTTGCATGAATATGGAGGAGTTTGTCATAGTATCATAGATCTAGAAGGGACCTGAAAGACTGTTTAGCCCAACTCCCTCATTTACAGATGAAGAATTATGATCATGGAAAAAAAAGATTCCTTTAGAGGTAGAAAGAAAGAATTGGATAATGTAGGACCAGATTGAATGGTAAAAAGGAATATTCAAATATGGATAGCTCAAGGAATAGAGTATTCTGATGATCAGGATGCTGTAGACTGAGAGTAAGGGTGTAAGGGAGTCAGCAGAATGCTTAGAAGAAACTGTTAATATAGACCAAGAAGACTGTAGTAGACAGTTGAGAAGAACACAGACCACATAAATATGTGGTATAAAGTCAGACTAAGCAAGAGTACTTTTACAGCACGGTTTGTTTTTTTGTTGTTGTTTTGATTTGTTCTACAAAATGAAAGTTGTGTGTCTTATATATTCCTTTTTTTAAAATATATGTTGTATTTTTCAGTTCTTAACATTCACTTCCACAAGAATTAGAATTCAAAATTTTCTCCCCACCCCCCACCCCAGGACAGCTTGCATCCCATCCATCTCTTCCTCCAGTCCATACTCCCTTCTATTACCAACCCTTCTTCCATCTCCCTTCCCCTCTATTTTCCTGTAGCGCAAAATAGATTTTTATACTCCATTGCCTGTACAGCTTAATTTCCAGTTGCATGCTAAAACAATTTTTAACATTCGTTCTTAAAACTTTGAATTCCATATTCTCTCCCTCCCTCCCTGCCACCCACCCTCATTGAGAAAATAAGCAATTCAAATTCATTCATGTGTAACAATGCAAAGCACTTCCATAATGTATTTATGTTGTAAAAGACTAACCACATTTCCCTCTGTCCTATCCTGCCCTTCATTTATTCCATTCTCTCCCTTGGCCTGTCCTCCCGCATATTGTGTGCTTCTGCTTATGCCTTTCCCCAATTTGCTGTCCCTTCAGTTATCTTCCCTCTCCTATCCCCTTCCCCCTTGCCTTCCTGCAGGGTAAAATAGATTTCCATATCCAATTGAGTGTGTGTTACTCCCTCCTTAATCCAAATGAGAGGAAGGTTCAGTTATTTTCTTTCATCTCCCCCCCTTCCCCTCCATTTAAAAAAGTCTTTCTTCCCTCTTTTATGTGAGGTGATTTACTACATTCTATCTCCCCCTTTGTTTTACCTCCTAGTATATTTCATTCACTAGTAAATTTTATTTTTTTAGGTATTCTCCCTTCATATTCAGCTCTGTGTGTGTGTGTACACCCATGTATGTATACATACATACACATAATATATACATACATACATATCCATACATACCTACATATATATATATATATATATATATATATATATATTTTTTTTTTTTCCCTCTAACTACCTTAATACTGAAAAATGACTCATGTGAGTTACAAATAACATCTTTGCATGTAGGAATGTAAGCAGTTTAACTTTAATGAGTCGTTTAAGGCTTCTGTTTCCTGTTTATTTTTTCATGTTTCTCTTGATTTTTGTATTTGAAAGTCAGATTTTCTATTCAGCTCCAGTCTTTTCAACATGAATGCTTGGAAGCCCTCTATTTCATTTAAATTCCACTTTTCCCCTGAAGTATTATACTGAGTTTTGCTGAGAAAGTGATTCTTCGTTTTAATCCTATGTCCTTTGACCTCTGGAATATCATATTCCAAACACTTTGATCCCTCAGTGTAGAAGCTACAAAATCCTGTGTTACCCTGATTGTATTTCCACAACACTTGAATTGTTTCTTTCTGGCTACTTGTAATGTTTTCTCCTTAATTTAGGAACTCTGGAATTTGGCTACAGTATTTCTAGGAGTTTTCCTTTTGGGATCTCTTTCAGGAGGTGACTGGTGAATTCTTTCCATTTCTGTTTTACCCTCTGGGTCTAGAATATCAGGGCAATTTTCCTTGATAATTTCTTGGAAGATGATGTCTAGGATCTTTTTTTTATCATGGTTTTCACATAGATCAATAACTTTAAAATTATCTCTCCTTGATCTATTTTCCAGGTCATTTGTTTTTCCAGTGAGATATTTCACATTGTCTTCTATTTTTTCCTTATTTTGGTTTTGTTTTATAATTTCTTGATTTCTTATCAAGTCACTATTTCTATTCTCATTTTTAAAGAACATTTTCTTCAGTGAGCTTTTGAACCTCCTTTTCCATTTGGCCCATTCTGCTTTTTAAGGCACTCTTCTCCTCATTTGACTTTTTGGACCTCTATTGCCATTTGGGTTAGTCTATTTTTACAGGTGTTATTTTCTTCAGCAAGTTTATGGGTCTCTTTTAGCAAGCTGTTGATTCACTTTCCATGATTTTCTTGCATCTCTCTCATTTCTCTTCCCAGTTTTTCCTCTACCTCTCTTACTTGATTTTCAAAATCCTTTCTGAGCTCTCCCATGACCTGAGACCATTGCAAATTTATTTTGGAGATTTTGGATGTAGAAGCTTTGGCTTTAATGCCTTCCTCTGATGGTGTGCTTTGTTTTTCCTCTCCTGAAAGGATGGAAGAAAATACTTTTTCACCAAGGAAGTAACCTTCTATAGTCTCATTTTTTTCCCTTTTTTGGACATTTTCCCAGCTAGTTACTTGACTTTTGAGTCTTTTATCAAGTGGAGGGTATACTCTAGAGACCTGTAAGTTCTCAGATCCTCCAAGATGGCATAATCAAGGGAGAGGAGTTGACTCCTCTCCTGCCCTGTTGTGTGGTCTGTGAGCAACCACAAGCACTCTTTTCTGCCCTGCAACTGTGAGTAGAATTCCCTCTCCACAACCATCACCAGCTCCACCATGCCAGCCAGTGCTCTTTCTCACTCCAGGATGCTATTCAGGACTGAGATCCAGATCAGTCATTTGATACAGGGTCTTTAGGCAGAGGGCTCCAAAAGTGGATGTTGCTGCCACCTGGGGCCAGGGCTAGGGCCTCATCACCCCCTGTTACCCAGGTGAAAGAGCTTTCTTACTTACCTTTGAAACTGTTTTTGGCATTTGTGGGTTGAGAAATCTGAGAATGGCAGCAGCTACTTGTGATTCCGTGCCCTGAAGCCTGCTCCAGTCCTGTGCATGCTTTGCAGCGTGGTCAAGAGTGGACTGTACTCTGCTCTGAGCCCGGTGCAATAGACCTTTCCTGTCAGTCTTCCAGGCTATGTTGGACTGAAAATCTGTTTCACTCTGTCAATTTGTGGCTTCTGCTGATCTAGAAGTTGTTGAGAGTCATTTTTTACAGGGACTTAACGGGGAGAGAGCTGGAGCAGGTCTGTCTTTCTACTACACAATCTTGGCTCCACCCCTGCCTTATATATTCTCCAGTTAAGTTTTTTGTAGTAACTACTGTTGCTATTACTATTGCTAGCTAACATAAAGCACTAAAATTTTCCAAGCACTTTCAAGATATTATCTCCTTTGATCTTCACAACAGTTCAGGGAGGTAGGTGCTATTATTCTCTGCATTTTATGGAAGAAATTGATCAGACAGAGGTTGAGTGACTTGCCCAGGGTCACGCAGCTAGTAGGTGCCTTGAGTCAGGAGTTGAACCTCAAGGCTTTGGTTTTTTATCCCTTGAGCTACCTAGCAACCAGAAAGAGAATTGCTAGAAAAAAGGGCTGGAATTTATATTATGAATTTGAACTTTTTTTTCTTGAAAGTTAAGTGAACTTATGTGGAGCGTTAGGGAGGTGGCAATTTCTCCACTTGTTTGAAGCTGCTAACATTTTTTGCTATTTAATTTGAGACTTGGGGTTGCTCACATGCCTTGGCAGCATAAACTACTTGGGACTTCCTTAAAATTCTTTAGAGAAGCTCAGGGTCAGTAGACCTTGCTAGCAATACAGTCCAGAGAGGGTTTGGAATGTGGACGATTTCAGATATTTTTCCTGGGTGCCTACTGAGTGTAAAACTTCATTGGCTCCTGGGCTTTGTTCTTTGTAATAGTTGTATTTGTCTCTGAGAGAGAAGCTCAGGCTTATTGCCAACTACAACAAAGTTCTCACAAGTTACATTTCACAAGTTTAGCCAGATTTGAGGGGGTGAGGGGAGTGGGAGGTAGAGGAAGTTAGCAGAGAACTGTGAACCATCTCCAGATGTCTGAGTGATGTTGTATTCCTGACACAGAACTAGATGAACCCCTTGTGGTGGTAGAAATTGACCTT
The DNA here is from genome assembly GCA_028658325.1 of Potorous gilbertii. NCBI lineage: Eukaryota > Metazoa > Chordata > Mammalia > Diprotodontia > Potoroidae > Potorous > Potorous gilbertii. The sequence continues at coordinate 182,294,686 of CM053771.1, read as the reverse complement.
CTGTTAAAGTGAACCGCTTCAAAATTATCCCTAAATCATCTGATTTAAGATATTTTTTAAAAAATTTTCATTGCATAGTTACTTGAAAAGTTAAAAAAGGAATCTTATTTTTAAATTTTATTTTAGCTTCATGCAAGTAAATTAAATCTGAGTTTCAATATACATAGATATCATATTACATAATAAATGAGTTCCTGAAAATGTGTATCAATATTTTATAGTTGAATTACATGTTTGAAGACATTAAAGGAACTTGCTATTAGGTTTCTTACAGTGAATTATTCTGTGAAGTGAGTACTCCATTGGTTAAAGTATGTCCATCCTGATGTCCACAGCCACATTTTTTTAAAAGTTGAAGTATACCTGTATTTCAAAGGCGATAAACTCTTGAAGATAGAAATGAAATGGTCCTTGTACCTTCACTGTGATCATTGCTACAAGTTTCTTCCTACTTTTATTTTCCAGGTTCTAACATGCTACTTTCTAATTTTCCAGCAGTCTATTGTGCCAGCCCACCCAATGGCTCCTCCTAGCCCCAGTACCACCAGCAGTAATAACAACAGTAGCAACAGTAGCAGCTCAGGGTGGGATCAACTAAGCAAAACAAACCTTTATATCAGAGGACTGCCTCCCAATACCACAGATCAGGACCTGGTGAAACTTTGTCAACCGTAAGTGTTTGCTTTTAAACGTTTTGGAAATCATGATAAAGATTAAAAAAAAGTATATGATGAAAGTTGTCTGTTGTAGGTTGGATTTGGATACTACAAGCACATAAGAGCAAAAGGACTTCCCATATTTTCAGCCATGGTGTCTGTTATTTCAGTTAGTATTTGATTCTTTTGTTGTCCAGTTGTTTCAGTTGTGTCTGACTCTTCATGACCCCATTTAGGGTTTTCTTGACAGAGATACTAGAGAGTGGTTTACCATTTCCTTCTCCAACTAATTTTACAGATGAGGAAACTGAGGCAAAGAAGGTTAAATGACTTCCTTGGGATAACACAGCTATTACATATTTGAGGTCAGACTTGAGCTCAGGTTTTCCTGACTCCAGGCTCTATCCATCTAGCTGCCCCTAGTACTTGATACTATGATATTTCAAAATAATAAAATAGGTTTATTACAATGGAAAAGCTTCTTTGTTTAGATCAGCTTCCTTAAAAGTTTTCTTTTTTATGTTGGAATGAAGAAAGTGCAGATATCCAGCATTTTGAGTTTTGGTTTCAGCACCTCATTTTAGGTGAGGTTCACAGGAATTATGGAATTGGAGTCCTAAGTGACCTGGAAGTCCTTCTGGTCCAACACTGTCATTTTACAGCTGAGGAAACAGAAGTCCAGAGATGTTAGGCAATTTGTTCAAAGCTGCACAGGCAGTAAGTGACTCAGGTAGGATTTAAACCTAAGTCCTCTGACTCCAAATCCAGTCAACTTTTCTCTCCCCTATTCCATCTCCTCCAGCCCTTTCCTTACATTCATCATCAAGCAGTGCGTCCCCATCCCATACCATGGCAGCTTGAGTAAAACACTTCATTCTACTAGTAGGCATGATTGGATTAGCTTCTCTTTAGTGTCCTTTGAGCTTTATTGGTCTAGTTTGTTTCCTTTCATCCTTTAGGCAATGAAAACTCATATGTCCCCATGCTGAGCCATATGGTTATGTGTGCATCCAGCCACATAGGCATGTGCTCTTTTAGAGAGAGATATAAAATAAATATTTTACTAATGTTTTTGAGGAAGAGACACTTTATGTATTAGTTTCTCAGAGTTTTATTAAGCAAGAGGGGGGAAAAATTAAAGCAAAGAGCCAGAAGCATGAAGTATTACATAATGCCTGAAGACACGACAATATAAAAAAATGGCATCAGATTTAAAAATGTTTTTAAAAATACAGCAAGCTGAGATAAGGATATATGTTAAAATATTTAAATATGAAGCAAAAAGACATTTTGAAGTGTTGTAACTATGAAAAATACTTTCTAATAGAGTTTCCCATTCCATGATGAAGAAAAATTCTCATGTGAGGATTTTGATTTGCAGCTACCACAGAATGTGATATAGGTGGAAAGTGCGCTAGATGATCATTTAGCTTCTTTGGGCCGCAATATTTTAATCTGTAAAATGATTGGGTTTGACCTAGATTAGGAATTCTTAGACTTTTTTGTATTCTCAGAACAATGTTTTTAAATGCATAAAATAAAATAAATTATTACAAAGGAAGTCAATGATATCCAAGATACAGTTTTCAAAGCATTAAAAAAAAATTACAAATCACCAGATAAGATGTCCTTTACAGTTCTTAAGTTCAATAATTTTCTGTGGTTTTCACAGCATTTTTCTTGTTAGAAAGCTGTAGCTGTTTTTGGATCAGGGAACCTGGGTTCAAATTCCATTCGTGTCACTACCTATCTGTGTGATCCCAGGCAAATCTTTTTATCTCCCTAGGTCTCAGTTTACTCATCTGTAAAGTGAAAGGATTAGACTAGGTAGGCTCCTTCCAGCTTTAGATTCATGATCCTATGAAATCCTGCTTTGTTGTTGTTCTTGTTAACAATTCATAATAATTATGCAATAACTTCACATTTTACATCCTCTGCAACTTGGATCATATTTCCAGACAAGGACACCTGGCTGTCATAACTTGTGTTCATTTGTTTCTGCTGATCTTTTTGAGAGCTAAGCAATCAGTTCAAAAATGCAGTTACATAAAGGTCTTTCTGTGCCTTTACTGTGTTATTCTTTTAGGCTGGCACCCTTAGCCAGTGTAGTAATGATACCTTAGGGAATGCCTCTGAAAGCAAATCAGACTCCTGGGTGTCTCTCCTTGTGTACTGTGCCAGGCATGAGGTCGAGGGAACTTTGCCAACTGCTCCATACCCTCTGTCATAGTTCTTCAGACCACAGAAATCTTGTCTGCTCTTGACTCCTCTCTGGCAGTATAATAACAGGTAGATAGGATACCATAAAGTTCAATAAATCAAAAACAGAACTGCAAAGACAAAGAAACAAAACAGTCAACTGGCACTTATTAGACACCTCCTGGGTGTCAGGCACTATGTTAAACTGGGAGTACAAAGAAAAGCAAAAAAATCCAAACTAATCCATATTTTTCAGGAGCTTGTTTAGGAAGTTACGGGAGTTGGAGAAAGGGAAGTGGACATAAAAAAAATAAATTACTTCCCCTAAGGATTTTTTTATATGAATTGAATTAAACATCCAGTAGAGTCACTGAAATTTAGCCTCTGTCAGAGACTGATCAATCAGTTATGCTACAAACATTTATTAAATGGGTAGAGTGGCTTTGCATAGTAATTGTCTTCCTAAAAAGTTGCTTGAAAATTAATTCATGAATTTGTCATTTTTTAATATTCCAGAATGGTTTATGATTTAGTGCCAGACATTCCTAACAATTTTTCTTTAAAAAGAGTTCCTTCATTATTATCAACAATATTATTCATTGATCTTATACCCATGATATTTTTAAGCTTAGTGAGCACTGACAAGTGAAGGCAGCCTTGTCTGCTACCTCTGAGTAGTTGCTGTCGTTCTTATGTCCTTCATGTGCTAGAATACTGGCTCCCAAGTGCCTAGCAGAATTGCTAGCAGAAACTTGAGAAAGAAAGGGGAGAGGTTTAAGCTGAAGGAAAGCAGAATTTTAAAAGGGGGATGGGCCATCTCAGTTTGCAAGAACTTTCTGGAGGTCTTCCTAGGAATTTAAAAATTGGATTCCATGTGATGCCTTTCCAAAGATGTACATTTGAACCTATTCTTTGGTGTGTCAGGATATCAGCAGATTGCTACAGTCTTCCTGGCTATCTTTATACCATGAGGCCTGTATTCTATTCATCATCCTCATCTCTTCCCGTAATATAATATTAAACCCCTCCCCAAATCCCTTGATGGGTGAATGCCTGGAACTGGACTCCTCTATGTCACCTTCCAGTCAAAGCCAGAACATGCTGTCAATCATCATACCTCCTTGCTCCCCACTTTCCAGTTCCACTTTATGTGTTTTCTTACCTCATTAGAACATAAGCTAGTGAGTATCTAAGTAGGATTTGAGCCCAGGTCTTCCTCACTTTGAGGCCAGTATTATATATACTACACCACACTATCAACATTTATTAGACAACTAGCATATTAGACAACAGGCATATACACGGAGACGAAAAAATTACATAATCCTTGTACTAAAGGAGGTTACAGTTTAATGTGGAAATATGACAAATACTCAGAATAGTAGACTTTCACAGGAACAAATAAGAGATGCAAACAAATCATACAGGTAAATCTACCTCTCTTCTTAACACTGCTATCACTCTGGTGTCCATTATCTGCCTGCTTCCCCTCATACTGACTTGTGGATCTGCCTTCCTGCAGTGTCTCCCCTCTCCAGTCCATCCTCCACTCAGCTACAAAATTGATTTTCCTAAGGCACAGGGCTGATCTTTTGTCCTTACTCTACTTAATAAATTCCAGTGACTCCCTGTTGCTTCGAGGGTCAAATATGAAATCATCTGTTAGGTGTTCAATGTCCTTTATTACCTAGCCATCTCCTACCATTCCAACCTCCATGTACTGTTCTTTCCAGTGATACTGACTTTCTTGCTTTCCAAGAACAAGATTTTCCATCTCTTAGCTCCAGGCATTTTCTCTGACTATCCTCCATGCCTGGAATGTTATCCCTGTCATTTCAACCTTTCCTTAAGTCCAAATGAAAGTTAATTATTTCCTATTTATTATTTCCCATTCCTATTAGTTATTTCCTAATTATCCTTTATGTAGTTTATTTTTACATATTTATTTGTTTTCTCTTCCATTAAATTGTGAACTTCCTTGAGGAGAATTACTATCTCTTGACCCTTTTTGTATCTCAGGGCTTAGCACAGTGCCTCACACTTAATAAAATTTTTTTGATTGATTATTAAACTTAGAGAAGGGGGAAGATTTTTTTGAAGTGACTCCTGAACTATAATTCTAGGGGAATATAAAAATTTTAATGGGAAAGAGGGGAATGAGAAGGAAGTACATTTCAGGTATGGATAGAAGTCTTCACCAATGCTTAGGGGTGGAGAATGGAGAAAGAGTTTAAGGAATGGCCAGTAAATTTTTTTGGTAGGAATGTAAGTAGTATGAATAAAAGGGAGAGTTGTATGAATTAAGACTGGAAAACTAAACTTTCCTGAAATGCGGACATCAGAGTTGTTTTTTAGACATGTGGAAGAAGGGCTCCCAGAAGAGATCTGGATTTCTAGATTTGTGAGGCATTTTCATGGAGATGATAATTGAAGTCACTGAAGGAAAGCAGAGAGAAGGGCATAACATCTCAGGAGACACTCACACTTAGGATGTAGGAAGAAAATGGTGAATAAACCAGTTAGGGAGATTGAGATGTAGCCATCAAAAAGGTAAGAAAGCCAAGAGAAAGAATAGAGGGTATATGCAAAAGGAGAAAATGGACAACAGTATGAAATGGTGCCAAAAGGTCAAGAAGGATAGTGACTGAGAAAAAGACAATCAAATTTGGTAGTTCTGGTCGTTGGTGACCTCAGAGAGTACAGTTTTGTTAGAGTGGTAGCATTAGAAAGATCAAAGATGAATGAAGAAGATGGAGTAAATGTACACAGTTCTCTCCAGAAATTCATAAATGAAAGGGAAGAGAGAGAAATAATGTGAGGAAGTATGGTGCAGGGGAGAAGAGCAATGACCTCCACTCTCTGTGTGATCCTGAGCAAATCACACCCTTTTTGGGCCTCAGTTGCTAATCTATAAAATGTGAGAGTTGGACTAAGTGACATTCCTTCTAACTCTAAATTAGGGGTTCTTAACCTGGGGTCCGTGAACTTGTGTCTTTTTAATGAACTAGCTTTTTAAAAAATATATTTTTTGGAAATCATACCTCAATATGATTGAGTTCCTTTGTAATCCTGTGTATTTTGCCTTATACATTAAAAAAAAATCATTCTGAGAATGGGGTATTTGGCTTCACTACATGTCAAAGAGGTTCATGACACAAAAAAGGTTAAGGAACTGGCTCAAAATATATGATCTTGTGATGATATCTTGAGGAGAGGGCAGGCAGGGTTTAGGAAACGTGGTTTATTTATATTTTTGCTATCTTTTTATGTTAGGGGAGACTGAGAGAGGGATTGAGCAAAGTACTGGAGGAGGAGGTGGAGTGGAGAAGGCTGCAATTAAGGACACTGTTCTGGTAGTTTTGATAAAGAGGAAAGTCACCTCACCCTCTTGGGTTGGAAGTGTTGAGGATGGGCACCCCATTTTTGGCCTTAATCTTCAGAGTGGTCTTTTGCTAAGAGATGTGGTGGGAATTGGGGTACATTTTGGGACTTAAAGATAAAGAAAGTTTAGAATAGCCACTATGGGTGGTACAGTAAGGAATGATAGGGAATTGATTGGATGAATGCAATGAATAAATGAAAAGTTTGATTTAAGATGTTTGAAGGTGGTGTTAGCATCTTGTAGTTTTATACTCCATCATTCCTATCACCATGATGGAAGCTTGTTGATTTTTTTCAAGTATTTCCGACTGACTTGAAATAACAAAGAATATCATTTTAGTAAATGGTGCATATCTTTTTTCAATGAGTTGTGCAGTGTTTTCTTATAAACATATTTGTTTCTTGTCAAATCTTTTATGTAATCTCTGGATTATTGAGGTCAATGGTAGGTTCTTGCTTGGAGGCCTTTAGGACAGGCAACCCATGGGTTGCCTGTCCTAAAGGCCTCCAAGCAAGAATTTTGACGTTAGAAGGAACAGCAGCCGTCTGGTCTGGGCAGAGTAAAAAAATCCCTTCTATAATGTACCCGATGAGTGGTCATTCATATTCTGCTTGAAGACCCCCTAGGGTTGGTGAAACTACTCCCTCCTGAACTAGTCCAGTTCACTTTTTGACAGATCTAATCTTATTACATCTTTCACCCAATGAATCAAGTTACTTTTCTTATCTATAGTGGTTTAAATATCAGGTTGGCTGTAGATGGGCAACTATAGCTAAAATGTACTAGGTCTATCCTTTTTATCATATTAAAAAAGAGCTGATTCTTTTTTGGGTTTTTTCCTACACTTATCTTTGGCTTGCTTTGTATGTAATTGTTGTCCGTATGTAATGGGTGTGTGTCTGTGTGTGTATGTGTAAAATGATTTTGAGCATATTCTAGCAATTAGTCTTTGGTGATGTTTCAGAGAAACTTAATTCATCTTTTAGTTGAAGTTATTTTTCTTTAAAATCGATAACTATCCAATTAAAACCTGATTATCCAACTGATTTTCCAGTTTTTTAAATTACAGTTCAAGGGTGATTTCTTCTGTTTTTTATATTATTATTATTGTTGCTTATTTGCATAGTATTTTATAATTTTTAATGCTTTCTGCTTCAAATAATAGCATATGTTTATAGAGGGCTATTTAGTTATGAGGGATTTAATGAGGGCTTATCTTGCAGCAACCTCATGAGATAAGATCTAATAGAATCCTTTTTATAAGTGTGTAAACTGAGGATGAGAGTAGCTGAGTGATTTAGATGTTAGTAAGTAGAGAAACTGCTACCCCAGCCTCTCAACTTCTGGTCCAGGGTTATTTCCACTATGTCATGATCTATTTAATTGTACTGTCTTAGCTTAGGGTTTGCCAGGCAGAAATTTAACCCTCTTAGCTCATAGACTCATAGCTCTTGAATTGGAAAGGACTTAGAGTTCATTTAGTGCAGTTGGAGAAACTGAGGCTCCATCTAGTCACAGCTGAGGGTCCAGATAGTAAGAACTTGTCCCACATTGTTATTTGGTTGATGCCCACAAGGTCTCTTGGAACTCTGGAGTTGTGTGGAACAAAATTGAGGAACACTACTAAGTAGCCAAGAACACTTCAAAGTTGACATATTATCTGATGTTTACTAAAAAGTGTACAATTCTGAATTAAGTAAGAAACCAATAAATACCTATTTACTGCCTAGTCGGTAGGTAGGGAATACTGTAGTGGTCTTATTCATAATTTTACTTGGTGAAGTTTTGAATATAATCTGGGTGGTTGTGAGAAAGCATTTTTTTTGAAGTTGTAATACAGCAATTCATCAAGGATCTGTCATTATAATATCTGTGGCTTGCTTCCACTATTGATAGATCACAACCCCTTTCTAACTCAGTAGATGGTCCAGGGCTGGGGCTCAAACATTCATCACCTTCAAATTGACATGGTAAGGAGATCCTTAAACCCCAGAAACAAAACCTTTTCATCTTAATATGAACATGCCTCAGCCTGCATGCTGCTGCTGTGGATGTCAGAAGTCCTGCGTCACCTATAAAAACCTATGATTTCCTTAGTAGAAAGAACTCCTGGAGAAAGAAGCTCTTTCAGCTGATGCAGGTGGCACCTTCTCTTCCCCTTCTTATCCTAGAGAATCACTTAGAGCATTGAAAAGGTAGATGATTTGTGAAGTCTCACAGCCAGCAAATGTCAGAGATCTGAATGGCCAGGTCCTCCTGACTCCAAGGCCAGTTCTCTTATCTCCTATGCTACACCATGTTGCCTCTTGTAAACTGTAAAGCGCTGTATAAATAGGGATGATTCTTTTCCATTTCTGCCTATGGAAATCCATCCCCTTCAATACCACACTCAAGTGCTGCCTTCTCCATGGAGACATCCTTGATCCAACTAGTTAGAACTGATATCTCTCACTTTAAATTTCTTAAAACCCTAAACACACACATACACATGTATGGCAGCACTCTGTATATTTCTTCATCCTAGAGGGCAGAGAGTGTTTCATTTTTATCTTCGCATATACAATGGTGCCTAGTGAGTGCTTGTTGTTTGACTCCCTTTTGGATTATAAATTCCTAGCACCTGGAAGTGAATTGTATGTTGTAATTTCTTAAGAAATGCTGACTTAAGTTGAAATTATCTACTGAATGAACTCCACCTTTCTAATTAGTATTCAGAGCTTTTCACAAGTTGGATACAGTTTTAATCATATATATTGAATGTTTCAGTCAAATTGTATTACTCACCATTCATTCCTGTTTCCATACCCTTGTTCATATTATAAAATATACCTAGAATGCCATCTTTCTCCCTCTCTACCTATTGAAATCCTCCTCATTCTTCAAGGTCTAGTAAAAGTGCCATCACCCCTGTTCAGTTCATCTGGATGCCCCCAATTGGAAATGATCCTTTCATTTAATCTTTTCATACTTTGTATTCCCCTACTGCAGTTACTGATTGTAATTTGTGTTGTCTCTATCTGTGTACTTGTCTAATCAGCATTGTAAACTCCTTGAGGGAAGGGGCCATGTCTCCACTCCCTGGCACAATGCATAACAAAGTGCTTAATAAAATGCTTACTAATTTAAAAAAAAATAAGGTTCTTGAAGACTAAAATGAAACCAACTGTGCCCTCCCTTGCAGCCAGATTACCAATAATCTTACTGTGTTGATTCATTCTCAGTCTCATCAATTTCAGTGTGATGTCCTCTTCCCCTACTTTAAAATGCTTCTTAACGGATTTTTGCACATGCATTTTTGGATAGAAGGCTTCAAATAGGTGGCTCTGCAATGTAGAGCTTCAGATCATCAGGTCTTCCGAATTACAAAGTCTGACCCCTTGATCTCTGGCTCAGACATCTTAGCCCTATGACTCTGGTAAAAAGCCATATAACCCTGCTGGGTCTGTTTTATCATGTGATAGAAAATAGTTCTTCTTTCTCTGAAATGGAGCTTTCTTATCTGTTACTTCTCCACTGACAGACTTGATGTATTTCCCCATGCTGAGAAGGTGAGATTGAGTTAAGATGAGATTTCAACATTCAGTTAATCATAGAAAATAAAAGATCATCTCCATTTCTATCACTGTTTCTTAGATTCTTTTAAATAGAAACTTTTATAGTAGCATTTATATGAGTGCTTTAAGGTTTGCACAATGTTTTACATACATGATTTCTTTGGATCTTCATAACACCCTGTGAGGTTGGTGCTGTTATCATACTCATTTTAAAGCTGAGGACACCACGGCTCAGAATTGTTAAGTAACTTTGCCATAGTCACTAAATAAGCAGATGAGTAGAATTTGAACCCAAGTCTTTCTTGATTTTCAGTCCTACAGTCTTTCCACAATACTATGTGTTCTATTTTTAAAATTGATTTTATATTTCCTAATATCCTGTTTGTCATATGCACTTACTCTGCCATGTTCTTGCAAGTTTTTTCTATCAATACTGCACTTCTGGATGGTTTCACAAAGTTAAGGCTTCAGATGATGGTGTTAGAAGTCCCTCAGGATAACTTTACACTTATCACACTGCCTGGAGAGGAGATAAAAATTTCATGAGGAACATTTGGTTGTTGAATCCTTGTTTCTTGGCCAAAGAAAAAGGTGTCGTAATCAAATTTTCATCTTGTAAAGTGGAATGCTAATCTATTGAGTCAAAGTGCAGATATCCAGATGTCATATTTGGAACTTAACTCAATCATTTAAAAAAGAGTGTTCTAGTACAGAGGGGTCAGAGATACTGCTCAAGGGTCACATGTGACCCATCATACTCCCTAATGTGATCCGTATTGGATTAAAATGTAATTAGAAAATATTTATCGAAATAAATAAAAATAAGACATAGATGTTAACATGTGGTTTTCTAAGTCAGTAGGTAGTGTGTAAGGATCCTTATGTATGATTTAGTGACCTGTTTCTGTTTGAATTTGGCACCATTGTTCTAGTAAATCTCATGGAGTTAGAAATGGAAAAAAATGAACTTTCATTTGAATAAAATGCAAAATCTTGGTGGTTTTTCTCTAACAACCTAAGTCTAAGAAGATATTGGGGGATCTTGAAGGGAATGTTTTTTTGAATCATTTGTCTACCAATTCTCTTTGGGGCAAAAGCACTGAGGCACTTTTAAAAAGCCGTATTACAATGTGTTGAGCCATTTGGCAACTTAACTGCTCTCCTTTTTGAGGCCAAAGACATGCTAGCGATTCATACAAAATCCCTAATGTACACAATTTTTCGTAAAATTTGACTAAATTCTTCAGTTCTGTGATTGCTTTACTATATTATCTACTCTAACAAAACTGCCTTTTTCCCTCCATTTTGAGTCCTGGCCAACTCAATTATCTCTAGTTAGTTTTTAATCTTAGATTTGCTTCTCCCAGTTGCCAAGCAAGCTTCTGGACCACCTTCCCTTGCATTCCCTTAGTACTGTGCTGGCTGCTGGCAAGCTGATTTCAATATTAGCTGGTGCAAAGCTTAATTAGGAAGTGAAATTTTCAGGAGGAAACAGACCACAGGGTATTCTAAAGCCATACATTACATACATTGCATACTGCATATGTGTACATACATATACATACATAATTTAATCTACTCAGTTGTCTTTTGATTAGTGCAGATGGAGTTGGATTTGTATAGACACAGCCTTTTTTAATGTACCTCAGAATTAGTGGCACAAAGATGTTATAATTATAAGTGACTTAAAAGTGAAACTGACCTATATCATTCTTAAGCAAATATCACCAGAAATTTTATTTGGAAATTGTGGTTAGCAGTGATAAGAATATCTTATTACAGCTAGATCTCCCTAAGTCATGAACTTCATCTTTCTTGCTTTCTCTTTCCTGGAGTCTGCCAGGTCATATTTTAATAATAATAATTAATTAATTAATTTACTCTGTTCTATAGCCCTGTCTCCAAGATTAGCTTATTGTTACAACCTCTGTGAATTTCAACCTGATTTTTTATAGAAAAGTAAGCTTTACTCCATCTCTCTTCTCCCCTCCTCTCCTTTCCACACTCTCCCAGAGCAACAAGCATATTATAATGGATAGAAAGGTGGCTTCAGAGCCAAGAAGATGTGCCTTATGATCCCACCTCTGACACATAGTGGCTGGGCAGTCTTGGACACATCGCAGAGCAGGTGCTCATATACATTGGAGGAGGAAGTTCTTTTCTAGAAGCACATGTCTATAATGAAATTATGTTTCTGGTATTAAAAAAATCAGAAGAGGCTTGTTATAGGAGATGGAGTCTTTATCTCTTAGATTGTAAAAATTATGCTTCTCATAGTTGGCTAATAAGGGATTTGTTGAGTGACCAGAGTTTTGGACAGCAAGCTTGCAGTAGAAGACTGTTTTTTTTTCTCCTCTGATAGACTTCCTGGGTGGCATCCATGTTGACTAAAAACCATAAATTTAAAAGAAAAAACAATTTTCAGTCAGGTTCATTGTATCTCAGAGTTGGAAGGAATATTAGATGTCATCTAGTCTCATGCACATTCAAACTACATCTATTAGAAAAGTAGAGAAATAAGAGTTGAACCCCCATTTTCCAGTTAGATAAATATACTTTCCGTTCAATGAGCGTTCATTAATTATTTGCCACGGGAAACATATGTCCTGAGAAACAGTACCAAATTAGACATAATTCCCCTGTCTTATGTTCTAGTAAGGAAAGTTATAGTATAGCAGAAGTCCATACAAGATAAATTCACTTATTTGAGGATACATAGAGGCAATTAGATGTCAGTGGAAAATCAGTTTTTTTTTTACTCTTTTCACTGGGTCATTGCCTAGAAATTCTCAACTAATCTTACATCCTGTTTTCAAGCTGTTGAAATGTTAGATTTTTGAGTATGTGCATTTATTTGGTTTGACAGCTAAATGGAAAAGAAAAAAAATGGTCAGTAAATTCCAGACCAGTAAATCAATCAGCAATGTTGAAGAGAAAGTGGTAATTTAAAATGACATGCCTTTATAAACTAAAGATCTAAGTGTATTCTCTCTGCTCATTAAGCATTTACAATGTTCAAAAAACTCTTGCTTCATATGTTCCTTTTATTCTGCTGTTTTGGAATGGATACATTCTTCTATATTCTAGTGCATGTGTTGTTTCCTTAAGTAAATTTAGACTGTTCTGTTTTCAAACAAAGATAAGCAAAGGGAGGGAGGCATGATTTTTTGAAGAGACAAAGCTTAATGGAAGTGGCGGTCCTCTCACCAGTTTTCCTATTGAAGTATTTGATAGGATTTTGAAGCAGATTTTGAGAATTCAGTTTAACCAGCATTTGTTGTCTGCTCTGTGCAACATACTTTACTTAATGCTCACCTGCAGTTTGGTGGTGGATGTTTGGAACTGAGTGAGAGAATGGAGTTAACTATTCTCTTGAATGGAGTTAAAAGAATGGACAACAGTCTTTCACAGTGAACTTAAATGACTAGTTCACTCTCTATCCATCTCCTTCTCCTTGACCATCATTGCATGTGAATGTTCTCTTTGTCCTTTTGTGTCATTTCCCATATAAAGTTGTCTGGACTATCCTTTAGCCAAGCCTGACCCTAAAATCAGGTTCTCCCTTCTTCCCTCTCACATCTGTTGGTGACAAGTACAGCTCTGTCCTGGTTCCTTGTTTTATCTTTGTCCTTGACTTGAATTGTTAAATATCACAGAGAGATGATAACACTTTATAAACATAATTCATTTATAGCAGCCAAAACCTTATCAGTATCAAACCCTTATCAAGCCTTTTTCACAAGGAGACAATAAATTAATTGCTCTACCTGGTTCTTTTGGAACATAAAGAAGATAGAAATTAATACTTGGTGATTTTGAAAACTTTCATTCTCAACTTCTGCATATTCACAGCCCCTATCTTCTTGACTATTGTTATTTCTCTTGCCTCTTAAGGAATTTGAGTCTGGGATTGGGTTTATTAATAACCCCAGGTCACATCTCTAATGAATTACTATCCCCCTTCTTTCTAGACCTCATTTTCCCTGAAGAGACAGATTGTATTTTCCCCAAATGGGGATTCTTTTTATGTATGAACATGTGGTATATTTAAAATACCACAATGTGCATGCACATTGTTTGTGTATGTTATATGGATAAAAGAGAGAGAGGAACAAATTCATCTGAGATTTGTAGTTTCTAGCTAGATAGTAAATTAGAGATTGAGTTATTCTTGGGAAAGAAAAAGTTAGTCCTTTTTCCTTTTCCCTTTCTTGAATATCACTAGATACCTTGTCTTCTTGCTAACTGCTTACTTCCTCTCCTCTTCACCTGTACTTTGCATTTCAGTGGTAAACTTCATGGATTCCCCCCCCCCCCCATTTTAGTGTTTCATGTCTCTGTGATATGCTAGGTATATGCCTCATTTTGTTAATATAACCCACCTACCCCACCCCCACCAATGCTGGCCATAAATTTCAAGGGTCCCTCTAACTTGATGTATAGGATCTCTTTGCAGTGGCACAAATGTTAGCATGTTCAAGTAGTATGCCCAACAGTCCCATTATAGGCATACTTAAGCTTTCTTAGTTGAAATTCTAATTGACCAGAAATATATCCTTCAAATACAATGTGTCCCAAAAATCTCTACTACCTTAAAACTTCTCTAAGACTTTATGCCCTTTAACTATTATTAAAATAACTTCTTCCATAGTGTTTCAGGCAAGGCTGTGTTTTCTTAGACCTGAAAGGTAGCATTAGGTAAAGTATGCCAGTAGAGGTAATTGAACTAACTAAGAATAAGTTCCTGTTTAAATTATACTAAATTCCTTGAGGGTGAGAACTTCATGTTGGCTCAGTTTTTCATTAATAATATTACTAATACTATAATAGCAAATAACTTTTTACCATTTTATAGAGCTTTTATAAAGCATTTTCTTCTGCATCATCTCATTTGATCTTTTGATCAACTTTGAGAATTAGGTTTTCTTATATGCCCATTTTACAGATGAGAAAATTGAAGCCCATAAAAGTTGTGAGTCACTTGCCTAAGGCCAGTACAAGTTGCAGTGCCAACCCTCAAACTCCAGGGTTTTCTGAATTCTACAAATGGAGTTACCATAGCACTGAAGTTCCTTGATACTTTTGTATTAAAGATTAACATATTGGGATACAATGTAATCTCTCTTGGGGCTGACACTCTTGGAATATTGTCTTTTGGAAGCACAGAATTTAGATTCCCAGATATTAGAATTCCGTTTTTCTGTGGCATAAAGGCTTTTAAAGCAAACTTCTTGCTGATGAAAATAAAAACACATGCGGTTTTTGCTGACCCTGTAGACTAAATGTACCACTCTGCAAACTAGACCACAGGTTTTGATATTTTTTAAAAGTATCACCCCCCAAAAAATGACTTTATTTTTCCTCCTGTGGTAGAATTAAATGAATTTCACCGTAGCACCTTTTAGTATTTTAGCTATATCTTGCTCTGATAGTTAATTTAGTTAGAATGTTGTCAAGTGTTCAATATATGGGTATTCAACATTAACCACTTTTTTTTCCCTCATCACTCTATTCATTGAACTCATTTCAAGTCTGGTTTTGTGTAATTGGCAATGAGAAGCTGCACACATGTTTTTATTTTGATTAAACTCTGTTGCAAAATAATTTGAGTTGTGATTTAACTAAAAATTGTTGAGCTTATTTTTCCATATGTAGTAAAGTTAGGGCTTTCTCAGTATAAATGTAATTAATTCTTTATCAAAAATCATACTCTCTTTACTCTTTTCCAAGGGTGGTTGCTTTGTTAGTGATTTCCACCCTCCTCCTGGTTTAATTTACACTTCCACTGCTCTTCAAATAGCCCTTTTCACATCACAGGAGATGGAACATGGCTTGCTCATCTCTCTTGCCAGATTTGTGTTCCAATCAATATTTGTATCAGAGTAGCTCATTTGGGAATGCTGATATTTCAAATCCCTACTGCTGTCTTCATCTAAAATGGAAAATTTCCTTTTCTCTTAATGGGCTTGTAAAAAAGAAATGCAAACCTAGTAATTCTCAAGGTATTTGATAAACATTAAAAAATCAGCCACTATGCAATACATAATTAAATCAGTCAGCAAAATGTCAGTAACATTTCTAATTTGCTTTGGTGAAAGATTATTTCAAACATTGTTTTTTCATACCTGATATTCTGGTTGGAACTTTCCTTCCTCTTTGAAGGTCAAGGAGCAAAAGTCATTTACTGATTACTAATGAGAAAATTAAATAGTGGCTTTCCAAATTTGGTAAAGGACTTGGCTATAGAAAGATTATTTCACCTGTCCATTATAGTCCATTGACAGCCTTTAAAGTGTGCTTTATAGTGCTGTCTTCAGCCTTTTCCCTATTCTATTGCCTAAACTTGTTTCCTTTTCTCTGTACTCTCTCTTTTGAGATGTCCCATATGTGAACTCAAAGGATTGAGCTATTTTCTGTAGGCAGTTCTTGATTCCGTATTTCCTTCCAGCTTTTGCCTGCTCTAGTGAGACTTGGCTTTACAAATATTTTACAAAACATTTCTACCCAGTGAGAACATGGTTTTTCATGATTTGGGAGCTATTTGAACTTATATATTCGTATCTCATCCCTTAATTTTTGTGGTTCTAACCATGACATAAACTTCTGTTAAAATAGGCCAAGGTCTCTTCTTTGTGTTGTCAGCTGGCAAACTTTCTCCATGCAGAAATACTTCTCTTGAATTTACAGATTGTCGCTTTCTTATCTACTTTTAAAGATCTTTATTAGTTCTATAACATTTTCTGTGTGTTATTCCCGCTGCCCCGGTAAGAAAATCTTAGGGGTATTTTCCCTGTTGTCACATACATGATAAAAGCAGCTAAGTACAAAATAAGCATTAGGGCATGTCCTAATCTTGGTGTATCCTTGAGCATGTCTTCTCTTGCTCTCTGAGAATATGAGTCATTGAGATAAGCGTCTTTGGGTGTGTAAACTTGAAAAATCTCTTTGCTATTACATCAACTTGTATGAGATAGTGAGTTAGGCCAAACCTTCACAGTGTAAGTGGATTCAAGAATCCCGTGCGGATTGACCTGAAATGTATTGGCTTTTCATATTACATATCCCTTGTCTGTATGACATACTGCAAAATGGAAACCTCATTCTAAACAGCTCATCACAGGGCTTTTTTGTTTCACTGCCCAAACCAGTTCTAGGACACCTTCTTGCTTTGACATGTAGGTACACCCAGGCCCAGAGTGCTAACATCAGCAACTCAAAAACTGTTGGTGAACTTTAGTTGCCATGGGATATAGAAGGTCATACTGAACCTGTAAGGGTAGTATTTTGTGATTAACACACATACACACGCACACACAAATATACACATTAGGAAATCTCAGTTCTGCCATAACTGACCGTGTGTCTTTTGTCATATTACTTTATTTCTATAGGTGTTCTTGCCTGAAAAATGAGGGTATTGGAGCTGGATGGTCCCTATGGACCTTTTTCACCTCTAAGATTCTCAGAGTCTAGGAAGAAAGGAAATACTGTTCTGGCCTGGGCCAGTCTCCTTGTAGCTTGTATTTTGAAATGAAAGGAGATGTTTTATAGGTCATTCAGCAATTAAAGAAAATGATTTGTCTGTCTAGCAGGGGAAGGGTATTCAACAAGGATATGTATGTATCTAGAATGCATGTCCTAGCTGTTTTAGCTGAACTGAGGTCCCTTGCCTTCTGAGTCACCAGTGATGGGTCTGCCAGAAAAGTATCAGCCAGCACCTGGTATTCCTTGTGGCTGTTTTCTACTCAGGTGACCAGGAAGTGATGTCAGTAGCCTTAAGTATTATTCCTCCTGCTCCAGTAAAGTTTTGAGCATGGATTCAACACCTGTAAAGGCAAAAAGAGATTTCTTTAACGGTGGGGAAGGGAAGGATTTTAGGGCATTTTGCTCCCCCCTATGTTTACTTTTATCTTTTTAAATTTTTTTTAAAATTTTTTAATTAATTTTATTTATTTTCAGTGTTCTACAATCACTATGATATAACTTAGATTTTTTTCCCCCTACCTCTCCCCTCCTTCCTCTAAACGGCATACAATTTTATATAGGTTCTACACAATCTATTAAATACATTTTCATTATAGTCATGCTGTGTAGAAGAATTAAAATGAGTGGGAGAAATCATATAACAAACCAAAATATAATACAAAAGAAAATGATCTGCTACATTCTGCTACTGAATTCCATAGTTCTTTCTCTGGATGTGGAAGGCATTTTGCCTTAAAAGACCATTAGGGGTTTTTTTAAGTCCTTGCATTGCAATGAAGTTGCATGTCTATCAGAAAAAACTCTTGCACACTGTGGTTGTTGCTGTGCACAAAGTTCTCCTGGTTCTGCTCATTTTGCTCAGCATCAGATCATATAAGGCCTTCCAGGCCTCTCTGAAGTCTTGTTTATCATTTCTCATAGCATAATAGTATTCCATTACATTCATTACCATAATTTATTCAGCCATTCCCCAATTGATGGGTATCCTGTTGATTTTCTGTTTTTGGCCGCCATAAAGAGGGCTGCTATAAATATTTTTGTACATGTTGGGACCCTTTCCCATTTTTATGATCTCTTGGGGATACAGTCCTAGAAGTGATATTGCTGGGTCAAAGGGTATGCACATTTTTGTAGCACTTTGGGCATAGTTCCAAACCGTTCTCCAGAATGGTTGGATGAGCTCACAGCTCCACCAGCAGTGAATTAGTGTTCCAACTCTCCCACATCCTCTCCAACATTTATCATCTTCCTGTTCTGTCATGTTAGCCAATCTGATAGGTGTGATGTGTGGTACCTTAGAGTTGTTTTGATTTGCATCTCTCTAATCAATAGTGTTTTAGAGCTTTTTTCATATGACTATAGATATCTTTAATTTCTTCCTCTGAAAGCTGCCTGTTCATATCCTTTGATCATTTATCAAATGGGTAATAACTTTATCTTTTAAGCACCTATAACTACTATTTTTAAAAGCCTTTTTTGGGGAATCCAATAAACGTTTCTGCTGAAAGCATGTTAAAGCAGATTGTTGTAAATGTTTGTGAATCAAGCAGTCTGTAACCTACTGTTATGGCGATACAGCAAATTCTTTGATATGGTCAAGGAATGAGGTATTCTGATCAGTCACATAGTTTTGGTTATTAAGAGCTGTCTTCTGTGCTCTATTATATGGATTACCAGTTTTCAAGGGAAAAGAATATAGACACCCGCTGACATACACCCTGCCTACCTCTACCTAGCTTTTAAATACTAAGAAACACTCAGAAACATTCAGTGGGTTCACTCTATTATCTGTTCACTACTGCTACTTGGACTTTCTCTGCCCTTTTTCTGCTTTTCCCCTCTTGTGTAACCACTGTCCTTTCTTCAACCAAGTTTGGTATTTGCTTCTTGCTTCTCTACTGTCTATATACCCTTCTAGGGAAGATAGTTCATGATAGTAGATGGAGAAGGGAAATAGAAAGAAAAGGGCAGTTTGCTTCCATAGCTGCTTGTCTCTTACCTGGCCACTGTTCCTGACAACCTCCGCCCGCCCCCATCCCACAAGCAGTCTTGTGGGCAGCATCAGAGGTTTTTTTTAGGCGGGGAGGGGTTTGGTCCATGGGACCATTATCTACATCATTATCATTGTACTGAAGGCCTGGGGAGGAATTCTGATTACTAGAGATTTCTGACTCAAATAGTTGATAATCAGTTTTTACTGTGTATGTCTGTTAGTAGTATATTCTCCACTTTAGGGGATACTAAGGTCCTATTAACACAGTAAGCATCTGAACTTAATCAGTGAAAATTTTGATTGTTTTAACTACCCACTAATGAAAAATATACCTGAAAAACCATCCCTTTCTGTGAGTGATGTATGAGATATGTTTTGTATGAGATGCTTTTTTGCCTTCTTATGGCAACAATTTGTTGTTATGCTTGGTCTCTTATTCTTCCCTGACAGCAAAATGTGTGGTCAAAATATATCTGGACTCAGAACCTAAGGCTATGTTATATAGGTCAGGGTATCCTTAACTTATCATTAGCAAAATCAGTTTAAGGTAACAAAGTTAGCAGTAATTACTGTGAAAACCATAGTTCTGTTATAGTCTGCCAAGGCTGCCTTTCCTTAAATTCTGAACAATTATTCTAGGTCAGTATTATTTATTTAAAGTATCCACTTTTCTTTGATTTCTTAACATTGAGTTTAATAAATGAAGAATACTTAAAGGTGTTTATGACCTGCTGCTCCATTTTTGAATTATTACTCAAGAAATCCATCAAAATTACATTGTTTATGAACTTTAGTCATGATAGCTGTTAGGCATTGGTTTATTGAAGGAAGGAAGGAAGGAAGGAAGGGAGAGATATTGATGCCTAACTTATGTATGAGGCAAGGAAAAAGGAAGTTCAGCTACAGGATCATAAGGAAAAGTATTATGAAGGCATCTCAGTATATAGTAACTTGCTGGGTACCACTTCTACAGTGTTTATAAGTTGTCTTCTCTTAGTCGTAGCTTCCTGGAGTCTGAAAGTCTGTTGAGGGAGAGATTTTTTTGACCACGAGAACCTCAAAGACAAAGGTTTGTCTCTTAGTTGACAGTACATATAATGTGCTGAAATATATTTATGTGAAAGTGTAGTTGTGAGGAGAAAATGTCTAAGTGTCTTGAAAAAGTAAAAAAAAAAATACGAGATGCTGATATCTGCAAAAATTTTGTAATTGGAATCCCATAATAATGAGTATCATTTCTACTTGTGAGAAGTTGAAAATATAAAAAAGCGTTATGTGTAGTGGAGTGACAGTGGTGGTGGTAGTGGTGTTATTGATCACTGTGTATAGCTATGTCGTTTGAAGATACTAATAAAAGCAACAGGCTGCGTTATCAGACTTTGGAGGGGAAAAAGGTCAGGCCTAGATCCCAGTGGTCTTCCAGCCATATCAGTTTCTAAAGTTAATAATCTCTAACTTAAATGTCAGTCAAAAAGTATTTATTAAGCATTTAAACTATGAGAAAAGTCACACTCTATTTCTCAAATTTCTGTCCATTAAGGAGATGATTAAAGTCTAACCCACAAGAATTATTCTGGGTATGTTTTTCCACTGGAGATAAAAAGGTCTATTTTTATTTTTCAAATATTCCTGGGAAAGACAACAATGAATTTTTCTTTGGTTATCATCCTTAACAAAAATTGGATATTTCTAGAGGAAACCTGTTGTATGATTTTTTTTTGTCTGTGGTTTATATTTTTGGCAGGAGTCATGGAAAGAAATCCCATTTGCTAATTTATTTTTTTTAAGATCTTTGAAATAAATTTGTTAGCAGAGTTTGTAGTCTGTGCTGATGTTGAAATGGATAAGGATAGGGATTGGATTTGTGAAGTCTTTCTACAGATTCAAGTCAGAACCCTCTCTGCAGCTTTTTGTTTTAGAGAGATATCTAGAGCAATGAGAGATTAAGTGACTTGTCAAGGGTCACATAGCCCATATTGGCAGAGAAGGAACTTGAATTAAGATTTTCTTGACTCCAAGGCCAGCTCTCTACTATACCACACTGTCTTTTGTTCAGATGGATATCATTTAAATAATATAGCACCATCAACTTCTGATTATAGGAGTAGTATAGTGTAATGACTGCTAGATTTGGAGTCAAAGGACTTGACCTCAAAGACAGTCTCTCATACTTACTAATCTGGGTGACCTTGAAGAAGTCATTAGCTTCGTGAGGTCTTAGTTTTCTCATATGTAAAGTATGAGGGCCTTAGAATGAATAACCTTCGAGCTACCCTTCAGCTTTAAAGCTATGTTCTTATGGAGCCTACTCTTCCATAGTATGCCATCTTTTGTTTTGGAAAGGCTTTCAAACAAAATCAATCAAAAAAATTTTAATCAACCTTCATCATCTTTAACATTTAAGCTGCTTGATGTTTCAGCATGAGCTAATTTTTTATTTTTATGTTGACATTAAAATTTAGGCTAATAAAATAACCTTTTTAGATAAGCAAAATTTCATTTTGTAGATTTTTAACATGTTTAGGATTAAAAGGAACCTCAAATATCACCTAGTCCAACACATTGTTCTGAGGAAATTGAGCCTCAGAGAAGTTAAATTACATGCTCAAGACCACACAGGCAGAAGAGCTGGATTTGAATTTAAAGTCCTCAGAATCCAAATCCATTTGTGCTGTAATGTCCTCTTGCCTTTGGGTGTCAAAACTAAATATTTGTGAAGGCCCCTAAGTGGTGCACTGGATAGAGTGGGAAGTAAGAAGTAGGAAGACTCATCTTCTTGAGTTCAAATATAGCCTCAGACACTTACTATATGTGTGAACGTAGGCAAGTCACTTTTAACCCTGTATTAGTTTCTTATTTGTAAAATGGACTGGAGAACGAAATGGCCAACCACTGTAATATCTTTTCCAAGAAAGCCCCAGATGCAGTCAAGAAGAGTCAGACATGACTGAAATGACTGACGAGTAATTATTTGTGAATGTATCTTTTCCAGGCAATAATTTCCAGATTTAATGACCATAACTTTGATGAGGTAGATGTAGGTAGATGAATTACAGTAGATTAAGAACTGGGAAATTTAATTTAAGAAAACCCTTCTATCAGATTGTTACTTGCCTAGTCACCTGGGTTCTCTCTTCTGAGGAATTAAAAATCAAAAGCAAATAATTTTCCTTGTTTGTTTTTTTTTTGATCTAGCCATGTGGGATACCTACTCAGAATGCAGTTTCTGCTACTAGAATTAGCTTTGGAAATGGAAATTGAAAACAGGAAAGATTAACAATACTGCCCCTCTGAAATGTTCCTAGGGATGGTCTCATTCACATCTTTGTTTTTTCCTAACTGTGATATGGGGGTAATAGGGTTAAGGTTATTTCAGTTACTTGTGGTTAGTTCCTCTGGGCAGACATGCAGATAAGGATAATTTGTTATTGAAATGAGATTAAAAATAAAATAACAATTGGAGAGTAGGCAAAGGAATAATTTTTAAATTTTCTATTTAATCCGACTAAACACCTGAATTTCCTGCTTTGCATAGCCAGTCATCTTAGGCAGATTTTTTTTTTCCCTAGGAAGGGGAATTGATTTGGGGACTTTATATTTGTTCTTTGACTACAATTAGCTCTCAGAAATCAGAATTTAGTTTTTCTTGTACGCTATAATTTTCATTTCTTACGTCTCTGTGGAACAACTGTTTCAAAAGTGCTTATCATGATTGACATTTTTGGTCATGTCATCAGAGTATTAGAAAAGTTCCTATGACTTGATTGTGTCCATCCCCTGCCTCTGGGCACTCCTACCCTTAGAAGATCCCAAGAGGTAACTGTACAATCTCTCCCTAACATTTGCAGAGAGTCTACAGTACCCAATGGAAATATGTTGCATTGGCTCAGATTTGTAAAAGAGAGAATGTTCTCTTAAACATCAAGACTAAATTTCTTCTAAAGTTTCTACTTATTTCCATTTTGTATTATTCTTTATTGGTATGCACATGCACATGCGCACACACACACACACACACACATATACTTTTTTGCCACTACTTGTCTTTTCATACATTTGGAGAGAATAGTTGTTGCTTTCTCTGAGATAACTTGAACTTAAAAATCAAAAATGTAAATTTATGAATTATATAGTAATGACATAATACCAGAGCTGGAAGAGGCCTTAGTGAGTCGGAAATCCAATCCTCTAATTTAAAAACCAAGTAGATCAAAACTCAGAGAATTTAAAGTTGCTTGTCCAAACTCACATGGTCAGTTAAACAGAAAAAACTAAAAATTAAACCAAGATCAACTGACTCCCAATCCAAAATTCTTTTTCTTCAAAGGGTAAGCACAAAATCTCTTCCAATTTTAATGCTTTCATTTTAAGTGAGAAATCTTATTTTATTGTTTATCAGTGAATATATTTCCTTGTGGAAACTGTTGTGGCTGATGACTGGATAAATAAGCTGATATGGGAAAGGGTTTATGGACTGAGCCGGGGCTGTCATTGATTTAGGGAATTCCTGGATGAAGAATCTCCTTTTATTAAGGCAGAATGACACCTTTTCTTCAGTCTTTAAATGTTGCCTCAGTCATTGAGACATTACCAGGGTTGTACAGCTGGTATGTGTATCAGAGAAGGGACTTCAACTCAGGTCTTCCTACCTCCAAGGCTGACTCTCAAGTACCATTCTCCAGCAAGATGAATAAACAGTACAAAATAATTTAGGAAATAAATCACATTTATTGCTTAGTAGTTCATTAGCTTTTTATTAAAATATCACAGACCAGTATGAGGTCAGCGTATACCTTTCACATTGTATGTGCTTAGTCAAAGTTTACTGAATTAAACTGACACAAGACTGACCAATTATATTAAATTTGGTGATGTGTTAGAGAGAGAGAGGAACAGTTTGAACCTTGGTGACATCTCTGCAACTTACAGTTTTCAAAGTGTTGACCTGAGCAGTGAAGGGTAGAGGGACTTGGCCAGGGTCACATAGCCAGTGTGTTTGTGAAACAGAACACGAACCCATTTCTTCCTGGTTTCCAGGCCAGATCTCAATTCACTGTGCCACATTGCTTCTTCTTAGAAAGAAAATGGCCATCAAAAGAACAGTTTTTAATTTAATGCTAACTTCAACTACCTAATTAATTGCTTTTAAAATTCTTAAGTTGAGCAGGGAGAGACAATATGACAAACAGTGGATAAAAATTCAGCTAAGGACTCAGGAAAGCCTGAATTCAGGTCTTTACTCTGTAACCTGTAATTTGAATGTGTGATCTGGGGCAAGTCGCTTAGTTACGGATTACCCCCGGCATATCTTTGAGACTAGTCTCAGTTGATAGTTTCTATATAGAAATGAAGTCATAGACCTAGACCAATTAGGTGCATTTAAAAAAAAATGAACATTATCTTTAAAAGAGGCAGAGGAGTGTTTCTCCATAAAGGATTAAGTGAATAGGTATTGTTTCAAAACATATACTAGTAAGATAATGTGTCAGCTGAACTCGTTTGTCGTTTTATTTTCTTGTACATGATGCCCTCAAACTTTGAGGAAAATGTATAAAGAATTCCCTTTCTTTAGTATATCTAAAAGAGCAGCACAAATCAAAAGAACTCTAGAGAGTTTTCTGCTGCCTTCTCGAGGAGTTACTTTTTAAGACTTAGCAAGAGTTTGTTTCTTTGTCATTGCTTTGTAGCAGAACAAAGGAAATGCTGCAAAACCTTAACACAGAACCACATATGCTTTTCAAGAAGCCATTTTAACTTCTCCCCACTCTCCTCCTCTGGGTTTGATAATTAAATTTTACTCTAGGTGATTCACAGCAGAAGTCAAAATTGCCTTTAATGGCAATAATGCACATTAATAACTATGTGGGAGCTAGTAACATGATCCTTAATTAGAACCAGTAATCTGATAGGTTTAATCAAGACACAGGAGGTCAGATGGAAGTGTATTGTTCAGTTTCAGTATTCAGCCCTCAAAAAAAAGTTACTGCCTCTTAGAGTTAGGCTGTGCACAGTTTTAATATGTGTATACTAGTCCAGTCTTGTACTAAGAATATTAGTTTTTAAATGGATTTAGTTTGTTAAAAATACTATTGTGTATAACATTTGAAGAGAAGTTCTAAAATTTTGAACAACTGTTTCCCTGAGAGTAACCAAAGATGAATGTGATTAATAGCAATTTTGCTTTGAGAAATGTTTGAGCATCCCTTTTCCCCAATACTGAAGTTTTAAGACATATATGTTATCACACCTGCCTAACCCCATGCAAACTGTGACATCTTTCCTGGAAATAAGGCTTCCGGTTATAGAGGATTTTTAGAAATTTTGGTTGTCAGCAGCCATGCAGTTTCGTTGATGAGAATACTGCCTGAGATTCCAATTTGTCATCAAGTCACCACACAGCATTGTGTCTATTTTCCTTCTGCATTTTTCCCATTCATAACGTGGGGGATAATCATTCTTTTTAAAGCACTTTGAAGATCCTTAAAGAAAAAATTCTAGACAATTCTTGTCATTTTCTCTTTCCCTTATGTACTCTCACATCTCTTTCTGTAGATCTAATTCTTTTTTTCTTCAAAGGAATTTCCAGATGTGCAGGGGTTATAGGTGCTGTGGAGTGGAATGAGTTTCTATCCTCAGGAACAGGTTTTGACCTTGCTAAATTCCTGTTTTAACAATCAGATGTGAAAACTACTCCACCAACATTAGAATAGGCATTAGATACTATTAAATGATCAGTCAGTCAATAAACATTTTTTAAACACCTACGTGCCAGGCACTTTACTAAGTACTGAGAGTACAAAAATGAAAACAACAAACCCTTTTCTCAAGATTCTCAGTCTTATGGGGAAAACGACAAATAACTGTACAATCAAGCTACACATAGGATAAGTTGGAAATAATCAGCAGAGGGAAAGCACTAGAATTTGGGGTATCAGGTAAGTCTTCCTATGGGAGGTGAGATTTTTGATGGAACTTGAAGGAAACCAGGAGGTGGAGATAAGGAAGAACTTTCCAACGTGGGGGGCAACCTAGCAAAAAATACCTGGAGTAGAGAGATTGTGTGTCTCATTTGAGGAATATCAAGGAGGCTAATGTCACTGGATTTCCAAGTACATGGGGGAGTTGTAACATATAAGAGAACTGAAATGATTGGTACCAGGAGGAGAGAGGGTAAGTTTTAAAGGTTTTGAATGCTAAAATTTATATCTATTTCATCCTGAAGATGTTAAGGAGTCACTGACATATAACACTGACTTTTGTGTTTTTAAGTAAGATCACAACTGTGTTCGATGAGTGGACCCGGAGATACTTTATTTATAATTTTTAAACTTTTATTTTCCAGAGGAATTTTGTACATTCTCATAGAAATTTTTGTTATCTGAAAGTAAGCGTGCTAAGTACAATAGAAGTCATTTCCTCTAAAGAAATAAAAGGGTTAGAAACTGGAGGCATTTTTTAAAACAAAACAGGTAGCTATTCAAAAGTCAAGACACATTAGTTGTCCTTTTGGAAAACAAATTGTTTTTTCCATTGGCTTTTTTCACAGTCAGTTTTATCCAGCTTTAAAATATGTAGTGTTAAAATCAATCAAGCTTAAAGATTCTGAAATAAAATATAATTTTTTTCATTTCTGTCTGAAGCATTCATGGTTTAGAAAATGTCTCAATGGACATTTTTACACCAGTTTTTTAAATAACTTACTGAAGTTTTTCTAACATTATGAATGGGCAATATTATACGTATTACCTAGGTTGTAAACATTTGAAAATCAATACCATATGAAATAAAATAGAAAGATAAAGTCCGCCAACATTCTCTATCCTTGATTTGGAAAAGAAAATGGAATGTGATACAGCATAGATTGGATTTAATTTTTCTTATTCTAAGCCCAGTAATGACACTATTAGGCTTTAATGTTGTATTGGTAGGAAAATGACTTATTATATTTTGAACAATGCAGCTAGAAGTATTCTTGAACATTTTCTAAAATAGCATTTTATACCTAAATAGGCACTGATGTCTGGTAGATTTTGTTTTCTACCTGTAGCGGTGGTAACTAAGCTTACAGCTCATTTTGCTATGTTCTACTTTTGAACACATGAGTATTGCAGTGTTCAAAGAGAGGTTTTTTGATTTTCCTTTTCCTCCTAGGAGAAAGGCATTAGGATCCCATGAGTGGGGGTTTCTCATGCTTAGTAGTTATACTTGTTTTCTTTTCTAGAGTTATCCACCCTTTGTGGCAGAGTTGTAGATCTAAGCCTCATCAGTTCTCTTCCTGCCCAGTGGCAGAAGTGAGATGCCTACTAAGTCAGAGTAGAGATAATTAAGAGGTATGGGAGCAGCATGGGATATTTATCTCATCTGGGTGATGTCAGGATAATCATTTAGGAGTGTAGTTTTGAGTATTTCTCCTTTTTTTTAAATAAACAAATGCTTAAGGAAATTGAGCAAAACTTATGGGTGTGTGGATATTTCCATTCATTTACAGAAAGGGTAGACTTAGTGAAAACCAAGGTTCTACTTGGTTTAAAAGTTCATATAGTGAACAAATGACAATTTATGGGATTTTTCCTATATACCATTGAGTAAATCATTGTTTTGGGCGTCAAGGCATGAAAAAAAGGCTAAGGTTAAGGTTAAGCACCATGATACTGATTTAAGCATTAACTCATTGATAACTTTGGGAAATTTCTAATGCCATAGGGGATGTTAGAAATAACTTTGTCCAACCCTCTATTCTTGCAAATGAGGAAACTGAAGCTAAAGGAGTTTCATTCTAGAACCAGAGCTAGAATCCAGATTCCCAGTCTCATGCTGTTTGCATTATGCTGTGCCCTTCCTAGTTGTGGTCATCTGTTCTGTAATATACCCGTAGAAATGGGAAAATAAACAATTCTATAGATTCTTCTTGGCTGTATCTGAATTTCTGCAGATGTAGGCAGGTGAGTCTGATGCAAAAGTCTCCCAGAATGAGAACTTCAGCTCTAATAGCCCTGTATCATCCATATCAGGCAAAAAGAAGCTGTGATCTTTAGGTGGATGTGGATGGTAATAAATGCATACCTTCATTCAATGTCCATAGGGTTGTTTTATTTCAGTTAATTTCATTCAGCCAACTTCTGATTAGTATATATAATAAATCCCTCCTGAAGTGGTCCCATTATTTGAATTTGCACTACATATTTCCTTTGGACTGGAATCAGTTGCCATATTTTATGTAATTATGATTCAAATAGTGCAAATTCAAATATATGCCACAACGTTAGGGGATTCACTATTTTCACTAATCGGCACCTAGGTATATGTTGAAAGGCACCTGTGAATGAATTGTGGAGAACTCGTACATTCATGCTCTGGAATGTACACTGATTTCCACTTTCTTTCTAGAGACTGCCACAGTCTCTAAAGCCGTATGTGATTTGTATCACTGTTACTTTAGAGATAATCGCTTTCTACATTCTCTTCATCCCTGTGCACCCTGAGATCAGCTGATGTGCTTCTGCTGACTGTAACTCAGGTTTACTCTTTGGGGAACAGAAGGTAGTAGTTTGTAACCAGGGAATATATCTTGGGAATCACTTCCTTCTCATATCTCCTAAATTGGTAACCGTGAAAGTGTTCTGGCCAGAGAGCTGTCTTTCTAGAGATAACATGAAGAAATGACACTAGGATAGTGGGCTGTTTTCAAATAATTGTCCCATCTGTTCTATGTATTTTTATTAATGATACTTTTAAAGATTGTTTTATAAACATTTTGCAGTGGAGGAGATAACTTTTAAAATATCATAACCTAGAACCATGGAAAAAGCTCTGTCCTTCCTCCCTCCCTTCCTTCCTTCAAATTTTTGCAAACAAAATGGTGCCATTTTTCACGTAGAAAGGAGTACGTGAATGTGGCATCCTGAAAATTGTAAATTTTAGTGTTAATCAAGAGGACAAATTGTAAACACTGAAGGGTTTTAAAAACTAATTTTTGAGTTTGACAAGGGAAAGATCTTTTGTAAATTCACAAAAGCTAAGATTTATTATAATTTTATTTTTTAACTGTAACTTAAATCAAAGATATTTCATACCTCAAAGGTATTGCTCTTCCTCTTATACATGTTTAAATTGTATATTGCAAAAGCTATTAAATGATACAATAGCTCCAATATTATAGATGTATAAATTTTTTTTAACCTTTTTGAGCTTTTTACAGATGTTATTTTAGTTGTTTAGTTTCTGATACTGAAGCAAAAGCTAACTTGACAAATATATTTCTAAAATGATGGGATCACTCTTCATTATCCCACCACATTCATACTGCTTTGTTACCGCCCTTTCTTCTTGGTTATCTAGCTCTATTAGAAACACAATGGGGAAAATAGTATGCGCTTTTATTTAATATAAACATCAAAGGGATGTCCAGCTTCTTTTGTTGTACTAGAACTTTGTTTCAATTATCACGATGAAGATGCTTTCCTGATCCTTATATGTGTCTCTAGGCTTCCTCTTGAGCTTCAGTCACATATCACCAACTGCCATTGGATATCCCATAGATATCAGACTCATGCTCTCCACATATAGAACTCATATTTCTCCTCAAACACTTCTTACCCTATTTCAGATTCTCCTATTTCCGTTGAAGTCATCTTCATTCTTCCGGTTAGCCCTGCTTGCAACCTCAGGATCTGTTTGAACTCCTCCTTCTCTCTTCATAAAAACACATTGTCAGATCTTGTCAATTTTACCTTCCTCTCCTGTGTGTTCCACTTCCTTTCACTCATATAACTATAACCCATGTTCAGATCTTCTTCATCTCCCCCACAGACTCTTTCTATAGCCATCTATCTGGTCTCCCTGCCTCCATTCTAAAGCCTCAGCCTGACCCTCTTACCCCCAGTAGATTATTATTCCTTCTGGGCTCTAAGGAGTCCTCTGGCTACCATTTAAAGCTTTTCATAATGTGCCTCTTTATCTTTCCAGCCCTGGTAGGTTTTATTCCTTTCACTCAATGATCCATCAATGCTTACCACTTTACAGTTCTCACTCACAGCTCCCCATTTCCTGTCACCTTCTGTACCTTTATATGCCTGGAATACTCTGCCCCCTCACATCTATTTCTGAGTTTCCTTGACATCCTTCAAAATTTGGCTCAAATCCTACCTTATACAAGAGAGCCTTTCCTGGGCCTTCCAGCTGCTAATGCCTTCCTCTTTCAGATTACTTACATCTACTATTTGTATGTCTTCTATACACCTAGTTATTTATATCTTGTCTCTCCATTAGATTGTAAGGGTCTTTAAGTCAGGGAATGTTTTTGCCTTTCTTTGTAATCCTGGAATTTGTCACAGGGTAGGTGCCTAATAACTGCTTAAATTAGTAACCCTGACTGATGACTCAATAAATGGATTTTAAGACCATAGATAGAAAGAGCCTGAGAGGTCATCTAGTCCTGCTCTCTCTTTTTACATATAAGGAAACTGAGGCCCAGGGAACTGAAGTGAATTTCCCAAGGTAATATAGGTGGTAAATGGTAGAGTGAGGATCCAAACTCTGGAGCCAAATTCAGCATCTTTTGCCTTGTACCATGTGTTTGGAAAGGGTTTTTATTATGTTTCCATTTTTATTATGTTTTTATTAAGTTTTTATTACACAACTTGACCTGTAATAGGAGGAATTAAATTGAGCAGTTACACATGACCACCTACAACATGCCGTAATGAAGTACTTGATTGTCCTTCAAAATCCTGGTAGCTTTTCTCTCATCTTTTTGACCACCTCTCTCCCCTTAGGGTTCTTCATGGTTCTATTTCTACTCACTTCTCCTTTCATAGTCCTAGGCTCTCCTATGTCTCTCTTTGACTTCTTTCCATTGCTTTTTCCTGCATTCATATATTGCCTATTTTAAAGTCTTATGACTTCAGTTAGGGACCACAGACAGACAACAGCACCATATATTTAAGGCTATCACATTCTTTAATAAATTTTGAGCTGACTTGTACATTACAAACAGGTTAAGTGGTTGCCTAGGGTTTCACAACCAGTAAAGGTCTGAGGCCATGTTTGAACTCAGGTCTTCTTTACTCCAGATCTCGTGCTCTCTCCGTTGTACCACCAATTAATGAGTACTTCAATACATCAATTATCTATGATTTCACTGATTTGAGTTTATCAAGGTACTGTCATTTTATTCAATGTGAATATTCCCTCTATTAATCATTGTCCTTCTCTCACTTAATATTAAAGAAATGTTTATTATAAATTTTTTGAGTAGCAGTTCTGGTTGCATATTCTATCATCTGGTGATATTCTTGTATGCATATGCTATTATCTTTTCGTTATCTTTTAGTCTTCCTCAAGTCTCTTTCAAATCCCTTGTTCTTACTTCTTATTGCCTGCAATAAATGTGAGTTGGCAGAAAATGGAGAATAGCTGAAATTTCACAATCACATGTGTGTAGCACTTTTGTACCTTGAAAGACATGTTTAAGTATGTTCCATTTATTCCTAATAAGAATGCCAAAGGCAGACAGATCATATCCCCTTTTTCCCTGGGAACAGGCTGAGGCAGAGAAGTAGATGTCTATTTTGTGTGACCAGGAAGGCCAAGCCAGTACCTAGGAGGTGGATGCTAGGGGAAGATGGATTTGCATGATGCCAACATTAGAATATTCTATTAATTGTCTGTGCATTAAAAATGGAACGGGCTGCTTGGTTGGCAATGAGTTTTCTGACCCTGGAAATGTTCGGTGAAGATTTGTCTGTAAGAAGATTCTTGTATTGGGTGGATGGTTGAACAAAGATAATTTCTCAGGTTCCTTCAAACTGAGACATGTTCTGATTATCTGTCACTTATCCAGTTTTAAATTCTTTTAGTTTTATTTTTTTTTCTAATTTGGGATTGTCAATGCTGTTATAACAAGCAAAGTAAATAGTATAGTTTTATCTAATCCTAGAATTTATAAAATGCATAAAGCTGCATGTGGCCCACTGAATATATTTAAATTGTATTTTTATGTGTCCTATTCTGTATGCCAGCTAAGAAATAGAAATTTTCAAGTGCATATAGTAGTAATGCCCTGCAGGATGAATCTTGTGGGAAATGGCCCATGGATATGCCCTTAGAAACAAGAGGACACCAATAATATTTAATGTTTTACCCACTGGGTTAAGAGTATGTAATGAAGATCCTGGGGAAAAGATTCCTTCTCATCTGGGAAGTTTTTAATTGGCATCACTGCCTGGAATACAATTACATCAGGATTGCACATCCAATTATCAAAGAGTTTACTATAATCTGATCTAGAAAGGGCCATACTCAAATTAACCTATGAGACTGTAACAATTTTAGTATTTGATCTTTTCATTTGGCAAGACTGAAAGCTAGTGAGAGTCAAGGATTTACCATCCTTCTTTGTCCTATGACACAGTTTTCTGTAAAATTTTATGCGGTTATTTTGGTGTCTCAGGTTTGCCTTATATTCACAACATAGGGTTTGCCTGTTTATGAATTGACTGCTTTCAGATACTTCCTTTCTTTTTCTTTTGCAGTAGAAGTGAATGGTACCAAAAATGAAATTTTTAGTGTGTATATCATTGATTTTATAGTGAAAACTAAAAATCATGTTTGACTAGGAATAATGGCTTATAAATTCAGTTTAAAGTGATAAACCATATACTATACTTCTCCGTCAGTTCTGTCCTGCCACTTTGCCACTCACACTTAGTGCACTTTGGCACATTGTTTAGAATCTAGGCACCCTCCCCTTCTTCCTTCACTGAAATTGCTTTTTATCCTTCGTGCTTTACTTTTTCTCTGACAAGTAGCAAAACATAAATAAATAAAAAATCATCCTTTTGCTCGGAGGCAAATAACAATTTCGGAATCAAATTATATTTGGTGATGTATTTGTAGATGTTTATTTTTGACTGAAAGATTATGATTTTGTTTAAATTATCCTGAGTCCCTAACTTCATTAGTATTAATTTCTTTTTTAGGAGGCTTAGTATGCTTACTGGGTAATTTCAAAGGTTCTTTTTTCCACAGCTTGATTTGGATATGTTAAGCCTGATCCCTTTAAGAGAGAGAACAGTATCAAGATTTTGCTGGAAGCTCCCATCTTAATGGCAGAGGTCAACATTTAATGTGACAAGTCCTTGTCCTTTTTGGCAAACCATTGTTTTTTACATCCACTCTACTCCAGGATATTTCCAATTAGGGATTCAGGGAAACCTTCTGACTCAGACTTGCTCCTTTACCTGTATGACCTACCAGGAAGATCTTGGCCCCTGTCCCAAGGAACCTGAATTGCTTTTTAGATTTCTCCCCACCCCAGTCTACTTTGTAAAAATTTTAATCTCAAGGATCAAGGACTTCCTAATTCTTCCCTCCCACCTGCACACTTTTCTAAACCCATTAAATATGGGAACTCTCTATTAGTCACTTATTAAGCAACAGCTAAATTCCAGAATCTTAGTCACTTGTTCTACAAGGTTGGGTCTTAGGACTAAGCACCTTGTCACTTAGTAATTTAGTTTAAGGGAATGAGAACCCTGAAGGATTAACA
Source organism: Potorous gilbertii (assembly GCA_028658325.1). NCBI lineage: Eukaryota > Metazoa > Chordata > Mammalia > Diprotodontia > Potoroidae > Potorous > Potorous gilbertii. The sequence continues at coordinate 182,260,869 of CM053771.1, read as the reverse complement.
TAAGAGTATTTTAGCTAATTGTTGAATGATATTGTAGCATTGGTCAGATACAGAGGAATTTTATCATGAAAAGGAATCATGTATTTTTTGTTTTCCATGATTTTATATCTTTTTACTTTTTAACCTGACTACTGGAACAAAGCTCTACTTTTAAGTTAAAGAAATAGTAAATATTCTTATTTTTAAAAATCCCACTCTACACTCAGTGCTTTGTTTTCCATCACAGGCTATCAATGTCACATCACCTCCAGAAACACAAGTACTAAATTCGGTTAATTTTCCACTATTATGTTGTTGTTACTGCTTTATTTCTATTAACCAATGCTTAAGTGTATCTAGTAATTTATAAGGGGATCAGATATTCCTTTACTTGGACCAAATCATGACCCTATAAGTTGTCTGACAACCCAATAGTTGCTTTGTAAATAGGCATAAGTCTACCTTGTCTCCACATATGAATGGTCTAGTTGGGTCATGTAGTTATTTTCAAATGGTCTCCAATGTAGGGGGTTTACAAGATAATCCAGTGGAGTACATGAAGAAAATGTTAGACTTTTTATTTTTAAAATAAGCTTTACAGATCATATTATCTAATTTTGACTAAATTAACCCTCACAAAAATGGACAAATGGCTCAAAATATTTGTGTAATGAAATACAAACTAAAAATAATGATAATAGGCCAAGCACAAGCAAGCAAAGAAAAAGGGGCACCATTGACACATTTCCTCCCAGGACAAGCGCTGCATCAGCTGTATTGTGAGATTAAAATGATGATCAGATCAGATCCAACAGGAAGATGGCCCCAAAAGGCAGACATTTGGTGATTTCAAATATAGGTTAAAATCTGTCCTAGTTAATATTGAACCTTACTTGTAATGTGTTTTGCCTGATGATGGTAGCAAATAATGGCATAAAGTTGTCACTATTTTAAAAATTTCCTGTAAAACATGAAGACACATCTCCATGTTTTTTCAGTTATATTTAGTCTGGTACTTTAAAGAATCTAGTACTATATAAAATTTCACAAAATTAAAAAAAAATTATTTAGAAGCCTCTTTTGAAGTGTTACTCGATGGTGAAAGACCAGTATATACATATATTAGAGAGATACTTATTCTTCCTGCCATGGTAAAAAAATGACTGAAATAATACATGGAAAACAATATGGTAACAAACAAAAATGTGTTCCTTTGTTAGCAATTTCTGTTGGAAGATGTGTAGAAAGTATTGCTCAAGATTTGAAAAAACATGTATGAAAACATATTAGTCAGTGTGGGAGTTATGCTATTCAGTTGGATGAAAGTTCAGATATTTTTAACATGTTTCAACTTATGATATTTCCTTGATTCTGTTCCTTTGATGAAATGAAGAATTACTTCTTTGTAAGCCACTAAATGAAAAATGGACTAGATCAGATATGTTCTCAAAAGTACATGATTTCTTTAATAAAACTAGTATTTTTATGGGATGGGGGGAGTAGTGGTGCGTGAACTTTGAGTGTAGTAGCCACTAGATTTTTTTTAAAAAGGATTTCAGGGGTAAGGTTACATAGTGTCACATATAAATGTCATTCATAGTCAAGGGACTCCATGTTAAGGAGACAAGTTATCTGGAAAGACCTTAACACAATAGATACAGCCGAGAGAGAAAGAGAGAGGAGAGAGAGAGTTGGAAAGGTGGGAGTGGTGTTAACAGAAAAGTAACCCATAACTTCTCTTTTCTAGTAGCAAGAAAAGAAATTCTCAAAGTGCTACAGGATGGCATTCATATGGTTAATTTAATTTTTAAATATAACATTTTCATAGTGCAGTCTCCATACTGAAATTGAGGGTGTCCATGAAAACCTTTTGTGTCACACAGAAATTTGCTGGTTATTTCATGGCAAAATCCCTAAAAGAGTTGTCTAAGTTAAAAAAGATAGATTGTGAATTTTTCTTTTGCTGAATTTATATAGCTATGTTGCTATATGTATGTATATTCCAAATTTGCTGATTTTTGTAATGACAAGTGGTTGTTAGTAGGATGCTACCTAACAGATAATTTTTTAAAAAACGAGACGCCCAATTTCTATTTGATAAGGTAATATAAACAATGAATGAGAAATTAGTTGTTTTTCAAAAGAAATTTGCACTATGAAGAGAGCATTTTGGAAATGTTTCCATTGTTAAGTGATTTTGTTGCTGAAAACAATCATGTATCACCTATTTAAAAAAAAAAACCCCTCTTATCTACTTAATAGTTAAAATTTGGAAACAGAACTTTCTGACCCTTTTAAAAGATCTTCCAAATAAAGAGTTTCATCAGATTTCAAATCTTTTTGGTAAAACTATAAAAGTGTGACACCTTTCTCTTATTTGTAACCTTAGAGAACATGAAAATTTATTCGATGAACTTCAATAAAAAAAACCTTAACATAATTGGTAGATGAGAGTGAAAAAGGGTTATCATGATTTTAATAAGCCTTCCCAATGATGCACTTTTTCCCGTTGAATTTACTTATCTTTTGAAAGATATTTTTCCAATTATGACATTAATTAAATAAGTTACTGAAAAAAATTTAACTAAGAACCTGATCTTTCAATTTCTTTATCTATATCAAAGTATTATAAAACAAGATTTTCAAAAATAATGAAGCATATTCAATCACACTGATCTCATCAAATAATATTAATGAAGAAATTACTTAAGTACTTTGTTTCACTTTTATCTCATTTTAAAAATTCCTATTTTTTAGAAGGGCAGAAAATAGACATAGACCAGTATCTCACACTGTACACCAAGATAAGATCAAAATAGGTACATGATTTAGACATAAAGGGTGATATCATAAGCAAATAAGGAGAGTAAGAAGTAGTTTGTCTGTCAAATCTATGGAGAAGGGAAGAATTTATGACCAAACAAGAGATGAAGAACGTTATGAAATACAAATAGATAATTTTTATTACATTAAATTAAAAAGGTTTTGCACAAACCAAAGGAAGGCAGAAAGACAGGAAACAATTTTTATAGCAAGAATTTCTGATAAAGGCCTCATTTCTCAAATACATAAAGAACTGAGTCAGATTTATCAGAATATGTCATTCCCCAATTGATAAATGGTCAAAGGATATGAAGAGGCAGTTTTCAGAAGAAGGCATTAAACTATCTATAATCATCTGAAAAAAATACTCTAAATCACTATTGATTAGAGAAATGCAAATTAAAACAACTTCTGAGGTATCACCTCACAACTATCAGATTGTTTGATAAGATAAAAATGGAAAATGATGACTGTTGGAAAATGTTGGAGAAGATATGGGAAGATAGGGACACTAATGCATTGTTGGTGGAGTTGTGAACTGATCCAGCCTTTCTGGAGAGCAATTTGGAGTTATATCCAAAGGGATCTCAAACTGCGCATACCCCTGATCCCTGTATTCCAAAGAGGTCTTTTCAAAAAAGGAAACAATACGTACAAAACTGTTTACAACAGCTCTTTTTTGTGATGGCAAAGAAAGAAAAGTTGAGGGAGTGCCCATGAGTGTGATGGAATACTATTGTGCTATAAGATATGATGAGCAGACCAATTTCAGAAAAACCTGGGAAACTTACCTGAATTGAAGCTGAGTGAAGTGAGCAGAAGGAGGAGAACATTGTGCATAGTAGCAGCAACATAGTGTGCTGATTGACTATAATAGATTTAGCTCTTCTCAACAATACAGTAATCCAAGACAGTTCCAAAAGACTCATGATGGAAAATGCTATTCACAGCCAGAGAAAGAGCTATGGAGTCCGAATGTGGATCAAAGCATACTATTTTCCCCCTTTTTTTTGGTGGCTTTTCCCTTTTGTTCTGTTTCTTCTTTCACAGCTTGACTAATGTGGAAATAAGTTTATATGATCGCACATGTATAAGCTATATCAGATTGTTTGCTGCCTTGGGGGGTGGGGTGGGGGCGAGAGGGAGAGAAGGAGAAAAATTTGAAACTCAAAATCTTACAAAAAATGAATTTTGAAAACTATCTTTACATGTAATGGGGGAAAATAAAATAATATTTACAAAAATTTTCCAATTTTTATACTTTGTAATGTACAAAATATAGTAGAATATTACCACAGTCATCATTATATATTTACATGTTTATATATATATATATGCATACATATATATTTCATACATATCTTGGAGGGGTGCTCAAAAAAATTTGCTGAAAAGGATGTGATCAAAAAAAGGTTTGAAATCATTGATCTGGAAGAATAGTTTAAATTTACTGAAGCAAATAGTATGGGGAATCAGATTGAGAGCAAAAGCACAGATAAATAGTAATGAGAATAGTTGCACATTATATAACACTTTATAATTTACAGTCCTTATAATAAAATGTGAAGTATTATTGTCAACATTTTAGAGATAAGGAAACAGGCTCAGAGAGGTCATGACTTGTCTATACAGTTAACAGAGTAGTGGATCTAAAACAATTCAGGTGTTCCTATGCTGTGCCTCTACATCCTATGCTTTTTTCCTACCACCCCGTGCCTCCTCAAGCTTTCTCTAGCAATGGACTGAATGCTTTTCATTACTAGCAAGAGAATTCTCCTTTATGACAACTTGGATGGCAAAGAAAATAGGTGAAAAAGAAGAAAATTTTTTTCAAATTAAAAAAATACATTTATAAATCATGTTTGTATTCCTAATCCTGTGGTTGTAATAAGATATGGAAAAGATCATTGAATGTAATTGCTGAATCTTGAACATAATAGATGCAGTGCCCTTGGTGGAAATACATAGGTACTAGAATTTTTTGCTTCTGAGATTTCTCTTGACCTGAATGTTGTCCCATGAGTTAAAGGAGAGTGGACTGTTGCTGAGACCCTCCCGGCTTCCTGAACAATTGTGAAATAGTGGAATAGCTTGGGGAGCCTTTGAGCAGTCAAATGAGAATTGAGAACAATTGGTTCATTTACAATCCTTTTCCTAATAGCTGGCATTTGTTTAATGCTTTGAGGTTTGCAAAGGGCTTTACAAATATTATCCCATTTCACTCTCACAACAACCCTGGGAGGCAGGGGCTGTTATTATCCTTATATAGATGAGGAAACTGAGGCAGACAGTGAGTTAGTAACTTGCCCAGGGTCACATGACTAAGAAACGTCTGAGACCAGATCTGAACATGGTTCTTTCAGACATAAAGTCTAGTGTTTGATCTACTGTGCCACTTATCTGCCCTTTTCTAATCAAATTAATGCCTGACATACATTAGAATGAAACTGAAGTTGATTTAGAGGTCATGAATTATTGGGGACAGTCAGCCAAGTTGATTGTTTTGACAAAATACTACATTATTTAATTCATATCCCTATTACTCTGCTATGATTTCTCTCTTCCTATTTTCCATTAAATCAGAAAACATCTTTTACAAGTTGGAGAATATTATTTATAAGTGTTACATTTTGTGATTTTTTTTGCAAAGGTCTGGTACAGGAACTGACAAATTTTCAGAAGTGGAATGCCAACTTGGCAACCCTTGTTCTCTTTCAGGTGTGTGTTTCTGACCACATACTAACTCTGTCCAGGACCATGCCAACTCTTAAGGTGTCAGGGTGACCACAAGTGGCTCCCAAGCAGCAGAGACAGGCATATTGTCACAGCTGTGACAGATCCTTTATGCTTTGTTTATTACATGTGCTTTACGCTGCCAACTCCTGGCCTGGTGATTTTTCCTTCAGTTTTCCCTTGTTGAATTTTCTGAATCAACAAGATACTGGAAGAGACTCCTATTGGTCTCTTGGGATTCCTTTAAGTTCTCAAGCCTTAAAGGATTTGCTGACTGTGAAGAAACATGTATAAACTTGCCTGAAATATATTTTGTTTTGGTTGGTAACTTTTAACAGGCAAGAAGGAGAGGAGTCCAGCTCTTAAGTCCCTGACATGTAGTAAGAGCTTAATAAATGCTTATTGATTGATTTATGAAACCATCTTGTAAAAGGGAAGGATCATTTACCCAAAATGGAGGGAGTGTAAGTGAATTAGAAGTTAATCAACAAGGATTTTTAAGCAACGACTGTGTATCAGAAACTGTACGAAAGCTCTGGTGATGAAAACAAAAATGAATCAGCCCCTGTCTGCCCTCAAGCAGCTTATGTTATAATGGGGGAGACAATAGACAACATAAACATGAATAAGTATATTCAAAATGTATACAGAATAACCCTATAAATTGGAGGAGGGAGTACTAAGGATTGTCAAGGAGTCAAAATCAAGAAGGACTTTGAGCATGAGTTATGTCGAGTTTTGAAGTGATTCAGAGATCGTTTTTGTTGATACAAAGAACTGGAAATCAAGTTGCTATCCATTTATTGGGAATAGTTACATAAATGATCATGCATCATTGTGACACAACTTTACAATGTCATAAAAAACAGGGAATAGGAGGATTGCAGAGAGAAGTATCAATAGACATATAAAATGATGCAAAGTTAATAAGGAGACCAGGAGTGCAATATGTAAATGACTACAGTAATGGATATGGAAATTATAAATCAGTTAATCAAATATTATGTATCTATAATGACCAAGTGTAACCCTGAAAAAGATATTTTAAAAAAATGCAATTTTTTTTCTTCAGAGCAGCAAGGAATATATAACATTGTGTGTATTGTCAGGCTTGTTTGGAATAGATAATTTTGCTGAACTGCTTTTTTCATTGTTTTTCCTTTGATACGTAGAATAGCTCTCTAGATTAAGGAAAGGAGATGGATATAGGCTGAAATAAAGATGATATAAAAACAAAAGGTCAATAAAAAATTTTTAAGTGATCTGCAAACAAATGAATGTTATATACTCCCATGTCAAGATTTTAATTCAGAGCTATCAAGAAAGAGACAAAATACAGGGATTTGAAACAAAATTTTTAAAAGTTTGCAGAAGGTACTAAGTAATGAGCATATTTCCCCTGGAAAACAATAAGCACCGAGAAGTGAAAAATCCTAGGGTAGCTCAGAGATTATGGCATTGCTTCCAGTAGAAACATAAACAAATGTTTACATTGACAGAGCTTGTAAAAGTCTAGTTGGGATAAGGATTCTTAATTTGTACCTAGACGTTTGCCTATCTGTTAATCTTGATCTAATTGGGTTACAGTGTTGCTTATTAGAAAGTAGACAGTGGTCAGTATTTGTATTGTTTTTCTAACTAAAAAATTGTAAGAAAGAATTGGGGTGTTTTTGCATCATCTGTTAAATTTCAGCTATCAAAGTAGTTAAGTGGCAAATATTATGAAGTGCTGATCTTGGGAGCTGGGATGAGTGCAAATCCTCCTTCAGACACTGAGTGATGCTGAGCAAGTCACTTACCCTATCTCAGCCTTGTTTTCCTTATCTGTTAAATGGGCATAATAATAGCTCCTCCAGGATTTTTGTGAAGATCAAATGAATATATGGAAAATGCAAACCTTAGAGCACTGTATAAATGTTAGGCTATTATGGTAGCTATTATAATTAGTTACCCATCCCTGAAGAGAGACCCAAGATACTCTAGATAGGTACCACCATTCCTGTAGGGGCAGTTAAACCCAACTCTATGCATAATAGCTAGGAGTAGTTGTCCTAGAATCAGGATAGTTCTTTGTTCTTTGGATTTTCCCTATATAATTTTTAAAAGGCTAAAACTTACAAGGACATTTGTCAATAAAATACACATGTAGAGAGTTTGCCTTAAATTGGTCTGTTGTGCAGATTCAGTGCCATAGGGTCCATGATGCTGCATAATTTATAGCTTTTAGAGTTAACAGTTACCAATTGGAAAGTTCATTGTAGAGGTATTCACCAGCAGAAAGGGAATGCAAGTGAATTAGAAGTTAATCAACAAGTATTTTTAAGCAACAGTGCAAGGCACTCTCTGTCTGTTGTCAAGTAGCTTACGTTATAATACGGCAGGCAAGAGACAACATAAACCTGTTTGTCTGCCTTAGAAGAAGTGTATGACATCTTTCCCTCTGTTCAGCACCTTTACTTTGAAGGTTTAAAACAGTCTAAGAAGCAACAAAATCTATATCTAGTATGCATTAATACCCTTTCTCTCTATCAAGAACCAAGCTTGCTCTGCAAATATGGGGATCCTAGGAAACTAAAGAGAACATCACAGACCTTCAGACTGTAGTTCTGTTAATTCAATAAAATGATTACAGAAAAGTGTGCAAGATGATAACGATCACTTCTTTACTGTGTAATATGCAGTGTTATCTTTAGTTTTTAAACCTGCCTCTGTGCTTATGTTTCTTACTGGGATCATTCAGCTACTTCACTGAGATATACAGTGTGGCATAATGGAAAGAAAGTTGTCCTTGGAGTTAGAAAAGACCTAGGTTGAAGTCCTGTAGTGTGACACATACAGGCTGTGGGACGCTAAGTCAGACTCTGTGATTATCATACATTGCAGAGCAGGTGCCCATCTGCTTTGGGAGATGGACCTCCTCACCGAGACTTTTCCTGCACAGTTGAAATCACAAGTTTAGTTCAAAAAAAAAAAGCAACTTAATAGGTTTAGATTGGAGGTCTTTCTACTACATGACCTTCTCCTTTGTTAATGAGTATAGTTTTGTCCTCTCTTACCCCAGAGGTATTACTTGTCTTATTGGAGTATATAGCAATATGCAAGACTGATTTAGTAACCTAAAGGAGGGGTTTGAATTTACTGAAGCAATCAAATAGTCCTAGTGTCAGGAAGAGAGGAAATGCCTAGGTGATATTGTGACACCCAGAGTTTTCCATAGTGACTGGCTAAACTTGTCTTAGCTGTCCCTCGGGCAGAGGTGTGAGACATCACTAGTTCTCTCTGTACGCTGCATTTCTAGGTCCGTGTGGATTGTGTTCATGTACGTTTGATTCAGATATATAATTGTGTAGCGCTCAGCATACTAAGTATTGTTCCAGGATATAACTCAGCGTTAAAAATAAATGATAAATGTGTGGGGCTGGGCATTCGAATCGCTACTGATCATTTTAATACTTTATATGAGAAATAACCTCGCATCTTCTTTAGTTACAGTCTCATTTTTGAGTCTAGTGTGTCTTTTTAATGAATCTTCTTGGGATACCCTTAGAATAATTTTCTATTCTTATCTGTACTGTGTAAGCAGAGTTTTGTGTGAGGGTTAAACCATTAAAATTCATTTGGGGCTTAATTTTTTTGCAGTGTTTCTTGTTAACAGTTAGAGCTATGGTCACAAATGGATTTTGAACCAAGTACTTAGTTTTAGAAATGTTGATTAGAATTTTTTTTTTGTAAAAAGCCAATCCTCTGTGTAAGAGTCCTAAAGTTGCTTAAGATTGGAATGAGCAAATGAATGCAGTTTCTCTTCTAAATCTTTTCCTTGGATTTCATTTTGAAGGTCGTAGCAAAGTCACAATTTATGATTAGGAATGCTTTTATGAATATGATGGACTGCATTTGTAAATCAATATAAGTAACTACACAGTTATTCTATTATAACCAGTAATTGGTATTGGAGCTTCAAAACCTCTTACTTGACTTTTCTTTCTTAGTAGAATTGATAAAAAATTTTCAAGGCTCTCTACATATTTTTTATAGCTTCAGATAACTTTTCAGTTGTGCTTCCTTTTATTTTGCTATCACAAGTAAATTCTCGTTTCAAATGATGCAGTCATTTTAATTTTGGCTTTTAATTTTGGACTTTAATAATTGCTTCATTAAATTTCTGCTACATTCTTCAAAATGTCAAGTGGCTGATTCTAATGTTTAGTTTCATGTTTAAATCTGAGGTTTGCTAGTCTTCCTCTTGTTTTTCGGTAAATTTGAAATGAGAGAACAATGAAATGAAGTCATTTATTTTTCTAAGACAAAAAAGCCTAATTCTACTCAGTAAGTTTTTCCCCTACCCAAAATGCAAGCAAAAAGGAAGATTAAAGTCCTAGATTCACATTCATTTGGTACTGGACAAGAAGTAGCAAAAAATTGTATAGTCTGCATTTAACTAAAAATTTCCAATTTAGTCTCATGCTTGGATTAATGTTTTCAAGAAGTTTTTAAAAATTCTATACTTCTAAATGAAAGGAAATGCTTTTATGATACTAAGTAAACATGAGTGTAAGAATCAGCAGAGGGTAAGGTGAGATGAGATAGCTACTAAATAAGGTCATTTTAGAAGAGACCAGAATATTCATCCATCTTCTTAACATAATTCTCATTATCTAAAAATCTACACATGATTTGTCTGGAGGTTAATTTCATACTAGATGTCGTACAATTTACTGGTAAACTTCTGGATTTCAGGTTCACTGTGCTTTTTTTCTCTTTGGTACATTAATACTAAGAGCATTAGTTTGGGCATGGCCATCTGTGAGAGTATAACTTAAGTGCTTCTCTGTAGTGACTTGCAGCAAATATATTGCCATAAAATAATGTGAATGACCCTCAGTGTCTTGCTCTCTCTGAGTCTATAGAATGATGTAAAACTACTTTCCCTTGATTGCTATTTGCAATAAGCCTCTGGTACTAAAATATAAAATCAGGTCTATCCAATAAATCAAAGCTTTCTAGAAGCCTTTAAAAGGGTGGTGAAGGGAGGGAGAGGGAGTTGTGAGTTTCTCATATGGAGCATGAAATGGCATAAAATCCATGTTTGCCATTTTTAATTGAGGTAGCTTTTGATGTTCATTCTCATATGAATTATTTAGTTCAGAGTAATACATGAAAAAATGGGCAGAGAGCAAGCGCTGTGTTATTATCAGCCAGTATTTGAAACATAGCAGCCAATCTCTCTCCCTCCCTCCCTCCCTCCATCTCTCTCTCAATCTCTCTCTCTTATAGAAAGATATATTTTTAGAATTAGCAGGGAGACTAAGAAGTATAGTAACAAAAGGTTATTTATTCTTCAATCTGTGACACTGCCAATTTTATGCATCCTGATAGAAAGTGTTTATCTTGAAATTGTCAGCATTAGAAGAAATTAGAGATGTTATATGTTTTTCTTGAAACACTTGCCTTGTGATACATTGTGGTTAATATTTGAAAAATAAAACATTTTCCAATTACTGAAGATTTTTACTTCTAAACTGCATAATTTATTTTAATTAGCCTGCAGATTGTAAGGCAACTAAGCTATTCAAGTGCTAGACGACTTAGCAGATGTCATAGCTTGTGGTAGGTCATCTCAAATAGACAGACTGCTGTTCTGGTAGCAGGGATGGGAAAGCCTTTTGTTAACATTGCAGAAAACAGAATTAGGTTGGTTCCTTTTCACTGTCCTCTTTGGCCATCACCCCTCCCTGCACCTCCCATCATCATACAAAATGGAAAAATAGAAGTTATTATTTATTCTCTGACATAGAGTTGAGCATACAGGTTAGTTAAAAGAGGTACTTATTTTATCTTAAATCCCTTCTGTTCATTCCCTAGCTCCTTTCATCACTCAATTTAAATTTCAAGAATCTTATTGCCAGTGCTTGATTGCAAGCACGGGAAAATAAAATTTGGTTACTCCATCTACTAGTCTCAATTGTGAGAGACTATTTGATTAATCTTAACAAAACATTGCTTTAATCAAGCTATTCTCATACTGAAATAACCTCTAAGGGCAACCAGTATAAATGTCTTAACTTCTTTGCTTGGCATTCAAAGCCCTTCACAATCTGGTCTTAACCTACCTTTCTAGTTCTGTCTCTTGGTGAATTCTCTACTCAAGTAAAACAACTCCCTACTTACTGCCCACACTGCTTTTGAGCCCCATACTTTCATCACATGCTATTTTTCACCTTTCTTCCTATAATAAATAGTAATAAAGGTTTTTATGGTACTTCAAAGTTTTGACATATATTATGTCACCTGAACCTCACAGCAGGTCTTTAAGTGAAGTACTACAATTATTGTAACCATTATACAAATGAGGAAAGTGAGGCTCAGGTTATCCCCTTGAGAGCAAGGAACATGCATTTTATCACTTCTCCTGTCGTAACACAGTGTGGGGCACGCGGCTTATATGTAGTAATGGTTTAGCTTTTGAGATTTAAGAAACACTTTATCTGCTTGTACTTGACCCTCATAGCAGCTCCATGAAGTAGAAATCATCACACCCATTTTACAGATAAGGAAACTGAGACCCAGGATCCCACAGATTGTAACTGTCAGAGATTGAGTTCAAATGCAGGTCTCTTCTGACTCACAGTCCAGCATTCTTTCCACTGTATCATACGATCATTGATTGATGAATTGACTTGATATCCCCTTTCCTCAATTGTATAAAGATTTTAAAAATAATATTTTCATCCTCAACTCCATATCTTTCTCTCATTTACTTTATTATCTTTCAAAAGGCCATTGAAATATCAACATCTTAACGTTGTCCTAATTCAAAGTGACGTGACCTTCAAACCCATCCCATTCTCCATGTACATAAACGCATGGATCAGAAACTAGATTCAAAATATTTTGCATAGGGATAGAAACCCAACTAGAATAAGTAAATGTAGATGAAGAAACTAAGGAGACTGAGGCTAAGTGGAGATTAAAACAATAAATGGAGGTAACAGCACTGAACGCTCAGCAGGGAAGGAGGATACAATGAGATATTTGTAGAGTGCTTTGCAAAACTTAAAATTGCTATACAATTGCTAGCTATTCTGTAGGTGTACAAATATCTGTGCAATTCAATTTAAAATTATTTACTGTATTAAAGTATTAACCACCTATTATATATACAATGATGTGCAAGGCTTTAGGGGCACAGAAATTAAAGCAGAATTCTCTTGCCCCTTACTTTCAAGCAGTTTGTCCTCTCTGTAGGGAAGATAAGACAAGTGACAGTTGTGCAAGTAATGATCCTCACAATGAGGAAAGAAGAAGTCCAGGCAAAGTGTCATGAGAATTCAAGGCATGAGAGGAACTTAATGGAGGGAGGCTTTCATGAAGGTTTTGTGGAGGAAGTGACATCTGATTCACAGCTTAAAGGAAGAGTAAAGAGTTTTAGAAACTGTAGCCCACCATGCCATCAGCCTAAGAGTATAATAAACTTTGTAAATACTGTCTTTTTAGGGGTACAGATTTACATGAATAAATGATATGTGCCACAAATCTCCTACATGTGTTACTGTTATTAGCACACTTTCTTCAACAAACCTTCTGTCAGAGTTGGTGAAATTGGTTCCTCCCCTACCTTTGCCTACCCTCTGGTGGAACTGTTAAAAATGGATGATGGAAATCTTTGCTTTTATTTATAGTAGGTCATTGTCCAACAAGGAGGAAAAACGGTAAGAGCTACACAAGTAAAAAGCCACTTAATTTAGTTTTTCTGATGGGACCAACAGCATACAATTTAGTAAGTACAACAAATACTTAAAAAAAAAATGTTAACCCTTCCAAAAGGCCCTTAGTAGATGCTTGTTGAAGACGAAGATAGTGATACAAATAGAGATACGTAGAAAAGAGAGAGAGAAACTTTCAAATCAAATTATTAAGGAAAATGGTTATATTGCCTGCTGTTCATTTAGGCAGTAGACTTCAGAGGAATTCGATGTCTATTATTTCCATTTGAAATTTAGGTTAATCATGGGTCACAACTATTCCAACAAATTTTTATTTTCAAATTTTCAGAAGCTCACATTGGATAAGCTACTAGCCGGGTGGAAGAGTAGATTTGTAATCTGGACCTCTGGGACTGTGATCTGAAATGTCATCATATGTGAATAAAAGCCAGAGGATACCCCAGCTTTTATTTCCTCTCGTTTTGTTTCTTGGTTTCTTGGACATGTTTAATTACATGATTATTATATTATACATGTGTCTATAGATAGTTTATTTCTTATAAAACTAACACCATTATTCCAACAGGCATGGCCTTTTTTTTAAAGTAGCTAGATAGTACTGACTTTAGTTTTTGCAGTTCTTAATATGAACAATATTGGCTGGGAGAATAGAAATCTGGAGTCTTTGTGGATGCTAAGATATGAGTCCCTCTTAAATACTCAGACCTAAATAAATTAATGGAAAATTATGTATGTCTACATAATTGCTTTTTCCTCACTAAATAAACATAAATATATTTATTCCCTCCCTGCAAGATTTAATAGGTAGTTACTATGTATATGTAAAATTCAGTGAGACAATTGGAGCCACATTTCAAATACCATGAAATATGACTGTTTCTCTTTCTCTTTTATAAATTGTTTATTTAATAGATTGAACAGCCAATTCATCCCATGGCTACTGCTTCTCTTTCCTAGAACTATTCCCCACTGCAGTGAGCCCTTCTTTGTAACAAAGAAAAACAACTAAACAAAACCATATATAACCTAGCCATGAGTGTAGTTTTCTACACCTGTATCTCTCAACTATTTTACCTACTAAAGGATAAAGGTGTGTTTCAGAAGATCAGAAGTATAGGACAAGAAGGAACCTCAGACCACCTAGGCCAATCCTCTCATTTTACAGGGAAGAAGTGAATCTCAGAAGGCTTGTGACTTCTCTGAGGTCACACAGGTAAATTCTACAGAGATAGAATTTGAAGGCAAGGTCTCTGATTCTATATTCAGCATTCTTTTCACTAGACTACACTGAGAGCTAATATTACTAAGGGAGTAAACAAGGAAAAGTAAAATTACTTATCTTACTATTTCATATTTATGGCATAAATTTTGGTTTTAATTGTTTTAGTACTCTAATCTTTCATGCAGGTTTAATCTATTGCAACATTCCTTCATATCCTCCTCTCTCAGCTTATTATTACAGGAAAAAAACACTGTAGAGGAATCTGAATGTTTATGAAACTATAAATATAAATTAAGAATAATTTAAAGCTTTTATTCCATTAAAGGTAGAAGCCAATTTGAAATCTCTCATCTCAAAAAGAGAAAGTAAGTTTATTGTACTCTACCTTCACAATGATGGCACTGGTACCGGGGACTCTTCCTTTCTTTCAGTCTTTATAGTCTAAAACAGCGATAAGAATTATAGGTAAAATTTTTACTTTGATACTGGATATTGGGAAAAAAATTGGGAGAGGCAGAGGGATAGGAGAGAGCACTGAATGTAGTTATGAGACCTCAGAAATTCTCTAGTCCAGCTCCTTTGTTTTACAGACGAGAAAACAGACTTGACTTGCCCATGGTCTGTGACGGCAATCAAAGTGGGATCTTTTGCTGTTTTTGTTTTAATATAATCAGGCGCCTCTGATTGAATCTCGCCTTTATCACTCAAGAGACTAGAGTTTCTTTAACTTGAAATAGTGTATGCATTTGTAATGTTAATTATTTTAATGTGATTGAAGATCTTCCCCACCTGTTGATGGGCCTGCCCACCACATGTGGGAAGATTGACTAGGGGAGTTGTTTTGTGGGAAGGTCCCAAGTACCTTTTATTTTTTCTATTGAGGCACTGAGTCAAAGGGTTGTGATGCCTTCTGGCTCTAAAAAAGGTACAAATACTCTGAGTTGAGGTTTTACGTTGGGGCTTAGTTTTTGGTAAGAAGGTTTGAGGCCCCCCCCCCTCCCCCTGCCTCCGAGAACCCAGATGTCATGCTTTCCTCTCTGGTAACTATGGTCAGACAAGTTGGGGTCCAATTGTCTGTTGAATTCAGGCAAAGGAAGCCATGTGTGTTCTTCTTTTGATTTCTCTTTATTTTCTTTGAAATTCAGGGTGCTGACTTCCTGAACTAACTGAATATGCACTTGGATAAAGGAATGATACATGTGCTTGATTAAAGTGATTGTTAACCCCTTGAAAGTTGCTTTCCTTTTATGAATGCAGATCTAATGCAGATCTGTGATAGCAGGCTCCCCTGGGTATGTTGGGGTGCTTACTGATTCATGGTCAAACTGGTAATAAATGGGAGAGCTGAGTTTCAAACCAGGTCCTCTTGAGTCCAGATCAAATACTCTTTCTCCTGTACCAGTTCTCCTCTTTTAGCATATTAAAAAAAGTGATGAGGAAAGACCTAAAAGACTGGCAAACCATAATTAACAAGGAAGTCCTTTTACTGCCTAGGACTTCTTTGCTGAAAACTTGAAGATACATACTAGCTAAATAAATTTGATGATTCCAGTGATAAACAGTAAATTCTACAAGCAACTATAAAAATAACCTTCAGTTCTCAAGGCAAAAAAATCTTAAATAATACAAGACTATTCTGCACTCACCAGAAATCAGAGAAGGGAATGGAACAGGCCTAGAAAAAGGCTTTTGCGAAACTACATTAAAAGACTGAAAGCTGGTGGCTTTGTCTCCCTTGGAAGCCCTTGGCTCTTGAACTTGATCTTAGAAATATTGTATAAGTGACAATTAGAATATTAAAAAGAGGTAAATATCAGAATCCATTTCCTTACCTCACCTTTTTCCTTCCTTCTCATTTCCTTCTCTCAACTATAGCCCATATGTTTTTGCCATTACTTTTCTATCCTTTTATGTATGAATATATTCACCTCTTTATA
Organism: Potorous gilbertii; assembly: GCA_028658325.1. Taxonomy (NCBI): domain Eukaryota; kingdom Metazoa; phylum Chordata; class Mammalia; order Diprotodontia; family Potoroidae; genus Potorous; species Potorous gilbertii. Next base: position 182,244,451 of record CM053771.1, on the reverse strand, counting down.
ATAAACTATTATTTTCTTGTACTTGGGACATAAATTCATTGAAATTTTAGCAGACTTTAAATTGCTTTGCCTTTTTCCACTCCATTTGAATATTTAAAAAAAATACTGGTAACATAGTGGATAAAGTTCAAGAATGTGCCAAGAAGACCTGAGTTTAAATCTTTTGCCTCAGATACAAACTTTTTTGACTTCTCACCTAAGAGTACCTTCTCCCAAGGCAAAAGAATCCATGTTGTATCCTGCTAGAAGCTATAATTTCTATAACTATATAAAAGTACCCATACCTATTTTCTTGTAACAGCAACCAAAAAAAATTAATTAGACAAAAGAATGGTCAAAAATTATTAACATAACACTTTGTATTTCTATAATTGAGATTCTTCAGAATGTTGCTATTTATAATTTCTCATGTGTACTTAAAACTGCCACTACATTGCCACTTAAGTAGACAGAACAGGTTGTATTACCCTCATTTTAAAGAGGTAAAAACCTAGGCTCAAATCTGTTAAGTGACTTGCCTAAGGTCTCACAGCCAAATAATATAAGACAGCAGGACTATATAACTCGAGTTTCCTGACTTTTCTTCTATGTGATTCTGCCTCTCAGGACTTGTTAAAGAAAAGGTACTAGATGAAATATATTTCTTTCTCCTCATTCCTGCCCCAAACCACCAATAAATAATGAGTCAAATTCAAGAATGTCTTTATTGTTACTATTCCAGTAACTATTGTTACTGGAAGATAACACAAAGGCTGTCTATTTCAACCCTGTCCTCTTATACAGGAGGAAATGGAATTCCACATAGGTAAAGTGACTTGCTCAGTCACGTAAGTGGTGTTAGAAGTAGGATTAGAACCCAGACCTTCTGGCTCAAGAGATAATATTCTTTTTACTTTATCACACTTACCTGTCTATCTATTTGGCAAATAAAGGCCTTCGCAGAAGTGTCCTCCTAAATCAGTGTCAGCTTTAACGTTCTTTTTGGGACAAATATATTTACTATACAACCTAAGTATTCATTATATGTTAGGTTTAGTTCAGAGCAACATTTATTTAGAGCTAGAAAGGACCAAAGAGGTCATCTAGCCCAACTCATTCATTTCCTATGAGTAATCTAAGGCCCAAAGAGGTGATTATTTGTTCATATATGTTACTGTGGCAGAACCCAGGTCTTCTGCCTACACATTTTGTACTTTTTTCCTAATCTTGCAAATGAGGTGTAGACCAGTCAGGAAAGACTGAGGAAAAGTAGAGCTTAAGATCAACCTTTAAAACACATCAGATGTAGATAGGAGGAGGAAAAAGGGAAAGACTTCAGACGAAGACAGTTTTAGTGAAGATGATATTTATGTGACTGTGAGAAGATTAGAACAGAGGGAGTGTGTTGGAATAGTGAAGAATAAGATTGCACTGTTAGGGTAAAGTTAGGTTATGGAGTGACTTGTAGGCCAGGGGAGTTTTCACCTTGATGCAGTGGGAAAAGTTGGTCCAGTCAAGTGCTGTTTTTTGTTTTAACATGGTAGTAGCATAATAATAAAAGATTGTTCTGACAAAGACATGCAGATTGGATTAAAGGAGAGATTTGAATCAGAGATCAGGAATAAGACTATTGGAGTAGTCCAGACTGATATATTGGGGGCCTAGATTAGAATATTGGTGGAAGTAGATGCAAGAGGTCTTCCAAAGGATAATTCAGTAGAATTTGTGACTACAGTGGAAAGGGAGAAGCAAAAATGACTGAAGTTTTAGACTTGGAAGCCTGAAAAAAATGATAGTACTATAATATAAAGCCAGGAACTATGAGAATAACTGGTTTAGAAAAAGAAAATGGATTTATTTTGGCACCATTAAGCTTGAGCTGACTTGAGCTATCTAGTTAAAAATACAGAAGAGAGCCATTTGAAATAGGAGATTAGAGCCTGAGTGTGAGGATAGAACTTCAAATAAAGATATGGCATATCATCAGCATAGAATGAGTGAAAGTTAAATGTATGAGTTAGTTCCCTTTGAGAGAAAGAAAGTAGAGAGAATAAGACAGAGCCTTGAGGAGTTAGGAGGCTGGAAGACATAGAAAGACCAAAACAGAAAGTTGGAAGTCATTTGGTCAATTGACATTTGTCAGATGCCTAATATATTCCAGGTACTATTATAAGAATTGTAGATACAAAGAAAGGCAAAAGACAGTCCCAACTTACAGCTGAATGGAAGGAAATAAGGTGCAAAGGCCTAAGGAAAGGAGAGAAGATGTCCAGAAGGCAGACATAATCAAAAAGTCCCAGGGAGTGTAGCCAGGTGGGAAATGAAGAAATACCTGACTTGGGTTCCCTTCTTAAATGGAGATTTGGGGAAGATGGGTCCCCACTCCACATTTAGAGGAAGGGTAGGCCCCACAGGACCTTAATGATGAAATCTAAGAACCAAGAATCAGAGTCATGGAAATGAAGGAGGGAATTTCACAAAAGTAGTCAGGAAGAATCAGAACATAGGAAAGGTCAGTGGACCACTTGATTTAATTGGGGGTTCAATGCATGTTCATAGAGGGTAGTGACTTTTTGATTTGCGTCTTAAAAACCATCTGCTATAACCACAGACAATATAGGTGTACTGTTACTGTATCTGTCATTCTGTAAGGAATTCTGAAGGACAGTTTTACTTGTTTTCTAGGACTATTAACTGTGATGGGTGAAGAGAGGTCAGAGAAAAAATATTTCTACAGAGAACAGAGTTAATCCTTTTATTCAAAGAAACATGGAGTGAATTCACAAGAAATTATTTTGGTTGTTGCCCTGAGAGAATGGAATAGTTGGATTGCGTTTCCAGAATTGAGATGTCTGCAGTTGCAGTGATCATTAATGTTGACTTTGAATGCGAGCTTTCACACAACTGATACATCATAAATACTTATTTATGTCTGGGTTTTATTGTTTTGAACTATTAGATAAAGTGTAAATAGTAAATTTGATGTTTATGCCTAAGGGGGTTAGGGGAGTGCCCATGGACACATAGACTTGTAAAATGGCACATAATGGAGCATATTGAAGTGTTTGGAGAAAAAGAAAAGATGTAGCACAGGTAGGTTAATTATAAATACTTCCCTCTTCCTCTTTTGTTTGTTCTCTGTGTGAATGAAAAAGACTGATTTCTCCATCCCTATAACCACGATCCTATCTACTTCAACCTTTGACAAAAAATTGAACAAGATCCTTCCTGTTGCCATAATTATTTAGAGACAGTCGTAGAAAATCTTCAACAGAATGGAGCCGGTGATTCTAAACATATGAAACCTGCTAATGTTGCCTTTATGGAAAAAAATCTTAAGTGTTTACTATGTGAATAAACAAACAAATGATAAAAAATTTAAAAAAGATAACAGAGCTTTCCCTTCATAGTTTAGTACAGAGTAAATAACACTCTTCATTCACATTTATTGTTTTTTAGTCTTAGCATCTGAATCAAGTCAAACAGGTTTAACTAACATTCCGTTCTACAAATTGGATAAGAATTGGGACAAAGGATTTGATTATAAAAGGACTGTTTTAGTTAAATTTATATTGTTTGTGTAATACTTATGTTATGATCAATGAGCAGTTATTATTCATTGTTTCTTGGCATCTGAATTGGCCACTGAACTACCTGACAAAACATGACTTCAATTTGCCTAAGTACAGTACAGACTTCTTTCAAATAAATCTTCAATAGAGGTCAAATGATCACTTTTCAGAATTATCATAGAGATTCATCTTTGTATAGGAGTTGAAGCAGATGTCTTCTGAGATCCTTCTCTACTCTAACAGAATCTGATGTTGTGGACAGGTACTTTGGAAAAACCAACATTGAAATGTTGGTGTTTGCCTTCTTTGCCTTTGTCATTCACATTAATGAATAGCATGAGGCCTGGCACATAACTGATGCTTAATCAGTATATCTGACTTGAGAGTGAAGCATGGATCAAACCAATGGTGTAGTATAACCAATATGTTATAGTTACATTGGCTTCCAAGTAGCGCATACATATTTGCAATCCAAATAAGTTACCTACAGGTTCTGGAGACTTGACTGAAATTTTATGGTATTGGTGATGAGTGTAAATTTTCCTTTTAGTTTTGATTTTTTTCCTATTACTTTTTGCATAGTGGGGTATATGGTAACATTTTTATGAATTAATGGAATTTCCACAGGAAATTTCGAGATTATATGCTATTGCCTCTTGAATTGTTATATAATTTTCATTAATTTCATTTTCATGCTTAGGCAGCAATTGTATGATTATATGCCAACCAATAAAATAGGGGGAAAGAGAGGGAGGAAACTATTGATAGATCAAAACAGTCATTTCTTAGCAAAATATTGTTTAATTTTCATTTGCTCATATAATCTCTTAACACTTATAAAAATTAAAGTTATTGAGCACCCCTCATCAGTCACAATGGTTCAGCACCTTTTCCATTTCCCCAGGTCTCAAAATAAATCATAAGAACACAATATATAAGGGATGATGTAAGATGTTGGGGGCTAATAAATAGGATATAGAAATAAAGAGACCTTAGAAAGTATATGGTTCCCCTTCCCTCACCCTTATCCCTCTATCTCCACTAGGGCCCAGAGATACAAATAAAAATAATGATACGTTTATAGAGCCTTTGGTGATTATCTCATTTGAGCCTCATAACCCAAGTGAGGGAGGTAGCACAATGATTATTTTCCCCGTTTTATAGGTGAGGTACTTGAGGGCCAGGAAGGTCAAGTGAGTCATCCTGCCTCTAAAGGTTATTTGCCAAGAGTTCAGTTTTGAGTCCAGATCTCTTTGACTTTCTAAGTCTAATGCTTTTTGTACCACATCAGTCAGTTACCTGGAAAGGGTCCCACACCAGTTGTATTTCAAACTTGAAAATGCTTCTTTATAAAAAAAAATGTTATCAAATGTTTATCTTTAAATGTATTTTTATTTAAAATTTAATGTAGATACTAAGGCCATATCCATATTTCCTCTTTGAGCAGTTATGGTTTTAATGAACACTAATTCCTCATCTGTAACATTAAGACATTGGATTTACCGATCTCTGGCTCTTATTTGTGTGTGTGTGTGTGTGTGTGTGATTTTCGCTCTATTAACAGTCTGAATTTCCTCATTCTGTAAAGGCCCCACCGTAATAGCATTTATTCTCTAGATTGGACTCTTTGTCCTGTAGAGTAACTGGATGAGACTTTATATGTTAAAATTCAATTCTTGAATTTCATCTTACAAAAAAAATAACCCACCTAAATTGTTTTTAAAGTGGCACACTGAGGAATCTGAACACTTTCCATTAAACTGGAGAAATGAACGATTCTCCCCTACTCTGTTTGCATTATTGATTACATTAAGAATCTGTAAAACATTCTAAGACCCATTCTTTCTGTTCTGTGTATGTGAAAGATCTGTTTTAAACGGTCAACTGAAGGTGTGTCTGAGAAAATCAGGCTTTGTGTAAGTATCTAGGAATATTTTAGCCTTGTCTGTAAGCGAGACATGAAAAAAATTACGTAATTTAAACTCTATTTGAACTCCTTCTACACCTTGGTCTATATGTGGATTCATGAGCTGCTGTAGCAATGAAATGAATACATTTTAGGGGGGACCTTTTTATAATGGCTAGATGGAGAGTGTTCAGTTACCTAGACAGTTGTACAGCCCTGTCTTCAGATGTGGTTGTATAATTTGACAGCACTATTAGAACAGAATATATTGGAAAGGCTTATATTCCCTTTAAATGCTGTACTCTTGTCCCAGTACTGATATATAAAACATCCCCTCCTTCAAAACTAAACTTCAGAATAAAAACTGGAGAGTCAAATTTGAAGCCAATATATTTCGTTTCATTTTAGCTCTGATTTATTTTCTTTTGAAACTAGGACACGCCATGTGACCCAGACTGGAAGTTCAGGGGCTGATCAAGACTGGAGTTTTGACCTGCTCCGTTTCTGACCTCATTTTCCCCTCCCCTGACAGCTCCCTACTTCTGGGGGGTTTATCATATTAATGCCAGACAGACCCTGGATGAAATGTAGCCATGCTGTATCTCAGAACTCCCAGACTCAAGCAGTCTAGACACCAGCCTTCAGCCTCTCTAGCAGCAAGGATTGCTGCACCACCATACCACAACTTTAGCTTTGATTTTTTTAACTTATGGAGTAAAGCATTGTCATAATAGTATAACAGAAAAGATGATTGCACATGAAACTGCAAATCCATTATGTACAACTTGCTGTTCCTTTTAAATATATAATAAAGTTTTCATGTAAATTTCTTTTTATTCCCCCCTCCCCTGTTCTAGAGATGGCTACTATTAGACTCAAATCAGTGTGTCGGGTCTGTGTGTGAAATTATTCTATACATATTTCTATTTATCAGCTCTTTTTTTAAAATTTTATTTATTTATAAATGTTCTACAATCACTTCCTTAAAATTAAGATTTTATCCCCCCTCACTTTCCCCCCGCTACCCCCCTCCCTCCCCATGACAGCATGCAATTAATTCTTTATAGGTTCTACATATACTTTGCCATTGAGCATATTTTCACTATAGTGATGCTATGTAGTCGCACTAACATAAGTGGAAGAAATCATACAACAAATCAAAACATAATACACTAAAACCCACATATACACAAACATGATCTACTACATTCTGCGAATGACTTCCATATTTATTTCTCTGAGTGTGGAAGGCATTTTGCCTTAGAAAATCGTCATTGGAATTTTTTTTTTTCCGTAAGTTCTTGTGTTATTACAAAGTTCCAAGTCTACCAGAAAAAACTCTCGCACACTGTGGTCGTTGCTGTGCACAAAGTTTTCCTGGTTCTGCTCCTTTCGCTCAGCATCAGATCATGTATGTCCTTCCAAGC
>CM053771.1:182118041-182237067 GCA_028658325.1 Potorous gilbertii | reverse complement strand
ATATTTTACATTTTCTTCTATCTTTTCATTCTTTAGATTTTGTGTGACTGATTCTTGCTGTCTCATTGAGTCATTAGTTTCTACTTGCCCAATTCTAATCTTTATCAGATTGTTTTCTTCCATCAACTTTTGCATCTCCTTTTCCATCTGCCCAATTTTTCCTTTCAAGAAGCTATTTTCTCCAGTTAATTTTTGCACTTCCTTTTCCATTTGCCCTTTTAGGAAGTTATTTTCTCCAGTTAATTTTTGAACTTCCTTTTCCATTTGTTCAATTTTCCTTTTCAAAGAGATGTTCTCATCAGTGAATTCTTTCTTAATAATTTTAAGATCATTGGCCAGCTTATCTTCTATTTCCTTCTTCAGCTGTTCCAGGAGCTACTTGTGCTTGCGAGCAGTTCATAGTCCCTTCTGAAGATTCACATGGAAGTACTGTCTCAGCTCTGACCTCTTTGGTATTTGTGTTTTGGGCCTTATCCCCATAGAAAGATTCTATGGTTCTTTCGCCCTCTGCTTTTTCTTCATGATGTTGATTGAGTGTTGTGGCTTCTGGTTTTTTCAGTCCAAAGTTAGAGAATTTTTTGCTGAGCTGATGTGTGAAAAAGCTAAAAGCAGGTTTTTGTTTGATGTTTCCCCAATCAGCCTTAGGTTTAGCTTGTTAAGTATGGGGGAGGAGTGGTCTGGTCATAGGAGATATCTCCCCAGCTGACCTGAGGCAAAGGCAAGCTCATGGGCTGGTGATCCCAGGTGCCCTATTGTCTTTCTGATTCCCCTGGACAACTGAGGCACACCTATATGCTAATGTGTGTTCCCACCCCTCCTGGGGCTCCTCTCCTGGCTCTGAGGCTTGCCTGGGTCCTAGTGCAAGTTTTCCCTGCCCTGGGTCCTCTGTCCTTCCGGTTTGCCTCTGCCACTGTAGGAGGAATCCCCCTTAGCTATTTTCCTAGTCTCAGGTGTTATGAGACTATTGGCCTCCTTCTGCTGTTTCTGCTGATCTGGGATTTTTCTGAGGAAATATTTTATGGTCATCAAGTGGGGGAGGAGAGAGCATTTATTGATCACTCTGCCATCCTGGTTCCCGAAAGTTCAAGTAGGTGACTTACCGAGGTTTGATCTTTGGGCTGAAGGTCTCTGGAGCTGCTGCGCTGATATCTGGTGCTCCGCGGCTCTCACTGACTGGGTTCGGCTTGTCTCTCACCCTCGGTGCCGCTCCTCTGGTTCCGCCTGCAGCTCAGGTTTCTCGGGTCCCCTCTGCTCCACTGCGCTGGCCGCGCTGTGCTGTGGGCTCACCCCCGCGGAACAGACCTTTCCCATAGATCTTCCAGTCCAACCTGAGCCCCGAATCTGTCACCGCTTGTCTCCCACTGGATTCCGCACCTCCAAAATTTGGTCAGATTCTCCTTTCGGAGGTACCTGAAGGAGTTTGTCCAAGAGCTTAGGTGTCGTTGCTCTCACTCTGCCATCTTGGCTTCGCCCCCCCATCAGCTCTTTCTCTGGATGCAGACAGCATCTTTCTTCATAGGTCCTTTATGCTTAATTGGGGCATTTATAATCCCAATGAGTCATCCACTCCAAGTCATTCTTAAACCAATATTGCTGTTGCTGTATGCAGTGTTCTCTTGGTTCAGCTCATTTCGCTCTTCATTATTTCATGTGAGTCTTCCCATGATTTTCTAAGATCCTTGAGCTCAAATTTTACCCTTGAGAAAAACCTGTTTTGTACATAACTTTGTAACATGATAGATTCCCAAATTGATGGGGGGAAAATGTGCTCAGTGAGATCTGTTGTTTTTAAAGGATTCTGTGACTATAACTTTGACTTTCTCCCTTTTTTGTTTCAGATATGGAAAAATTGTCTCCACGAAGGCAATTTTGGACAAAACAACCAATAAATGCAAAGGTATGTTTTCATTGGTCATTTTCTAAAGCAGAGCCTCGTAACTGATTGAAATGTTGAGATTGAAGGTTGAGATTTATTTTCAAAACCACCTCGGTTTGGTGGGAGGGGACCCCAATCCTTATTTATTTCCAGGTTTCTCTTGCATAATATTAGCATAATGGTTAAGTTGGTCCCTACTGGAGTTGGCTGGCTGCCCAACAGCAGCAAGCCCTTTGCCAGAACTTCAGATTTGACTCCAGTGAAGTTAACATGCCGAACACTGGTTGGCATTTAGCCCCTGCTTTTAAAAGGAAAATAGAGTTAGAAAACAGCATTTTTTCTGTGCTTGAGAAGATTAGAGCTACTTACTGAAGACCATTCTGCCATACTAAGAAACTGAAAAGATTACATATTGTGCAAATTGGCTCTGTTAATTAGAACAGAGTAGTTTTAAGCTGTACTTAATTACATGTTTCAGTACTCTCAGTTGTTCTTTGCTCTATGTCTATTGAATATATTGGAGGTAAGAAGGGGAGAATCATTTTCACCGACCAAATTATAATAGGGAAGGGGGAGGTCATAGACTTCTTTGAAATACCCTGATGCATTAATTTAGTGCACTGACCTTCAGTATTCAGTGTAATTAGAATGATCTCATCTAGTTTCATGAGTAATTTAAGTGGAAGACTAGAAGGGAGGGGCCTAGGAGCTTATACTCATGCTTTCTGTTCCAGGCATTTTGACAGTAGGTCGCATGATTTCTAGGAAAGGGGAAGAATGGATTCAATTGACTCTTCAGTATAACCTCTGCCCCCATGAATGGGAGTAAAGTTAATAGGAGTAGTGAAGAGAAGCAAGGCTCTCCTCTGTAAGCCAGAGCATTTTAGATATGGGCGGAGCAGCTGCTTATAAGTTTGAATCTCTTCCATGGTGAGGCCTGTTCTAAGAAGGATGGCCTCTTCTTTATACTGAAATGGGAATAAGAGTCATATTTCTGTCTCTTCCTCAAAGTTTTTAAAATTAAAGGAGCATTTAAAAATTTTTCAAATTTTATTTTAGACTTAAACACCAGAACACAAATACAGAAAAGAGAAACAAAAATATATCATAAACTAAAAAAAATGTCATGTGCATAGCAGAACATAAGAGGGAAAATCCCAAATTATGCAACAATCTATTTTCATTTCAAAAACGCCTGTATGGTAAATAATACTTACTGTATTGAGAATTGTCCATCTTTTCTTTGCTTCCTTGTAAGTTCTTTTGTTCTCTGCAGTGTACTGTTTTACTTTCTTCTTTTTTCCTCTCCTCCCAACCCCCAGAAAGCTACAATGAAATTTAGATGTTCCTTTATAGTTATGGGGAATATATACATACACATATACATATACATATACATATACATATACATATATACATACATATATAAGCATATATTTTCCCAGACCTATTCTACACCTGATCTTTGGTTTTTGTTTGTGCATATTTCTTGTTCCCTATCCTTCCTGCCTCCTCTACTTAACTTCTACCCACTACCTTGCTTTCGTTACTGACTCCTCCAAGGATCCCTCCCATTCCCATAAATTTAAACACCCTTTTAACCCCCTTTTGCCTATTTCCTCCCCCACCCCTCTAATCCCTCCCTTGTCCTTTCCCCCTCCTTATGCCCCTTCCATTTTGTTTCCTCTGAGTTTACATTTTTATATTCTTCTAAATATATACATATTGTTCTCTTGAACCCATCCCCAATGAAAGTAGGTTACCAGAACTACCGGCCCTCCTCCCCCATCTAATTCCTCTTTATCAGCGCTTCCTCTTGCACCTGATTTATATAAAACAATTACTCTTTTTAGCTATTCCTAAATGGTTTTACTTTCAAAGGAGTATTTTTTTAAAAATCTGCAAGCCCACATAATCCATGTATCTCATTAAAGAAACTTATGGAACAAGAGTCAAAGTTTGGAATTTTAGAAAAACATAAAAAGCTGATTGCTAGGATCCTCTTATTTTGGGTGTTTATATCTAATAAAACAACAATAATAGATAGCACTGTGCAGTGGACAGAAAGCTAGCCTTGAAGCTAGAAAGACCTGGGGGCAAGGGGTGGGAGGTGTCTTCTCTGTCAGCGAAATCACAGCTCTAGGACCTACTCCTATCCCTAAAAATAATAATAGTGGCTTAAATATCTAAAATGGTTCATTACAGTTGCAAAGGCCTTTGAAACATATTATTATATCATTTGTTCCAGTTGTAACATCTCACAAGTGAAAGGACTTCAGAGATCAGTTACAACAACTGTAACTGAACAAGAATGATCTTTCCACCATTGCCAACAAATGACCTTTTGGTTATTCAGCCTGTGCTTGAAAATCTGCAGGGAAAAGGAACCTTCTGGATCCTGGGGCTCTCAATATAAGGGAATTTTTCTTTTCTTACGCCCAAGTCTTCCTTTATGAAATCTCTCCCTTTTACACCTAGTTCTAGGAAGAGTTCCTCCTCTTCCATAAAACAGTGCTCTAAGATAGCTATTATACGTGTGGACTGGGGGTGGGTAGAAGTCGGCCTACCAGCCACCCACCAAATTAATAGGCAGGAATAGGCATCCACTAAAGTCTCTCATACTGTCTGTAATTATGGAAAAGATGAAGAGATACAGACTAAATAATAGTACAGTTAAACTTGGAATTGGTTGAATGACTAGACCAAAAGAGTCATCATTAATGGGTCAAAGTCCACTTGAAAGGAATTTGCTTGTGGATTTCCCCAGGGAGCTGTCCTTGATCTTGTTCTTTTCAGCATTTTTATCAATGATTTGAATGAAAGCATGGATAGTATGCTTCTTAAATTTATATACAACTCAAAAATGGGGAGAACAGCTCATATCAGATCAAAGAGTCAAGATCTAAAAGGATCTCAGCAGAGTAAGGTAGTGGACTGAATCTATCAGTTATGGCCATTTACTACAGCGTTTGGGATGAGGGCTTTCTTTGTAAGTTCAAGAATACTCACAGTCAGTATTTCTACCCATTTCATTTCCTTCATTTGGTGACAATCAATCAATCAATGATTACTTTAAATTGCTCAGCATTTGCACTAGATACTTATGAGAGACCAAAAGAGATTTTACTCTTTACAGCTGACTGGAAAGGGAAGAAAAGTCCTTCAAATCTCTATCTAGGATAGGGTGATGTTATGGCAACCCCCTACCAGGTCGATTCTCACTTTTCCTTTTCATATAAGAAACATTTCACCTCTTTCATGTTATTTTCTCCTTTTGGGGGTTTCAAGTGTTATCTATTTTCTCCCCTTTCCAGATTTATTCTTTGGAATCTTGGTGGAAAGGCATAAGACTATAAGATTGGAATGTCAATCCACAAGAATTTAGTAAGCACCTTACTAAATGCCAGAATCTGTGCTAAGCACTGAGGATACAAAGAAAGGCCAGTACAACCATCCTTGACCCTCAAGGAGCTCACATTTTAATGGTAGAAAAAAAAACATGTAAATAACTTAGGTAAGTACAAGATTAGATGAAAGGTAATATTGGCAGAAAGGCAGGTACTAGAAGAACAGGGATAGAGGGTGGAGTAGGAGGGGAACCAGGAGAGATCACCTTCAGGAGGTGGGATTTGAGCTGAGTTCTAAAGGAAGTCAGGGAAGTTCAAAGGTTGAGTTAAAAGGGAAGAGCTTTCTAGGTATAGGAAATAGTTCATGCTAAGTCAAGAGATATAGTCTTGTGTGTGAGGGACAGCTAATAGGCCAACACAGCTATAACATTGAAAGGGGTGGGGAACCTGTGACCTCAAGGCCATATATGGTCTTCTAGGTCCTTGGGTGTAGGAACTTGACTGATCTCAAGTTTTATAGAGCATCCTTTTATTAAGGGGAGTTGTTCAGGGAAGTTTGGATTTAGTCAAGGGCCTAGAACTAGGCCACATGTGGCCTACACCCCTGACAGAGTATATGGAAGTGAATAAAATGCAAGGCTATTGGAAGGGACCTAGTTGTAAAAGACTTTAAATACCTAATTGAAAAGTTCATATTTGATCCTGAAATTAATAAGGAACCACAGGAGTTTAAGTGTGTGTGACAAGGAGAAGGGGAAAGAAAGAAGAAAATAAGCATTTATTAAATGACCACTATGTGCCAGGCACTATGCCCAACACTTTACAAATACCATGTCGTTTGAACCCCATAACAATTCTAGAAGGTGGATGCTGTTATTGTCTCCATTTTGCAGTTGAGGAAACTGAGGCAGATAGCAGTTCAGTGATTTGCCCAGGTTCATACAACTAGTAAATTTATGAGACTAGATTTTAAGTCAGATAATCTTGATTCCAGGGCCAGTGGTCTCTCCATTGTACCAACTAGCTGCCCCCCTAGTAGGAGGTTAGACCTGTGCCTTAAGAATATCATGTTGGCAGTTGAGTGGAGGATGGAGTGGGGAAAGAAGAGAGAGACACTAATTAGAAGGCTGTTTCAAGAGTAATGAAGTATAGTAATGATGGCCACAGGGTAGGGGCCATGTGAGTAGAGACTGATAGAAGAGATCTAATGAGCACAGAAAGGAGACTCTGGACATATGCTGTGAGTGTGAATGAAGAGTCGAGTACACCAAGGTTGTGATCCACAAAGGTTGACTGGTTTTTTGTGTGGCGACTTGTAGAAAGGATTCAAATTGGATTAGACGTCCTCTATGGCTCCTTCTGACTCTGTGCCCTTGTGAAGTCCTCTACACTCCAAAATATCCTCGATTTCTTTATTCCATCCTCATGCAGCATGGTCTTTCTTTGACACCCTCATTGCATTTTAGCTTATCAATATCCTTCATAAGACAGAACGCAAAGCTTCAGATATAGTCTACTTAGGCCAGAATAAAGCAGAATTATCACCTCCCTTGACCTGGGCACTTGTCTTTTCATCCTGGAATGCTTTTTTTGACTGTGATATCACATTGTTGACTTATCATTTTTCACATACAGTGTTCTCTAACTATGCAATCCTTATCTTTTACTTGTTAAACTTTTTTTTAAACACAAATGTAGAATTTTATATGTGTCTCATTTAAATTCATTCGCTTAGATTCAGTCCATCATTTTTACCTGTCAGGTACTTTTGGATTCTCAGTATCACTCAGTCACATAGCATCTTTGCAGTCCCTTCCAGTTTGATAATTTGTATAATTTTGCCAAATTTAAAAATTTAACTCACCCTGTTACCTAACTTTCTTCTCTCCCTTAAAAAAATCCAAGACCTCATTTTTTCTTTACCAGCACTTGTCATGTTGTTCAACTGTCTTTCAAAGATTAGTATCAGTAAAATGGTCATTTTATATGTGTGTGCATGTATGTATATGCATGTATACATGTGTATAGGTATGTAAATATGTGTACATGTATGCATGCATGCACACATTTTTTTGTTATTGTTTTGTTTCATTTTGGGCAATGAAGTTATCGTGGGCTGAAAGCCTTAGGTTTTGCTACTGATGCTCATCTTGGATGTCTACTGTAAAACGCTGGTCTATACTGATAGTTTTCTTCCAGTGTTGTTCCTGCTTCTCTTTGTGGTGCTTAGCTTGGCAAATATGTATGTAGGTAGTTTTCTCTCTCTCCCTCCCCTCTTGTTCAGTGAACTCCACCCTTGGCCAGAAGCCTAATATTCCTTTTAAAGTCATGATCCAGACATTCAAATCCCATTCTCAGACACTACCTTCTTATTAATAACCCTCTGTTCACTTTACAGATCAGCCTTCAACTGACAACTAGGATGAAAATACCATCTCTACCACTAAGTTTTTAGTTTCTTGCCCAAAATATCATGGTCCCTAGAAAGTTCCTTTTGTTATTCTTTATTTCCATCCCACAAACCACCAGAAATAGATAAGCGTAGTCAAGTTTGACAGTCCTTAGTAGACTTTCCCTCACATTCAAGATGCATGTCCGGAGAAGAGAGCATCTCCCTTAATTTCCCCCTCTTTCTTCCCATCCATCCCCAACCCTGTCCCTCTCTCCTTCTCCCCCACTTCTCTTTTTCATGTAAGGTTGATATATATATATATATATATATATATATAAAATACCTTGAAATTACTAACTAGGCAGGTACTTGTCCACCATCCCTTGTATGTAGATGATTCCCAAATCTCTACATCCAGCCCTACTGTCTCTTTCAAAAACCATTCTTGCATCACTAATTGTGATGCAATTAGACCTTTCAGTTGGTATGTTCTGCATTCATCTAAGAGTCAACATATCCGTAACCAGAATCATTATCTCTTAGACCTTCTTTTTATCTTTCCTCTTTCCCATAAAGCTACTATTATTCTTCCATTCATATCAGTTTGACACCTCTGTGTTGTCCTTGACTTCTCATTCTCACCCTGTGCCCTGTCAGTTGCCAGATCTTGTTTTTTCTGTTTCTACAACATCTCTTGGATACACTTCTTTCAGCTCATATAGTTACCGTCTAGTTCAGGTCCTAATCAGCTTATGACTGAACTATTGCAATAGCCTCCTCATTGGTTTCCTTGCTTCAAATCTTTCTTTTCTTCACAGCGACCAAAATAATTTTCCTAAAGCCCAGGTCTGACCATGTTATCCTCTGCACCCCTCTATTTACTTAAAACTCTAGTGGTTCAAGATTATCTCAGTGATCAAAAGCTCTTTGTAACCTGCCTCCCATCCCATATTTTCAGCGTTTTGATGCATTATTTCCCTCCATGTACTTTAAGGTTCATCCATTCTAGCCCACTGTTTTTCTACGATGTATAGGGTATTCAGGAGTACTAGCACCTCTGGTCTGAGGGCTTACTGAGCCCTTCTCGGGGCTGGTCATCCACCTTTGGTGTTCCCCTATCACCTACCTTTCACCTGTGACTCTAAGAAGCTGTAGCATGTGCAGAGACCACCCTTGTAAACCATGTTCGCAGACAGGATAAGTCAGGTTGAAGGGGTAACCAAGAGGCCTCTAACTCACCAGTGAATTAGACGGGTGTCAACCCCAAGCATTTCCCCCAGAATGGGTAGATGAGAACAGTTTGTTTCAGTGGCCATAAAGATGACTGAAGCAGGCATTGTAGAGTACTTATAGCTTGGTTAGACAAAGAAGATACCAAGTTTGTCCATTGCACCCTGACCATCACCAGTCCCCTTGACATTTGTCCTGCCTCTGGAATTTGATGACTCAGGAAGAGAGAATGAGGTTGATGACTTTGTGCAATTCTTCATCACTTAAATCCAGTTTACAATCAAGATGTTACCCATGATGTTATCGGTGCTCTTCAAAAATGGACAAACAATAACCAGTCTTTCCTCACATACAACACTCCATCTTCAAACTGTTCCTTTGAACTGGCTGTCCCTCCATTTCAAGAATGTTTTTCTCTTTCACCTCCCTTTCTTGGAAACTCTGTGGATTTTTTTTTCAATATTTAGTCCAAACGCCACTATATACATGATGCCTTTTCCTGATTTCTCCCTTTCCTATTTGCCAGTTCCTTCCTCCCCAATGTTACTTTGGATCTGCTTTATCTGTATGTTGTATAAAACTATCTGTTCATGATGTCTCCTCTATTGTAATGTAGGCTTCTTGAGGGCATGGAGTGTTTTGGTTTGGTCTTCTGTGTATCCTCAGTGCCTTGCACATAGCAGGCATTTAATAAATATTTATCACTTGATTAATGGTACCTAAATAATTGACTGATTGGGCTAGAGAAAGGAAAAGATTACCTAAAAGTTGGCCCGCAAATACAAGAATTACATGTAACTCGTGTTTTACATAAAATATTTATTTTAAATAAAGAGAGGATATGATAGAGCTGGATCATGGGCCAATAGCAGGGTAACATTCTAAACAAATGAATAGAATGATGAAGATGTTGGTTGCATTCTTAATAAATCAGATAAGACATTGTTAACACGGATTCATATCTAACTTCAAATCCAGTGACCTTAAGACTCATACATTCTTTGTGGTCAGTGTTACTTATTAGTGTTCATGAGAGATTTCTGATTTAATACCCCAAAGTGTGTTTAAATTTTCAATCTGGACCATTGGTGGAGTTCATTTACAGTATTCTTAGGTTCACTGTTGTTTCATTGCTTGTTTCTATCAAGCTGTATTTAGTATGAGCTTTCCTTAAAATATTTCATTCAAAAAATATCATTAATATGATTAATAATCTGTTTTTGCATCCCCAAGCTGTTTATCATTGATATGTACTTCTCCTTACAAGCTTAGTTTTTATGTTGATCATTGTCATAAGCAGAGATTTTAATATAATCTACAGGTATGTAAAATGATATTTTACAAAAGTCACTTTTTTGACCTTTGAGGAACTCACAGTTCAGATGAGGAGATAGGTCAGAAATAGCACATAAATAAATTCTAACACTTCAATACTTTAGGAATCTTGAAGTTTCACTGGTGTGGCAGTTCCTTCCACAGATACAAATGGCAACCCCTTGACACTTGATTAACTATCTTCATGATTTACTCTGACCAAAAAATATCATTATCTGGTAGTAAGACCAATCTTCCTTATGTATAGTCATGTCAGAATCATTCCATGGCTTCCTATATCCTACCCAGTTAAATTAAAATTCTGACATTCAAGCACCTCTACATTTTTGGCACCCATGTTCTTTCTTCCCATTCTACCACCCACCAAAATCTTGGCTCCAGCCAGAGTGGACTTCTCTTCTTCCATGGGTGATTATACTGTATCTTACACCAGGAATAACTTGCCTCTGCCTCCTCATATATGGACAGAATTCCTACCTATCCTTTAAAAATCAACTAAAATAATATCTTAAAAGTCTTCCATGTTCTTCCTAATGAGAGTCTGCTCCCACCCTCCAACACCTTATAGTAATTTATATGGTCCTTTTCTGTACTTTCTATGTATATGTTTATTTATTGGATCTTTGATTTCATTTAGATAAGGAACCCCAGGTATTAAAGAGTAAAGGACACACACATACTCTGTGTAAGCAGTGGGACTTGAACCCAGATCTTTCTGACTCCAAGCTCAGCTGTCTATTGATTACAAAACAGCTGCCTCTCACTTCTCTAAGTATGGACATTATATTATGGTGAGGTGTAGTGTGTGTCTTGGGTGGGGGATAGAAAGAGAGGATGTATGTTATCCACTATAAGTTCCAAGAGGAGAGATATTCTGTCAAACCAGTCTTTGTATCTTTCCCAACAGATCACTTTATATTAGGAACGTAATAAACTTTTATTGAACTGAAATGAAACGTCTGATGATGAGTCTCTCTGAATTTAAATAGACTTATTCCTCATACTCCAAACAAATTCTGTCTATGGTCCAAGATGCTGTGCTTTTTGAACCTGATAAGTTCTATAAGACTTGACACAGCCTTCAAGAACACATGATGAGGCACTAGAGTAGGAATGTAATGGAGGAAACAACCACCATCCATTTATGTCAAATAATTGTATATAGAAGTGTACAAAAATAGTCACAGTCCTAGAGGATCAAGGTGATGGTAAGTGTGTACGATTAACAGGATAAAGCTCTGTTAATTTGAAACTAGCTTCATGGAGCAAGTGAGTTTTTAAGTAGGACTTTAAAAGACTGATTGTAAATATCTTCTTATAGAGAACCAAGAGCTCTTGATGCCAAGGGGGATGAGGTATATAGGGTAAAGAATATGAGACTTGAAATAAGAGGGCTTGATTTTGAGTCCCAGATCTACCACTTCCTAACTATGGGATCTTGGGCAAATTGTAATCTCTCTGAGCTGGTGCAGCTAGGTGGTGCAGTGGATATAGAGCACCAGTGCAGAAGTCAGAAGGATCTGAGTTCAAATCTCACTTCAGACACTTGACAGTCACTAGCTGTGTGACCTTGGGTGAGTCACTTAACCCCAATTGCCTCATCCTGGGTCATCTCCAGTCATCCTGATGAATATCTGATCGCTGGAGGAGAAGGGAGGCAGTCACTCAAAACAAAGTCAAGTGCAAGTCATGTCATTATTTCTGATGGCATGGTCTTCTTCAGCAACAAATGACGAACACACACAATCTCTCTGAGACTCATTTCTTGTAACCTTGGAGATAAATTGCAAGGGATTAAGTAAGGAATAGGTAGGAGGCAAGGAAATGGAGAAGGATACACACAATCTTTTCTGGAAGTTTAGTTGGAAATGGGGAGAAGTGGTACTAGATGGTAGCTTGAGTAGATTGCAGCTTCAAAGGAAGGGATTTTTTGTTTGTATTGTTTTATTTTTAAGGATAGAGACAATATGGACATGTTCTTTGATAATAGAGAAGGAACCAACAAAAACATGTTGAAGATGAAAGCAAGAGAGGGAAAAAGCTGGGGCAAGGAAACCTTCTTTGGGAGCTGGTTTTGGAGAAGAGGATGAGCCTCATAAGAACAAAATAGAGGAAATGGCCTTTGCATAGGGAAAGGCTACTGCTTTCTAAGAGGTGGGCACAAAGGAGGTGATATTGGGGATGGTGCAGAGGGATTCTAACATGTTGAACCGAAGAAAAACTGGAGGTCATAATGAATAACTTCTTTTCCTCATTAAAATAAAAGTTGATTTCCTCTGCTGAGAAGGAAAGGATGGTGGTGTAGGGGCACATGGATGATGTGAGAGGGAAGGCTTGAAAGACCCATGGTGTAAGGAGAATGCAGTGAACCAGTGAGGAAGAATAAAGGGTGTTACGTTTTAGTGAGGACTGAGTTGAAATTAGGTAATATACATTTATATCAGTCCCAGTCAGCTGAATTTTTCTTCTGCCCAGTCTTTAGCAGCAGGAGAATCAGAACTTGGAAAACAGGTGAAAATAACCTGGAATTAAGATTGGTAAGGTGTGCATGGCAGTATAACAAGGGGAGAGGGATTTGAAAGTAGAAGATAGAGGATAACTGATCCAAATTATAAAAAGAAGGAAGTGAGGATAGTAATGTTGGACTGAGAGAAGAAATGAAAAACCTGGAGAGCTGGAATTCAAACTCAAATCCTTTGACTCCCAAACTAACAGTCTTTTCACTATAGACTTTCTCCTCCATCCCTAACCACGTGGTAAGGTGCCTCAGCCTTCTTCACATCTTCCACTGTTTCTGCATCTGAAAAATCATCAGAAGACTGCTTTAGCATCTGATTGTTCACTAATTTGATAGCATTCTTCAGTAAGAAGAACTCTGTCACAGTAGATTTGGGAATAGAAACAAAGGCTATGAAAGATGGGGTACTAGGTCTAAAATGGTTAAGAATGAGAGATTTGAAGATTGGGGGGCTAGGGTGGAGGAAAGGCAGTAGGTTTGTTAACTTGCAGTGGTCAGTTCTGACTCACAGAGATAATGAGAGTAGGAGCTAGAAGTTCACTGCTGTAGCCTAGAGGAAGAACCAGATGAACTAGTCCTTACTCTCCTGGGTTCTGGGATAACTGAGCCATTGCAAGGAAGGGGTATTGGTTTTCTCAGCTTATGACTCCCAAACAGGCAGAAGCAGCAGGGAGTTCTGGCCAGATTTCTTGAGTCAGTAAATAGCTGATGTTTCATTTTCCCAGTGAAATTGAATTCATTCTCTATGTCAATTGCATAGTATAATGCTAAGATAGTGTGATTTTTTTTTTTGCATACAGTCTCATGAAAAAAGCAAACAATGCATACTCAGAAAATACTCTTGAGAATGGAGCCTAGCTCTGAATTCTAGAAAGCATTAGATTTCGTACCTTTAGTGTTCTGGAGTTTGGACTCTGTGATAGATTTGAATTCCATTCAGAATATTGTGGTCCATCTGCAATACAAGATATCCTACTCATGGTTTAGCTCAGGGGTAACCTGCAGCCTTGAGGCCACTTGCAACCCCTAGTTCCTCAAGTGTTGTCCTTTGACTGAATCCAAACTTCACTGAACAAATCCCCTTAATAAAATTTGTTCTACTAAACTTGGACTCAGTCAAGTCCAAGTCCTTGGACTGCACCCAACGACCTAGAAAGCTACAGGTTCTTGACCCTGGGTTTAGCTCATTGGTTTGACCACCCAACTCTGTAAAGGTGTAGAACACACTCATCCTTCACCTGTTTGGCTTGTTCTGTGGGGATTGTCAAGCCAGTCTGCAATAACAGTTTATCTCCTTCAGAAGAAAGCTTTGGAGTATCATTCAGTCAATAATCTGACTGAATTAAGTGCTGACTGTATAGCCAGGCACTGCTAAGTGCTGAAGATACAAAGAAATACAAAATCAGTCCCTGTCTTACGAGTATTCACATTCTAGTGGAGGACACTACATGCCATGAAAATAACAAGTTGAGATGGAGTTGATCAAGGGGCAGAAAGGATATAGAGTACATAGAAGGAAGCAAAGTATAGAAAGACTAGAAAGGTAGGAAACAGGGCTAGATTAAAAAGGGCCATTGGAGCCAAATATCTGATCCTGGAGGTAAAAGGTACCTCTAGAGTTTATTGAATAGGAAAATGACATGATCAGACCTGCACTTCAGAGAGAACACTCTGGTCCTGAGTGGAGAATAGACTAAGACTTGAATAGGAAGACCAACAAGGAAGCTATTCTAGCAGTGTAGGCATGAAGTGATGAAGGTCCTGCAGTGACCTTGGCTGCTCTTTCTCCCAGCTTAGCGAGGAGAGCAAGTGTTCTCTCACCAATGTGTTTTCTGGCTTCTTTATTTTGCTTTTTGTTCATGTTGTTTATCATCTGTAGAAAGTATGGTGATAGTTCATTTTGAGGATTTTTTTTTCCTTTATCCATTCTTTTTTTTTATCCTTTATCCATATCCTTTTGTAGTATCAATATTGTCAATAGCTGTAATAATAGCTGGTACTTATAGGTCTATATACCTGTATATTGAACTTGAAGGTTTGTAGAACAGTATACACACACGCGCGTACACATGTATGTATGTATGTATGTATATTCTCATTTCAATGACTTTTTCTCAGTCTAAATATGTTTTTAATTTTAGGTTATGGTTTTGTGGATTTTGACAGTCCAGCTGCTGCCCAGAAAGCAGTCTCAGCTCTAAAGGCTACTGGAGTTCAAGCCCAGATGGCAAAGGTAAGCTATAAACTAGGAATGGTTTTCCTAGTGTTTAGTTGTGCTTTATAAGCATCCCACTCTCTCAATCAGCCATCCCACCAAGCCAGATAACAGGATAACATTGCATATATAGATGGCAGTCACACAAATTCTTTGCCTAGTATTGAATCTCAGCTATGTGTTTTGAAAGGCATTTTTGGCATGCTGTCCTTTGTCTTTGTCCCATGTCTCCACATGCCTACCAGTAGCTATTTGTCTGTGAAAATTATATTCGCTGAAATATAATTTTCCCCCAAAACAAGAACTTATCCTAAAATTTTGTAAATTATACTCAGTAGATCAGAAAGTTTTACAAACAAATCAAGGTATAGGAGGGGATTGATGACCACATTTCTTCTTCATGTAGCTGAATGTTTGCTTTTAAACTACAAAGTGTCTGTCAGTTTTTTAAATGAGTGCCATTGTAGTAAAATTCAGCCCTACTGCAGTTAGACAGTAGTTTGCAGAGCCCACCCGTGTTTCAAATAAATAACAGAAAAATACTTTGTGTAAATGAAAGACACATGTACTATATCCTTGTGAAGTTAAATCTGAAAGCAAATTTAAGTTGTAAAATCATTTCTTATGAATTGTTTGCTACATATTGATTAGCTAAGTATTGAGGTATACAAATTTAGTGCTAGGTGATAGATGGTGGGTTTTGTTTCATCTCAGTTTTCTTAGTTCTTCGTAGCTTTCCAAATAAAAAGCAATTGAATTACCCAGAATGCCCTAGGATGTATCCAGGACTACAAAATAGAAACCATATGTTTAATATTCAGTGTACATTTTAGCATAATAAATGTGAATACACATTTTCTGTAAAATGCAAGATCTTTCCCTTTCTTTGTTGACTTGTTTTATGTCAGTTAACTTTACACACACCCCACACACATTTCATTTATAATATTTCTCTGTGATTGGACTCAAATGAACTTGACCAGTTAAGGAAGATTATTTTTTTCAAATAAAATTATTGTGGTTCCTTTAAAAGCAAAGAAAAACAATTAACTGCCTGTTTGCCAGTTAGGCATCTTGAGATGTATATTCCCTCTTGCAGTCTATTAAAATGCTAACCATTTCAGTGCCTAATGGTATCATAGTGACTTAATTTCATGCATCTTCAGAAGTTACTAGATCCTCTGTCCTAATCTGATCCATTATTTATCAAAAAAAATCATATTCCTAAATTTTCGTGGCTTAATACAGTAAGCTAGTAAAGCTTAAAACTGCACTAAGACTTTTGATACACCCCTCATCTTCTGGCTTTGAAATCAGGAAGACTTGCATTTGAACTCTGCCTCTCCCATAGGTAGGCTGATGAACCACTCTAAATTTCAGTTTCATCATCTATAATATGGCAATAACAATAATCTGTGTTAATTATTTCATTGGGATTATGAGACTCACATAAAATAGTATATATGACTGCAAACTTTAAAATGCTATATAAATAACTAGTTATGATCAAAACTATAGGAGAGTTTAAGGTCACTTGATCCCCGGTCTAGCATTATCATACAAGTATGGCATGATTATTCTTTTCTTTTCCAAGATAAGGAAGGGTTACTTAAGGCTTTTTGATTTGCCAATAAGTTTATTCATTTCTTACTATCACCAAATGTGGAAGATGCTTAGCTTTTTTGAGAGAAAATTTGTTGAGAGAATGACCCAAACTTACTGTTGTTTTATTTGGCATTCTTGTACCCTATTCCAAATACAGAATCCTGGAATATCCTATAACAATTTGTGTTGGCAGTGAAGTTGTTAAGAAATTTGTCTATTTACAAAGATTTTTTTCACCTATGATTTTTTAATTGGTCAAGAACATTTTCAAAACTGAAAATCAACTTTACACTTAGAAAATACTTCTCCTTATTTCATTTTTTTATCTTACTTCTTGAAATAGAAGAAAAATTAGCTTACTTCTTGCTACTTCTTCATCCAATTCAACAGTCATTTTAAAAGAACCTATTTATGTAGAATATATCACAATTCTAGGTACAGGGAACCTAAAGATGAAGTATGACACAGCCTTTATTTTTATGGAGCTTACAATGTGCTAGAGGAAAATGATACACATACATAACTATGATACTAGTTGGAATGTAAGTGCTAATGGTAGGTAGGTCCAAAGTGCTGTGAGATTTGAGAGCATCCTTGTCTAGTCAAAGAATTGCTAAGAAAGCTTTATAGAGGAAGTAAAAGCTGAACTGGACCTTGAAGAAAGGGAGAGGAACCCCTAACAGAAAAAGACAGATATAGAGTTCATTCCACAATAAAGAAAAGAAGAAATAAAGGCACAGACAGAGAAGAGGGCAGGATGAGACCAGAAGATGAAAAATATGCCTTTTTGGCTAAAATGTAGACTATGTGAGGTTTCCTTGTGTGAGATTAGCCTTACAAGGTAGATTGCATTCAAACTGTGAAGGATCTTGTCTAAAAACTTTTATTCAGTTAAGCGATGGGAAGGCAGTGGAGATTTTTGAGTAGGGAGCTGATGTGATCAGAGTAGATTATTTGGGCAGCTGTGTGAAGGAAGGACTGGAGATAAAATAAACTGAAGACAAAAACAATAACTAAGGAAAGCTGCTGCAGTTGTCAAGTTGAAACGAAATGCATACTTCAAAAAAAAATCTGTAGAGTGACTGCAGCAAGAGTGTAAAGGAAGGGCGTGGATGCAAGAGGTATGAAAGAGGTTTGTGAAGTGTTTTATCATCAGAGCACCTGAATCCTTTGCCTCTTGCTAGCTCTGAGTTTGGACAAGTCTCTTGTCTTCTCTGAGCCTCAGTTTCCTCATCTATAAAAGGAGAGGGTTAGTCTAAATACACCTTTAAGGTCCCTTCAAGTTTTAACTTGTCCTGCAATTAGCTGTGTTTGGGGTGGAGATTGAGCACATTTGTAGACTGAAAGAAAGGAGCAGCTACAGAGAAATTGAAGATTTCTAAAATAGAAGATGAGTGAAAAAATTTAAAGTCATGGAGAGGAGACAGGAGGAGATCTAGGATCATGAGTGTGGGTTTAGCCAGGGCAGGGAAAGAAGGCCAAATGCTCTGAGACTAGAGAGAATAAAGAGAAGATGAGTTGAGAGCTTTGAAGGAAGTTCAGTTAATTCTGCTAAGCCTTCATTTTTTCAGTAAAATAAGAGCTCAGATCACCAGCTGAGAGAGACAAGGAGGGAAAGCAGGAGTTGAGGGCTTGGCGCGAGGAGGGAGAGTGGAATGGAAAAAGTATTTATGTAGTGCTTTCTCTGTGCCCGCTGCCATACTAAGTGCTTTGCAAGTGTTATCTCATTTGATTCTCACAACAGTTCTGGGAGGTAGGTACTACTACTGTTATCTCCATTTTACAGATGAGGAAACTGAGGGGAAATGAGTGTCCAGGATCACATAGTAGTAAGTGTTTGAGGCCCAATTGTCGCTATGTCTTTCTGTCTCCAGACTCAATGTTTGAGCCACTGTACCACCTAGCTCCTTAGGAAGAGGAAAAGCTTTGTGAAAATTGTAGGGAATTTATGTAGCAAATTAAGGCTAAAAAAGTATCACCACAAGGCATCGGGAGCCCATGTGAACTTAATAACCTAAAGTTGTGCTAGACCTAGTGAAATCTTGCTTTCATTTGTCAGTTTAGGAGCAGGAATGAAAGAAGAGAGCTTGCAATAGTTGATTAGGATTAGTGAGTAGCACAGGAATAGTGAAAACATTGTGGGGAGGGGAATTCAAAGGTGGAAACAGGGCGTTATTGAAGTGATGAAATACAGTCATGACATTATGCAGTCCTTCAGTAGAGAACACCTCCACTGTGATTAGGTGACTAGACTAGCTTATCAAAATCCAGGGACTGTATGTTAAAGAAACAAGTTATCTGGAAAGATCTTAAGACAATACCTATGGCCCTGAGAGAGACAGACACACATACACACACACACACACACGCACACAAAAAGTAACCCATGACTGCTCACTAAATTTAAATACTTTAGTCACAAAATAAGCACCAGTGTAGAACTAGAGCCTAGGGTTGGGTTACCTTCAATTTGGTTCATTTTTAACTTCTGGGAAGGAAATGTTTATTTTAGCTCAACAAACAATGAAAACTTTTGAGGGCTTGAGTAGTAAGATTTTGTAGACTACTTTTTTTCCCTACAAGGTAGAACGATTTTCTTGGTAGCATTTTTGAAAGAAAATGATTTCTAAGAATTAAATCTTATTGTGATTATGTAATACCTAGTTTCCAAAGTGTTTATATATATATATATATATATATTTCAGCATCTGAAATTGGTGAAAGTGTTATAGATATTAGCTCTCAAAGTATATTTAGAAAAGAATGATATCATATATCTTGTCAATAATGTATTTTTGAATGCTTTCTTTCCCATGGGTTGACAGGAAAGCTGTCAAAGATCTATTTAAGATGCTGATTTTGTAAAATGACTAAGAAACAATGATTTCTGCCCACATCCTCTTTATGTAGCTACTATATTATGTATTCATTGATAGATGATGGGCAGTTGTCAAGATTTTACAAATTACAAACCTCCTCAGATCACCATAGCCTGGATAAAAATGAACATTCTTGGAAATGATTTAAAAACATTCATTATTAAAATATTAAAGATATTTTAAATGCTAGAAAGAATGGCTTGGGGGTTGGGAAAGGGTATGTGTTAAAATACCTAGACTCGGTGGAACCGCAGATATTTGAATAATAGTCAAGTTGACTCAGTCTTTTTATATTGCTTAGGGAAACAAAATTATCACCATGAATTTCTTATTTTAGGTGAAAATTCTGAGATGAAGCCTTTTGTAATCTTAGCCATTTACTGGATTTGAAGTTGAAACCTGTTATTTTAAGTTGCATTTCTCTTACCAAAATAATCTTTCATCTTGATTTGAATACTTTTCATTTCTTCTCTCAAAAAAACATATTAATAACTGTTGAATACTTATGTATTAGGGGATGACTCACCATCTTTTTGCCTTACTTCGTCCATTTGTCAGGGAACCTTCCTAACCTGAACAGATACACTCTCTCTCTCTCTCTCTCTCTCTCTCTCTCTCTCTCTCTCTCTCCTTCTCCCTCTCCCTCTCCCTCTCCCCCTCTCCCCCTCTCCTCCTCCTCCTTCATATGCCAGTCAGTCTCCTCACCTGACATCATCATGATTGTTTGGAGATATCTTCACCTTTCTTCTGGCAGGTTCTGTTTATTTCTGCCTGGATGAAGAGAAACCCCATTTCATTGTGTTACTTCAGGTGGTCTCCTTGCTTGACCTTCCTTGCAGAGAAAGGAGAAAAACACCATTCCTTTGGCTCCCTCCACTGGTCTGCTTGCTGGATTTGAGAGGACTGTATCCTGACGTCAGATGCTAAAGTTCTCAGTAATCTAGCTTGAACCTATTCCACAGTGATTGATAAGTCCCATCTGATTATACCTTCCCCAACCTTGTTCTCTCTTCCCCACTGCCTATTCCCTTATTCAAATCTCACTCAATCTAACCCCTCCATTATGCCACTCTAAATCTACCTCTCTCTTCCACTGTGCCTTCTGGAACACTTGCTCCATGGGAGATAACCTTTTCATCTTACATCTTTTTCTTTCCCATTCCTTTCATCTTTTGACTTCCATTGAGACCTTGACTATCCCCCACCCCTTATCCACCCACCCCCACTTTATCCCTTACCTGCCTGGGCATAGTCTCCCTGACTACCCTTGCCAGCACTGGTTACACTTTACCTTATTCTCCCTGATTCACGGGTCAAGATGGAGGAGTTGGAAGAATCCTTTCTCTCTATTGCCACCCCCAAGCTCACCCTCTAACACTGTTGCTCAGTACCCTTTCTTCTTTTGAAGGCCATTCAGTTCACATGCACCATCTAATCAAAATTCTTGTAGCTAATGTCTACCTGACCTCCAGGATAATCCTTGGGTTTCCTCAATAAATTCAGTGCCTAACTTATAATTTTTCTCATTTCTCTAATATCTTCCTCATACTGTGAGACAGGGAGAGAGGGAGGGAGAATCCCCCCCCCCAAACATCTAACCTCCCAACTTATTTCCTATGACCTACTCTGTCACTCCACTTTAGCTACACACAAGGACAATCATATTGATCATACCTACATTCATTAATGCTGTATTTTCATGTTCATGAAATCTGAAATTACCTTGATCACAGTCTGTTATTTCTGCCTCTCTCTCTCTCTCTCTCTCACAACCCCTAACTCTAGTCTTTATCTTCACTGTGACCTTCAGTTCTTCATCTTTTCAGTTTTTTTCCCAGACCGTCATACCTACACTGGCTGTACTCCCTTGCATTATCCGTCTTGCCCTCTCTGTGGAACAGTTAAACTCAGTCCTATCCTCTTCTCTGATACTCTTGCACCCTTATCCTGTCACAGGTCTTACCTGCCAAGCCTCAACCTTAAGTTATGATCACTATATTCCGCCTTTGTTCCTACTCACATCCTCCTGAACAAAGTTGGAGAAAAACACAAAACCATACTGACTGGATCTACTTCAGATTTCATATTCCCAAGTTGGTCTTCACATAAGCTAGGGGATTCTTCTGTATATCCCTGATGGATTCACTATCCCAGAGTTTCCTTTCTAAACCTTTCCCTCCTCAAACCTACCATTGCTTCTCTGCCACTTCCCATTCTGGGAAAATTAAGACCATTCACCCAGAACTCCCTTTTCTCCCCTCCTTATCTCATGTCACTCACATGTCTTCTGGTGCTCTCTTTTCCTTCATTTCCATCTCACAGGAAGAGATCTGCCAAGGCAACCCCTCTACCTACAGCTGTGATCCTATTTCATCCCATCTTCTTTAGTAGATTGCCCCTTCTATCACTCCCACCATCTCATTTCTCTCACTCTCTTTGTCTGCTGACTGTTTCTATGCCGCATACAACTGTATCCATCCTCAAACCCTACCCCCCTTGACCTGTTCATCTATTATTTATCTAGTTACCTTCCTATAATTCTCTTCCTTTTTGTAGCTAAATTCCTTGAGAGGTACATCAACAATAGCTGCCTCTACTCCCTTTCTTCTCATTCTCTTGACTGCACTCTGGCTTCCAATCTCATTATTCAACCACAAGTGCTTTCTCTAAATTTACCAATAACCTCTTAATTTGCAAGTCTAATAACTTTTTCATGACCTCTCTGAAGCCTTTAATGCTATAAATTATCAGACGTCTCCTTGATATCCTCTTCTTTCTAGGTTTTTGTGGCACTGTTTGCTAGTTCTCATATCTGTCTAGCTTCCATCTCAGTAATCTTTGCTGGATTTTCAACTTCTTTTCAGTTTCCATTGTTGAGTTTTCATCCAAGTCATAGTCACAAGTGGTAGGTGTTCCCCCAGGGCTCTGTCCTAGGCTTTTCTCCCCTTCCTCCATATTGTGTCACTTGGTGACCTCATCACCTCCCAGGTGTCATCTCTATGCAGATGATTCTCACATCTACTTATCCAGGCTTAACTTTTCTCCTTACCTAAAGTCGTACATGTCCATATGCTTATTAGACATCTCAAACTGAATATCCTGTTGTTGTTCAGTTGCATCCTACTTTTTGTGACCACCAATACTGTCCATGGGGTTTTCTTGGCAAAGATACTAGAGTGGTTTGCCATTTCCTTCTCCAGTGGATTAATGCCAACAGAGATTAAGTGACATTCTCAGGGTCACACAGCTAGTCACTGTCTGATCCCAAATTTGAACTCAGATCTTCCTGACTGCAGGCCCAGAGCTCTATCCACCAAGCTTCCTAACTGCCCCCTTCAGACATACTAAACTCAACATATCTGATCTTACAGTCTTTCTCCCCAACCCTCTCTTCTCCCAAACTTTACTAGGACTGTTGAGGGCACCACAGTCTTCCCAGTTGCCTAAGTTTGTAGGTTTCATCGTTACTCCTCATTCTCTCTCACCTTTCATATCTAATCTGTTGCCCAATCCTGGCAATTATCTTTGTAAGCTCTCTAGTGCATGACATCTTTTCTTCTCTGGCACTGTCATTACACCTGGTGCAAGCTTCCATTGCCTGATGCCTAGATTACTGCAGTAGCCTGCTGGTGAGTCTGCCTGCCTCAAATATTATTCCACTACAATCCATCCTCTATTCTGCTGTCAAATGATATTTCTAAAGTACAAGACACACGTGCACGCACACGCACACACACACACACACACACACACACACACACACACACATCTCCCCTCTATACCCACTCCCAACCCCTGCTCAATAAGTGCTAGTATTTCTCTATCAGCTCTGTGATCAAATATAGTCCTTCATAACCTGACCCCTTCCTACTTTTCCACTTAACTCACCCTCAGGTACTATTCCATCCAATGATTTTGGCCTCCTAGTTGTGCCTCAAATGAGTTACTCTCAACTCCATTGACTTTCACTGATTACCTTTTCCTCCTTATCTCAGCCTTCTGGATGCCCTGAGTTTTTTCAAAATCCCACCTTGACTTTGAGGCCTTTCTGCCTTAGCACTAATGCATTCCTTCTGTTGGTTATCTCCAGTTTGTCCTGTAGACCATTTGTACGTATTTGTACATTTTCTTTTCTCATCCATCCCCCCATTGTTAGACTGTGAACTACTTAAATCAGAGCAAGGATATCTGTTTCCAGCATAGGACAAAGAATGTAGTTGAGGGGAGAATTATGACAGTAGATGCAGCATTGTATGTGTGAATTAGTATAGTACCCTAGATACTCAAAACTGAATTAGAAAGTTTTTGTTCCTTAAAAAAAATTATTTTGTAGGAGGGGAATTAAATCACCTGCAGTTTGTTTTCATATTACAGAGAAGCAAATTAAAAGGGAAAACTATTTTCTCTAATGCTTGTGGAAATTTTCAATAGCTGGAAACACTTCCCCTCCCCCTCTTTGCAGAGCTGAGGGAATGTGGGTATGGAAGACTACAGATAACATCAAAACTTTTTTGGAATGTTGATTTTGTTGAACTCTTTTTCTCTTTTTGTATTCTTTGTTAAAATGGGATGGTGTTCCCGGAAGGGGATATATTGAGAAATGTCATTGATGTAAAAACAAAAGATACCAATAAAATGTACTTTTTAAAAAGAAAGTTCAGATTTCAATAACAGGGTGCTTGGGTAAAACTTGCCAAATAAATTTTGAAGAAACCTAGGATTTCATTTGTTGAATTTAGTAGATAGCTAGTGGCTAATGACAGATTTGTACTTTTTAAGAACAGGGAGGAAAAAGGACTATCTATAACCTCTAATAGCCCATCTTAATCCAAGAAGCTTAGCCAGTAATGGAAGGTGGCCAAAAGGTCACATTCTAGAATTCCCAGAGCTGCATGTTTCTTCCTCCATCACTACTGCCACCCCCACCACCAACTAGCTGTCTATTAAAATCTGCCTGCAGGAAATCGAAGAGGGAACAATACTGGGAGGGCAAACGTGACACAGATCTTTAGTTTAGCCTTTCTCTCTTAAGAGTCTTAACCTTCTTTTATTCCTCCTAGTAATATGTAAGTTGTGTTGCATACAAAAATTAAAATGAGATAACAAGCAAAAACAGCTTCATCTTTGAATGATAGCCATGTAACTGAAAATAATTACATGGATACTGTCTGTTAACAGAAAAGCTCATGGACAAATGATTGATTACCTCTTAAGGATTTCTGAATCTCATCAAATTATCACAAGTTAAAGGTGCATTTGATATTTCTCTAGTTGACAATCTGATAGGAAACCTGAAAATGATTTCTCTATGAACAGGCAAGAAGGAAGGCAAACGGGGATTTTAATCCCTCTTTGAAGAGGATTCACTGTGCTGTGAGCAGCATGTAGTCACATGGTCCTAAATGGCTATCTGTTGGTTGGTGACCCTATTCAGTGCAAGAGAAAACAGATGTCTGATCATCCTGCCAAGTCCCTTTCTTGCATTTTAGGAACTGTTCCATACACACAGGGAGGTTATTGTTAATTTCTTTCAGATGATAGTTGAGAGCTTTACACCTCTGAGCACCACTTTTCAACTTAAGTGAACATTAGTATCCATTTGTTCCTCTCTCTTATAGCCAATGTGGAATCTACTTCTTTACTTATTAGAGAAGCTGTTGAGCTTTTTTCATGTCTGGGAAATGAAGGGACCCTTTGCTCCCAAATCCCTTCTATTTTTAACCACTACCTATAAAATAGAGGATAGCATTTTGTTTTAAAGTATTCCCTACATAGTAAAAACAGAGTAGTAGTTCTAATTTTTTCTTTTAAAAATATGTTTATTTTAGTATAAGTTTATGGAATAAAATGAGTATTTTCATAACAATATGAAAAAGATGATTGCAGATGAAACTGCAAATGAATTATGTTCAATTTGCTATTCCTTTAAATATCTAATAAAGTTATCCTGCAGGTTTTTTTTCTTTTTCCCCCTCTGCCTCTCCGAGATGCCAACCAGTGTACACACACAAAATCATTCTATATATACTTCTATTTATCAGTTCTTTCTCTGGATATAGATAGTAGCATCTTCCATCCTATATCCTATATCCTTTGTAGTTAATTTGGCTATTTATAATAATCAAATTGACTTATTCACTCAAAGTTCTTAAAACAATATTGCTGTTAATTGATTTTTGTTGTTTTTAAATGCTCAGTGCAGTTTGGCAAATTAGATGTTAAATTAGACACTACTCCTTTAAATTAATTGGACTTTTTTTTTTTAGGAGGAGGAATGCTGAAGATTGTAATTATTTGAGAAAAAAAAGAATACCTACACTTAAGATAATTGTAAATGTGGTTTCCAATTGAGAAGGGTTGTCACTGTGCATCAAATGGATTGGGAACTGAGCAGAGTTTGCTTTTTTTCTTAGTTTAATGTACCTCAGTGCTTGAAAAGGTGCTTTAGCCTACTTGAAGTAAATAGTTTAGAAGCCTAATGAATTCTTAGTATTTTTCTCCAGTGATTTTAAATATTAAACTTATAAGGTCTCTAAAACTCTGAATTCTTTTAGTGACACATCAAGATATTTGATATCCCCTAAGGAATCTTGGATGATTGGATACAATCATGAGGCTTTCTTGATAGGATTAGGGATCTTGGGCCAAATAAAAGTTAATTTTTAAAAAACAGTGATTATGCAATGCAGAGATGAGGAGAGTACATTCTATAATAGAAGTGGCATATGCAAATACCTATCATACAGGATTTTAACAAGTATTTTAATATCCCTTGAATAGGAAGAGGACTACTATATATATCATCCTTTTCTAACTGCAAGCAAACACTGGATACTTTTAGTGACAATGTCAGTTGTCTGGGCCTGGTCATAAAGTCCACTTCCACCATGGACCATTCCTTTAGAGAGAACCTTGTGTTTGTTGGTTAGTTGAAAATCATAAAATGCGCATTTAGAAGTCATAGAATTTTAGAGTTCATAAACACAGATTTTCAAAAACTGCAAAGATCCTTAAAGACCATCTATCACCTTCATTTTACAGAAGAAATTTGAGGCCCAATAATATGACTTTCCCAAAGTCCTATAGCTAGTATGAGGACAGAAACAGGACTGAAATCCAGGTCTTTAGACTCCATGTTCAGGACTCACACTCATTTTGCAATAACACATAGATATGTATCCTTTCATCTCCAAAATATTTCCACTGTCTCAGGAAGCCACAACTCCTGAAGGTATTAGCAGGGAAGTTTTGGGTTTTTTGTGGGGTGTAGGGGGAAGAGAAATAAGACTGTTTGCTTGAAAGGCAATCTTCTGTCTAGCATAGATTCAGATCCTGTGGTATTGTAGAATTAGTTGTAGGTCTTCTTGTTGTTCAGTCTTTCACTTGTGTCTAACTCTTTGATCATAGTAGATCATATGTTTCTATCCTCTAGTATCTCCAGAAATCTGTCCAAGCTTATGTTTGTTGCATGCAAGATACTATCTATTCAACTAATCCTTTGCCATCCTCTTTTCCCTTTTTGCCTTCAACCTTTCCAGCATCAGGGTCTTTTCCAATGAGTCCTGTGTTATTAGGGGGCCAAAGTATGTAAGCTTCAGTATTTAACCTTCTAGTGAATAGTCTGAACTAATTTCTTTAAGTATTGATGTCTTTGATCTCCTTGCTGTCCAAGGAACTCTGGAAATCTTCTCTAGCACCATAATTCAAAAGTGTACTTTTG
The DNA here is from genome assembly GCA_028658325.1 of Potorous gilbertii. NCBI lineage: Eukaryota > Metazoa > Chordata > Mammalia > Diprotodontia > Potoroidae > Potorous > Potorous gilbertii. The sequence goes on along the minus strand of CM053771.1, from coordinate 182,209,950 downwards.
ACAGCGCTCAGCTATCCTTTGTGGTCCAATTCTCACAGCTGGAAAAACCATAGCTTTGACTATACAGACCTTTGTAAGAAAGGTGATGTCTCTGCTTTTTAGTATGCCGTCCAGATTTGCCATAGCTTTCCTTCTAAGGTCTTTTAATTTTGTGACTACAATCACCATCTGCAGTGATCTTTGAGTCCAAGAATATAAAACCTGACACTGCTGCCGTTTTTTCTCTCTCTGTTTGCCAGGAATTGATGGAACCAGTTGCCAAGATATTAGTTTGTTGGGTGGTTTTTTTTTTTTTTGATGTTAAGCTTTGAGCTAGCATTTGTACTCTTATTTCACCCTCATCAAGAGTTTCTTAATTTTCTTCACTTTCTGCCATCAGAGTAGTATCATCCACACATCTAAGGTTATTGATATTTCTCCTACCAATCTTAATTCCAGCTTTTGATTTGTCCAGTCCTATTTATTATTAAATAAATAAGATGACAATATATAGCCTTGTTCTCATCTTTTCCAGTGTTAAGCCAATCATTTGTTTCACGTTCAGTTCTAATCTTTGCTTCTTGGCCTGCATACAGATTCTTCAGGAGACAAAGTAAGCTGATCTGATATGCCCATCTCTTTGAGATATACTCTATTCTAAAATTTCAACCTCAGTGATCTCCACTACTGTCTTATGACTAGAGAGTAGGTCGACAGTGTTTCCCAGGAGCCTCACAGATTTGCATATTCTGTTGTGTGACACATCAGAATATTTGATATCCTCTGAGGAAGACTGGATGCATGTTGTTGAAAACAGTTGTAAAGATGGTGCAGTGAATAGAGCATTGGGCTGGGAAAAAGGAAGACGTATGTTCATGAATTCAAATCCTGCTCAGGCACTTAGTAGTTGTATGACCCTGGGAAGTCACTTCACCCTTTTTGCCTCATCTGTAAAATGAGCTGGAGAAGGAAATGGCAAAGTATCCCAGTATCTTTGCCAAGAAAACAAAAATAGAGTCATGGAGAGTTAGACATGACTGAAACTACTCAACAACGATAAAATTTCAGATTATTCATTTTGTATATTATACAAAACTTACTTCACTCAGTCAGGCAGTAAGCAGTTATTAAGTACCTTCTGTGTGCTATGTACTGGGGATACAAAAACAAAAAACAGTCCTTGCCCTCAAGGAGCTCATGGTCTAATGGAAGAGATAATAAGCAAACAAGCTATATACAGCATAAATAGGAAATAATTAATAGAGAAAAGACCCCACAAGAGGGCTGAGGGATGACAAAAGGCTTCCGTAGAAGGTGGGATTTTAGTTGGGACCTGGAGAGATTTAGAGAAGCTAGGAAGCAGAGATGAGAAAAGAGAGCATTCCAGGCATGGGAAACAATCAGTGAACATGCCCAGAACTGAGAAATAGAGTTTCTTGTTCATGGAACAATAAGGAGGCCAGTGTCTCTGGATTGGAAATTGTACGATGGGGAATAAGGTGTAAAAAGACTGAGGATTGGACCTACTTTATGATGGGCTTTCAGTGCCAACCGGAGTATTTTGTATTTGATTTTGGAGGTGATGGGGAGACACTGGAACTTACTGAGAAGGGAAATGATATGAACAGATTCCTGTACCTTAGGAAAATCACTTTAGCAGCTGAAGAGATTGAAGTGGGGAGAAGCTTATGGCAGTTAGACCCACTAGTCAGCTGTTGCAATAGCCCAAACATGAGGTGTTGGGGTCCTCTACCAGAGGAGTGGCAGTATCAGAGGAATGTATCAGAGAGATGTTGCAAAGGTAGAATCCACAGACCTTGACAACAGATTGAATATGGGGAAGAGATGAGGTAAGAGGTAGTGAGGAGTTGAGGGTGATACCTAGGTTGTAAGCCTGAGGCACTGGGAGGGTGGTGGTGTCCTTGATAGTAATAGGTTTAATTTAGAGTAGCGTGAACATAAAACTAGTCATTTTTTGTAATGTCAGACATACAAAGCATACCAAAAACATTTTTACTGTATTTTCCCAAGAATTCTACATTTAGAAATACAAACTGCTATAATGAATATGATATTACCCAAGAATAAAACATCAATTAAAGGTTTTACTATTCATGTTTATTAAAAGGGAAACCATAAGCCTGCATTCTTCAATATGTAAAAATGTAATAATCTAATAGATCTAAGAATAAGTTAATTATAGAATCATTAAGATTATCCTGATCTCAAAGTTTTAGTGGTGAAATGTGAATTTCTTGGGAAATATTGCTGACCTAATATAAGCGTTTTCCCTGATGATTTTGAATAATGCTATAATGAATATTCATAGAAATTCCAGTCTCTTAAAAGATTCACTTTTACGTCTTTGGCTTTTGCTGATTCTTCTGTTATAAAGAAAGAAAAATCATCTGTGATAATTTGTCTTAAGGTTTCATTCTACTGTTTTGATTCAATGTTATGTCACAGTATTTTTGGCCAAATATTTTAATCTTATGCAACTTGGTTGAAATTTTCAGGTGTTGGTGATGAATCTGTTCCAAATATCCCCTTTCCTATTTACTTCTAATTAATCAGAATCCAGAAGGTTTGAAAATGACAAAAACTCCAAATGGTCAGACGGGAGAAGTATAGCCTTAGGGGCTCCAAGTGACCTGATTCAGAACTCATCTGTGACTCAAAATTCAACAATTATCAGTAATTGCCTATTATGTACAATCAAAACTCTCACAACTGTATACTGGAATTGTGCACCTAAAAATAGCAGAACAGAGCTTGGTTATTTTTAGATAAACAGCTCCAGCAAATACCATAGAAGAGTTGTCCTTCTGCAAAGGTATCCTCTCCAAATTAGTGGTGCCTTCTGGACCTTCACCTTCCATTGCTGCCAAGACAGTGACAGTAATATGAGGTCTGAGCTGACCTATCTGAGAGAATACTCATGTTTTAAACACTATTTTCAGCAACCCATGATTGGTTGACCTGTAATTTATGTTACCAAACTACATAATAGGGAAAGATCAATCAAGCATTTATTCAACACTTACTGTGCACCAGTCACTGTGCTAGGTGCTGAGGATATAAATAAAAAGAACAAAACAATCCATATTCACAGGAAACTGGCATTCTAGTGGTGAAGTCCACAAGCCATATATAAAAATATGTGTGGAAGAAATGGGACTAGGGATGATTGGAGTTGTGATTTTATTCCCATATAGATAACTCCTAGATAAGGAGTCACTCTCAATGCACCTACCCTGAAACTTATAGTCTTAGATAGTTGCCTGGACGGCCAAGAAGTTAAGTGACTTGCCCAGGGTCACACAATCAATTATGTTTCTGAAGTAAAACTTGAACACAGATTTGCCAGGCTGTGGGCAACTCTCTATCCATTATACCCCACGGTCTCTTGCTAAATAAACCTAAAGTAAATAAATACAAAGTAGTTAAATTGGTAAGACACTTTGAGATGATACACACTACCTCTTGCAGGGTATTGGGACAGGGAGGGGTGTTCTGGAAAGGCTAGGTGAAGAAGGGGAGTATTTGAGCTATGTTTGAAGGAATAAAAAGTCTGTGACATAGTTGAAGAACCAGGCGTTTTAGGCATGGCAGTAGCAAGTGCAAAGGCGTGGAGATAGGAGATAGAGTAGCTTACATGAGAAACAGAAAAAAACCAACGTGATTAGATAACAGATTGCAGGCTAGAGATTTATTATCCAGTGAACCTGGAAAGATAGATTGGGAGCAAGTTGAAACGGGCTACAAAAACTGAACAGATTATATTTTGACTTAAGGCAATAAAAAAACCATTGAAATTTGTTGAATAGGAGAGTGACTTGGGCAGATGTACATTTAAGGAATATTACATTGTCAGTAATGTGTAGGATGTAGAGAGGAGATTAGTATGGTTTAATGTCATTATTTGTGTCACAGATTTTATATTTACTTCTCTTGAGAAATTAACGAGCAGCTCTGTTTTGTTTCAGCAACAGGAACAAGATCCTACAAACCTGTATATTTCTAATTTGCCTCTGTCCATGGATGAGCAAGAACTTGAAAACATGCTCAAACCATTTGGACAAGTCATCTCTACAAGGATACTGCGTGATTCCAGCGGTACAAGTCGTGGTGTAGGCTTTGCCAGGTATGTTTTTTTTTCCCTATATGTTTCATTGCTATGTCTGCTGTTTTATGTACTTTAAGGAAATAAAATATTATCTTAGTGGATGTTTCAAAAGAATAACTAGAAAAAAGGGAGGAAAGCCAGGAGGCACTGATTTTGATCTTAAAATGTTTTTGTATGTTCTCAGATATTTTAAAATTTCCCAATAGGACTTTTAAATCTGAGAAGGCAAAGTGTTTTGGAGGTCACACTGGAGAAAAGTTTCCTAAAAGTAATTGTTGTTTCGATATAAAAGATGGTCATCATGCATGAACACATGTGCGCACACACATTTCAGATAAATATTGTTCCTTCTTAGTGGATAGACATTTGTCAACAGTAATAATAGCTGAAATTTATGTAGCATTTTAAAATTAGCAAAGCAATTTGCATGCATTTTTGAATTCTGTTTAAGCCTCATGGCAACCTTATATTTTGAATGAACTCATTCTAAAGAGGTAGAAGTTGATGCTCTCACAGTAGTGAAGTGACTTGATCATGCTTACCCAGGTAGGAAATATCAGAGGTAGGTTTGGATTACAGGTCTATAAGTCCAGCACTCCATCCACTATGCCTTGCTGCCTCTCAGTTAACTTTTTATAAAACATTTGATACTTATAGGTGTGCTACTGCAAACCTATAATCACTGCTACTGTGGAAAGTGAGATTAGTATATGCTTTTGAGTTCAGGAGTGCTAGACTGCAGTGCGCTGAAGCCAAACAGTTGTCTCCATTAGGTTTGTCACCAATATGGCGAGCCACTGGGAAAGGTGAGGGCCACTATTTCACTACGGAAAAGTGAACCAGCCCAGTTTGGCAAGGAGCATGTCAAAGCTCCTCTGATAATCACTAATGGGTTGGAGTCCGTGAGTTTTCATTGTATTTCTAGTCTAGGGTTTAAAATAGGGAGCTCTAGTCTCGATAAAATAAAGCAAAATAAAATAGGTAAAAAATTGATTCCTTTTGATGAAAATGAAAATAAAATTCTTAAGAAAAATTATTAAGATGAGGAACTTGACTTTTTAAATAGTTTAACCCAAGTATAGTTTTCTGTGGTATGTAAGGAAACGCTAAATGAATGTGTTATTTTATCAGATAGTGAGTAAGTTCTCCATTTTTTAGAATACTCATTTCTTTGTTAGGGAGCAGCCTTGTACTTAAGCTATTGGGAATTGATATGGGATTAATATAAATTCATTAGCTCACTTTGTTAGTGCATGTTGTTCAGGTAATGTGGGTTTGGTTCATAATTCAGAAAAGTAACTGCAGCATTATCAAGCAATCAGAAAAAAAAATGGATGTGATTGACACCGTTGAGAAACAACCAACACTTTGATTGTGCTAACAGAGCCTATGCCAAAGGATCCTTCAGGATTTGGTGCAGCTTTAATTTAATGTTGGAGCACTACTGATGCAGATGGACCTCCAAATATAACTTAATAGATGACCTTCTAGAATTGTTGTGGCTGTTCAATTCATCACCCTGTGACCAAACTGGTAATGAGTCTATCTGAACTTAGCTTCACTAAGTGTAATTATAGAGACCAGAAGTACTCCCCATGTGGTCTGTGGACTACTAGGGAGTTTCAAAGACTCTTTTGGAAGTCTATGAGATCAAAACTATTTCTGTAATCATACTAAAATGTTACCTGCTTATTAAAATAATCCTTCTATTTCTAACTACATATCTGTAAGGCTGGATTTCTTCATATACTTCAACCAAAACCAAACAGTGCAACAGATTGAATACATAAGCGATATAAGAATCCCATCTCTTCTGCATTAATCTAGACATTAAAGGGATTTGCAAAAATAATGCCACTTTCTCACTTTTTTAAAAGTTTTTTTTTATTTAAAAAGTTGTGTTATAATGGATTTGTCACTGTTATGCTAAATTAATAACTACATGATAAATGAAAGCTCTTTGGGGTCCTCATATATATAAGGATCTTGAGAGCAAAAAATTTAAAAACAACTGTTAGCGATTTTCAATACAGATACCAATTTTCAAAGAATTCAAATACAATGAATATAATTAATGCTAAAAGTACACTGGATATAAATTAATATTTATTATTTAAAAGGTGCTTTGGGCTCATCACTTGGAAACAGCAATTATTTTTATATAACTATGCATGAGCATTAATAGGCTTTAATATTATAAACTACCAAATAAACCAGCTTTTATTTTATTAGAATTACATTTTACCAGGGCATACCTATTTATACTTAATGGCATTCACCTACACACAAAATAAAATTAAAAATAAAAAGATATCTAAATATTTACAAAGTGTTTTGTATTTATATGTCAATAGGATGGAATCAACAGAAAAATGTGAAGCTGTTATTGGTCATTTTAATGGAAAATTCATTAAGACACCCCCAGGAGTTTCTGGTATGTTATCTAAAATTTTAGCAGCAACATCTTTTATCATTCTGTACATTTCCTTGACATAGATTCTTCTGCATGGAACACATTAAGTAAATTTAGGTATATATTTTTAAAGTTGCTTGTTTTGAACTATGAATTAGAGTTTATTTTTTTAAAAAAATTTGGTTATTAGATCTGTTTTATTAGTGAAAGTATACCCTAGAAATACCATATTTCTATTTATTTTCATACCTTATTACCACCAACACTGTGCTATATAAAATTGTAATGTTAATGTAAGGTTAATGGTGGATGGGGGAAAGAGTTAAAGATCTTCCATACCCATTAATAGGCCTCAGGTACCTTTTGTTAATTTCTAATGAGGCACTAAGTCATGAGGGTTGTGCTCTCCAGCTCTGAAAAGTGTATGTATACTCTGAGGTGAGGTTTTGCTTTGGGGTTTATTGTTTGAAAGGTTTGAGTGCCAGATAAGATTCTGGGTAGCCACTAAGAAGCTCCCTAGTTTTGAAAACCTCGGTATTGGCGCTCCTCTTTCTGGTAATGATGTATGTATTGTCTATGGTCAGACAGTTGGAAACCCTGTCTGTTGGTCTTTATTTCTCTGTATTTTCTCTGAAGTTCAGGGTGCTGACTTTTTCCCCTGAGCTAAGTGAATGATATATGTGCCTGATTAAAGTAGATTGCTGACCCCTCAAAAGTTACTTTCCTTTTAGAAAAGCAGATCTAAACACCTGTACAGCAGTCCCTCCTGTGTATGCCCAGGTCCTTGCTGTCATAATAATACATGGAACTTCTTAGGGCACAGTGGATAGAGCAAAGGATGGAGTCATGAAGACCTGAGTTAAAACCCTGCCGCAGACACTAGCTGTATTACTCTGGGAAAATCAATTAACCTTTATGTACCTCAGTTTCTTTATCTGTAAAATGACTAATATAGCACCTACCTCAGAGAATTGTTGAAAGGATCAAATGAATTAATGTATATAAAGTGCTATCTGTATAAATGTTAGCCATTATAATTTCACTTTAGAGTTTTTGTTTCTAGCTAGTGGGAAGAAAAGTTCAAGGGTTCTCCACTTTGCATATTTTCAAGGGCAATTGCCATGCTGCTTGTTATTTGAGGGTCCTAAATTGACTGACACAGAGAAAGAAAGAAAAACAATATCAAATGTTTTCTAGTCTTCCTTAATTTCATTCTTCTTACTGTTCAGTGTGAGATAGTCGATTCTCAGCATTTGCTTGTAACTTGCTTCATACAGCTGACAAGGTTTTCATCAGTTGTCATATCACTATCAAATATACTTATTATTACCATTTAACAGATTCCTTTTCTCCCTGCTCAGGTATTTTCAGTAAGAATGGAATAACTCTACTGAGCACACCTTATATTTATGACTAGGCCAAATATTATTAAATACAAAAAAAAAAAGCAAACACTGACATTTGGTTTTCGTGAATCTAACTAAGATTATTAAGTAGCTTTTGAAAAAGTGAAATTCTGGGCCACTTTAATTTTCCTAATCCGACTCTTATAGTATTTAATGGGGTCCTATTTCCACTTTCAGTAAAATGTATAGGGAGGCATTGAACCCTGCTGAAGAAAAGAGATTCAGGTGAATTTGGGCCGAAAATTATTGAAATGAGCAGTCATTCCAAGGACAGTCATGTACAATTGTTTTTCTGTGTTTATTTTATTAACTCTCCAAGGTTCAGTTCCAGTTGAATTATGAATGACTGGATTTAGGGATTCACCTCAGGAATTTCAACATCCCAATGAATTTCATTTCAGAAAAAAATTGTAAATATATAAATGACACAGCCACTCTTAGCTGTGAATTTCTGAAATTTGTTTGACAGCTATTGCAGAGTATACTTCATGTATCTACCATGTTGAACTCTGTGGCTACAGACACAAGTCTAAAATATAAAAAAAAATTAAGAATATCAAAAATTTTTAAATTTTTTTTAAAAAATGAAGTTTTTATTGGTGTTTAATAATTTCTGTGAACACTATCATAAAATAATTTTAATTAATAAATGAATAAACAAAGTGAATCAACCATAACCATATTTCCCCATCAACAGTGATGTATTTAAAGTAAGAAAATAAAAACTTGACTTTGCGTATCTTGAAATTAGCCAACCGAAGTTCAGTACCAGAGGACTATCATAGCCAGGCTTGGACAACTGGAAGCTTTTTCACAATACTCTCAGCCCCTCAGCTATACAAGTTTGAAAACCATTAGCTCTTGGCTTTCATGTCTCTGAACTCAAACCTAAATTGAAACTCTTCTTTATCAAAGCAGATCCTGCCTTTGCATTTATCATAGCATATAGTAGGCATTCAATAAATGCTTGTTGACCTTTTGTGTTTATTGACATACCTGCAGTACTCTATCTAAGTTTGCTCTTTTCTGACATAATTCCTTTATTCCTTTGGTTTTCTTACTCTTATTGTTCATGGAGTTTGAAAAATTTCAGAGATGATTTGAATCATGTATTGTTTTGCTTTTGCAAGGCAGGCGAGGATTAAATGATTTGCCTAAAATCACACTGCTAGTAAGTGGCAAGTACGTGAGGCTGGATTTGAATTCAGGTCCTCCTGACTCCAGGGCCCCTGCCTCTGTCTAATGGACCAGCTAGCTATACTCTCTACCCCCACATTTTTAAATTGAATCATATTTTGTGTCACAATGAGAGAATAGTTAAGTTGTCTATTCTCTGGGTGGAGTGAGCAGTAGCTAGTTGGGTCCAGAGTTAGGGTGAAGAAACTGAACAGCCTCCCCATTCTTTCCTAAATTAGGTCTTCATAGTGTCATTTCACTGTTTGTTAGAAATTAATTCTTCTAACATCAGGCAGATGTTATTTATATTTATATTATGTATATATATATATATATATATATATATATATTTATGTTAAAATATAAACATAAAAACACATTAACTTCAAAGCCTGATATAAATTACTTCTGGATTATTGATACCAGTATGTATAATAAAGTTGATTATTCTGAATTTCCCAAGAAGCAGATTAGTACCAAGTACTCCAAAAGCATTTCAGTAGCAATAACTATGTTTTGTAAACAGTCAAGCCATTCTCTCACCTCTGAACTCTTACAGACTGTTAAGGTCTGCAACAAACAATTTAGTGCTTAATTGCATGCTTCTTTGCAATGCAGACAATCTGTTCATATATTTTAGTTTTGTCTCCTCACTTTGAATGTAAACTACTTAAAGGTAAGAAGCCTGTTTTTAACTGTTTTTCTCTCCCTAGAGTGTTTATTGTACCATACAAACACTTAGTGAATATTTAATCAATGCTTGTTAATCAATGGATGGATTAACTTGAAATCAATCTTCTACATACCCTGCAAGTTAGAACTGCAAAGTTGTCTTCAAAAGACTATGCAAATCATACTGTAATAATCTGGAAGTTATAGATCATACATAATTAGAAAATCCCTTTAGTAACTTCCATTTTTCTGCATGTGGAGCAAGCACTTTTTATCCCAATGGATTCCTTGTGGTCCAGAAAGTACAACAAAAAAAGAATTGGATGGCATACTTCTCCCTTCAATATTGTTTCTTAACTGCTGTATTCTGGAATTTAATTTTGCAGTACACTTCATATTATGTGAAGGTTTAGTGCTCACACAAATCAGCTGCAATTTTTTGGTGTTGAAGGATTTTAAGAAATATAGATAGTTGTTCCCCCTTAGAATTAAGAAAAAAGAAAAAGACACATGCTGTTGTTCAATAAACCTGTATTTCAAAATAAAATAATACTTCTGCAGACCTGCTAGTAGATACCGCATATTTCAAAACCTCAAAAAAATCTACGATTTCATCCATTTAAGGTCTCAAAGAGGTCTCTACACCTCTACTAGAAGTCTGTATAGGTTGATGAGTCTTGAAGAAGGTTTTCCTCTGCGTTTTTTGAACAATGATAGGTCATTGTTGTAAACCTTTAAAAGAAAGAAGGAAACAAGCATTTGTTAAGTGCGTACACTGTGCTAGGATCTATGCCAAGCACTTGATAAAAATCATTTAATCCTCACAGCAACCCTGGGGAAGTGGGTGCACTTATTAGACCCATTTTAAAACTGGGCGAAGGGAAAAAAGTTAAGTGACTTGCCTGGGGTCACACAGCTGGTGAGGATCTGAAGCTGGATTTGAACTTGGATTTTTCTAACTCCAAACCTAGAGCTATCTACTCTGCCACCTAGCGTCTAGCAGAGGAATACCCTAATGCCACAATACATCTGCAGATCTCATCCATGTTATCCTCCCTCACTCAAAACAAAGTCAACTGCAAGTCATGTCATCATTTCTCTGATGGAATGATCTTCAGCAACGAAGGATAAACACACACATGCATTTCTACCACAGGTATACTTTACAAACCATCAACACTTTTCTGTGTGACTCTTTTTCTTATCTTTCAAGTCTTCCATTATCAGTTTTGCTGTTACATGGGAAGCTTTCCTCTGGGCCTTTTAAAATTCGGTGGACAGCAGTACAATATTCAGGATATCTATATGTTGTCTCTCACTGACAAGACATGGCCACCTTCTTTGCCAATCCTATATTTTCTGAATAGCATTTTTATGCCAGTTTTTGCATGTAAATTATTATTGATCATGTTCCACAACTGCCTTATACTCTCCATGTGTCTCTTCCATTGCTTTCTTTATCCATTTTGATTCTTGTGAGGTTATGGTGTTCCATAACATTATATGATGGATAAGCTTAGAACTCTGATGAAAAAATTCTCTACCATTTTCCAAATGCAATCCAGACTGTTATCTTCATCTTGACCTGATTTAAAATTGACCGTCTGTACTACTTATCCAAGATAAAAGCCCACAGATTTAGAGCTAGAAGAACCTAACTGTTTACACTCTCATTTTACAGATGAGGAAACTGAGGTCTAACAGATTAAGTGATTTTTCCCTAGGTCACATGGGTTAATAAATGACCCTCCAACATCAGATACATTCTGTCATTGAATCTACCCATAATGCCTTCTTAACGTAACAGAACCCATCAGAACATATGTTCTGCTGACAGCCCCAAAATCTGGGGTTATCTTTACCTCATGGGGAAACATCAGGAATTTTATGAAAAATCCTCAGAAAATAGCAAAAAATTATTTGTTGGCTTATGTAAGTTTGCATCATTGGCATAAAACCAAATACTGTTTGCGTCCATTTCTCTGGTATCTATATTGTTGCTAGTCTACTGGGGGCGTAGTTAAATGAAAGGAAGAAAAACACTTGAATTTACTGGTATTCCCCAGTCCCCAGAAGACCATTGCAAGTGAATAACTTTAAAACTAAATTTTTCTTAAATCTCATTACTCTTAAATTATATTGTAAATATCTGAGATTAATGTGAGCCCAGTTGCTTAGGTCCTTGAATTTTCTATTTTTCTTCATATGCACCGCCCTTTCAGACAAACAGTCAACAGACATTTGTCAAAGTGTTTAATAAATGTGCTAAGTGCTAGAAATAGAAAAACAGGAATGAAATAAAATGAAAGCTTATTGAGGGTAGAAACTGCCCTCATGGAGGAGACATGTACATATATACATGTAGAGTGGGAACAAGGTAACCATGAATGGGAAGGAACCAGGAGCTGGAGTGTTGAGGATGAGACAAAGCAGAAAGAACTGCACTACTGGAGGTCAGTGCTGGAGCTGAGTCTTGAAGGAAACCAGGGATTCTAAGAGGAAGAGTTAAGGAGGAAGAATATTCCAATCACAGGAGCCAGACGGTGTACAAAGGCCCACAGATGGGCAATAAAGGTGTAGTACAAGAACAGTAAAAAGGGGTAAATATGGCTGAACCATATAGAGTGCAGGAAGGAGAGTAGTATGTAAGAAGACTGAAGAAGATTCAGGAAGTAAAGAACTTTAAATGGCAAATGGAGGAGTTTCTATTTCATCCTAGAGGTATTCAGAACTATTGGCATTCTTCAGTACAATGGTGGCAATGTCATACCTGCCCACTCTTCTGTGTCACAAACTTTTTTGTCAAACTAGAGCAGGAAGCTGCTAGTCTGAGTATGTTACTCACATACCTTTCTTCGACTAAGACTGAATGGATGCCATTTCTGATATAAATTTAATATTCTCTCTATATGTATGTGTGTGTGTACATATACACACACACACACACACACACACACACACACATCTGTGGGTATGTGTGGGTGTGTATATATGTAAATTATCTTTTTTTAATTTTTAAAAATCTTAAAGCAGTTTGTAAATGACTTACGGTCCAATATAAGCTTTTTTCTAAAGTAGGTTTAACCTTGCCTGTAGCAAATTTTTCTTCAAAGTCACATTCGTGCTGCTTGTTGACAAAGTAGATGATATGGTAGGAACCTTATCCTTCCCACCTTCTACTCTCCCAAAATAAAGTCCACATTTTCTTAGCATGTTGAAACATTTTTCTATAGCAGATTCACTACAATTTAACTGCTGGCTAGCTTGCAGTAAAAGTCAGACTTATTTTGAAATCCTTAAACAGAATACAAAAATGCTAAAAGCTTTAAACAAGTTCCAATTTGTGTTATGCATTTTGAGGCAATCCAGAAGAATCCTACAAAGAGATTTTTATTATCAACTTAATTACTTGAAGGTTAAAAATATTGATAGAAGGAAACAATATGGTGATGATTTCTCTTTTACACAAAATGAATTTAGAATTGAGGGCTGGGCAGTTTTAGTTATGTAGAGTAGTAGTCCAAATTACAAGTCCTGTTATAGGCCAAAACAAGCCAACACAAGACTAAGATTAAGAGATTTGTCTAAAAATGATCTTACAGTGCCTCTTTAGAGGAGAATGCAGTCTTTGAAAAGTATAACAGAAATAAAACATGCTTTCTGGTGCCTCGCTACTGCATAACACTGTGCTATTCTAGCATTTCCTTTATGCCCATCTGTTCGTGGCTCTAATAATAATTTTTAAAAATTTTACATTTAAATAGTGCTTTGAAGTTTACAAAGCAATTTTTTTTTTTACAGTTTTGTATTTGAGACAGTTTATTATAACTTTTGCTCCAGTCCATTTGGAGTTATCTTTGTGATCCTAATGAAGTCTGTAGATAACCTTGAAAAAAAAAAAGAAGAAAATAAGTCCTTGGGGGAGGAAAAGAGACTTTTCATGGGAGGGAAGGACATGACAAAGTAGGAAAAGAACACATAAAAAGGGACCAAAATTAAGTCAAGTATTCACCAAGGTACTTTTTGCCCAGCATGGTACTCCTTACGTATCCTCTGCTGCTCTGTGTCTGCCTTTGAGGAAATCATAGTGGGATTCTAATGTGGCTCTGCACATGTGACCACTCACAGTCTGAACTTAAGAATTTAGCTTGTTTTAGGTATGCCTCCTATGGTAATTCTCTGGTTGCCTTTGACTTCTCTAACTAGGGCTTGGGCTCGAATAGCACACAGTACAGCATCCCTCAGAATACCATTCCCGTTAACTTCCATCTGACCTTTCTTTACACGCAAACTGAATTGGGGCATTGTCTTTGCCAAAAACCAGAAAAATAACTCTTTGGAAAAGAAAAATAATTGTTGTGCTAGAATGAGTGTTTTTGGTTTTTAACATTTTCATACAGTGTGGAAAGGTTTTCAAGAATTTTTGGCTCCCTTAATGCCTCAGTCTTCATTGTCTACTTTTTTTTTTTTATAAAATGGAATTGCTTGGAAGCTGTAAAAGAAAATTTATACTTAAAGTCTTTTAAGACATTTTCAGAATATTTAGAACAATAGTATTAAATCTTGAAGTTAATAATGCTTTTCTGAGTTCTTTCTTAATACATTTTCAAATTGTTTAAAGTTACTTGGATGCATTCAATTGTATGTGCTTGAGATAAAGTATTCCTTTACTCGTAAATTGGTTCTAGGTATATTGTTCTTTACCTAGGATCCATAGATATCTCTTGAGGGAGGGAGTAGAGAGTAGATTTCAGGAAATCTGTGAACTTGGTTAGGAAAAGAATGTCTTCCTTTTCACTAACCTCTAATTGAAATTTGGCATTTCCTTCAATTACAAATGTAAGCAAGAAATATTTTTGTGAAAAGTCTACGAACTTCACTGGGCTGCCAGAGAGGGTCTTTGACACAAAAATATTAATAACAAGTGTTATTAAAATTTTATTAATATTATTACTAAAATAATGATACATACATTTGTATACTCGGGCTAGTTCTTTGTAATTAAGAGTTCTTTATATGTATTATTTCATCTGATCCTCACAATGTGCCCTGAGTAGTAGACAGCACAAGTATATTTCTCATTTTAGAGATGAAGAAAATGAAACTCACATAAGTTGTCCCCAGCCACACACAGCTTATAAGTAGTATAGACAGGATTTGAATCCTAGTCTTTTGAGTATAAATGCTTGGGTACCCTACTGCCTACTTCATAAGTGAAATGTATGCTTAAAAAAAGAAGCAAGGTTTTCCAAAAGAGGGTACTCTTGGGTGTTGCCCCCTATGTACCTGCATGTTCTGCATGTCCTGCTCTGCCTGTGATAAGACAGCTGTAAGCAATTGTTATAATTAAAAACATTCACCTGTAGTCAGGTTTTTTAGATGCTCAAGTAATACCCTTTTGCTATCAGGTTCTGCCAGATAGAAGCAATAAGTTGCTGAGCAGGGTTTTATTAAAAGCATAAAAAATCTTGGATGCAAGATGCAGGTGTTACTATAAAACTGGAGAGTTTTTTTCCCCTACACACCCCCATTCCCTCTTTTTGAAAGAGGATCTTAGGCAATAACTTTAAAACAAAACTAGCATTTCAACTTTCATTATTCAGCAAGTAGCTGTGTTAAGGTACATTGCTACTAAGTTTATTAAATCAGTGAATACTAGAGAGAAAAGTCCTGTAAATCTAACAAACAAAAAGAGTCTCTTGATAAAGATAACTTCTGATAAAGAAACTTCTGCACAATCCAGAACACTACAGAAATGAAATACTCTTATAAATGATACATGAGATATTGGAGACTAGCCAATTTTACAGCATGAATGGGGGTTGAAAACCCTGCATGAGGGCAAAGAAGACAGAATAGGCTAAATTGTAACAAAATAGGTGTGGGAGGAAGAACATCTGTCTAGAGAAAACACGACTTGTCATGCTGTTTAGTTACAATAACAGTTTTTACAGAAGCAAAGAAGGGGTTAAACACAGTTATCGGAAACAGAACTGGACCTCCCTGGCAGCATGGAACAAAATCAGGAAATGATGTTATACAAGTAGAAGAGGGAATGTATTTCATGGATCCTAGGATCAGAATTTCTAAATGCAGATTCCTTATTGTCATATAGTGGTCAGAATAAAAAAAAAAATAGAGCAAACTAGCTATGTGGTCAACATCCACAGAATGTAGTAATTAAGGAACTTTAAGAATAACAAACATTGTCAGAAAGAAAGTGTTAATTATGGTTGCTTTATAGAGCATTATTTTGAAATGATGGGAGTCTGAAACAGCTTTTTATCAAAGGCAGTCTCAGTTTTACAAATGTTGATTGGGATCAAACACTGCATAGCTGGAAAATGGGGGTTTCTAAGTAATAATTTGTCTTCAGCTATAATGTCTGCCAGTGGCTAATACCTGGAAAAAGCATTCAGAATCACTGATTTAGGACACAACCACAACATGAATATCAATCCCTTACATTAAAGAAGTACTTCGAGGTCCTTGGAACAATTGATTTAGATAAGCAAATAGAATTTCCACTAGAACATAACATGAGTCTTCAGTAGTTAGTCAAAGCTGGTATTTTTGTGGTGTTTATTTTTAGCCTGCCTATTAAAAGAGGAGATTTAAGTCAAATTTGCTATAGCATTTCAACTAACAACATGGGAAAGAAAAAGCTTACTGGAAATGTGCAGTGTTTTACCATGTGACATCACCCATTATAACTGAATCACTTTGGATGGAATTTTTAGTGCCAAACAAGTCAAAAAAAGTTTTGAATAACGATATTGCCCCCAAAACTGCTTTCAGAACATGCTGAAGAATGCAGTGGTTTGATTGTCACAGTTTACTCTCAAGAGGTGCCAACAGCATGTACAGTCGGTATCTTGTTTTTGTGGTACACAGTCTAAGACATTTAACAAACATCCAAGGTTGTACTCCATTATTCTGTGCTCAGGAGGCACATTGTCCTTTATTTCTGTTCTTAAATAGAAAACCTTTTATTCCAAATTGAAAAGGAAAGCCTTCTAAACGGAACCATGACTAAGATGCACCCTTTGCTTTTTATAGTAATCTGCTCTCAGGTTTTGCAAAACCTTGAAACAGGAAAGAGAAAAGGAAATTAGTAAACAATGAAATGTAAGCCCTCTGTATTAGCAACTGTTGTAGTTACTATGCATCTCTTTTTAAGAGTTTTTATTCCATCCTTTCCTGTTCTTCCGCACTGAGTTCATGGAGATTTTTCTCTACCTCAGAGCTTTACTCTGTTCTTTTTAGGTCTAAGGATTTTATCTGTATTATTTCAGTGTGATCTCCTTTTCCATCTGCCTGTGGAGGATAACTGTCGGTTAAGATCACTTAGCTACCCCACAAGTCTCATTTGCAAAAGTCAGTCTTCCTGTTTATTTTGTGGGTTAAGACCCTTCAGAACAATTTTGGACTGGAGAGAAGAGGTAGCTAGGAAACCTTGAATCATACATACTTGTCATTTCTTTGTGTAAAATATTATAGCCTAGGTGTATTCTGCATAATTTATGTAGATACTTGGTTATGTGCTAAGGCAGGCCTGCACAACCTGCAGCCTCTGGGCTGCTTACAGCCCACAAAAAATGTACAGGATGTTTTCCTCTACATTTTTCATGGGCTGCCCAAAATCCTTTAGCAGGCTGCAGGTTATGCAGGCCTGTGCTAAGGAAACCAAAAACTGCCCATCATATTCATAAACTTTTTGTGAACATTATTTTGTAAACTTTATACAATAGGGTATAGAGTTGATAAGCCAAAGTATTTTTTAATTTATTTCCATACAACAGATAATTATTAATTACCTACTGTATGCAGAACACTCTACTCCAGTCCTGCATCACCATCTTATTCTTACATGCTTTTTCCATTAGATGTCCTATAGGCAATCTCAAATTCAGTATGCTACAAAGAAAATTCGTTAACTATCCACCCAAGCCCACTGGACTGAAGGGAAAGGGAATAAGCATTTGTATATAGCGCCTACTATGTGCCAGGCATTGTGTTAAGTGCTTTAAAAATATCTCATTGATCTGCCTATTTCTTTAACAGTATCACCATATTTCTAGTAAGTTTGAAACTCCAGAGTTATCTTTACCTCTTCTTCCTACACTGTGTCTAGCATTGTCTAATTGTGTCACTTCCATCTCCATAATTTCTCTCTTATCTGTCTCCTTTTCTTGTCACGTGACTACTGCCTCAGTTGAGACCTTTATCAACTCTCCCCTGGAATATTGTAATGGTCTCTTAAATTTTTTCTCAACTCTCCCTTTTCTGTGGCATCCTCTGTATAGCTGCCACAGTGATGAAACCAAACTACTGATTGGCCGTTTCATTCTTTTGCTCAAAGAACTCCCATGACATCCCCGCCCCCATACCATTGGCCAAGGAAAAAAATATAAACTCTTCTGTTTAACTTCTAAAGCTTTTCACAGTGAGGCTCTGACCTGCCCTTCAAGACTGTTTTCATATTATTCTCCTTTCTTCTCCATTGCATAGAATACCATTCCCCTCATCTCTATCTGTTAGAATTCTCAGTTCCCTTCAAAACTCTGGTCATGTGCCTCTTCCTGTATAAGTTCCTTCTGTGTACCCCAGATGCTAGTGACCCCCACTTCCCAAATTTATTTTGTATGTAGTCTATTATATGCATATAGTTTGTTTTCTGCCAACAGAGTGTACGTTCTGTTAAGGTAACAACTATTTCATTTTTATTATTGTATTCTTATTGCCTGACCCAACCCCAGGCATATAACACATGCTTATGAATACGTGATGATTTATTGATTGCTAGATGCTAAAAAAAAAAAAGAGGACTGATAAAGTAACAGTAGTAGTGATGATGATGAGGATGATTCAGTACTTAGAAGGTCCATGATTCCATTGGTATAGATTACTTGTGCTGAGACCAGTCACTATTCCCCTATGTTTTAAACAGTTTTTATGAGTTTCTTTGTCTCCAACCTTAACTGATGGCTTATTGTCCAGCCTTCTAGTAGTGACCCTCACCAAACAGCTAAGTTGGTTTTCAGCCCACAGATTGCTAGTCTTTACTCATAATTTTTCCAGCTAGGTAGTACCTCTTAAAGTTGATATTCCACTGACCATACCTAAGTTACCTCCACACCATATTAAGTATAAGGATAGGACTTCATTAAATAACAACAGTGCCTGACATTTATGTGGTGTTTAATGATACACGAAAGTATATAGAAATCATCTTATCTAATACCTTGATTTTACATTGTCTCATTTCATTTTTTACAACTGCCATAGTGGAAAAGAATATATGTGCATGCTCTTTGGGACCACAGCAACTTGACTGATTTGTACCATATGCAACAGAATTTCTACACTCAGATGAAGATTTTTCTCCTTCAGTGTAGTTACCTTGAGAGACTATATTTATTGCAACAACGATACCATTGCTCACAGTATTTAGAGACTATTCCTTTAATTTCCCAAAGAGACTTCAGGATTGTTCTTATGAATATCCTCATGACAAATTTTGTGCCTCAAGGATTCATTTGATTTCTGCAGAGACAAAAGTCTTTCAGAGCCAAACCTGATGAATAAAGTAGATGAACAAAAACTGTGTGATGTCATCACAGTGTGAGGGCAACAGCACAACAGAGTCACAAGAGACTACGTTTAGGTTTGTAGCTGGAGGAAACCCATGCTAGGTTTGTAGTTGGAGGATTAGAACTTGAATCCCAGGTCCACCACTTACTACTTGTGTGACCTTGCATGAAGGGGGAGGGAGCTCAGTTTCCTTGTCTATAGGATGAGATGATGGTTAATTTAGATAATTCCTGAGGTTAGCTAGAAATCTATGATCCTATGATCTTAAGACACAAATGATACGTCATATAAAGCAAAGTCATTGATTTCTTCTGCAGCTCTTGAGTCTGTTCCAAAAGAGTTCTTCCAAAAATGTTTGAACCATGGACAGGATTATTGGAATAAGCCTTTTTACCTCCCAAGGTGACCACTTTGAAGGATGACTTCATTTGGGAACATAAACTCTGGTGTGTTTGTCTCCAACAAATAAATATCTCATTACTTTAAAGTCAGATGACAGACATTATACATTCAGTTTGTTTGCTTGCAATCTGTCTTACCCTTTATTTTCTGACACCATTCTCCCTGCTTTCATGTTAGCAAAAAATAGAAGCAAAGTAATGAAGTGGCATCATCAGAAGGATTTGGATTTCCTTTTATATGTTAAATTTCATTAAAACTATCTTTGAATATTTTGAGGTAACAGACAGAATTTATTTGAACTTTATTTCTGTAGTGGTGTAAGACATAACTTGAATGATTTTTATTTAGATTTTAGAGGGGGACAAATCTCTGCCTGACTATCTGTTTTTTAAAATAGTATTTTTTTTCCAATTACATGTAAATACAATTTTTAACGTTCTTTTTTTATATAAAATATTGAGTTCGAAATTTTCTCCCTCCCTCTCCTTCCCCTTCCCTAAGACAGTAAGTAATTTGATATATGGGATATATATGGGCAATCATATAAAACATATTTCCATATTAATCATGTGTTGAAAGAAAAAACAGAACAAAAAGAAAAAACATAAAAATAAGTGAAAATAGTATGCTTTGATCTGCATTCAGACCCTGTAGTTTTTCTCTGGATGTGGATAACATTTTCCATCAGGAGTCTTTTGGAATTCTCTTGGCTCATTGTGTTGTTGAGAAGAGATAAAACCATCACAGTTGATCATCTCACAAAGTTGCTGTTACTGTGTACAATGTTCTGGTTCTGGTTTAAGCTGAATCTTGAAGGAAATCACAGAAGCTAGGAAGTGGAGGGAAGGAGAAAGAACATTCCAGTCATGGGAAATAGAAAGTGTAATGGCACACAGCTAGAGGGTGAAGTGTCTGGGGAATAGCAAGTTGGCCGGTGTTTCTGGACCATGAAGCATGTTGGAGAGGAATGAAGACTGAGATGACTGGAAAGGCCATTATAAAAAAAAAATCATTTCATCACAGTGATAACATCATTAACTCAAAAACAAAACACTTGCTTAAAGATGAAAGCAGTGATAATCAATCACTCACAGTTAACCCAGACACCTGGATCATATTTTCAGACCTAATAATACACATAAAAATACATAATAATAAAATACACATAATATCTTTGAAGAAGAATGGACACCTACTTACTGAAAGCTATGAAAAGTACACATCGGTGAGGACAGCTGATGTGCTTGGAGCAACTCATGTCTCTGGAAATTGAGGTAGAGTTTAAGTGACTTGCCCAGGGTCACACAGCTAGTAAGTATCTGAAGCCAGATTTGAACTCATGAAGTTGTCTTCCTGAGCCCAATGCTCTCTCCACTGTATCCTTTAGCTATCCTCCTTCCTCCAGACCCATGTTACATCCACCATACCATCTAGCTGCCAGTTATAATGACAAGCAGTTCCCTTTAAGATGTAGAAATGAAAAGACACTCAAGTTAGTTCTCTAGGCAAGACAGACAAACCCAAATTACTCTTCAGTTGATTGGATTCTGCATCATACAATCAGCTATCCTGTAAATATCTTGTTGCAGCAAAGCCATGCTCATGACAAAAATCTTCTTTCCCCCTCCACTTCTCCTTCACATACCAGAGGGGAACAAAAGAATTTATCCAAGATCACATAACTAGATTGTGGACTTGAACCCAGTTATGGCTTGCTCTCTCTCTTCACTAGATTAGACCATCTTCTATGTTATATAGAAAATGAGGTGTATGGGGTATTCAGGGAGGACTAGCACCTTTAGGGTGAAGGCTTGCCAAGCCCTTTTCAAAGCTACTCATTCACTTTGGGTGTCACCCAACTCTCACCTGTGGTTCCAAGGAGCTGGAGCATACACAGCAGTCAAACCTAGGTAAAACCATCTCAGCCTATAAACTGAAGGAGGTTGAGGGCAACCAAGGTCTCAAACACATTAGTGAGTTAGGCGGGGTGTATACCCCAAGCATGTGAAGATTTCCCCCAGTAGAATGGGCAGATGTGAACAATTTCTTTTCATGCTTCTCTTGATTCTTGTATTGTAAAGTCAAATTTTCTATACAGAGATCTTTTCCTCAGTTTGAATGATTGAAAGTCCTCTATATCATTGAATGAACATTTATTCCCTTGAAGTATTATACTCAGATTTGCTGGGTAGGTGATTCTTGGTTTCAATCCCAGTTCCTTTGACCTGGAATATCCCATTCCAAGCCCTTCGATCCCTTGATGTTGGAGCTGCCAGATCCTGTGTTATCCTGATTGTATTTCCACGATACTCAAATTGTTTCTTTCTAGTTGCTTGTAGTATTTTCTCCTTGATCTGGGAACTCTGAAATTTGGCCACAATATTTCTATGAGTTTCTCTGGTCAGGGCTCTTTCAGGAGGTGATCAGTGGATTCTTTCATTATTTATTTTGTTCTCTGGTTCTAGAATATCAGGGCAGTTTTCCTTGATAATTTCATGGAAGATAATGTCTAGACTCCTTTTTTGATCATGGCTTTCAGGTAGTCCCATAATTTTTAAATTGTTTCTCCTGGATCTATTTTCCAGGTCAGTTGTTTTTCCAATGAGTTGTTTCACATTATCTTCTATTTTTTCAAACTTTTGGTTTTGTTTTCTAACTGCTTGGTTTATCTCATAGTCATTCATTTCCCTGAACTCAATTCTGTCTTTCAATGAATTATTTTGTTCAGTGAGCTTTTGAACCTTCTCCTCCATTTGGCTAACTCTACTTTTTAAAGCCTCCTCCTCGTCATTGGATTTTTGGACCTCTTTTTCCAATTGAGTTAGCCTCTTTTTAAAGGTGTTATTTTCTTTAGCATATTTTTGGTTCTCCTTTAGTAAGCCAAGTCATTTTTCAAGCTCTTCAAGCCTTAGCACAATTTAAGTTCCCTTTGGAGGCCCTGGAGGCAGGAGCCTTAACTTCCTTTGATAGTATACCTTGTTCTTCCTCATCTGCAAGGATGGAGGGAGACACCTGTTCCCCAAGAAAGTAGCCTTCTCAGGTCTTATTTTTTTCCCTTTTTTGGGCTATTTATCCCAGACAGTTACTTGACTTCTGAGTTTTTTCTCCACAACCACCTCACCTCCAGTTCTGCCAACCCAGCAGTGGGGGCTGAGATTCAGATCAGCTGCTCCAATCCCTCAGGGACTTTAGGCCGGGGCAGGGCCACTATTCAGTGTGAGATTAAGATCAGCTGCTCAGGTAGGGACAGGACTGTCACACAGGTCTCAGTTCCCTCAGGGACTCTACAATGAGACCTTCAACAATGGATGCAGGCTATTGACTGCCTTAGGAGCCCCTGTTGGCTGCTGCCTCCATTGCTGCCACCTGAAGAGTCTTGAGTTGTGAGGATACCCTGCTCCCTTCTCAGGACTCATTGACCTCTCACTGACCTTTTGCGCCTGTGGGTTGAGGGATCTGTGCTGCTGCTGGAGATTCTGTCCTGAAGCTGCTTGGTTTTGCTCCTCCCGGTGCCACATGGCCAAGGCTGGGCTGTGCTGTGCTCCATGTCTGATGTGACAGACCTTTCCCATTGGACTTTCAGGTCACTCTGGGCTAGAAATCTCCTCCACTCCAGTATTCTGTGGTTTCTACTGCTCTAGAATTTGTTGAGAGTTCTTCTTTATGGTATTTTATGGGCTGTGGGGTAAGAGCTAGTGTATGTGCTCCACCATCTTGACTCTGCCTCCTGTCTATTTGTTTACATGAGTATCTGTAAGTAAATGAAAAATGTCATATTTCCTTAATATTAAATAAGTATTCTTTGTATTGACAATGATAAAAGCTCATTTTGAGCTAATTTTGTACCTCTTTCAGTGCGTGACTTAAATCTACTTCTCTCAGATTCTTTGGTCCAGGGCTTCTATATAGAGGTTTGGTAGCTTACCAAGAAAGTTGAGGTTAGGAAACTTCCCCAACTGCTTGGCAAGGGATAAGGTATGATGTTTAGAATGCCTTTAACTGGTAATAAGCATACTTATTTTAAAAAGTAAACCCCTTTGCAAAGCTTTTTTTTTCCTTTCCATAAAACTAGATCAAATCATTAAAGCTAAACTCTGTATCACTCTAGAAATAAAATTCATATAAATTATGTCCACACTACCTAAAAATTTCCAGAATTGTAACAAGAGAAATCCTTTTCCATATTATTTATGTTCCCAGAATGCATGATGCAAGTTTAAAATAAATGAGACTTCAAGAACTTTTAGGGAAATGCCGTTTCTCATGCCTAACAGCTTCCCAAGAAGGTAGAGCAGCAGTTCAGGAAAACAGCAGCTGTTGCCAAGCATCAGTCATTCATTGCTGGATTGTATTTTCAAATGACCAAAGAGTCCTCTCCCTTGTATCACATTAATCTATTGATTACTAGGCATCAGGCAAGCCAAAGCATCATTGTTCTGGAAAAATCAAATATGCACAAAAATATTAATAGCAGCTCTTTTCATGGTGGCATCAAACTCGAACTAAGGGGGTATCCATCTGTTGAGGAAAAGTTGAAAAAAATGTGGTATGAATGTAATGGCATCCTAGTATGCTATAAGAAATGAGGGAAAAGACTGCTCAGGAAACCCATGGAAAGATATATATGAACTGAGGCAGAGTGAAGTCAGCAGAACCAGAAAAAAAATTTTTTAATGAAAAATTTGAAAGACTTAAGAACTCAGTCATGATTTCCAAGGACAAATGCACAAGAACACTGCCCACCTCATGACAAAAAGCCAGTGGACTACTATGCAGAAAAAGAAATAAATTTTTAGTGGGATTTTAGTTTACTTGATTATATGATATTAGGATTTTGTATTTCTTTTCCTTTTTCACTGGGGTGGGAGAGATGAAAATAAGATGAATGCTTGATAACTGGGAAAAATCTCAATGTAAAACTAATTTTTTTTAAAAAAAGAAAGTCATTGTTGGAGGGCTGTACATGGAATACTACAGGAAAGTTATTTTCTTGAAGCAAATAGCTTTACAATCTTAAATTTTATTTTTACTCTTTAATGATAATTTTTATTAGTTATTCATTTCAAAATAAGACAATTGTTTTTTTCCAAGATATAAGATACCTGCCAGTGTGCAATGTGTTTAACTCATCTATAAAATAAGGGGAAAATATGTTAGAGACAGCTTTGAATCACAAGGTAAATAAAATTCATTTTAAGAATATTAAAATATAAATTATGTCATCTACTTCCATTAAAAAAAAGATTCTATTTTCAAACATCATATATCAGAACTTTTAACTTTTTTTTGGTTGAACTTGATTGGTTCTTGACTCTCTTGTTCCATGATTATATACAATCTAATGAATGAAAATTATTAAGAAGTATTTATTCACAAAAAATGCATATGCAAATTTATGCATGACAAATCCCTTCAAGATGATCTCTCATTACATCATGAGTTTATTTAATGGAATTTTGCAAAATAGTGTCTTTTGCCAATAAGGAAATAAAATTTAGTAAAATTAGACTTTCTGATGGAAAGCCTTGAAAATTAATTAGTGGTGATTTGAGAAAAGAAGAGAAAAAAGAACAAGGTACATTAAAGTTCTGGAAGGCAGCACCTCAAATTTATGATAGCCATCTGCATCTAACATTATCAAATCCTGATATGATCAAATTACACTTTATAGTTCTTCCATTCTTAATGTCTGAATTTGGCGTTTCATTTCAATGAAAAAGCCCTTATGAAATGTAGAAGACAGTGTTAAGCTTATACATGTGTATGTGTATATAGAACATATTTGCATGTTAAGCTGAATCAGTGTTATACATGGTTAAATAGGTTACAACTTCAGCCCAATTTGGCTGACTTACAATGAACGTCTTGGAACAGTCAAACAGTGTTTCTTGATTTTTCCAGATTAAGTCATGTCTGTGAGGAAAAACTAGAAATTTTCTACTACTCACTGGGCCAACTAAGCTCCTTAAAATCATATTTTTAAAAAATACAATTCAGAAAGAAATATTGCAAGATCATTTCAAGTTTAAGTGTTAATTCTTTGGCATTGTCAAATATAGTTTTTCTAGGTCTCCTACCTGCCTGGCCATCTCTCCTTTCTTTAGTCTCATGTGGTTATTTGATTAGCTTCCATCAATTCTGTTAATCTCTTTATGTAAATATAACTCCTAGATCTTCGTACCCATTCCTTTCTCCTGAATGCCAATTCCACATTTCTAATTGCCTTCGGCATTTTGAACTGGATTGCCATTGGCATCTCAAATTCTGCACTTCCAAAACATTTCTTTGCAACCAAAACTCAACACTCATGAACTTCCCTAGGAAGTCACCACCAGTTTTTTTCAGTTACTCAGGTTTAAAACTATATAGACATCTTTAATTATTTACTATTCCCCACCCCATTCTGTCTCTTGCAAATTCCCACCCAGTAAATTGGCCAATCTTACTGATTCCACTTTACCTCACAGGCAAATAGTCCTTTTCTCTTCACTCATACGACCATGTTTCTAGATCATGCCTTCATTACCTCACCTGAACTATTACAGTAACCTATTAATTAGCAGCTATGTAAGGATGGATTGTGATAGAGAGAAATTGGATACAAGGAGACCAAAATTATTTCCCTCAAGTAGAAGTCTATGCATGTTACTTCCTTTCTTGTTAAATTCCATTGGCTCCCTATTATCTCTAAGAGTAAATGTAAAATCCTTTGTTTGGCATTTATATTTCTTCACACTTTAGTCCCTTTCTTTATCTCTAATCTTCTCTCATAATAATTCCCTTCAAACAGCCTCCAGCCCAGCTTGTTCATTTGTTTCAGACATGTCTGACTCTTTGTGACCCCATTTGGGGTTTTCTTGGCAAAGATACTGGATGGTTTGCTAATTCCTTCTCCAGCCCATTTTACTGATGAGGAAACTGGGGCAGACAGGGTTAAGTGACGTGCCCAAGATCACACAACTAGCATCTGAGACCAGATTTCAACTCAGGGAGATGAGACTTCCTGATTCTCAGCCTTAGTGCTCTATCCACTGTACTATCTAGCTGTCCATGATCCAACTATACTTATCTGTTTCCTGTTCTTCACGTACAGTGCTCCATTTCCTGTCTGAACCTTAGCACCAGCTGTCCTCTATCCCTAAAATGCCCTACCCCTTTACTTCTACATTTTAGAATCCTGGATTCCTTCAAAACTAAGGTCAAACTTCGTCTTCCTAGTCTCCTCCCCTCTCTCACAGATGTGAGTGCCTTCCCTGTCAAGGTTAACATATTTCTTACTTCATTTGTGTACACAAATACACACACACACATTATCTCACCTATTAAAATGCAAGCTCCTTGATTTCAGAAAGAATTTTTGCTTTTCCTTTATATAGCCACTGCATAGCTCTGTGCCTGAGACAGATTATGTACTTAAGAAATACTTTTGATTTGGATACATGAGAAGTACTAATAGTCATCAAAGTTTCTCATTAACATCCAAAAGATAACATCAGCCAGATCATATGTAGGACAAATTTAACATCAAATGTCATACCAGATAATTTTTTTTTTAATGTGGATGATATGCCCTTTGATGAGAGCATTAAAATAGACTTTACTTCTCTCAATCCCAGGGACATTGATTTGTGTTCCCATAGTCATCTCTCTCAAAGCCTCCCCAACATTGTTGATATGCAGATGCATATGTATGTACATAGACTGCCTGAAAGACAAGTAGTGAGGGAGATCAGCACCTAACAATTTGAAAATGGAAAACCATCATTAAGTTATCTCAGCACATATTCCTTAGACACGTACTGTGTGTCAAGCAACATGGAGAGTATGAGAACTCTATGACATGTCTTTATTGGATAATGTTCTCTGGTATTGCATCTCATTTAAAGTGATCCAGTAACAATATTAAAGGAATATAAATGAACAATTCAAGTCATTTTAACAAGCATTTATAGGTGTTTGTGCCTGCAATATGCCAGGCACAGTCCTAAGTGCTGAACTAAGAGAAAAATCAAAGGATTGTCCCTACTGTCAAGATCTCATTTTAATGGGGGGACAACGTGCAAATGACTGTTTGTATGCAAGACATATGCAGGGTAAATTGGAGATTATATAAGAGGAAAGACAGTACCATTAAGGGAGACTGGGAAAGCCTTTTTGCAAAACGTATGTTCAGTTAGCTGGAAATTAAATGAAGTAAAGGAAGTCGGGAGGCGGAGATGAAAAGGAAGAGCATTCAAGACATGGGGGACACTGGATAAAAATTCATGGAGTCATAAGATGGAGTGTTTCGTTTGAAGAACAGCAAGGAGGCCAGAGTCACTGGATAATCAGAATATGTGGATTAAAGTATAAGAAGGCTGGCAAGGTAGGAGGAGCCAGTTACTCGGGGCTTGAATACGGCTTCCCTTTTCTTTCCTCCATTGCATCTATTTGCTCTACCTTTAATCGTTATTACAGAATGTGATGGTTTCTGAAAATCCAAACTTGTACTGAAAAAACCAAGAGGGCACTTCATTCACCTTCTAAGGTTTGGCCCAATTCCGATCTTCCACCACACCCAGGTTGCCTTAAATGGGAATTCCTTAGGCAGGAAAGCTTGGTTGAGTGAAGACAGGAGGTAAACAAAGGGCCCTTTTGTCAAAAAGAGGGTGAATGCTTATACTGAATTTCCTGCCAGACATCTAATGTTATGATTTATATTCTTGCCTCCCCATCCCATGAGTCCAGTTCTCATTCAGAAACTACCTCCATTCACATCCCAACATGCCCCACAAGGGTGTTGCCGACTGATTAAAAGAGAAAGGAGTGTCACACAACAGCCCAGACAGCTCATAGGGAAGGAATTACAGGTTCTTTGAGGTTGGGTGGGTTTTTTTCGGTTGTTTTTTGGTTTGGTTTGGTGTGTGTGTGTGTGTGTGTGTGTGTGTGTGTGTGTGTGTGTGTGTGTGTGTGTGTTTGTTTTGGCAGAGTAATATTCTAAGGCAGGTCATACCACAGCTTCCACCCTATGATTAGTGGGTGGGTAGGGGCTGAGCACTAGCAATGATGCAAAATAGGAAATAAATTAGGATAATAAGAGACAAAGGGGAAAGGAGTAAATTTTCTGCAAGTAATATTTTTCTCTTTATGGTTATTTGACTTTGAAACAGCACATGAAAGTAGTAATCATGTTACTCTAGGAGACAAAGCACAGAATGTGGGAACCAGACAGAAGAAGCATGTGATTTCCCTCAATGTACTAATTAGAAATACAGAAAGAGACAGAGCTTTCAGGAATCAACTACCATCTTCATGGCTATGGAAAATCAGAGCAAAACATAAAAGAAGTAGCACAGGAAGAGAAGGGAGCAAGCATTTATTAAGCACCTACTATGTGTCAGGTACTTTACAAATATTATCTCATTTGATCCTCACAACAGCCCTGGGAGGTAGGTACTATTACCCCCAATTTACACATGATGAAACTGAGGCATACAGTGACTTGGCCAGAGTTATACAGCTTAGAAAAATGTCTGAGGCTGAATTTGAACTTAGGCTTTCCTGAGTCCTGACTCCAGCATTCTATCTAGTACAATGGATACAAGCAACAAAAGTATCAATTAGTCCTATTCATTTGTCTCAAAGTAGTACAATAATTTGTACTAATCTAATTTGTAATATGTCAGCAGTGTTGTGTGGTGTACTATTTGTAGTCATGGGGCTTGGGCTTAAGTTCCGTCTCTTAAGCTTGCTATTTTTTTTTACCTTGGGGAAGTTGCTTGTAACTTCCTTGAACAACCTCAGTTTCCCCATCTGTAGAATGAAGGGGCTATACTGTGATCCTTCACACTCTAAATTTATGACCTTTTTGAGCCTTTGAGTTGTTATCTTTTGGTCCAGGAAAAATATTGTTTTATTTTATAATGTACTTTTCTGGTAGATGATTTCAAAATTAATGTTATTGTCTCTTGGCTCTACTACAACATTAGCAGTGTTCTTTCCCATCCCTACCCCTATTCCCCTCAAAAAATCTCTTAATTTTTCATGCTCCATTGATGCACTGGTTTCAGAGTATTCTTTCCCTCATTTCCTTAGCTCCTGCAGAACCTCTGTTGTGCAAGTTTGCAGATGGTGGACAGAAGAAGCGACAGAATCAGAACAAGTACATACAGAATGGGAGAGCATGGCACAGAGAAGGCGAGGTGAGGCTTATGAGTCTTTTCTTTAAAATTTCAGGGTGGGTGTGTAGCAATGACTCCTTCAGGAAACAGTCATAGAAAAGGCTTTTCTAGCCTAACCACATGTTACTTTTTGAACAACTGCCATTGGTACAGACACGGTTTATATGTCAGAAATGCCTTATCTTAAAACTCTCTAAACATATCCTTTATTACTAGGTGACAACTATAGGAGTCCACAAATTAGATAAAATAAGAAGAATTAAGCACTGACTGGAGTCTTTGGGTTCCGTGGAGCATATGATTATAGACCAGTGCTTGGATAATCGCAATCAATAGCATGTTGTTTTAGAAGTGACACCATTTAACACTGCTCAGAAATTGGGTTTTATCCAACAGTACATTTATGATTGAATGGTGTTTCCTTTCCCCCTGCAGATTATTTTGGAAAATTATTTTCCTAGGTGATAAAATCTTCAATAGATCTTTAAGGTTACCAACTCTATGTGTTATGGACATACTAAGAGGAAGCAAGATCCAGCAGAATGGGCACTGAACTAGGGAAACGAGTTCAAATCCTTTCTCAGATCCTTACTAGCTTATGAAATCCTAAGCAACTAATGGAATTACTTTGTGCCTCAGTTGTCTACAAAATGAACTGAATAGCCTCTAAGAAATTGGAAAGGGAGGACTCAGAAGTGATAGCATCATAGATTTGGAAATGGAAGGAATCTTAAAGAAGACTGATGTGAGAAAGAAGGGGAAATGGTCATTCAGTAACTCTCTGGCTTAATTCTGTTATAATTATTTTTTTCCTCAGTATCTGAGAGGCAGCATGGCATCCTGGGTAGAGAACTAGATTCAAAGTGAGAAAGACTTAGATCATAGAGCTATAGATTTAGAAATGGAAGAATTAAAGTCCCACCTCTGACTTCTCATGTTTGGCTGACCCTTGGCAAGTAAAGGAGTTGCATGGGGGCACTATCATTTAAAGAGCATGTGCAGATCTGCACAAATAGAAAGTGTTTCCTCATCAGGAATTCTCTGTGCCAGTTAAATCATAAGTCCAGTTCAAAAATTTTAGAAAAAGGATCTCTTCTTGACTAGGCACTGTACTGGCAAAGCTATAAAGACAAAACCAAAAATTGGCCCTGTCCTCAAAGAGTTTACATTGAAATGGAAGAAAATGTTAATGTTTGTTCATCTTAAACATAAATGGTTAAATATACTAAATAGCAATTTCTTATGCACTAATCATATTGAACAATACTTATGTTGCTTTTCAGGATGGTAAGAAATAGAATTATTCCATTCTCAATTACATGTTTATTCTCACTGTAGGCTGGAATGACACTTACCTATGATCCAACCACAGCTGCTTTACAGAATGGGTATGTATGTAAGATTACCACATGATATTTTAAGGCAGAAGTTCTTAATGTTTTTTTGGTTAATGGACACCTTTATAGTCTGGTAAAGCCTGTGAATACCTTCTCTTTATAATGTTTTTAAATGTGTGTATGTGGTGTGTGTGTGTGTGTGTGTGTGTGTGTGTGTACATGTTTATATTGAGATACAGTTGTCAGTTTTTTTAAAAACAAATTGAAAACCTCAGACTTATAAAACTTGCTTTAATGGAATATATTAGGGGTGACGTACTCTACAGAGTTTTGCCTGGACGTAATAAAAATGTAGAGCACTATTTAACAAGGCTTTTCCATTTGTTCCAGATTTTATCCTTCACCTTACAGTATTGCTACAAATCGAATGATCACTCAAACATCTATTACACCTTATATTGCTTCTCCTGTTTCTACATACCAGGTTTGTGCTTTCTGGATTCATAAACATCAGCCTATTGACTTATGGGATCAAATTCATTGCCATGTTGGTTTTTATGTCTTTAAAATTGTGATCAGTTATAATGCAAATTATTTTTACATAGCACAAGAATCTCTTGAAGTGTATATATATATTGTCGTAAATAAAAGGACGTGATCTTAGAGTCAGAAATACCTTGCCTGTGACACATCCTGGCTTTGTGATCCTGTGAATTTTAACCTCTCAGTGCCCCCAGGAAATGCTTTAAGATTATACGCTGATCAACAGTTGCTGGTCTTCATTAGTGTACAGAGATTTTCCTCAACCAGGGAGCTCCCTACACTGATAAAATCACAGTTCTAGACCAAAAGGAAGGTATTTAATTCAGAATGAACCATTGCTATTTTGTAGCAGAATGATTACCTGTGCATGAGTTGTTGTTAGGAGACATAGGGAGTGTGTGCTAGATGTCCTTTGAATGATAGAAGTTTTTAGTCTAGTAGGGACCTTAACTCTGCAGTACTGAACAGCCCTTACTTTCACAAACATGCCGTATTCTTCTTAAAGTGAATCAGTTCAAGAAAAACCTTTCTCCTTGCCATAAGTACTGTTGCTTTCTCCTCTTATTTAATGAGCTAGTGAAAGGGATAAGAAGTAGTATATACATATATTTCTTAGTCAGTGTTAAATGAACAGAGTTGTGAAATGTAAAAGTTGATCTAAAAAAGGTTATGTCTTAAAAATTCAATTTAGAAATTGACTAAAATATCAAACTATACCTAGTAATTCATTATACTGATGACCAAATAACTAACACCTCCCAAGGACGCAGTGATATTCAATGAATTTCTCCCACTTTTATGCAGAGCACCTGTTTTTGTTTTGTTCTAATGGGGGTTCCACTGTTAAGTATCTTGGAAGTACAATATATGATTGACATCCATCTATCCTAGGTGGTGAAACTGAAGGGTGGCTTGTTCAGAATGAAATATCCTGCTAGTGAGGTTGAAGAGAGTTTTTAAATAGGCTTGATGGTTCATCAGGAAAGCATAGGAGCAGACCGGTTGGTAATCAGGAAGGTTTACACACTAAAATTTGTCCTGGAAAGCAGGTGGTCAACATCTGGACAACCACATGGAGTAGGACATCTGGTACCCTGCCTCTGGCTCCTCCCTCCCTCTTGTTGGAGAGTTCCTCCCAGTTCCTCCATTTAAGGAGGAGCCCAAGGCAGCCATCTCATAGTTTTTCACTTGACTGCACCTCTGGACTTCATCATCATCATCTCCAGAAACTCATCTTCCAGCAAGGTCATATCAACTTTGAAAGTCACACTTCCTCATTATCCCCTGCCCTTAGGGCCCCACCTTCCCACAAATTGAAGAAGGTAAAGGCAAGAACACCAGAGAACCCCTCCCAAATCCTTTATTGGAGGGGGCCCAGGGTAGTTAACTAACCATTTCCCATCCTACTGCAGGACTTCATTATGCCCTGTATGAGAAACCCTCTCCCCACTTTGAACTTCTTTTACTGTGTTGTCTTGTCTAATTAGAGTTTGAACTTCTTGAGGGAAAGGACTGCCCTTTGTCTTTCTTTGTAGCTGGCACATAACATGCTTAATAAACATTTATTCACTACCTATAGCAAGGAGAGAGTTGACTTGTTGGGTCTGGACACTATGCCTTGAGGTGACTGACGAGAGAAAAGTAGGGCTGTTGTCCCAGGGATGTGGGATAGAATACTAAGAGAGGCACAGTATATCAGGTATGAGACAGAAACTTAAGATGAGGGCAAAAGAGACTTGCTCATAGTGATCAGGGCAAAAGCCAGGTGCTTCAGTGATGAGATGAAGTCAAAGTAGAGCCACCAGGTGATTTGCTTTTGTCCTGTAGATCTAGAGGACCTTTTATTCCCCTTTTCTCTAAGAGCTACAGGTTGGTTCCACATTGGAAATTGTGTTAGCTTTGCATATATAGATCAAATAATGCCAGCTGAAAGAATATAGGGGAAAAGATGCCAGATCAGTTATTATTCCCCAATGTCTTAACTTCCTGTTGTGCTCTATGGAACTTTTCTATTATGAATAAATTTTCATACAAACTCAGTCCTTTCTTCAGATTCTCTTTATGTCTCTAAGAAGTTTTTTTCCCCCCCCCAAGAAACAGCCCATCACTGGCAAGCCTCGCTAATGGCAGGCTTTATCTACTCTCCCTTTCAGGATATGGGGATTTGCTTCTTCCTAGTTCTCTATATTCTCACTGCCACTTCCTGACACCATTCATTTCCTCTTTTGAAACTCTTGCCATTACGTTCAGCCCTCTCTCTGGCATAGTCATCTCCTAAGAAATGCACTAACTTTACTTGGTTTTAGTATTTTTAGTGCTTAATATTTTTTCTTTCTCTCTACCCCAAATTCTACCATCATCCTTGATGATTTTAATAGAAGTGCTATTCTGCTATTCAAGACCCTTCTAGTGTCCTGATCTCACAATTCTTTGGTGTCCTTTATTCTAATTCCCTTCTTTATTCAGTTTTAACCATCCATTAGGATGGGCACACCTTAGACCACATCTCCATTCAACTCCATCCCCACAATCTTAAGCTGTGTAATTCCCTTCTCTGACCACAATTCCTTGTCCTTCTGCTTTTTCCATCTTTTCACTGAACCATCTTTATCCTCACTGTGACCTTAAGACCCTCGAACTTTCCATTCACTTGTAGTTTGTCATTCTCTTGTGGTTTCTCTTACTTCTGCTCATAGCTAATAAAACTAGAGCTTTATTAAAGTCATAGTCATGCGATTTCATCTATTATAAGCCCTCCTGGCCTTCACTGAACTCAACAGTCCTCCATTCGTATCTCATCACATCTCTTGCCCACGATGTCTTTTTCAAAGCTCTCCTTTCTCTTTAGGGCCCTGACCCTAATTCCCATATAGACATTCTTAAAAGATTCCCTATTTTACTAAAAGGTTTCAAAGCCATCCACCTTGATATCTCTCAAATACCCCTTTCCTGACTTCACAATTTCTGCATCTTGGCAAAGACTCAGAGACTGACGCGGTTCTCATCATTTAGGAAATAACTGAGCAAGTTGTGATACATGAATGTAATGCGATACTATACTCTGTAAGAAATGATGAAGGAAACAGCTTTAGAGAAGTTTGGGAAGATGGACCAATGCGAAGGGAAGTGAGCAGAGCACATGAACAATATTAAAAGACAGATTGGTTGGAAAGACTTAGAATCTCGGATCAGCCACAACTCCAGAAGACTCATGATGAAAGATGCCACCCACTTCCACACAAACTAAAGCTTGTGTATGTGTGTGTAATGTATGTGTGCTGGAATAATTTTGCATTGCTCTGCATATTTGCGATGGGTTTTGTTTTTTCTTGCTTTCTCAATGAATGGGGGAGGTGAGACAGAATTTGGAACTGAACATAAAATCCAATTGAAATTATAAAACAACTCTACGTTTTTATTCTTTTTTACCTCTAGACTGAGAGGAAGACGTGCTCTTCTTTGCCAAAACCAACCCTTTTGCCTGAGCTATTTCTTTAAAATTTATTCCATCACTTCCCACCTTCATCAGAATCTTGTTAAAATAATCATCCTTTTCCTTTCTTGAATCTTTAGTCTCTTCCTCCCTGCTGTTTCCTTCTCCACTGCCTACAAATATGCCAAGTTTTCCCGTACTGAAAAACAAAAACCTCCACAATCACCCATCTGACATCATTATCCACCTGTCTCAACTACCCACCATCCTCTTTCTCTTCTTTCACTGACAGACTTCCCGGATGAGAAGTCTATAGTCTGTGTTTTCATTTTCTCACCACCCAGCTACTCCCCAACCCTTTGCAATCTGGCTTCTGTCCACCACTCTCTTGGAACTGATTTCTTTCAGTTACCAGTGATTGCAGTTTCACAGTCTACTGCTCTTTTCTTAGATTTTATCCTCCTTAATTTCTCTGTGGTATTTCACATTATCAAATAACCCAGGGAGTTAGGTGGTATAGTTATTATACTGCTAGACTTGGATTCAGAAAGAGCAGAATTTGAATCCTCAGACACTAAGTGTGTGACAAGTCATTTAACTTTTCTCAGCCTCAGTTCCCCATCTTCATTGGACATGGACAGGGTGGGTGTGAGATGAAAAGTGTTTTGAATACCTGAAAGCACTATATAAATGGTAGCTCTTATCTCTTCCTTTTTTCCTTATAATCTTCTCCGGTCTTCCACAACACCACACTCTTCTGACTCTCCTCACTAACCTCTAAGTTAATTATTCTTCTTTCTTGTGTCATCTGAGTGTTGTGGATCCCCAGAATTCTAAGTCCTGTGTCTCTTCTCACTACACCCTATTCCTTAACAATTTCATCTGTTATCTTGACTTGAATTTTCAACCCCATGTAGTTAACTTGCAAATCTAATCTCCTTTCTGTGTGTGTCTTTCTGTATGTTTCTCTCTCCTTTTCTCTCTCCCTCACCCCCTTAAGCACCTTGCCTTGTATTTCCAATGACCTATTACATATCATAATTTTGATGTCCAGCTAGTACCTGAAATTAAACATGTCTAAAACCAAAACTCATCTTTCCTCCAAAACTTTCTCTTATTCCTGACTTCCTTAGTTAGATTACCTGTGCTCTTTACATCTGAGTCAATTTTACTTTGTCCATAACCCTTAGTTCTGTGTCTAGTCACTTGTAAGCCCCATCAGTTCATGTGTAATAATTCTCAGATATGTCCCTACCTCATTTCCATTACCACCCTTGTTCAATCCACCTGATAACTGATGTCAGTAGAATCTTCTAAATATAGAGATCTGCTCACAATACATCCCAAGTTCCAAACAAGTACAGTCCAGGCTCCTTAGTTTTGCATCCAAGTCATGTTGTTTCCAATCTAGCTTTAGGGCTTTGTCTTACACTACTTGTACATGTCCTGTGTACACTTAGAAAACTTGGAATACTCATCATACTCAAAATATGTCCTATGCTTTCTCACATCTGTATTTTTGTTTATATGGTTTGTTCCCTATACCTAAATTGTTCTCTTTTTCTCATGTTAGACTTCCTTGAACACTTAGTTCAACTATTGCCTCTTCCAGGAAGCCCTTCTTGATAACCTCTAGCCATCTCATTATTCCTCTGGATTTCTCCTAGCCCTCTTGTTTGTCCTCAAGGAGCTTATGGTCTAAAAATAGAAATAAAACAATTACACAAAAATCATAATACAAAACATAATAGTATAACTGCATACAGAAAAGAGACTGGATCTTGTAGTTTATCTCCACCACATGGAGATAGTGCACATGGCTTTGTATTTAATAATTTAGTAATTTTTTTTGTTATAGAATGAGAAGAGGGAGAAATTAATGAATTAATTCAAATACTTATACTAATATTTCAGTTTCCTTCACACATAGAAGGCATTCAATAAATGATTATTAAATTGGATTCAACTGTGAAATCTATGTTTTTTATAAAACTTAATAAGAGTTAAAAACAAACCCTGCACTAGGTGTTTTCTCATAATCATTTACCCAGAATAATCTCTAAAAGGGCCTTTTTTCCCTTTATTTCTACTAAGAAAGTCTATTATTTTAAAGTATATCATTGCAAATAGAGATAAGGAAACTTCCACGTATGTTTATTGCATATATTATAGAACTAATTCTCAAATAAATGAAAGAATATACAAGAGAGTAAATCATTCCTGTTGACAGCATTTAGAACTATTAAATTGTCTCCCCACCACTTTGTCTTTGTTGTAAAAGTGCATTTTGCATTTGCATTTTGATCACTAGATCATTTAATAAAACAAAAGAATTAATAAAAT
The DNA here is from genome assembly GCA_028658325.1 of Potorous gilbertii. NCBI lineage: Eukaryota > Metazoa > Chordata > Mammalia > Diprotodontia > Potoroidae > Potorous > Potorous gilbertii. The sequence goes on along the minus strand of CM053771.1, from coordinate 182,172,366 downwards.
GGTGTCAATAGTAGAACTGACTGACTAGAAACAAAATCGTCCCCAGTGACTGTTACCCTATGGCTTATTTTATGCTTGTTGTCTTGTTCTTCCATAAAATGCTTTTTCCATTTGGCATCTAGAGAACATATATTTGAAAATGGGGTGGAAACAGAACTTTCTTAATACTTCATGCTATAAACTGTATTGAACAGAAATTCTGGTTGTTTCCCATTTTGTACCTAGAAAAGTTAAAAAGCTAATTTGTTTTTTGAATTTGAACAGAGATTTGATATTGAACAGGGATTTGATATTGTAGTTCCTGACTTGGCAGCCTGCTAATTCTCTCAGTCCATTGAACCATAGTAAAAATGGAAGGATCTGGCCCAAATTAGCTCCTGTAGCTATTAGCCTCTGGATGAACTACAACAGTGAAGGTTCTGCAATTACAAGCAATTCATGTCAGATTAGGCCTTTCCCCATCAAACTACCGTGAACAGCAACTAGATTTGAGGAATTGGCATCAAGGAGACACCACCAATACCCTAATGGGGGAAAGGCTCCATTCCAGATAACTTAATGTTAATAAGCCAGAAGCACTTAACTTTAATCAGCCTTAGCTGGGGAACAAAGAGAGAGCACATGAATCTTAGGGCCTCATTACAAAGTTAATCTCAAAACAGTTTGCCGACAGCCATTCACAGACCTTCTAATTTTGGGTAATGAGAGTGGAGTGGGCTATAGAAAGAAGCTTAGAAGCAACTTGAGCATGCATATAATCAAGGAAGCCTTTGGAATCAAGAGGGGATTGCTTGGTTTTGCATGATGGGTAGAAGCAGTGTGGAACAGTAGATAAAGCACTGGACTTCGAGTCCAGACCTGGATTCATATTGGACCTTGGACATAAGCTATGTGACCCTAAGAAACTCACAAAATCTCTCCGTGAATGAGTGCTTGTACTCGATGACCTGAAAGGGTCCGTTTAGCTCTAATTCCATGATCCATTTTTCTTGCTGATCTCACTTTGGAGACCGAATCTAGCAACTTCTGGTACTTGTTTGCACAATCCAGAGCCTTGGCCATAAGAGTTTACTTTCTTAAGCACAGATTTTCATTTTCTGGAGTGGTTAGAAATCATTGACAGTTAAGGGTGATTTCAGAAGCCTTCTTCACTTTGTAAGGGAACTTGACATCAGCTGTTTTTATCAAAGCAAACCTACTTGCATGACTAGTCGATGTTGAAATGTAATGTGTAGGTTGTCAAATAACACAATATCTGTTTCATCAGATGTGGGGGGGGGGTCCACCTTTGTGCATTTACAGTGATTAGTTCTTCAAAAATTAATTGTGTTAAGCACTCAAAATGAATATAACAAATAGAAGTCTCAAATAGTAGAAATAAGTATGACACCAGATGATCTTGGAATCAGTGTCTTGCACCTAGGTAGTCAACAGATAATTTTTTGAATGAAAAAAATGAATGGATGCAGATAAATAGCAAGAATCTTAAGAGTTTTGTGATTTTCTTCTCTGGCTTAATTAAAGCTGATGTTCAATAAATTTTATATATTTTAGGGAAGAAATTTTTTACATTACATATGTCAGAATCTCAAAATTCTCTTATTGAATACCAATCTTGGCTAGGGTGGGAAGCCAAGGGTGAAATCACTTAAATTGAAACAATTTTAGGACCCAGTTTTTCCCATCATGTACCACACTTTAAATTATGTACACACCATCCTGGAAGCTTGATCCTACTTGCTTAAGTGAGTTCAGAGTCAATATTGTTGCTGTGAGCCCAGGAAAGATAAAGTAAACAAAATCGGTACAAGAAATAAAATTTTCTTATAGTATATTTAGAGCCCTGAAATATTTTTTATGGTATCTAAGTGTAGACAATTTTTTAAAAAATTAAAACCATTTCAAGGGATCCAGAATGGATCTGCAAATAACTGATAGCATTATTTCAACATTTTTCTTTAGCATATTTTTATTTTGCAAACAGTACTGGACAAGCCAAGTACCAGTGAAAATCAGTAGATGTGTTGCTTTTTTTTTCAAAATGCCTTTTTTCTTCTGTAGGTGCAGAGTCCTTCATGGATGCAGCCTCAACCATACATCTTGCAGCACCCTGTAAGTTTCTCTTTTTATTTCTGTAACATATACTTGGCTAAACTGCTATATATGGACAATATTGAAATCTGGAAAATGAAATGAAGATGAATGGCAGTGTTCTATAATACACACTGTTGTGTCTCAACTTGATCTTTTAAAAAAGAGATAGGCATCTCTTAGTGTCCTATTTAAATACAAGAAGTTTCACACTTGAGAAAAATATCATACTTTATTCTATTCTTTTTTTCACCATTGAGTTTATTTGAATAGCAAAATTTATTGATACATATGAGTTTATACTTATATATTATATATATTTACTGTTATCAGATATAATAGCTCTTATTATAATGAATGCTTAAAAGCAATTTTAAATATTTGGAATAAACTTAGGAAATGTCAGCCACTTCACTCACCTTTTCTATGGTAAGTTGCAAAAAGTGGCAACTTATTTTTAATAAATGAAAGACATAATTGGAGAGAGAGTGGTGTATGGTGGATATAGTTTAAAAGTCCTTTATTAGATATTTGCTGAGTGTAAAGCACTGAGCGAATTAAAGGGCAACCAGTAGCTAGAGAATAATTGAAATAATTAAAAACAGAAATGTGACCTAAGAGATACATACAGTTTTATACTTATAGTACCCAGAGAAGGATGCCCTGTGAGGTGCTGGGAGCCTTTGCCATCTACAGAAAGTTTTTAAAAGGGCCCACTTTTGAGTTTTGGATTTCCTGGTTTCACCCCCGTTTATCAGTCATCCAGCTAAATGAGAAACCAGAACAGGAAATTCCTTCAGCATATCCTGTGCTTCAGAATTATTTCCATTTAAGCTTGTCACATGCTTTTTGTTCCTCAACCCCTCCTTTTTTTTTTTGAGGGGGAAAAAGGCACTAGTAGGGAAAAATTGTCCTTAAAGTATTTGTTAAGGTTAACATTACTCTCTGGCCCATAACTACAGCCAGTATTTTTCAACTCTTTAGCCATTTTAAAGAAAAAGGGAATATCTGTATATTTCATGTGTTCAGGTTGGGTCTTAGGGAAATTAGGGAGAAAATTCATTTCTAAGGAAACATGCCCATTTTCCCATCTTATTTATTCTTGAGGCTCTCTTAAAGTTTACTAAAGTACCAGAAAAATCTTCTATCATAAAATATGCATTAAAACATATATAGCTAACATAATATGATGGCCCTTTAGCAAATCCAAAACCCTGAAAAGGAGAGGTGGATGTTGATCTCTCATTCTCTGATTGAGTACCAGGGAAAGTCTTGTACAGACAGTGAAAGTGATTTGTTCTATACTGTTTTATCTGTGCACTTAAGCTCTGTTTTTTTTAGGTAAGTCCAAAATGTAGAGGAAAGGTTATTCATTTATAAGCACATTGAACTCAAGATTCCTTTGCTGTCGAAGAAGATGAGAATATGTAAAGCTTTTTTTTTCTTCTGAGTTCAGCATATCTGGTATATAAGTACTAGTGTTCTTTGATTGAATGGTAAAAGAGAGGGAGTTAAGATATGATACCTCCTGACTCTGAGAAGGGTGGCTTCCAGCCAGTGTGTGTGCTAGGTGATTGCCACTGAAAATGCTTTGCGTAGTGCTTTCAGAAAAAAAAAAATTGATGAAGCCAGCTTTAAATTCATGAAACAAGAGAAATTTTCAGGCTTCCCCAGATACCTGCATTGTTGTCTTGTGTACTCCTCCAACCAATGAAGGAGGCTCCTTTGTCTAATACAAAAGGTGTCTACAAATTCTTACCTGTCATTCAGATCTCTTTTCTGTTGTTGTTTTTGCTTCTATCTCTCTCCTCGTGTAGGGTGCTGTGTTAACTCCCTCCATGGACCACACTATGTCACTACAGCCTACATCCATGATCAGCCCTCTCGCCCAACAGATGAGTCATCTTTCACTAGGCAATACTGGAACAGTAGGTGGAAACTTAATATAATGCTGTGTATAGGCTAATGAGGGCTGGGCCCACAAAGAGAATAACTCCCTGCACCCTGTAATCCCCTGCCCACACCCCACTAGATTGTAAGCTCCTTGAGAGCAGGGATCCTGTCCTAGCCCATCTTTGTATCTCCCACAGCACTTTGCACATAATAGGCACTCAATAAATATTTGTTGACTGAATGAATTGAAGTCAATCCTGGATATTTTTCCTTGACCAAAATATAGAGCCTGTGAATAAATATTTTCACCTTTGCAACCCTGTTGAGTAGGGAAGTAAAGGGGATACACATTTGTTCCTTATCTAGTCTCATTATCAAAAAATTATGATGATGCCAAGAACAGAAGGCTGGAAAGTCCCTCAACCCATTTAGTTGCTTCTTTTCAAGGAGTAGGAGAATCTGAGGGAATAGGATTTTCAATGGCATCTCATTTCCCCATTCTCTGAGGGGGGGCCTGGTTGGTTCTCTTAATCAACAAGGATCCAGGACTTGGACAGGGATCAAACAGCTTCCTAAGAGGAGGAAGAAAGAAAGGAGAAGGCATAGTTTCATGGACATTCACCTTGATGGGCCTGACATTGGGCCAGAGTGCAAGGGGAAGGTTAGGTTGGAGGATTTATTCCATGAATAAAAGAAGGTCCTTCTTAAGTAGAAATAGGAGGCAGACAGTTTTCAAAGAATAGTGACTAAAACCACCCAGACCTGGATAGGATATAAAGGGAAAGGCCCTGGATTTTTCCATTTCCATCTTCAGAATCAGTAAATGATAGGACTGCAGCTTCTTCTGAAGCATGGGCCACATACAGTCCCCTCTGTTGCTCCCAATAAGAACCAATGTTGATATATAAAAAAAAAAAAGGCACCCTTGCTTTTGAGGAAACACAGCTTGAGAAGCCCAAGGGTCAGAAACAGAACTCAGGTCCCTGTGCCTCGGAAACCTGTGAGAGAATGGATGAGCCACTTAATTCCCATGTCCCTAAACAATTGAGGTACCAGTGTTTGCCATAGAACTATCTTTTGGGCCTCCAAGAGGAGACTAGGGAGGTCCTTGGTTGGGGGAAGAATCTCCATCATTATATGCTAGTGATACTGAATTGCTGAGGAAGTGAAACCTATAATGGGTTTCACAAAGGTGGTTTCTGTATAGAAATTACTACCAAGGATAGAATTTTAATTTTTGTTTAACAAAGTCTAAAACTAGGAAACATACACTTCACTTTTCTACATTTTAATTTTTGGAAGAGCAAGACTTTGGGAACACTTCTCCCAAAAAGGGTACCAAATGCTTTATTTCAAATCTCAGAATGTCCCAGTTACTCCAAATTTCACACTAGATTTCATACCCAAACTCTACTCTTTCTTCCTTTCAGTACATGCCTGCCACAACAGCTATGCAAGGAGCCTATATTCCCCAGTATACACATGTTCAGACAGCAGCTGTTCCCGTTGAGGTGGGTAATCCCATTAAATGGCCGTTGTTGTAATGGGTAGTTTTGGAAGTGGGTAAATTAGTAAGAAGATAGATCACAAGTTAGAGACTCTGAAGGAGAATTTGATGTAGAAGAAATGTGCAGCTAGAGTAGAATTTTCATCTAAGTAATATAATACCCTGACTCATTGATTATTGATGGAATGGCATCCAGGCAGAACATCTATCTAAATTTCCCAGAAGTGTTTTCAGGAATTGTGGCACTTTGTACATACATCTATTTAAGCCTGTGTCTTTTCTTCTATAAAGCTCCATTCTCATATCTGGAGTTTAGAATTTCATTATCAAATATTTCTGTATTGTAATCATCATTAATTAACTTGGACTAAAATGACTCAAAAGAAAAGTAAGTTGCAAATTTTAAGATACAAAACAGAACAGAGAAAACTGGGCCCTAAAATATTATAAAATATATAAAGAACAGACTACATCTAAAGAGAGGAAGTACTTCTGTGGCTAAATAACAGCTGCTAATTCTTGGTATAGGAAAAAATAAGAGCATACTTCACCAAGATGGAAATCCAAAAATCTTGGGCAGTTAGAATAATCCAAAAATATATCATCTAATCTAGACTTGAAAATTAAACTTAAATCCCCGAGTCTGCCTTGCTACTCTTTCATACCTTTTTTGTCTTAAATATCATCATAATATTAATAATACAAATTCCTGTTACCGATTTTACACCATACGCAGCACTGGGGAAAGCAGGCATAAGTAACATTAGAACCCCTCTGCCACATTAATTTTATCAATTGCGACAAAATTCCCCCTGCCGAATGTGGTTAGATGACAGAAGCACTTACCTCCAAAGACGGCTGATGTTGCCATGTATCACTTCCTTTATTCTGATTGGCTTAAACCTGTGGCTGGTTCAGGCTTAATGAATAAAAAAAGAGATAATCTCTAACACTTTGTGACCCAATCCCCACCCCCACCCCCAAGGTGCCAGTAGTATTAAGGGGTAGATGGAATATAAAGGCTGGCAGTGAAAGACTGTTAGTGTTCTTTGGAAGAAAAATCTTAAATCTGTTTGTATCTTAGTGCCTGCCTGCCTATGAAAGCAGAAAATTAATTCTTTCAGGGCAAATAATAATGTATGGGACACATGAAAGTTACATCACTCATGAAGTAGTTCTTGCATTGGGTTAATGCTTTTGACATTTGGACTCAGTCAGGTCTAGTAGTGATAATAGAATTTCATCTAATACATGTCTCATATCCAGTCTGCTTTGTTATAGGAGGCAAGTGGTCAGCAACAGGTTGCCGTAGAGACGTCCAGTGATCATTCTCCATATACCTATCAACAAAATAAGTAACTGTGAGGTATGTGGAAAAGTCTGCTATCACTCTAGGACCAAGACTTTTTAAAAATGCCTTATAGCATTTTTCTCATAATAGAATTGGCCACAATTTATTACCCAAACCAATAAAATTTACATTTTTAAATGTTGCCAAAACTTTAGAGGTTTTAGCATCACTGATTTTTACAGATAAACAGATTGATGTATTTCTCTAATAAGAAAAAGCCTATTTGTTATCCGTGTGATGTGTACAGCAAAAGAATTGATGGACATGTACTAGATGTCTGTGAGGAAAAGTATGTTTTCCATTTTTTGCATCAAACTCTTATTTTAGTGTTGATATTTCCAGACTTATATTATATATATTTGGAGGATATCTGTCTTTGCATATATCCATATTAAATTAAAGACTATGTAGGAGATCCTCAGTCTGTAAAGTAGATTCCAACACACTTAAATCAGAGTCACGTGACTTTCATGCTACTTCATGAAGCCTCTTGGTTTTTACCAGGGTTTTTCTCTTCTTCCAGTGATGAAGATTACAGACCTTGCTTCCCTTGCTTCACATCCTCTGTACTTCTTGCCCTACCCTTCTATAGTTACTCCTTAAGGAATCTACCTCACTATTGGAAGCCTTTTCTCTGATTCTTTTACTATTTCATGCAAACCAGTGGAGAACTCAGGTTGTCCGTCTGTTTTCTCATTCATTTCACATTGACTGCCTTGTTTCTTCGTAACGATTCCCTTTGCCATTTCTCATGAGCAAGTCATCATGGGTATTGCTGTGCTGTGCTTGCAACTTCATTGATTTAATGCAGGGATTCACACCATACAACTACTTTGCTATTATATCAGTATTGAAGAGATAGGGTGCAGTGGCATTCTTGGAAGCACTGCATTTTCCCAGAGGTGATCATGCCCAGTCACTTCTGAGATCAGCTTATTGTCCATCATCAGGACTAACATATACAGATGAATGAACTCATTGAGCCAGCTGTCTAGATGCATGACATTATCTGGGCAAACTGGTTTTACATCCACTTGATTTTTCTAGTTTTGATAGGTAGACTAATCTCTTTTCCATTACTGTGGATTTCTCTGAAAAGACTTTTTATTGTTAGAGTTTAATGTGTTATGTACAATGCAGTTTTGAACCTTTCGAGAGAACTTTACTCAAGACATTTTTGACACTGATGAATACCTCAGGGTATTATATTAGTTTTAAGGTCTTGTATAATTTTAGCTTGTACATGGGAGACACCTTGTTTGAGACAAGCTTTCAAAACTGATTGTTTAAAAATCAAGAGAATGCAGAGTAGCATTTTATATTCTGTTTATCTCCCCAATAGTTGTGTAATTATAAAGGTGTGTTGCTCTGTAGAAAATTACCTAGAAAAGCCTACCTGTTGTTCCATTCTAATTCTTTCATCAATGATATCATTGATGTTTACTCACTATAATTTTCCAGAAATAAAACAATTAGTATGCATTGCCAATGTTTTCTAGGTCATTGTGTACATGTTTGTGTGTGTCTTTGTGCACAAAAGTATTATCTGTGGTCCTTTCCATTCTTTTGCAGTCTTCCTTGCTTTGGAATACCTTGAACACACAATCCCTCCTTTTAAATTGTTTTCTCCATCACAAATTTCTTCCATATATATTTGGTCAAGTCCAATCACTTTTGCTAACTTCATTTCTTTAATTCCGTTGCAACTCTCTCATTAGCATGTATGAAGAATGTGTGCAGCTCCCTCAGTATCAATTAAAATAGACAACTATAAAAAGAGAATGTGTACAGTTCTCTCATTATCAGTTAAAATAGACAACTATAAAAAGGCTGTCTTGGAGTCCTTCATCCTACGAGTTCTCAGAATTCTCTAGGCAGCTAGGTAACACAGTGGATATAGAGTGCTAGATTTGGAGTTTCTATCCTGCCTCAAACTAATATTACTAGCCATGTGACCATGGGCGGAAAGTTGCTTAATCTCTATTTGCCTTGGTTTACTAACCTATAAAATGGGTATAATACTAACAGCACCTTCCTCAAACAATTGTGAGGATGAAATGAGATATTTGTAAAGTATTTTTGTGAGCCTCAAATCATTAAATAAATGCCAGTTATCAGCAGCAGCAGCATTATCATGCTTAGCTAAACTTCTTACCAAGGTTTCTGTTGGCTTTTCTTGTTCTCAGCCATTTTTGTTTTCACAGATAGTACCATCCATAGTCTTTCCTTATCATCTTCCTTCATCGTCTTTGCTCACAAGTTTGTTTCTAAACCATGTTGTCCTTTCTCCCTTATAGAAGATGGAGTGTTTGCTGATGAAGAGTAGGTTAGGATGCTCAGTGATCTGTGTAGGAGCAGATAAACGGCACTAAGAAATGACGATACAATAAATGTCTTTATTTTATCTTAACTAACCAAAGTCTACTTTCTTTCCCTTTCATCTCTTTCTTGAATCAAAAAAAGAAAAACAAGTGACAAACATAGGCAAGCAGAATATTCTTGCAAAAGCAATGTTTTCTCTCTCTCCCTCCCTCTTTCTCTTTCTCAGGATAGAAATAATTTTTATATTTTACATCAATATTACACGTATATATGTGTCTAGATAGGTATAAACACATGCTCTTAATCAGTTTCCTTTCTGATAATATTATCTATTGGTATGCTCTTTCTTCTTATTTTGGTATTGGTTTTTACTTTCTCTCTAATCTATCAGGTTCTAACAAGCTGAAAAGGCTTTAATTGTTCACTGCCTATTGAGACAAAATAAGTTTTATATTTTCTAATATGGTCAGTGTTCACCACATTAAATTCCTCCCAACTTTCTTCTTGGAGGAAGCATTACGTTATCAACCAACATAAGACTTAGTGAGTTTTCTTTCCTACTCCAATGCAACCAACATTTTCCAACCTGGTCTTTGTTGTTATCCAAGTTACTCAGACAATTCCAGTCACCTGATACTACATTATATACCTTCTTGGTTCAGAAGATCTTGTCAAGTTCTTTAAAGAATCTTGCTCTCTCTCTTCATCTTCTCTCTGTCTCTACCACTGACTGGCATATAAGCAGCAATTAATTTTATGATCACTGGTTTGATTAAATCTATAATGTGCATCATCAGATGAGATGACTAAGCATGCCTTGAAATGACATTTCATGTCACCTTTGAACCTACATTTAAACCAATTCTTTTAGGACCTTTAGTTTAGCTACAACTTCTTTGCCTTCTACCTATATTGATGGTGTCATTATGGTTAAGTTTAGTTCTTCTGTTTGTTGGTCATTAGGAAGAGGTCATAAAATTAAGAATGCCATTAGTAAAATAAAACAACACTATATAGTAGAGAAATGGCCTCAGTCAAAAAGAACTGGTTCCAGTCCTGCCTCTTATTATATGAACCTGGCATGTATATATTAACCTCTCAGTGCTCTAGGTAGTAACACCCTAAAATTATAACTTGAAAAGAAGTTGGCTACCTGTATTACTAAAAGGAGTTTCCTCACCACTGACTAGTTCCATCTACCGGTGAAATCACAAGTACATTCCCTCTTCCTATAGATGAGGGAAATTGTTTTTTAATGATAAAATAATTGTTTCATTATTAGTCCCTTTTTCCAGTTTTTCCTCCAGTCTGCACTAGTCACTATGGGTCCATAAAAGTTATGATAGGTTGTTGTCACAAAAAAAAAAACTCACTCTCTGGTAATAAACCATTTGGTCATGGATCATAGCCTGATCTCTAAGAGCAGACATATAATCAGTCTTAATAAATAAGTATTTATTAAGCCCTTACTTATTGACCTTTAACTTGAAGTCTTTTCAGTTTGATGTAACCGGCTAGGTTTTGCACTCTGGCCTTCAGAACTCCCAGGGTCACCTGCTTGACACAAAATACCAGATTAGAAAGATAGCTTTATTCAAAAAAATTGTTTCAACCATTTTTGCCGAAGAGCAGGAATGAGGCAGGATCGTTGAATAAAGGTTTAGTTGAACTCATGTGGAATCTGTGTGCATCAGACTATTTAGTTGCCATACATCTAACTCCCTCTCTTATTTCTAGGGGTAAAAAAATTACATTCATTACTACTCTGTCAATATTTTTTGTTTCATGTAATATGTACAACTCACATTTCACATACAACAGAAGAAATCACTCAACACATTATATAGGTTTGTGGAGTTGACTGACAAGGGAAATTATACATATTCTATGCCATCATAGTGATCAGTACATCAAATCTACACTGATTTTTAAAATGTTACATTGCAAACTTAACTACATCCAGACAACAAGTCAGTTATAAACAGCCTTGGGCAAGACCTTAAAGGTTGTGTATTCCAAACTAAATATAGCCAGGTAGTTTCTGATTATAAGATCTTAGATCTATAGGTAAAGTTGACAAAGTGCATTTAGGGGCACATAATTCCACCTGGCATGTTACTTTTCAACATAATAGGTTATAATACCTGACACCTCAGTTTTTGCTTTGCAATGACTTTTGTGTGTTTTCATTATATTACACTTGATCTCTAAAGCCCTCCATGAGTGCTTCATAATTGGTGAGAGAGGAAAGATTGTTCCTAAACAGCCCAGGATTTTAAATAAGAGAAATTAGAGGTTTATCCAGTGATGGTATCCTTAACTCTGAAATTGGTTTTCCTTTGTCCAGTTAATCCCCCATGCCTGAAATGCATGACTTTTCCCAAATTGTGTTTTTTTTATGAGAAACAGGTTAAGCATTTGGTTTTATACTTTATCAAATCTACAAAGCAATTCTCCTTTTTCTTTCTTTGACTTTTCTCTTCCAGATGTATAGAGGAGTGTCCTTACCTGAAGAAGGGTGTGAAGGCTGAAACAATCATGGATTTTTCTGATCAATTGTGCTTTAGAAATTATTGACAGTTTTGCACAGGTTCTTGAAAACGTTATTTATAATGAAATCAACTAAAACTATTTTTGCTATAAGTTCTATAAGGTGCATAAAAATCCTTAAATTCATCTAGTAGCTGTTCCCCTGAACAGGTTTATTTTAGTAAAAAAAAAAAAAAGTTTTTATCAAGTGTTATGACGCAAAAAAAAAAAAGAAAAAAAGAAAACAATTTTCTGGGAATGCACAAAGACCACGAAGACTCCTTCATGTGCATGACCAAATTTTGTGTTTTGTTCATTTTTTTTGTGTTTTATTTCTTTTTTGTTTTTTTTTTAAATTGTATGAAATGGGTTTCCTGAAGTTTAAAGTAGTCAAACATCAAAACTGATGTTCTGTGCTTGCAGTGTGAATGTCGCTGTAGTGCCGTGTGTTACAGTCACAGTGTCCGTTTTCTTAGCTCTCTGTTTTTCTTTGAACGTAGTTTGTGAAGTGTCTTATCTTTTTCTATCAATTCCAATTTGCCTTAAATCTTTCAATGCTGTAGCTGTTTCAGTAAAAGTTAGTCCAAACTAATGATGTAGAATGCTTTGACCAAATGAGCTGGTCTATTATGCCTTGTAAAACAGCAGCATAGGGCTTTTAAAAGGTAGTCAATAAAAGTTGCTGAAAATTTGGCTTTTTTTAAATGTGTAGTAGGTGTTTTTAATGATTTTTCACATAATGTGTAAGGTAGTGAAATGCAAGAGGGGGGAAAAATGTTTTGTGTGAAACACATTTTCTGACTAGGGAGATTTTAATAGGATAAATTGTTTGTAAGGCCATATGCCAACAGTTTCCTCTGGTAGTTTGACTGATTTAGAAAATCTGCTGTATGATGCAATGTAAATCTTTTTTGCCTTTTTTTCAGAAAAGAAAAAACCTAACTTGATGTTCTAGTTTTAGTGTAGGTAGCAGAGGGAGTGGGGGTGGGGTGGGTGGGGAATCACGGAATGTTTTGTCCTTTCTTTCTACTAATGATAGTGCTTTAGAATGAGGGTGATGCCTGAGATCGAGCAAACCGAAAATGTTGCTATTGCAGCAAAATGGCAAAAGCTAAAAGTAAAGGATTTATTTTCAAACATGAGCTGAGATGTGAGTAGGAGCATAAATGATTGGATACTAGCTCTCTATATTAGGTAAATTTAAAAAAAAAATGACTTGGCACTTTTAAAGGTAACTTTACCAAAGACCAAAGAGCCAGTAACCAATAACTCTGATTTGTCTCAGCATTACATCTTCTGTACTCTTTATTTTTGCCGGACCAGTTTGCGGTTAGGAGAATGTGCCTTTTTTGTACATTTACATTTAGGTTTTATAATTTTAATTGATGTATGGACACAAAAAGCATGAAGGAAGACTTGGACCCAAGCAGTGCCACGCTTTACATCATCACTACAAGTGTTAAGTGTAAAGAAAACCAATTTTGAAACTATGAAATTCCTGATTCATAAATACACAGTTATTTTCTACTTTACATATTAGATAATTCACTGTTATTAAAGCTCTTTTTATTACAATTACATACATTTAAAAAAAAAAACGATGATAAATTAAGTTGTCTTCCAAAACTGTGTACTTGTCTGGTCAGCTGTGTATGATCAGTTATCTACCTCAAAGTTTATTTCCTTTTATACTGGGACAGGTTGCTGGCCCTCCCTGTTTCCACAGACCAAATCCTCCTAGCTCAGGAGCTAGGACTAAGCAGTTATTTCTTTCAAGTATTTTTTAGTTTTTAAATTTTATGCGTGTATTTGAGTATAGATGTCGGTGACATTTCATAGTTTCAAAAGTAATTGCTGCTCTGAGAAGTATAGATTCTAGTGAATTACATAGTCATAAGAGAAATGTGTTTTGTTTTGGGTTTTTTTTTTGTTTTTGTTTTTTTTAAGTTGTGGTATTATTGGTTCTATGCTCCCTGGAATATTACTGCTTTGTAAAAGTCCAGACTTCCTGCAGCACCTTCCTTCCTTCCCTGTATCCGGTATATTTGCAAACCTGGATCTCTCACTACTTGATACTTTTGCATTAGTTAAGGCAGAAAAACATTAGATAGCTCTGTTGGAAGAAGGGAAGATATGCTGCTAGGAGCGTCTGAACTAAGTGCCATACTCGTCTGGGTAAGATTTGGGAAACATAACCTCTGTACATAAAGAAATAATCAGTTAAACATCACATAGTAGACAGCCATTAAATTATAAAAAAAATTAATTTATGAAGAAAGACCTTTTGTACAGATTGAAAAAAAAGATTTTCATAGAGATATCTATATGATCAAGAGAGTTAATTTTTTATTTTTGTTTTACTAGTGCCACAAACTTGCCAGTGGTAACTTATTTGTCCGGTTCAAGATAACTCTGTAGTTTTGTTTCCTAGGACTTGTTGTTAAACGCCAAAAGACATTTTTGAACTGTAAATTTGATTAGATTGTCAGCTTTTTCTGTTTAATTTCTTTTGAAAAACTTTTGAATAAAAAAGATCTGAAAATGTTTGTCTTTTTTTTCTCTCCAGTGTTTTGAAGTAGGTAATTAAATGTACCTCTATTTTATTTCCCTTCTCTTCAAGAAAAGTTGTGGTTTCAAAGTGATTTGAATTTTATAGGGCTTGATTAAAGCATAAAAATATTTTCTTTAATAAGTTAATCATATTAATTGGCAAATACTTTCACAGGCAAGAAAGAGAAACTCTAGTTTCTTAACTAAGGCAGAGTGAGTCCACATCACCAAAATAACTCATCAATGCAAGGAAAACATCAGTCTCCCATAGCCTAAGGTGGGTCTGAGTCATGATGGCAGATATAGCAGATTATACATGAGCTACCCATTAGGGGAGGAAACTGGAAATGTTGTTACTTCCTTCTTGCTATCTGAGTCATTAATTGTCTGCTGTAAATTAGCCCACTCACCCTTTCTTTGGTAAACTGGATAACTGATGTCTCCTATTAATCATCATATTGCCAGCTATCAATCATTGAGGAACAGGGACCTGAGCCCTTCATTTTTTCTCATTGCCTTTCAGCTATTTTGGTTCTTGTTTAGACCTTTACTCTGCAGTCATGGAGTCGTAGGTACTAAAATTAAATAAGGTCTCATAGGGAACAAAGCAATTAGTTATATGAAGATCAGCATTATATATTCTGCCCCACCCCCACCTCTCTGATTGGCTTATATTGTACCAAGGTCCACTTTGCTTTCTCAAGCCTACTTGTTTATGGAATTTGGACAAAAGAAGAACCACAGCATTTACTTCTATAAAAAAGGAATATTTATAAATATTATAAAAGGAATTATTAACTCTTACATGTTTTCAAAGGACAACTGCTAGAACTTTCCCTCATATTTTGGTTAGGAACTAGTTCTTCAAGATAGGTATGCTGAGGTATGGGATGAAATAAAAAACAATAGTCAGTTTTACTCTAAGATGAAATACTTTGGCACAATTGCCTAGTATTAATTTTTAACCTCCTAAGAGTTATCGTATAGATAACTACGTTTGGTTAAAAAGAGGAAGAAACAAGCATTTATCAAGCACATACTGTGTGCTACGCACTATGTGAGTAGAGGAAGCAAGGAAGAAAGTAGTGTGACAAAGGGTAAGGAATACAGCTGGGCTTGTAGAGGTAGAGGAGCTTTTCACTTTTAATATTTTCATTAATGAGAATTGCATATAGAACCTCTGCTAAGTTCCTTCATTGAAGCTCAAAGCATTTCTTTGCTGTTGCTTGTATTTCATTCTTGAAGAGGACCATGACATCAGGAAGATGGTCATGACATGCAAGTGAATTGAAGTGAGGAAGGGCTGTTCAAAGTCACCAGCCTCATTTTCTTCCCCAGAACCATCTGGTCCAGTGATAAGATATAGATCAGGACAACTGGAGATGACCTAAAGATGTAGGGGACAGCATCCTCTAAAGAACTTCTTAATTTTACACTGGCACAGGATGGGTGAATGATCTTAACCACTTGGGGGCAAATGATGACACAGACTGCTGAGAATAACCAGCTATATACCTGGAGAATCACTAGCCCATTGTACTAAAATAATTTATGTACCGTCTACTTTTACTATTTAGGTTTTCTATTTCTATAAGACTGCAGTTAACCCATGTATGTATCTACTATGTTAGTATAGGTCTCAGAACACATAAGTTTGGTGTCACTTAAATAGAGACTGCAAACTGTCTCTACCATTGACTACTTAAATTCCAAAACACTTTGCACATACTGCAAGGGAGAACATTGAAAATGCCACACATTCGTATTTTCATAAATAACAGAAAGTGGTTGTATTAGCCAACAGGGATTTGCTGCCTCTATTTGTAATTAACCTGATATTTAGCAGAAAAATTCTTCAATAATTGCAAACATTGGGGAAAAAAAACAGATGGCATGAGATTGATTCTGGATTTGTTACCTGTTAAATTGACTGTGAGATACTAGTACTATGATTTATTTATAAATTCTCCAAATGAGCAGTAGCTTGGAGTATGGAAAGAGGACATCCAGAATGCTAGAACACAGGTGACAATTATTTAGTTTACTCAAATTTTTTTTTGGATTCAGAATGTTTATGCCCCTAAAAACCTGACTCACCTACAAAGTAATTGCACTGGGAGCAAAACAAAAAATCAGATCTAACTTTCTTCAAAGGTGCATCTTTTAGGTTATTTTGAGGTATGCTAACTGTACCAACTGTGAAAGCTCACTTATATTAATTTCTAGGCAATTGATTCCAGTGGTGTTAGCCTCAAAGTATGGTGAATAATAGTTTATGTCATTGCTACTCTCATCCTCCCTTTAAAACTATGTGTTACATACTGGCTCATTGGATGGAGTGCTGGACCTGGAATCAGGGAGACCTAAATTCAGATCCAGCCTCTGACTCTTACTAGCTGGGTGACCATGGCAAATCACTTAACCTCTGCTTGCCTTAATCCACTGAAGAAGGAAATGGCAAGCCACTCTGGTATCTTTGCCAAGAAAACTCCATTGATGGTATGGTCATTGGGGTCACAAAGAATCAGACACAACTGAACAACAGCATTGCTATGCAAAAATATCATCCTCAGATTACTTAAAAACATTTTTTAATATGCTAAGATAGTGGAGTTATGGGAAACAGGAGTGGATTGTGAGTTGGATATTTCTGCTGTTCTATGAAATGGTTAGAATAAATGCCTAAAGGAAGAAATACTCTCCTTGTCTCTTCCTTACTAAATCTGAGATAAAACTGAAGGAAAAAAATCAGAACACTAATCATTGTAGGTACAGTTAAGTTTTGAGCTAAGGGAGCAAAACTGGTTGCAGTTCACCAGAACTTTTCTAGTTTTCCCAGTACCACATGAACAAGACACCTTAATGATGCCTATCCCCATCTAAATTCCTTCCATGCAACCGTGAACACTTCACATTTATATAATGCTTTATGGATTACAGTGCTATCATGTATGTAGTGGAAGTAGCATTTCCATTTTACGTATTTTTTTAAAAAAATACAAAGATTTAAGGAGCCATTCCAGGTTTACTCAATGTCAGTCTTTAAGCCAATGATTTTTCTACTATACTACACCAAAAGAAAGTAGGTGGAAAATCAAACCCAAAGTTCTTATTGAGATACACAAAACAATTGAAATAAGTGGTAAAAAGTACCAGCAAACATAAATAGCTGAAAAAGAGTGAAGATGAGAAAGCACCTATTGGTGCACGTAGACTGAGGGAAAATTTGAGTAATACAAAATGTGTATCATTAAAGCCCCTTGCCACTATATCCAAATCAAATGCCACCTAAATGAAACATTTTTAGAACCTCCACCAATGATTACCTTTAAACTTGTTATTACAGTGTGAAGATCACTGCATCTGGAATCTGAGGAGCTGGGTTTACATTCTGGCTCTGCCATTTAATATCTGTGTGACCCTTAGTAAGGCATAGAATCTTTCAGAGCCTTGGTTTTGTCATCTGTAAAGTGAGAGAAGTGGGTTGGATGACCTTAATGTCCTTGCCAGCTTTACTCTGTGATTCTGTGAATGTTACAGATTTGTAATGCATTTGTAATAACATTTCTATTGTGTTTGTCTTATCTCCTTACTAGACTATAAATTCTAAGAAGGAAGGATAACCATCTGTTACCTGTTTTTCCCCCTATACCCAAGTGGCAAAATGGATGGAGTGCTATACCAAGACTCAGGGAGAACTGAGTTCAAATTCTTCCTCAGATACTAGCTAAGTGACCAAGGGCAATTCCAGCTTCCTCATCTGTAAAATAGGGGTGCTGGATTTAATGGCCTCTGAGGTCACTTCCAGTTCCAAGCCTCAATCACTGATCATATGATCCAGTTCACACAGATACAGGAGGTCATTAATAATCATTGAAATGAATACTGACCCTGCCAATTAACTTTCCTCACTGTCAGAAAGACATTTTATCATCATCAGAGACCCTATGCAGTGGTGAATAGTATGGTTGGTTTGGCGTCAGGTCCGAGTTTAAATCCTCCCTCCCATGTTTCTAAACTATGTGACCCTAGGCAAGGAACTTAAACTTTATGTGCCTCTGGCAGCTCCCTAGGACTTTACCTGGACTAGGAAGGTGGTCTTCCCTGGCCAAGGCTCCAGGGCTGTGTTAACCCATAAAATTTTCCCCACATGTGAAAACTTACTTACACAATATTAATAAGTGTGTCGCTCTTGTTTTTGAGAGGTAGTGTTATCGACTTGAAGTTGGGAAAATATGGGTCCCTTAGACACTGCCAAGGTGACCTTGTGCAAGTGACTTAATTTCTGTGCCTCAGTTTCCTCATCTGTAAGATAAGAGGGCTAGAATCAGTGATCTATAAATCTATGATCCTATGACATTTCGTAAGTCATAGACTAGTTGTGATCTGAACCTGTAGAACTGCCACACAGGGATAGACGAAATGGGTATTTGTGAATGATTATCGCATCCTGAATTAGCATGTAAAATCTAGTAATGGTACAAGTATAATATGTTGGAAAAAAAGATTATACTTCATAAAACCAGTAAATTAGGAGATCCTATGTATATACCTTTGTGTACATATATGCACTCATGTATATATGTATACACACATTTATGTATACATATGTACATATGTGTATATATACATAGATGAGGAGCAACATAGAGTGTGTAGAAGACCAGCCTGGGAATTAGGAAATCCTGTGCCTGACATGTTACTTGTGTGACTGAACTAATCTCTCAGGACCATTCAGATCTTCACAAAACCTCTGAGGACCCTCAGGCAATTCTCTAAATTGCTAATGACTTGCTGATCTTCCATTAGTAGAAAGAATTTCTGCTCTAGAAATGAATGAATGAATAAGTGTTAATTAAGCACTATGTGCTCAGCACCAGCCTTACAAATAGGAAACCTGTCCTTGCTCTCAACGATATTACATTCTCATAGAAGAAACCATACATATTGGGGCCATTGGGGAGTGGGAAAGAGAAAAAGGTGACTGGAACGTAGGGTAGCCCATTGACCAGACCTTTGCAGAGTCGTTGGTAGTATTAATTATTTTGTCCTTCTGCACTCTTCCTCAGGAGTTTTGAGTTGAATGGTTTCGTTTTTCAGTTTAAAGGGTGGAGCCTGGTAAAAACGAGATAGCATGTACCCCAAGGAATTCAGAGGAATTCTCTACACTGATGAAATCATAGGTCAGGAAATAAACATACACGTTCACCTATATTCTGTCACAGAATTATATGATTGGAGTTCATTTTTACAGTTCAAGAAACTCAGGTGAAGCAAGGCAAGAATTTCTTTAAATGGTACGTACCACTGCTACAGCTTAATTTTTTCCATCCATAAGCCTGTCAGATAATGATCTATAAACGAACATGAAGTGCCTTTTTCCCCCCAGTGCTAGGAGTTTTGGGAAAATAAAGATCCACTGGAACTGAAACAAAAAGATCGCTGACCTTATGGGTCAGATAAGTTAATAGAAACCATATAATATGCTTAACAAGAATTCAACCTCTTTCCATTTCTCAGAAGCCCCTCTATTACAGAAGCAAGGATCAGCTATTGTGGGAAATTGTGGCAACTGTGACAATAAACACCCCCACCCCCTTTGAAAAGGTTGCTTCTCATTCCCACCGAAACCAAGCTGGCCACTGAGTTGGACAGACTGGGATGATGTTACTTGGATGGAATGCTGGGGTTGGAGGAGGGCTGAGAGAAGGCTGCTCTGAGGAAGCATTACTAGTTTCCCCCAGGCATATATTTAAAATCCCCGATTCTGGCTGTCCAACCCTGCCTCTCCTTACCAGCAACAAACCAAACCTGAAAGGAGTGAAGGGGGCAGTATGAGTGTGAATTCTCTGGATTCTCCATCCTCTCCAATTTTCCCTTTCCAAATTCCTTCTCCCCATCCGTGATATATTTGATGGCTACGTTTTTCAAGGTCAGAAACTGGGACATTTCGCATCTTTGTAGTTTCCCACAAATGTCCAACACAAAAGAGGCTCTCCATCCATGTCAGGACTGACTCTCCCTGACTCTCCCCTCCACACCAGTATACCTCACTGAGCGTATGTTTCTATATTAGCGGTGGCCAGGTGGAATCCTAGCAAGGAGGTGGGCTGTCATGCGCACCGAAAGACCCGCTACCATTCTTCCTATGTCCAAAAGTCTTACAAAGTTAGAGAATATATTTGGTAGGGAGGAGGAGGGGAGGCAAAATCTGGGGCTGGTGGAAGAAGAAAAGCCAAGCAATTCCTTCCCTTCAAATACCTTTGTGATGAAATAACCACCCATCATCACTGGGAAAACAGCTCAGTACAAATGACTGTGCCCCACAGACTATCATCTATTCCAGATGGTGGTCATGTGACCAGTCTCGGGGGGAGAGCTCACAAAGTCCATGGTGGATTTCCTAGTACAGCTGAGGGCCCCAGAGCACCAGGAAGACGAGCCTGCAACGTATCCAGTTCTCTGGCTTTGCTGGCTCTGCCCCTCAGTGAAATTTAATTCCCTATGAGCCCATGTGGACGCATGCATGCGCGCTGCTCTCTCTCTCTCTCTCTCTCTCTCTCTCTCTCTCTCTCTCTCTCTCTCTCTCTCTCTCTCACACACACACACACACACACACACACACACACACACACACACACACACTCTCCCCCCTCCTTGTCTTTCACACACATACTCTCTCCCCCTCCTCTCTCCCTTTCTTTCCCTCTTTCTCCTTCTCCCTCTCCCCCTTCCCCCCTCACATACGCACACATGCACACACACACACACACACACACACACACACACACACACGCACACACACGCACACACTGATATTGCAGTGTGTGCGTCTGTTGCTCCCTCAGTCTTTGAAGGAGAGATGGTTTTTGTTTGAACCACTAGAGGGAGAGAGTTTCATTATCCTTTTGCCTTAAGCTCTCCAGAAAGAGACAAAAACACTCCTGGGGACTAAAGACCCAGACCTATGAAGGGGCATTCCCAACCAAAGTGTCTTCCAAGCAGAATACAATCTTTTTCTGTCCCCCAAAGACCCATCTATTGCCCAAAGGAAAGAAATGTCTGGCTGTTATGAGAGAGTAGGGAGCACTCTCGGTTAGGTTTTAATTTGAAGAAAAGAAGCCCCGACAATAACCATTTCCCGGCACAGCCAGCTTTATCATCATTAGCATTATTGTACAGGCTGGAAAGTGACTATAAGGATGAATTATAGCGCACAGAGGGTTGGGCAGAGGAAACTGAGTAACAATTTGCTCCCTCATTTGGCTGGTCAAACTTGACATCAGGCACTTTGATATTTTAAAAAAAAAAGCACTGTCTCCAATTTCATCACTCAGAAAATTCCAGACTGTGGAACTGTCATTAATTTAACCTACATTATCCATTGTTCATTCACATATGATACATTTCATGGAACAAAATAATAGAATCTTAGATTCAGAGAGAGACGTCAGTGAGCATCTCTCCTAACCCTTGCTTGCACCTCTGTAAGTAGTTGGTGACAACTGGTCAAGTGGTTGGTCACTTCATGTAGCTCTCCTTGAATACTTCTGGTGATAGGAAGCCTACCTTGTAAGACATCCCATTCTACTTTTAAAATAGCCTATCATTAGAAAGTTCTTTTTATCTGTGATACAGTAGAAAGATCACTCACTGGTCTGAGAATCTAGACAACCTATGTTTAAATACTAACTCTGTTGCTCTGTGACCTGGAGCAATTATTTTACTTGGAGCCAAGGCATACCTGATCTCAAATCTAGATTCAAAAACTTACTAGCTATGTGAACCTGGACAAGTCACTTTGCCTCTGTCTGCTTCATTTTCTTCATCTGTAATATGGGGTTAGTAATAGTACCCACCTCCCGGAATTGTTGTGAGGATAAAATATGATATTTGCAAAATGCTTTAAATACATATCAATATCTATATCTATATCTATATCTATATATATATAACATCATTATACTTCTCTTTGCCTCAGTTCTTTATTTGTAAAATGAGAGAATTGGATTGGACCATCTCAAAAGCACCTATGAACAAAACTGACTCCTGCATAACTTTTGCCTATGTAACCTGGAGTAACAGAATGTCATTGGATTTAAAGCTGGAAGAGCTTTACAGATCACTTGGCTTAACTATCTCATTTTGCAAAGTGAGGAAATAGCAGCCTAGCAGAAGGCAAATCGTTCGCAGTCAGACCAGTAGTATAAAAAACAAGATTTGAACCTAGAATCTCTGACTCAAAACTTCCACTTCAAGATTTTCAGCCAACTCATTTAACTGTTCCTGCATTTGCTCTTCCATTAGACTTCTCTGTCTGCTCCAGCCTGACCTATCACCATGCTGTCTTGGATGACTCACTTGTTATTTGGTCTTGAGCTATTAACCTTTACCATAAGCTCATGGTACTCCAGTCTGTAAGCCCTGGATGCCAGCTTCATTCTCATTGCCACTGTTGTAAACATTTTCATCCCTCCATAAGTTCCTGACTAACCCACAAACTCCCCTACGTAGAGAAAATGACAGCCTCCTACCGATTAGAAAAATTTGAAACTATCCAAAGAGAAATCTTCCCTCTTCCTAAATCACCTAGAATTTCTCACGTTCCTGACTTCCTTTTATCCTGTGGTCCTTTTCCTTGATAAGACTAATCTTTATTTCTTTAATTTAGTTTTTAATTGTTTTTAAAAATAACCAAATATTTATATTCTTCTTCATCTTCCTCAACTGAACAAAAATAAATAAATTTTTATAAAAACATATACATAGTCAAGTGAAGCAAATCCCCTCGTCCCTATCCCAAACTTCTGCAATCCGAAAGCATTGTTCTTCAGTGTTCAGGAGTTACAATTGTGCTTGCATTGGTCAAAGTTCTAGGTTTCTTTAATTTTTTTTCTTTATAATATCATTATCATTGAATAAGTTGTTCTGGTTCATCTAATTTAATTTTATTCTGAATTGCTTTTTATAGGTCTACCCAGTATCTGCTAAAACTATCCATTTCATTTCTTTGATTCTTTAGGGTATAGACCTAGTAGTGGTATCATTGGGTAAAAAGATAAATAGACTTTAGCATGTTTGGGGATATAGTTCCAAATTGTTTTCTAGAATGACCAGAAAAAAACATAGTGACATCAGTGGTGAATTAGTGTTCCTGTTTTGCTGAAACTCTCCAATATTTGCCATTTCCTTTTTTCATCATCCTTGCCAATCTGATGGACATGATTCAATTCAATTCCATTCAGTAAACATTTAGTAAGTGTCTACTATGTACCAGGCACTGTGCTCAGCACCAGGGATACAAATAAGAAAGATACCTCCTGCCCTCAAAAAGCTTACAATCTAATGAGGAAGACAACACACAAAAGGAAGCTGGAAAGGGGGGAGTGAGGCACCAAGCCCAGCAGGGGGCATCTTGTTCCAGGGCATTTTGTCCCATGAAATTGAAACTAAGCAAAGGAGAGAGGAGTGGAGTGAACTAGAAGTTATTTGATTTGGAGCATTTTTTCCTATATGATTATTGATGGTTGTCATCCTTCCTTTGGAAACTTCCTCTTCATAGTCATTGACCATGTTATCTAATGGGAAATGACTCTTAATCTTATACATTTTAATCAATTCCTAATACATATTAGATACAAAACCTTTATCAGAGAAACTTGCTAAGGATACTCTTTCTGCATGTATTTTTGATCCCATTTCTTCTGTGACCTTTCTTGTCTTCACTTGCAGTTTGTGTCATATTTCCTTTCCCTAAGCCTATTCCTGTTTTTCTGCAAACTTTCCACAATTTCACCAATTCTTTAAAAAAAGTCTTCTTCATCCTTTCTACCTAACCCAACTATTCCTTCATTTCTCTCTTGTCTTCCTTGAATGGTTATCTTTTAAAAAATGATATGCACAAAGAAGAAAATGACCCATGTGTAGAAAAATATTTATAGTGGATCTTTGTAGTGACAAAGAACTGGACACTAAGTGTGGGGGGGGTACCCATCAACAGGAGAGTGGCTGAACAAATTATAAAGTATATAAAAGTAAAGGAATACTTTAATATTCTAAGAAATGGTGGAGACAGACATACAGACTTGTATGAAGGGATGCAGAATGAAGAGAGCAAAATCATACAATAACTATGATGCCGTAGAAAAACCAACAAATGTGAAAGTCTTAATAACTGATCAATGCAGTGACCAACCATGATGCTAGGGAGACAATGAATGCATGCTACTCACCTCCTAAAAGCAGAATTGATGCACAGAATGAGATGTGTGTGTGTGTGTGTGTGTGTATGTGTGTGTATGTGTGCGTATTGGGACATGGTCAGTGTGGGAATTTGTTTTTCATCTCTATGCATTTTTGTTTACAAAAACATTTTGGGTTTTTTCCCCCAATATGGAAAGTAGGGAAGAAAATAAAATAAATGCTTATTAATTTAAAAATTAAAATTAATTTTAAAATTTGAATAAATAACATTTACATACAAGGGTTCTACTTCCTCACCACCTATTCCCCTCTCTCTCAACCTCTTTCAATCTGGTCTATCAATCTATTGAAATTCCTTTCTCAAAAGTCACCAATAACATCTGGATCATCAAATCAATGACTTTTTTTTTTGTTAATTTTAATCCTGTTCAGTTTCTCTAACTTCTCTAACTATTCCCTCCTTTTGCATGCTCTTTCTTCCCTTGGTTACAGAAACATGAAATGGTTCAAGGTTCTTCTTCTGCCTCTCTCTCTCTTCTCCTTATATGACTTCTTTTATTATACCTTCATATTTCTCCTGAACCTATGCAGGATTCCCCAAAGGATGTCCTTAATATCTTCTCATTTCTATCTATAGTTTCTCCCATTGCAATCTCATTTGTCTCCCACATCTTCAACTATCACCTTTACACGGATAACTCTCAAATCATATAACATCCCTGTCCACAATTCTGATCTCCAGACCCACATCTCCAACAATCCAAAGAATATCTGTACCTCTGTGTTTCACCAGTACTTCAAACTCAACATGCCCCAAACTGAATTGATAGTTTCTCCCAAACACAGTCTTTCTTCCAATTCCATTATTGCTATAAATGCCATTGCTTTTCAATTAGTCTCCTATGTTGAAACTCTCAATGTTAACTTTGTTTCTTTCCTCTCTCTCTGCTCTCATGTTCAATTAGTTATCAAATTCTATTGATTTTATTTCCACAAAAGCCTTTTAATATGCCTCCTTCTCTATTTCCTACTCTAGTTATGGTTCTCATAATTTCTGGGCTGTTGCGATAACCTATTTCACCTCTGTTTTTTCTCCCTTATCAATCTTTTCTTCATGAACAATGTTATTCCTCTGCTCAGAAGCTTTTGTTGATTACCTCTTCCCCATTCAATATCATAGAAATGCTTTAGCGTGGTACTCTCTAAAGTCTCTTCACAATCTGGTACCCCAACCCCCATCCTTTCCATTCTGACAATATTCCTCTACAGTTATCCTCTTTTATCCATAAACCATGCTTTGCTCTTTCAGTGTTTTGTTCATGCTGATTCCTATGCTTGGGATACTTTCCTTCACTCTTGTATATATTAAATTGGGTGGGGAGAGGGGGAGAGGAAAGATAATGGCTTGAAAAGATAATGAAGAAGCCATTTTCAGGACCAGATATTAGGGGGGACAAGTGGACATCTACAATCTACCAGACAGTGGGAGAACCAGGACTGTCATGGTCTCTCTTGCTATTGCAGTACCACTAGCAATTGGATTAGACTATATAGAAATGAATTTTTTAGTCAAGGTTTTCCAAGGTTTTCAGTCAAAGTTATTCCCTGACTGGGAATAAGATGGTATCATTTAGTTCCAGCTCATTAAGAAGTGAGAGTGGAGTGACCAAGGAAGAAACAGTATTCTGCCAATGATACCCTTATCATTGAGATGGCATAGAGCCCCATCCAGGACAAAAGACAAGCACTGATTGATTCTGAAGAACTGGGTGATTATGTTTCCCAAGTCAGGATAGAAAATGGGTAGGGAACCCCTATGATGTCAAGTCATATCTAAGAAGGAGGAATCAGTGTAAAGTCACTCTCCAGCCCCTCCTTCCCCCCATATGCTATGAGGAAAGGGGGTGAGATATAACCTAAATGGAAGACAGAAAGTCACATATGGCAGGTAGCTCTGCCAGAGGATGCCCAGTTAACTTTAGGTTTACTGGCTAGATTTCTCCCTCCCTTCCCCTCTGCTCCTCTCCTCTTCCCTTCCCTTCCCTTCCAGGAAACCTTAAACCTACTATACTCTGAAGCCCATAGATTAGACAAGGCTAGGCCCCTGCCTAAGGGCTGTTTTCTGGACCCTCCTTGCTTAAAAGTGATTATTAATAGTAATTGTTACTGTTTCCCTCCCAACCTGATATAGCTATTTTTCTTTGCCTCATTAAAGGGGCCAACCCCTGATTACTTCTTAATCAGGCCTATTCATTGAATGGGCATTACCTCACCCTAAGTGAGTATCTGAATAGACCTTGACCTAAAGAGGCCAAGATCTCCCATTGTATCCTTGGCCATATTCAGTCACCCTGATGAATATCTGGTCCCTGGATTCAGATGACTCTGGAGAAGTGAGGCTAGTGACCTTGCACAGCCCTCCCTCCCTCAAAAGAAAGTCAAGTGAAAGTCATGTCATCCTTTCTCTGATAGCATGGTCTTCTTCGGCAATGAAGGATGAACACAACAATTTGTGATTCCATGGCTCAGATGTTATAATCTCAGTGTAATAATTATTGATATTTATATAGTGATTTAAAGTTTTCAAAGCACTTCATTTACATTATCTTATTTGATTCTCACAATAACTTATGAAGTAGTTGTCATAATTAGCTCCATTTTACAAATAGGAAAACTAAGGCATAGAAAAGTTGTGCCTTGCCCAAGCAAGGAAGGCAGTGTAGCATAGTAGAGAGTTGGCTTAGAATCCAGGAAGATCTGGGTTCAAATCTTGTCCTGATATATATTGACTTTGTTACCCTGTGTAAGTCATTTAACCTATCAGTGCTCTAGACAGCTAAACAACTACTTAGGATATTAGTTGCAGAGAAGGTTCTCACCTAGAGTGATAAAGGGAGTTCCCTATACCAATGAAATTATAGTTCTAGACCAGATGTTGAACTTGCAGCCTTGAGGTCTCATATGGCCCTTTAGGTCCTCAAGTGTGGCCCTTTGACTAAATCCAAACTTCATGGAATAAATCCCCTTAATAAAAGGATTTGTTCTGGAAAACTTGAACTCAGTCAAAAGGCTACATCCAAGGACATAGAGGGCCACATGTGACCTTGAGACTGCAGGTTCCCCACTCTTAGTCTAGACTATGTCCCCTCTAAGCACATTGGTTGTTGTCCTTCGTCTTTGAAGAGGACCAAATTGACATCACCACTAGAAAGTGAAATTTCAGTATGTCTGATTGTGGCTGATCAGACCAATACAAGCTCAGAATGCTCTACCACAGGTTGGGCACAGATAGTGTATGTGAATATTTGGGGTGGATATCCCAAATTTGCACATCCTGCCTTTACTTTGTGCTGTCTCAATTCTGCTTTGCTCAAAGAGCAGAGCGCCTTTTCTTATGTGGGCATGCCAAACTGAGTGGTCCTGTACCAGTGTCTCCCATGCTGCACAGTCAAATCCAAAGTTCTTCAGAGAGGCCTTGAGAGTGTCCTTGTATTGTTTCTTCTGGCCATCATGTGATCACCTGCCCCATGCAAGTTCTCCATAAAATGGTCTTTTTGGTAAGCATACATTTGGCATTTGAACAACATGACCAGCCCATCAGAGTTGCGCTCTCTGAAGCAGAGTTTGAATACTTGGCAGTTCAGCTTGCGCAAGGATTTCACTGTCTGGTACCTTATCCTGCCAGGTGATCCCCAGAATCTTCCCAAGACAGTTCAAATGGAAACGATTCAGTTTCCTGGCATGGCACTGGTAGACTGTCCATGTTTCACAGACATACAACGAGGTCAACACAATGGCTCTGTAGACCTTCAGTTTGGTAGTCAGTCTAATACCTCTTCTTACCCAAACTTTTCTTTGGAGCCTCCCAAACGCTGAGCTAACTCTGGCAATGAGTGCATCAACCTCATTGTCAACGTATACATCCCTGGAAAGTGTACTACCAAGGTAAGTGAACTTATCTACAGTATTCAAAACTTCTCCATTTATTGTAATTGATGGTTCCACATATGCATGGTGTAGTAGTGGCTGATGGAGCACCTGTGTTGTTTTGTTTTGGGTTTTTTTTGGTGTTAATTATTAGGCCAAAATTAGCACAGGCAGCAAAGAATTGATGCATACTTTGCTGCATCTCAGTTTCAGAGGCTGCATTGAGTGTACACTCACCTGCAAACAGAAAATCATGCACTAACACTCCCTCCACTTTGGTCTTGGCTTGCAACCTTTTCAAATTGAAGAACTTACCATCAGTATGGTAGTTGACCTTGATGCCTTGTTCATCCTCATTGAAAGCATTTGTCAACATGGCTGAAAACATCATGCTAAAAAGCATGGGAGCAAGTACACATCCCTGTTTCACTCCATTGGTGACTGAGAAGGCATGAGAGCTTTGTTCATTATCCAGATCCCAGGCAAACATGCCACCATGAAATTGATGTACAGTATTGATGAACTTTTCTGGTCAACCAAATTTTGACATAATTTTCCATAAGCCCTCATGATTAACAGTGTCAAAGGTCTTGGTCAGATCTACAAACATGTACAGACCTCTGTTCTTCTCCTGGCATTTCTCCTGAAGTTGTCAGGCAGGAAACATCTTTCTGAAGCCACACTGGCTCTCAGGTATATGCCCATCTTCCAGGTGAAGGATCAGCCTATTAAGGAGGACTCTAGCAAGAATTTTGGCAGCAATGACTAAGAGAGAGATCCCCCTGTGATTGTCTATTCCCTTTACCCTTATAGAGATGGAAAATAGAGGCATCTTTGAACTCCTGGGGGATAATCTCTTCTTGCCATATAACCTGGAAAATTTCAGTCAGCTTTTGTATGAGCAATAGTCCCCCTACCTTGTAAATCTCAAATGGAATAGAATCAGCATCAAGTGCTTTGCCACAGGAAAGGAGCCTAATGGCCCTCAAAACCTCTTCTTCAGGTGGAAGTTCAGCTAAGGAGGGATTGACTTCAACCTGAAGTAAACAGTCAGTGGCCTCAGCATTGATTGATGATGGTCTGTTGAGAACACTATGGAAGTGTTCAGCCCACCTCTCTAGGATCATGTCCTTATCACTAATCAATGTGGCTCCATCAGCACTGAGTAGTTGTGATGCACCACAGGTTTTTGGTCCATAAATAGCTTTCAGGGAATCATAAAAGTGCTCTGGATTGTGTTGGCTCAACTTTCCCTCCAAGTCAGCAGCAAACTATTCACTCTCGGAGAAGAGCT
The DNA here is from genome assembly GCA_028658325.1 of Potorous gilbertii. Classification (NCBI taxonomy): domain Eukaryota; kingdom Metazoa; phylum Chordata; class Mammalia; order Diprotodontia; family Potoroidae; genus Potorous; species Potorous gilbertii. The sequence continues at coordinate 182,142,699 of CM053771.1, read as the reverse complement.
CTAATTTGTTGATATTAATTCTTCTGGTAGTCATTTTGCCTTGGGGTCGGCACTTTTGATGAACGCAAATATTTAGCTTGGAAAGGATAAGTCTATGATCAGTCCAGCACTCTGCACCACATGTTGCCTTTGTCACTCTCACATCTTGTCTGTCACTTCTCCTTACAATCATATAATCTATTAGATGCCAGTGTTTGCTGTGAGGGTGCATTCATGAAGTTTTATTGTGTTTAGGTAAATGGAAAACAGTTTTGGTGATGAGAAGTTCATGTGCATGAGAAGACATGATGCACAAGTCTTCAGCCATTGTTTTGCTGTTTCCAACTCCATTCCTCCCTAGGACTCCCTGACAAGTCTGGTAGTCTGAACCTACTCTAGCATTAAAGTCACCCAGAATTAAAAACTTGTCCTCTTTTGGCACACTGATGATAAGGGTCTCTAGGTCTTCATAAAATTTTCCTTTGATTTCATCAGGGTTTGTCATGGTGGGAGCATAGGCACTGATGATGGTGGCATGGCATTTTCCTGCAAGTGGCAATCGCATTGTCATGAGCCTGTCATTCACTCCTTTTGGCAGGCATGCCAGCTTGCTGATTAGATTGGTTTTGATTGCAAAACCCACTCCAACTTCATGGTGCTCCTTTTCACTGCGCCCATTCCAGAAAAAGATTTCATCCAGCTCCTACCTCAGTAAGCTGGCCTTCATTTGCCAACCTTGCTTCACTCAGGGCTGCTATTTGGAGGTGATTCCTGTTGAGTTCTCTTGCAACAAGAGCAGTTCCTATTTCAACTACTGGATTTTGTGTTGCCTATTAGTGAGCACATATTCCATGGGCTGATAGTGAGTGGAATCATCTTTGCAGATGTTTTTGTACAATTTTGTGTTTCGACAGCATAGTGGAATTCTCCACCTGCCATGGTAATCAATCAGTCCAGGGTTGGGTAAGCAGGCAATGTTTAGGGCACCTTTTCTAGCCGCTTTTCTCACACCAGGAGGTGAGCAATGTGATTCTTAAAAGGCTGTTCAGACACCCACTGCTGCTTCCAGTGAGAAATGACCCTATAGCCTGGGTTGCCTGTGTGCAGGGTTGTGACTACAGCTCCCACTATATCTGCACCTGCTGCTTTATCACTTGCCTATCGCCACAGGACTTTGAGGCATAATAGTGAAATGGTATGGGTGATGTCTTTTGATTTGTGTGTAAATTGGATTTAATGAGGCAGAGTTGCATGAAGTCGTCAGCCTCACTCTCTCCTCCAGAGTCATCATAATCCAACGGCAGGACAGAGTCAAGACAGCTGGTGATGACTCAGGATGCCGTGGATAACCTTGGCATCTTCAGTGTCTAATGAAGCACTCTAAGCATTCTGCATCATCTGCTTCATTTCCCTTCATGGCCATTGGAACAAATTGTTCTCATTTGCCCATTCCACCAGATAAAGTCTTCACATGATTGGGTAGACAACCCCCTAACTCACCAATGGGTCTGAGAATCCTTGGTTACCCTTAACCTGGTTTGGCCCATCTGCTGAAATGGTTTACTGGGGTGTGGCTGCTGAGCATGCTGCAGCTTCTTGGAGTCACAGGTGAGTTAGGTGGAACAGGTGGACATTAAAGGTGGAAGAACGCCAAAAAGGGCATCACACCAAAGGTACAGGTACTGGTCCTCTCTGAACACACGCTAGTATCTAAGCACAGTGTAGCTAAACAGGCCTTCTTCCTTCTTAGACAAGACACTTCACCTCCCTTTAGGTTAGCTGCCTTCGTGCCTGGAATATAATCCCTCTTCACCTATAAGTCTTGGACTTCCTGTTTTCCTTCAAGACTCAGCTCAAGCACCATCTTATATAGGATGCCTTTCCTTGTTTCCCCAGTTACTAGAACCTTCTTTCCAACATTACTCCATGTCTACTTTGTAAGTGGTCTACTTCTTGTTGTGATTGCTGTTGTTTGTCCTTTGTTTTCTGACAGAACCAAGAACATCACAGGTATGTGTTGCCATGTGCTTGGACTGGATTTGAGTGAGGCAGAGTCACATAAAGTCATCAGCCTCACTCTCTCTTCCTGCGTCATCAAATTCCAGTGACAGGACAGAAGTCAAGATGACTGGTGACAATCCAGGATATAGTGGATGACTTTGGTTCTTCCATGCCTGACCAAACTCTAAGCCCTCCACAGCAACCACCTTCATGGCCATTAGAACGAATTGTTCCCATTCACACATTTCATGGTGGGAAGTTTTCACATGCTTGAGTAGTCATCCCCCTAACTCACCAATGAGTTTGAGTTCTATTGGTTATTCTCAGCCTAGTTTGCAGAGATGGTTTAACTGGGGTATGTCTTCTCTCTAGGCTATAGTTTCTTAGAGTCACAGGTGAGAGTATGGTGAAGGTGGATACCAAAAGTGGATGAGAAACCCTGAAAAAGGCTTGGCAAGCCTTCTCACCAGTGGTGCTAATCCTCCCTAAACACCCCATTCACCATACATACATGTATGTATACATACACATTTATGTATGTGTATATACTTGTTTATATATGTATATGCATGTATATGTGCATGCATTTACATGTATATGTAATTTTCCACATACCAACATATGTGTGTGTGTGTATATATGTGTGTGTGTATATATATATATATATATATATATATACACACACACACACACACACACATATATACTGCCTTCCATATTAGAAAATGAGTTTCTTGAGGGGAAAGTTTTTTACTTTTTAAATTTTACTATGTTACTATGTGCCAGCACAATGCCTGGCACATAATAGCCATTTTATGTTTGCTGATTGATTAAATTCTTCCTACCAGCAATCACTGAAGACTTATAGCCAGGGTAATACCGATTAGTTGCCTCCAAATTGTCATGATACTATATATAATATCACACACACATGCAAATTCACACTAATTTAGTCATTAAATTTATGGCAGATCTCAGACATAAGAATGTATTTAGATGAAGATTAAGAAAAGAAAAAGCGCTTCTGGGGGGGAATGATCTTAGACAAAGTTAAAGTAGATTTAATTAAAAATAATAAACAGGGAAACTATACCATGATAAAAGGTACCATAGAAAGACAAAGCAGTATCAATACAGAACAATATTCACCAAATGCTATAACATCTAAATTTTTAAAGGAAAAGTTAATGGTGGAAATAGATAGTAATACCGTAATAGTGAGGGACTTTAACCTTCCTCCTTCAAAATTAGTTATCTAACAAAAAAAAAAAGAAGTTAAGGAGGTGAATAGAATCTTAGGTAAGATAGATAAGATATGTATCTGGAGAGAATTGAATGAGAATAGAAAGAAACACACCTTTTTTTCTCATTAATAAATGGTACCTCTACAAAAACTTTATACTTAAATGCAGAAAAGTAGAAATATCAAATGCATTCTTTTCTGATCACAATGCAATAAAATTATAATCAATAAGGGAGCATAGAAACAGATCAAAAATTAACTGGAGGCTAAACAACCTAATCTTAAAGAATGAGTGGGTTAAAGAACAAATTATAGAAACAATCGATAATTTCATTAAAGAAAATGATAATAACGAGACATATCAAAACCTATCAGAGGAAATGTTCTATTTCTATATGCTTATATTAATAGAAATAGAAAGAGCAAACCAATGAATTGAGTATGCAATAAAAAAACTAGAAAAAGAACAAAAATTCTCAACTACACATCAAACTGGAAATCTTAAAAATTAAAGGTGACATTAATAAAATTGAGTAAAAGAAAAAGATTGAACAAATAAAACTGAGTTGGTTTTATTTTTTAAAACCGTAAAATAGATAAACTATTGGTTGCTGTTATTTTAAAAAGAGAGAGAAGAAAGTCAAATAACTTGCATTAAATATGAAAAGAGTGAAAATACCACTAGTGAAGATAAAATCAAAACAATTATAAGGAGTTATTTTGCCCAATTATATACCAATGAATTGAACAATTTAAGTGAAATGGAAGAATATTTACAAAGATATAAACTGCTTAGATTAATGGAAAAGGAAATAGAATATCTAAATAAACCTCTTTTAGAAAAAGAAATTGAACAGGCCATAAATAAGCTTCTTAACAAAAAGCATGAAGACCAGATTTATATTGATATACAAGTAAATTCTACCAAATATTTAAAGATCAATTAATTACAGTATTAAATTATTTAGAATAACAGGCAAAGAAGGAGTCCTACCAAACTCCTTTCATGAAACAAATATGCTACTGATACCTAAATGAGGAAGAGAAAAAACAGAGAAAGAAAATTATAGACCAATTTCATTAATGAATATGGATGCAAAAATCCTAAGTAAAATACTAGCTGGGGACTACAACAATATATTACAAAGATTATATATTGAAATGAGCAGAATGTTGTACATGATAACAGCATTATTGTTCTAAGAACAACTTTGAATGATGAAGCAAGTCATTTTGAGTATTATAAAATACCCAAATTAACTACAAAGGACCTACAAAGGAAGAAGCTATCCACATTCAAAGAAAGAACTGATAAATATAAATATATACATATATAGTGGTTTGTGTGTGTGTGTGTATGTGTGTGTGTGTATGTATCTAATGGTAGCCTTCTCTAGGGCAAGGTGAGGAGAGAGGGAGAAAAAATTAAAAGTGCACAGAAGAAAACAAAATAAGACTTAGAAGCACAGTAAAGCAGGGTAGCTTTGAAAATGACGTGTGGTATTTATTACATAGTTTAACAAAAAGTAAGCAGTGTGAAATGAAAATTCATGGTTTTATATTGTATCCTCTTTTCACGTTGTGCTATATACATGGAAATGTTCTTTTTTGTCTTTTTTTATTTTGGTTCAAAATGAATAAAAATTTAAAACAAAAACAAAAGGAAAAAGAGGTCCTCGGGGTTTCTGTCACAAGCATCTCTTTTGTGGTTCCCAAGAAATGAGGTGAGTTGTGTACTCACACTGTGTACTCACATTTCTTAAAGAAATCACCATATGTAAGTTGCTCCTTCCTTTTCTTAAGTTGATCTCATATTTTGGAAGGGCTTCAGGGATAATAGCTCAATCAATAAATAAAGAATTTATTAAGTGCCTACTACGTGGCAGGCATTTGGCTAGACCCTGGTAATATAGACAAAAATGAAACAATCACTGGCCGAAAAGTACCTTGCATTCTGTCAGAGGAAATAATATGTATACAAATAAGTCAGATATAAAAGATATACAAAGTAAATATATGCAAAATATAATATATACAAAGTTAGATATAAGGTGATTGCAAGAGGAGAAATACCAGATTTTGTGATCCTTGCGAGGAACAAGAAAGGGTGTGTCAGGAAAGTCTTCATCTAGGAGGTGGCAATGGGGAAGAGCTTTGAAGGACCCTTAGTATTCTAAACATGACATTGAGAAGAGAGTGTGTTCTAGGCATGGAAGCCAACCCATTCAAAGGCATGAAGATGGCTGAGGGCAGCAGGTTTGACTGAACTGTGGAATATATGAAGGAGAGGAATTTGTAATGAGCCTCAATGATGGATTAGAGCAAGTTTTTGAAGGACTTTATTTACCAAACTGATTTTATCTGTTTATTTTATTTATCTGTTTATTTATATTTTATCCTATAAGAAATGGGAAGCTAGTTAGATAAATGACACAGTAGATAAAGGGCTGATCCTGGAGTCTGAAAGATCTGAATTCAAATCCAACTTTAAATACTTACTAGCTGTGTGACCCTGGGCAAGTCACTTAATCCTGTTTGCTTCAGTTCCCTCATCTGTAAAATGAGCTGGAGAAGGAAATGGCAAAGCACCCTGGTATCTTTGCCAAGTCAACCCCAAATGGAGTCTGGAACAGTTAGACATGACTGAAAATGAGTGAAAATGAACCAGTGAAATTTCTTCAGTAGAAAACTGATGTGTTTAGACCTATGCTTTAAGAACATCACTTGAGGTTCTTTTATGCTTTCCAGAAGCCAAGATGTCTAAGTGAGGACATGATAGGTCTTGGGGAGCAAAGTTACACATTTCCTTGGTCTCCCAATGGGAGCTGTTATCAATTGTTCTGATAATATGGGTGTACATCATATCTGTGAAGGGAATTAAGGGGAGACTGAACAGGCTTCCTGCTGCTAGTGTGGGTGACAGGGTAATGGTCACAGTCAAAAAGGGGGAACCAGAGCTCCGGAAGAAGGCGCATCCACCAATGGTAATATGGCAACAGCAGTCATATTGAAGAAAAGATGGTGTGCTCCTGTATTTTGAAGGCCATGCAGGGTGTCACAGTAAACAACAAAGGGGAGGTGAAAGATTCAGCCATCATGGTGCTGATTTGTGGTCCAGGGTTGTGTCTAGTGTTGGAAGCATTGCTTGATTTTCCTAAAGCCTATCTGTAAAAAAAGTCCCATATAAGCTATGTATACATACATACACACACAAACATACATACACATGTACATACATATACATACATATATACACATATAAACATACATACGCACACATTTATGTGTGTGTATATACATATATATATATATATATATATGACATCACTTTGGTAACTATCTAATACAAACTGGAGAGATGTTAGGGAATGGAGGCAGGGAGATCAATTAGAAACAATAGTGCAATAGCCCAGAGGAGAAGAGTTGAGAACCTGAACAAAGGTGAGGGTCATATGAGTGAATAGAAGGGGACAAACGCAAGAGATGTGTATATAGAACGGAAAAGATCTGGCAACTGATTGGACATGAAGGGTAAGGGAGCACGAAGAATCAAATATGACCCTGAGGTTATGAACTTAAATGACTAAAAAGTACAGTGGTAAATATGGAATTTGACATAAAAAGAGAAATTAGGGAGAGAGTAAATTCTATGCCAATTGAGACTTGTTAGGTACCAATAACCTCCTTGGAATTAGTACTTGGAATGAGAAGAACAAAGTCTTCCCAGACATGATGAGGACCTTATAAAGGAAACCAGGTGTGTGATGGCATTAGCTCAAACTTGTTCATGGGAGCCAATTGTTCATTTTTTTTTAGTATGTCTGTTTATACCTCAGCAAACACTACAAATCAGGATAGTATTTTTCATTTCATTAGTTGCCCAGCTTAAACTGTGGGAGAAAATGTTGAAAACAAAATTAAATTCAAAAATGTATTGTGTATACATTAGTTTTGTTTCCCTTCCCCTCAAGCAGGTTGTTAAATGTTTGCTAGCATACCTGTGGATGTAACCCATGGGCCCCTGCTATGCTTATATGGGGGATTTGATCTTTGTATTCTTAAAGATTATTCTCGCTTTAGTTCATTGTAGCCTGAATATGGGGTTTATTCTTGAGAAAGATCTAAATGTAGCTTCATTATGTTATCTTGGAGTCCTCAGGGTTATTTGTTATTGATTTCTTATGATTTAACAATAGAAGTTCATCTTTGACTTGTTTTTTCCTATTAAACACTCCATTCTTGATTTACATTTTTAATGTAGAATCCATGCTGTTCTGCAACCCTCCTTTCAATTACTTAACATGTATTTATAAATATATCTAATGTGTGTGTTCATCCTTCGTTGCCGAAGAAGACCATGCCATCCAAGAAATGATGACATGACTCGCACTTGACTTTGTTTTGAGTGAGGGAGGGCTGTGCAGGTCACCAGCCTCACTTCTCCTCCAGAGCCATCTGAATCCGGTGACCAGATATTCATCAGACTGACTGGAGATGACCCAGGATGAGGCAATTGGGGTTAAATGACTTGCCCAAGGTCACACAGCTAGAGAGTGTCAAGTGTCTGAGGTGAGATTTGAACTCAGGTCCTCCTGACTCCTACATTGGTGTTCTATCCACTGCACCACCTAGCTGCTATTGTATCGAATGTATTTCAATCTCAAACCACAATGCAGAAGGACCATGTCTATTTGTGCTTCATTGTAATCTTTATGGGACTCTTGCTAGTACAGGAAGGATTACAAATGGACACAGCATATATACAGGACACATAAAATTGGATTCTGACCACAAGAGTTAAAGACTTCCACCATTTCATAGGGAATGTGAGTGATTCACCCGAGATTATTAGAAGCTGATGAAAGCCCTTACACTTCTGGTAGGAGAAGGTTAGTTTTCATAGGACTGGATGACAAGTAAAAGGAAGTCCTCCCTGGCATTAATTAGTGGTGCCTTTGCTGTGCCTGATGAACTCAGATTACGCACTCTTTGAGGAGTCAAACACCCTAGATGTCACTACTGACTCAACCTGGCTCAGAGAGGATGACCAGAGCCTGAGACTATTCCAAGCAGTAATATAATGCTCCTGCCACTTGATTTTGGCAAAAAGCAATCACACTGTGGTAGACCAAAGGTTGTTCATTATCAGGGCTGCTCTGGAAACATGGTAGCGTCTGTAGGAGTGAACAGAATACCTGGTCATACTCTCAATGGACAGTAAAAATTTAGTTTACCTTAAGGAGCCCTGAATTTTGTCAGTTTGTCATCCCAGTTGGGCACTGTTTTCATATGTTTTCCTCCAAATGAAATATTCCTGCATTTAAAAAGACTGTCACAATGTATTACCACACAGCCTGGAACCAAGAGACTGCTGTTGAATGGTTTTGTTTTGTTTTTTGGCCAAATGGCTTTGCACTACAGAGCAGAGGTCTGATGGAATCATCATGAGGTCCATTTGACCAAAAATCTAGGGTAGGTGTTCTTAATCTACGGTCCGTGAACTCCTCTGCTTGTGGATAAATTTTAGAGGGTCTGTATCTTAGGTGAGAAAGTTGCCCCATTTTTATTCCAATATAACTGATTTCCTTTGTAATCATATGTATTTTAGGCATTTAAAAACATTATTCTGGAAGGGGTTCAAAGCCTTTATCAGACTGCCAAAGAGGTCATGCACGCAAAAAATTAAGAACCCTGATCTAGGGTGAATTGAGAACCAAGAATTCAATCTGATAGTATGACTAGTATTGTTTGGGCATAAGGTGGCTGGAATTATGTTTAAACATGGAGAACTATGGAATCTTTGATTTAGAACTGGAAGAAAGCTTAGAACCCATCAGATCCAACTCCCTGATTTTACAGATGAGGACCCTGAGTCACAGGGAGGTTAAATGACTAGCTTACAGTCACAAAACCAGGAAGTTACTGGGGCAGGGCTTGAAATCAGTTCAGCACTCTATCTATTTCCCAACTAATACTAGAGATGGGATTCTGATTCCACATCTGAATCCAAATCAAGTGTATTTCCTAATTGGTACAAATATAAAGGGAACCCCAATGGAAAGTGTTAAGAATCCTACAGCTGTTTGTAGAAACTTCGTGACTATGATAATCAAATATAATATCAAATAACAAATACTAACATCCTCATCATGATAGGTCATTTATCAATATTGTATCATTTGATCCCATGTCCCAAAATGCTCTCTGTTCCACTGGGTTACTTGAATACATCAGTGGATTTGTGATCTTAATGTGGATACTCTCTTCATCACTGCAAATCAAAAACCATGCAAGCCTCATTCTCTATAAATATTGTTTATGTTTTCACATAAATCCTCCAAAGAGGATCAGTTCAATGGGGTGAAAGCCTTTCTGCATATCTTCTGAAATTTCGAAGGTCTCAGGGCAGCATTCAGGCTATCAGTCTATGACCTCTTATTCTTATTGTAACTGCCCCATCTGTTCTTCCAATCATAACTTTTTATGCTCCATGATGTTTTCAAATTGTCTTTGATAATACACTATGGTCTTGCATTGGAGTCCATCTCTCCATTGATCTTTAGTTCCCCAGCAGTTGATTAATTGGAGATCATGGTGTGCTATGATTTGAAGCTATATAACATTATCAGAAGACTATTAGTGTTTAAATGATGGGTTTGAGGGCAGAGAGCAACTTGGGTTCATTAAAATTGCTGCCCTATTTCCCAAATACAATTCAACCATCTTTCTTCCTCTTCTTCAATTCTGCAGCCAGAATATTGTACATCTGCAATGTGTGTCTAAGATATGTGTGCCGATGGAATAATTTAACACACCACCTATCTTTCTGCCTGCCATACTTTGATATATATGCATTCTTCCATTCTTCAAGCACTTTGTTTTTCAAATGTGGATAAGAGACTTTGTCAGAAGTATCTGGATGGTCTCACCTCCTACGGGGAATCCCTTTTTCCTTTGAACCTTTGAGCAATGATGTGGCTATAGGGAAATCCTATGAGGAACATGTTTCCCTGTTTTATAACTCTCTTGATTATATCTAACAAGGAACCTTTTATAATCTTAACCTATGTGAGAGAACTCTTGTTGAAAGGGAGCCCTTGAGAATGCACTTTGCTTTACCAAATTAAATTCTTATGTTGCCAACAAGCAATAAATAAGATGGAATCCTCTTTTCCTTTCAATTGTTCAAAGACATATCTGCTACAGGAAATTATCTCTAATTGCTTGCTTTTTCCCTTCTCATATTTTTACCAAACACATTCTTTAAACTAGGCATATTGGTGCACTCCTATAACCCATGCTTTGGGAGATGCTTATGCTATTGGATCTCTCAGAACTCTAAGGATTTCTGAGTTCTTGTGGGCTGTGCTTATTGGTAGACTCCACTAAATTTGACCCCCTGAGAGTGGGGAGCCAGCAAGTGGAGCGGGTCCAAACTCCCAGGTCAGTTAGTAGTGGGATCAGGCCTGTGGGTAGTTCCTGAACTCAAAACACTCAGCAAATTAGGAAGACCCAGTCTTAAAAATATAGGACCTTAATTAAGCATGTAAAAGATTTTGTGCAGATAAGAAATTAGGTATATAAGTTAGGATTTGCTGAAGTCTTCTTGGATACTTTTTTTTTAAAAAAGTAGTAATATAATCTAGTTTTGTTTTGTTTTGACTTTTGATATCTCTTCTGGAAATCAGTTCCTGGATGCTTTCAAAATCATCTTAACACTGATACTAACTTTTGTTTGTGAGTAGTTAGTCAAGCTCTACAGTTTTTCCTGACTTCATTTCCTTAAAAGTCATTTCCACATCCTTATTTAATCCAGTAGACAATAAAGAATCATTAATAGTAAGAACGTAACCCTATGCAAATGCTGTCAAATCTGTTTAACTTATTTTATATTTTTCATGTTCTCCTTTCTGTCTCAAATATGCATGTTTTTTTAGAATAACCTGGGCTAGCTGGCTTACATGCCGCATGATCTCTTAGCTGACCTTTATGTCTGCTATCTTTTATTATTTTATGAGATGATATTGCTGGATGATGCTGTTGACAAACCTCCACAATGCTTTAACATAAACTGATAGCATAAATCAGTGTTGCTTTGCTTTGCTTCGTATATCTTGAAATCATGTGCTTCTTGGATGAACCAATTTCTGGATGCCTTTAGCTGTTCTTTAGGCAACTACTTTGATTGATTAAAAATCTTTTAAAAATATTGCTAATCAGAATGAATTTGTATCCATTTTCCATTTTTTTTAGCATCAATAGTACGTTTAGGTTGGATTGAGACCATTAAAACAGCATATAACACCTTTTCATCTAATTTGGTGATGTTGACTTTTGTTCTGCATAATCCACAGTGTAACTGCACACAGGCAGCTGATTCAGAAATGACTTCCATATGTGTACTTAATTGCTTCTTATCTCTTAGGATATAGTCGATTTCATTTTTTGTAATTCTGTTAAGAATTCACTAGACCTAGCGCCTTCTGATACTGGATCGGTAAGGTAAAAATGAGTTATTGATGATTTTGGATTGCCATCAAAAGTGGAAACTGGAAAGGACAGGATGGAGGAATTAGTCCCACGTGTCCATGTCCATGTTTCATCAGAAACATCCAGGGAAACATCAACCATTTTCCTGGAGAAGAGAGGTTGGAAAGGGTGCTAAGAGGAGCGGTACTGATAGTAGCATGGCTGAAGACTGTGGCAAAGGGTAACAAGCCAAGTCAGCACCAAAGCAAGAGACAGAGCTGAGCTGTCCATGGGAGAGAAGGAGGTCAAATTATCTAGGGTCAGTATGGTATGAATTTAAGGAAGTAAAAGAGCAGAGTTTATTGACAGTACTAACATACTTACCTGTATTATAGTCTATAGTACAGTAGATTGCCTTCAGAGAGTGTTTTCTGTTTTTTGGGAGGGGGGGCAAGTGAGGGAAAGGAATATGAGATAAAGATAAATTTAATGCATCCTTTGTTAAATTTAGAATTTTCTTCTATCTCATTTTTGGGGGAACTTTTGCCTTCTTGAGTAAACAGACTCATACTCTTCCTTATCCTTAGTTATATGCTTTTCCTTTCATGCTTTGTTCATGTCCTATTAAGATCTGAGTATGCAAAACTTTCTTGTGCCCCCATGTTAGATTCTTCAGAAGCATCCCCCTGTTCTTCTTCATCTGGACCATTTATAATTATTTGTTTGTTTGTTTGTTTTTTAGAGTCACTTGATAAATTTTTTTCATGTATCAGAACATGAGACCAAACTTCTTTTTTTCCTCTGAGTTTTTTCAAATCTGCTTTCCTAAAATCAGGAGGTACATATCTAATTACAGTCAGCATTCTCTTGGTATAGTAGAAAGAGCTTGACTGTCGAGTCGCAAGTCCTAGGTTTGAATCTCATTTTTTTCATAAGTAGTAAACATCAATCATTTAGCCTTCCCAGTATTCAGCTTTCTCATTTGACAAATTAGGGAATTGAACTAGCATGTCTCTGAGGCACCTTCCAACCACTCCGCTTTCTCCCAAGATGCCTATCACTTCCATTTCACAAATCAATTCTTCCTGGGTCAGAATTAAGTCCGAAGAAACATATCTCCTTATTGTTTTCTTAACCTTCTAAAAGACAAAATTGTCAGTAAAATAAACCAGGATTTTATTGAATCTTCTGATTTTTAGCAGAATTATATTTAATGCAGATATTCATAGCTGAAGTGTCCTATTTTTTTTAAATAATACTTTTTGTTTTGTTTTTTCCAATTGAGTCTGTGGGAGGGAGAGAAAATAGAAAATGTTTGTTAATTAAAAAAATTTTTTTAAAAAGAACATATACAGCATATGTAGGACTTTTTAGTTATATAGTACTTTCACATACATTACCTCATTCAATCCTCACAATGATCTTATAGAATAGGCATTACCCAAAACTTATTATCCTCATTTTTAAGGTGAGAAAACTGAAATTTACGGAGATTCATGAACCTCTGGAATGGTTTATGGTTATCCGGAAGGAGAAGTGGTGATCACTAAAAGCTGGTATGGTTTCATCCAGAAAAGATCATTTCTTTTTTTCTGAAAAAGTAACTGGTTGAGTTGTAAAGGCATCAGGGAATGATGGATAGTGAGCTGGACTCAGTCAGAAGACTTGAGCTTGAGTCACACCTCTGACGCAAGTGTAAACTGAGGCAAATCATTTAAACTCTGTATGGCCCAGGCAGCTCTCTAACATTACAGATTTAAGAATCATCACAAATGTGCACTGGTAGAGCTTCCTAATTGGATATTCATATAAATTTATTTATTTTCAATTTTCAACATTCATTTCCACAAAATTTTGAATTTCAAATTTTCTCCCCATCTTCCTCCTATTCCCAACCCAGGACAGCATGTATTCTGATTGCCCTTTTCTTCAATCTGTCCTCCATTCTACCACCCCTCACCCACTTATCCCCTTCCCTTCTATTTTCCTGTAGGTTTAAGATAAATTTTTATATTCCATTGCTTATATATTTTATTTCCTAGTTTCATGTAAAAACAACCTCTAACATTCATTTTTAAAGCTTTGAGTTCCACATTCTCTCCATTTCCCCTTCAACACCCACCTTCACTGAGAAGGCAAGCAAATTGTTTTAAGTTATACATGTATAGTCATGCAAAGTACCTCCTGAAAGTACCTTGTGAAAGACTAATTATATTTCCCTCTATCCTGTTCTGCCCTCCATTTATTCAATTCTCTCCTTTGACTTGAACTTCTACCAAAGTGTTTGCTTCTGATTACCCCTTCTCCCAATCTGCTGTCCCTTCTATTATCCCCCTCTCTTATTCCTTCTCCCTTGTTTCCAGTAGGGTAAGATAAATGTCCATACTCAATTGAGTATGTATATTATTCCCTCCTGAAGTCAAATCAGTGAAAGGAAGATTCATTTATTCCATCTCACCTTCCCCTTCTTCCCCTCCATTATCTTTATTTTTAAGTTTTATCTTGCCTCTTTTATGTGAGATGATTTACTACATTCTACCTCTCCCTTTCTCTTTCTCTTAATACATTCCTCTCATCCCTTAATTTCCTTAATTTTATATATACATATACAAATGTGTGTGTGTGTGTGTGTGTGTGTGTGTGTGTGTGTGTGTGTTCCCTCCAACTATCCTAATACTGAGAAAAGTCTCATGAGTTACAAATATCAATTTTCCATGTAGGAATGTAAAGAGTTCAACTTTAATAAGTCCCTTATGGTTTCTCTTTTCTGTTTACCTTTTTATGCTACTCTTGATACATGTATTTGAAAGTCAGATTTTCTACTTAACTCTGCTCTTTTGAATAAGAATGCTTGGAAGTCCTCTATTTCATTGAAGCTCTATTTTTCTCCTGAAGGATTTTTTGCTGGGTAGGTGATTCTTGGTTTTAATTCTATCTCCTTTGACCTCTGAAATACCATATTCCAAGTCCTCTGATCCCTTAGAGTAGAGCTGCTAAATCTTGTGTTATCCTGATTGTGTTTCCACAATATTTGAATTGTTTCTTTCTGGCTGCTTGTAATATTTTCTCCTTGACCTGAGAACTCTGGAATTTGGCTACATTACTCCTAGTTCTCCTTTTCCTTTCCTTTCCTTGAAAGAATCTCTTTCAAGAGGTGATTGACAGACCCTTCCCATTTCTATTTTACACTCTGATTCTAGAATACCAAGGCAGTTTTCCTTGATAATTTCTTGAAGTATGATGTCTAGGTTCTTTTTTTGATCATGGCTTTCATGTAGTCCAATAATTGTAAAATTATCTCTCCTAGATACATTTTCTAAGTCAATTGTTTTTCCACTAATATACTTCACATTGTCTTCTATTTTTTTCATTCTTTTGGTTTTGTTTTATAACTTCTTGATTTCTCATGAAGTCATTAGCTTCCATATGCTCCATTCTAATTTTTAAAGAATTATTTTCTTCAGTGAGCTTTTGGACCTCTTTTTCCATGTGGCTCATTATATTTTTTAAGGAATTCTTCTCCTCCTTGGCTTTTTGGACCTTTTTTGTCATCTGGGTTAGTCTAATTTTAAAGCTGTTATTTTCTTCAGCATTTTTTTTTGTTTCCTTTAGCAAGCTGTTGACTCATTTTTCATGATTTTCTTGCATTACTCTTATTTCTCTTTCCAATTTTTGCTCACTTCTCTTACTTGATTTTCAAAATCCTTTTTGAGCTCTTCCATGGTCTGAGAGAAATTTATATTTTTCTTAAAGTCTTTGGATATAGGAGCTTTGGCTTTGTTTTCTTCTTTTGATTGTATGTTTTGATCGTGCTTATCACCAGTGATGTAAGAAAATATCTCTTCTATGAGAAAGTAAGAATCTTTAGTCTGTTTCTTTTTCCCCATTTGTTCATTTTCTCAGCTAATTACTTGACTTTTGAACTTTGTTAAGTGTAAGGTTCCAGAAGCAGCCTCTGCTTCAGCAGTGGCTGTAGCCAACCTGGACCAGGGCTGGGGCTAGACCATGCTCCCCTCTCAGTCAGGTGAGAAACCCTTCCCACTGACCTTTGAAGCTGTCTTTAGTGTTTGTCTGTTGAGAAGTCTGGAATCCAGAGCAGCCACCAGCAATTCAGTCCCCTAAGGCCTGCTCCTGCTCAGTCCATGCAGGTGTGGCCCATACAGAACTGCACTCTGCTCCCAGCCTAGTGTGATAGATCCTTCAGTTGACCTTCCAGATTGTCTTGGGCTGGCAATTTGCTTCAGTCTGTCATTTTGCGACTTCTGCTGCTCTAGGATTTGTTTGGTCATTTTTACAGATTTTTTTTTTGAGGAATTTGGAGTGAGAGCTGTAGCAGGTCTTTGCTTCTACTCCACCATTTTCCTAACTGGGCATTTTCAATGCCAATAAAATTAGATTTGGTTTGGCTCCACTCCCGCCCTCACACATAAATTAAGAGTATGCTTTACCTGGAGTTCACCTAAATTTTAATGAAGTATTTGATAATATTTTTCACATTATTCTTATGGACAAGATGGTGAGATATGAATTAGATAATGGTGCAATTATGTGGATTTGTAATTGATTGAATGTCTGAACTCCCAAAACAGCCCTTAATGGCTCAGTGCCAACTTAAAGTTCTAACAGAGTGTCCCAGGAATCTGTATTTGGCCCCTTGCTGTTCACAATTTCTATTCATGAATTGAATGAAGGGATAGATGGCATGCTTACTAAATTACAGATGACACAAAATGGGGTGGGTTGACAAAACATGTTGGATGACAGCAGCAGGATCCAAAAATATCTCAATAAACTCAGATCTAATCAGATGAAATTTAATAGAGATAAATGTGAGGCTCTACACTTAGTTGCAACAAATCAAATTCACATGCACAAGACTAGAGAGACAACATTTCCTAGGCAGGAAAAAATTCTGACTTACCAGCTCTATAAGAGCCCACAGTATGGTAGGGAAAAACCCCACTATTATCTTAGACTCCATTGTGAGAAGTGAAGTATCCTTAACAGAGGGAGGCAGTAGGCCTACTATACTCCAACCTGGTCAGAACAAATCTGCCAAAAAGGGAAAGAAGGAAGGAAGGAAGGAAGGAAGGAACGGAGGGAGGGAGGAAGGGAGGAAGGGAGGGAGAGAGGGAGGGAGGAAGGAAGGAAGGAAGGAAGGAAGGAAGGAAGGAAATGTGAACATCAATAAGAGAAAGTCAACCAACTGGAAATAGAGAATCAAAAACTTGAGGAGGAAAAAAAATTCCTTGAAAACTAGAATTGGTCAAGGGGAAGTTAATGTCATTTGAAGACTCCAAGAAATCATAAAACAAAGTCCAAAGAATGAAAAAAAAAGTCAAAACATTTCATCAGAAAAGCAACCAATTTGGAGAATAGATGAAGGGAAATAATATAAGAATAGTTGGATCACTTGAAAATTATAATAAAAAAGAACCTTGATAGATTATTACAAGAAATTAACAAGGAAAATTGCCATGAAAAACAAGAAGGCAGAAAATTAAGAAATTAACAAGGAAAAATGCCATGAAGAGCAAGAAATAGAAAAAAAAATCCACTGATCACCACCTAAAAGATATCCCAGGAGGAAAACTTACAGGAATATCATAGTTAAGGAGAAAACATTTGGAAGCAACAAGAAAAAAACAATTTAAATATCATGGAGCTACAATAAAGATTACACAATACCTAAGAGCTACTATGTTTAAGGACCATAGTTCTTGAAATACTATATTTCATAGAACAAAACAGCTAGTGCAAACAAAATATAATAAATGAACAAATAAGAGAGAATGTGAAATATCTCATAAGAAAAGCAATTGATCTGGCGAACAGATCTAGAAGAGAAAACATAAGAATAATCAGACTACCTGAAAGCTACAATAAAAAAAGAATCTTGATACAATAATACAAGAAATAATTAAATAAAAATTTCTAGAAATAGAAAATAGAAATTAATTTTTTAAAATCCACTGATCACCACCTGAAAGAGTTCCTAGGAGGATATTCCTACAGGAATATCATAGTCTAATTCTGAAACCCAAGCTCAAGGATAAACTATTATGAGCAACAAGAAAAAAAAAATTTAAATATTATGGTGCCACAATTATAATCACACAAGATTAAGGAGCAGTGAAACTAAAGACTACAGGTCTTGGAACAGTATATGTATTGAAGAGCAAAAGAACTAGCTTGCAGCCAAAAATATCATACCTAGCAAAGGGAAATGTAATCCTGAATGGAAAAAAAAGGGATATTTAATGAATTGCCAGATTTTCAGGATTTTGTAAAAAACATAAATAAATAAACACTCCAAACTTAATGGAAGATTTGACATATAAGATTCAAGAGAAGTTTAAACTATATATCAGAGACTAATTACAAGGGGACTCAATAAGGACAGACTATTCATCTTTTTTATGAAGAAATGTAAAACACATATCTAAGATTGTTATTAGCAATTGGATAGTTTAAAAGAAAGATTGGGGTAGACCTGAGTATAATGTGATCCTAAAAAGCAAAACTGTTTAGGAAAAGATGAAAAGAATAATTATATTACTCAAATGAGGTACAGGAGGAAGAACTGACGCAGAAGAAAGATGGGGGAGGAAGGCTGGAGTTCTGGAAGCCTACTTTCATTGGCAATGAGTTTAAGAAGGAACAATGCATATATATATATATGTACATATATATATATATATATATGTACATATATATATGAAGGAATGGGATAAAGGGAGAGTATAGAATAGTATTTAAATAAATGGAAATTGGAGGATAAGGGAAGGTTCCTTGGAGAGGGAGGGTAGGTTAAATAATAGGAGAACAAGATAGTGGGTTAAAGTAAAGTGGAGGAGTCAGAAAGGATAGGAAATAAGAGATTCACAGAAACATAAAAGACCAGGAGTAGAATTTATTAGGGGAAAAAAGCAGGGGTAGTAATCATGATCTCAGACAAAGTTAAAGCTAAAATAGATTTAATCAAAAGAGAAAAATAGGGAAACTACCCTATATATTGGCCATATTAATCAATATTGTTTTAGACTATTTAAAATAGCTGGACAGCATAAGGTTGGAATATTGCCGTGGTGTAGGAAATGATGAATTTGTGGATTTAGAAAAATATGGAAAAACTTGGACTTATGAAGGAAGAGGTTATCTCCCCTCAGAGAAACAGAAGACAAGGAAGTACAGTATGGTCTTATACAGATGCATATAAATGTATATGTCTATATATGAACATGATTATAGCTATCTAAGTATATAATTGTGTGCGTATGTATATGCATATGTATGTGTGTGTATATATATATTATATATATATATATATATATATCTTTGTATGTTTCTGTGTGTGTATATGTGTGCGTGTAAATCTGCATTTAATTGTAGCCTTCTGGCAGGGAAGGGGGGAAGAAAAGGGGGAAAAAGAACAAAGTAAAAAGTGCACAGCAGAGAACAAAAGAAAGCTTACAAGGAAGCGAAGAAAAGATAGTCGTCTATGAACAAAATGTGTAGTATTTATTATATAAGTTTTCTTGAAATGGAAATTTATTGCTGTATATTTTTGTATCTTCTCTTATGTTCTGTTGTACACATGGCAGTGCTTTTTTTTCTTTTCTTACTTTGTATTTAAGTTTTGTTTCCTTCTCTTTCCTTACTGTGTATTTAAGTTTTGGCATTTAAGTTTAAAATAAATTAATTTTGAAAAATAGTTTTTTTAAAAAAAGAGTTGTGGTTATTAGCAAAGGTAATTTACCCAGCAAAGTTAAGTATAATCCTGAGTGAAGGGGAAAACATTTAATGAACCCAAAAGCTTTCAGGGTTTTGTGATAAAAACCCTAAAACTTAAGGGGAAATTCGCCACATGACATCCAGGAGAAATATATGGTAAACATAAAAGACCAAGTATAAAGTTCTCAGTAAGGCCAAATTGTTTATTTGTATATGTGAGAATATTGGCAGTACTCTTGTGATAACCATCAGTATTTGAGCAGTTTGAAAGAAAGGCACAGGCTGAGGCAAATATAATGGAGTGATCCTAAAAAAAAAATAAAACTGTGTAGGGAGAGATAAATAAGAGTAATTATCTCATAGAAGAGACATAAAAGGAAAACTGATACAGAAGAAGCTAGTTGGGAGGAGAGCAGGTAGTGCTGGAACATATTTTTCATATATATTTCATCACCTAATAATCACAGACTTAGGCCAAATTTTTTTGCAAAAAAGTGGAATGTGATCACTATATGAAGTTTATTAACAAAAAAACACATTGTACTGGTACTTCAAAATCATTTATTATTAAATTGTCTTCGGTGCAAGATTAGGATGGATGGAATACTTGTGAATATACATTAAAATGGAATACTGACAATACCCACACATTGAGAATTCTAGGCTAGCAACTCACAGTGGAGAGATAAATGTGTATCCATATGTCACTGCTGAATACATTGCTGCTCTGTTTATCTTTTAGGCAGCATGATGAACAGAATTATACCATGATGCAATTACACAATGAAAGGTTATAAACCAATTTTGGGACTGAAAAAAAAACAGGGTACAATGATTATGCAGTGAAAATACAACATTCTCATCAGAACCGGGTTTAAGAGGGAACAAGAACATATATCTAGAAGGGCATAAAAGTCTTTTAAATTAAAAAAGAAATAAGAGGGCAAGGGGATAGTGTGGAAGGGAGAGGACAAGGGAGAGACTCTTAGAGGATAAAGTAGTTTAAGGAATAGGAAGGCAGGTAGAAGTAAAGCAGAGGAGTGAGGAGGTATAGGGTAAGTAGGTTAAGAAGGATAGTGAGGAAAAATACACAAGTAATTGTAGCTTAGAATGTGAATGGGACAAATTTATTCACAAAACAAATGGATAGCAGATTAAAAATTTTAATTCAACAACATGTTGCTTTCAA
Source organism: Potorous gilbertii (assembly GCA_028658325.1). Taxonomy (NCBI): domain Eukaryota; kingdom Metazoa; phylum Chordata; class Mammalia; order Diprotodontia; family Potoroidae; genus Potorous; species Potorous gilbertii. The sequence goes on along the minus strand of CM053771.1, from coordinate 182,122,084 downwards.
GAAACATTACAAAAATGAGAGATACACACAAAAATAGAATAAAGGACAAGAGTAGAATTTAGTACATAAAAAAATCAGGGATACTAATCATGATGTCAGACAAAGTTAGATTTAATCAAAAGTGAAAAATGGAGAAACTACAGTGTCAGCAATATTATTCAATATTGGTTTTAGACATCTAAAATACCTAGATAACATAAACTACTTGAGTATATACCTGCCAAAACAGACACAGGAACTATATGAACAGAAGCATAAAAGACCTTTTATATAAATAAGCCTAGATCTAAATAACTGAAATAATATTTATTATTCATGAGTTAGAAAGTCAATACAATTTTTAAAATGAAAATTTTACCGAACTAATCCATTTATTCAATGTCATCTCAATTAAATTACTAAAAAATTTTTTACTGAGTTAGAAAAATGGTAACAGTTCATTTGAAAGAACAAAAGGTCAGGAGCTGAAAAAAAATGGGAAAAAAAGATGTAAAGGAAATAGATTCAGCAGTATCATACCTTAAACTATATTATAACATGAGAGCATTGCTGAAGTGTAAAAAGGAAAATTTTAATTATTTTACATTAATTTTTTTGTATAAATAAAACCTATGTCTACAGGAATAGAAAGAATGCAGAAAATTGGGGAGAACTTTCATAGACAGTCTCTCAGGATGTGATTAGGTTTGAATATTGCTGTGGTAGAGGAAATGATGAGCTAGTTGATTTAGAAAAGCATGGAAAGACTTGGACTTATGAAGGAAGATGCTATCTACCTTCAGATGAATAGTTGATAGGAGAAAATAGGCATTATATATGTGTGTATGAGTTTATATGTACATCTATATATGTTTATAGGTACCTATGTATATTTCTATATATCCACAATTAAGAGTAGCCTTCTTTAGGTGGTGGGGGAGGTAGGAGAAGTAATAAAATAAAAAGAAAACCAACAAAGAAGCAAAAAAAGCTGGGCAGCTTTGAAAACAATGTATAGTATTTATTATATAGGTTTTCTTAAAATGGAAACTTAAATTGTTTTAAAATGAATCCTCTGTTATGATCTGCTGTGTACAAGGCAATGTTTTTTTTCTTCTTTTTTCATTTTGTATTTAAGTTAAACTTTTAAAAAATTTTTACCAAAAAAATTCCTAGAAAAGCTAAGGAGATATTTCAAAAGAGCACAATTTATTTTAAAAACGATATAAGATAGAGGAAAAGCTGAGAAAAGAAATGAGAGCTACGCAAGAAAATTATGGCAAAAGAACAGCTTGGTTTTCTTTTGAAAGGCAAAAAAACATTACTGAAGAAAATAACTCCTTTAAGATCAGAAGTGGACAAACGGTAAAAGAAGCACAAAATCTCACTCAAGAAAATAGGTCTTTAAAAATTAGAATTGGTCAAATGGAAGCTAATGGCTCCATAAGACATCAAAAAACAATAAAACTAAGCCTAAAGAAAGAGAAGAAAGAAAACATGAAATATTGCATCAGCAAAACAACTGACCCAGAAAATAGACTGGAAAAATAATTTAAGGATTATTTGGACTACCTGAAGTCATGATCAAAAAAAGAGCAAAGAGCATCTGTCAGGATCACATAAGACTTAACAACTACCCTATAAAGGAACAGAGGGCTTGGAATATGACATTCTGGAAGGCAAAGGAGCTAATATTACAACCAAAAAAACCTACCCCCAAAAAACTGAGTGTGATCCTACAAAGGAAAAATAGGCATTTCATCAAGCATTCTTGATGAAAATATCAAAGTTGAATAGAAAATTTAACATTCAAACATACGACTCAAAAGAAACTTAAAAAGGTAAGCGTGCATGAGAAATCATAAAGGACTTAACAAGGTAAAATTGCTTACATTCCTAAATGGAAAGATGATAAGAACTCAATCATCATAAGGGCAGTTAAAAGGAGTCTACTTAGAGAGAAAGGGTGTGAGTCTATATGATTTCACTATGACTTCAAAAGAAGAATGGAAGGGTATCAAAGAAGGATGTACTGGAAGAAGGAGGAAGGGAAAGGAAGAATGGGAAAATTATCTCACATAAAAGAGATGTTCAAGTTTTTACAATGGAGGGGAAAATGGGAGGGGGTGTGGGCAACATTTATGTCATACTTTCATCTGAACTGCTTAAAGGAAGGGAGAATATACATACACAGAGAATTAGGTATAGAAATTATTACCCAATAGGAAAATAGAAGTATAAGGGATTGAAAGAAAGACAAATTGGTAGCTTAAGAGAGGAGTGATCAGAAGCAAAATATATTGTTGAGGAGAGTATAAGGTAAAAAAGAGAAGGATAAGTAGAAGAGAATAGGATGGAGGGAAACACACTGTTAGCAATTGTAACTGTGAATGAGAATGGGATGAACTCACCCATAAAACCAAAAAGGATGGGAGAAGCCAGAATCCAAAAATATGTTGCTTATAAGGGACACACTTGAAAGAGAAAGACAGATAGTATACACAAGAGTTTAAGGGGCTGAAGTGGTATCAATTATACTTCAGCTGAAGTAAAAAAGGCAGAGGTAACAATCATGATCTTAAACAAAGCAAAAGCAAAAATAAACCTAATTAAAGGAGATAATCAGGGAAACAATAGTTTGTTAAAAGGTTTCATAGATAATATCATTGTGGAAGATATGTGCTTTAAATGGCCTACCATCCAAATTCTTGAAGGAAAAGTTAAAAAAAATTATAGAAATAATTTCTTTATTTAATTTTAATAAAATTGAGTTGGGTAAAGGGGATCACATGATAATATTAAGTGCTAAGCAACACACTGATACAACCTAGGCATTGGTTCAGATCTGCATAATCTCACATTGCAAATCAACACTGGATGAATTTCAGGGATTTTCTAGTTGTTACTTCTCATTTCAGTCTTTATAGGTATCTGAGCAATTATCTTACTGTCCTCCTCCCTATGCATTTGTGGGAATTAAGTATCTTTTAGGTATGAATCTCATAGTGATAAACTGTGTCAAAGAGCATATGCTATTTAGTTACTTTTTGTGTATGATTCCAACTTGCTTATCAAAATGGTGTACCCATTCACAGGTTCACCAACAGTGCATCAATGTATCTGTTTACCACAACCCTTCCAATATTTATAATTTTCATTTATTGCTACTCTAATGAAATGGTGTCTCAAAATTGCTTTCATTTTCATCTTTCTAACAAAGTGATTTGGAGTATTTTTTTTCATATTTCTAAAGATAGCCTCGATTTCTCCCTTTAAAAACTGTTTGTGCATATCCTTAGACCATTTATCATTTAACGAATGTCTCCTTTTTTTATATATTTGAATCAGTTCTATGTGTGTGTATATATATATATATATATATATATATATATATATATATATACACACATTATGTATCTATATCTGTATATGTGTGTATATGTATGTGCACACATATTACAATAAGACTTTTATCAGAGGAATGCTGCAAAGATGTTTTCCCTAGTTAACTCTTCACCTTTTAAACTTGAGTTTATTAGTTTGTGCAAAAACTTTTTTTAAAAAGTTATGTAGTCGGGGCGGAGCCAAGATGGCGGAGTAGAAAGACTCACCTATGCTAGGTCCGAACCCACAGCCCATAGATTTCCTGTAAAAAGAACTCCTGACAAATTCTGGAACAGTGGAAGCTGCGCAGCAACACAGTGAAGGAGATTTCCGTTGCAGAGAGCCCGGAAGAACCGACCGCAAAGGTTCCCCGGACACGGGAGCGGAGTCCTGTCCGGCCAAGCGCTCCCCTCCCCCGCCCGGGCCACGCGGCACTGAGAGGAGCCAGCAGAGCCCTGCAGGCATCAGGGACCTGAATCTCTGGGCGGCCGCGAAGGTCCCCCCACCCACAGACGCATAGGTCAGTGAGGGAGACAGGCTGAGAGGGGAGCGGGGGATCTCCGGGACTCGGACCCCCTGGGAAGCGGCCGCCGTGGCAGAGTCAGAGGCTGGGGCAGCTTGGCCAGAGGCAGAGGCAGCTTGGCCAGAGACTCCCAGAGCGGGCTGGAGCTCCACCCCAG
>CM053771.1:182017121-182117541 GCA_028658325.1 Potorous gilbertii | reverse complement strand
GAGCTGCCTCAGCCTCTGCCGCAGCGGCCGCTTCCCAGGGGGTCCGAGTCCCGGAGATACCCTGCTCCCCTCTCAGCCCGTCTCTCTCACTGACCTGTGCGTCTGTGGGTGGGGGGACCTTCGCGGCCGCCGGAGATTCAGGTCCCTGATGCCTGCTGGGCTCTGCTGGCTCCTCTCAGTGCCACATGGCCGGGCAGAGCTCCATGGCCGGGGCGGGGGAGGGGAGCGCTCAGCAGGACAGGACTCCGCTCCCTTCCGGGGTATCTTTGTGGTCAGTTTTTCAGGGCTCTCTGCAACGGAAATCTCCTTCACTGTGTTGCTGCGTGGCTTCCACTGTTCCAGAATTTGTCAGGAGTTCTTTTTACAGGAAATCTATGGGCTGTGGATTCGGAGCTAGCAAATGTGAGTCTTTCTACTCCGCCATCTTGGCTCCGCCGAACTTTTCTCTTATTGATAGATGTAGCAGGTATTTTTTCCCCCACATTTCTCTAATTTTTTTAATCATATGAACATTTATATGTGTACCACATACTCATTGGGACCTCATCTAGGTATAAGGTTTGAAGTGCTGGTCTAAATCCAATTTCTTCTATACTGGCATCCAATTTTAACAGCAGTTTTTGTCAAACGGTAAGTCGTTATTCCAGGAACAGAGCTCTTTTTAATATATTTGTTTCTATATGTTATGTACCTAATCTGTTCCACTGATCAATCTGAGTATTTTTTGCCCAGAAACAGATTATTTTAATAATTATAGCTTTACAATACAGTTTGAGATCTGGTGCTGCTATGTCCTCTTTGTTCACATTTCTTTTCATTATTTCTCTTAAGGTGCTTGAAATTTCTTCCCTCCATATGAATTTTATTTTAATTTTTCTAGTTCTATAAAGCAATTTTTTGGTAATTTGATTGTTATGGCATTGAATTAGTAAATTAATATATTGTCATTTTATTATATCAGCTCATTCTACCCATAAGCAATTAATATTTTCTCAGTTATTTAGGTCTTTATTTCTCTAGATAGTATACAGTTGTAATTTAAAATGTGTGCATGTGTATCTTGATAGGCAGTGCCCAAGTATTTTATAAATTTTATTGTTATTTTAAATGAAATTTTTCTCTCTCTTCCTGTAGAGTTTTCTTTGTACTATGTAGAAATGCAGATGATTTACAGGGAATCATTTTATATCCTTGCAAGTTTGTTTACGTTAGTAATTATTTCTCTTAATTTTAGTGAACTCTCTGGGGTTGTTTATGTATACCACTATATAATCTGCAAAATTTCTTTTTTAACTCTGGTTAGTTCCCTAATCTTCCTATTCTTTTTTTCTTTTTCTTTTTAATCTTCCTACTATTTAGTATTTCAAAGCACCCTGTAGACTAATTCATTAGGGAGATGTCATACTATGAAAATGTATCTGTGTAATAGAAGCACTAATATAGGCTTGGGCAGCTAGGTGGTGCAGTGGATAGGAACACTGGGTTAGGAACCTGGAAGACTCATCTTCCTGAGTTCAAATCTGGTCTGAGATATTTACTAGCTGTGTGACACTAGGCAAGTCATTTAACCCTGTTTTGCCTTTGTTCTTCATCTGTAAAATGAGCTGGTGAAGAAAATGGTAAATCCCTCTAGTTTCTTTGCCAAGAAAACCCCAAATGGGGTCACAAAAAGTCAGACATGACTGAAATGACTCAACAACAACCAATACAGTAAAAGATGTTGGTTCCCCCCTCAATTTCAGAAACAGAATGGGACAATAAATAGAAAGAATGCTATTGGAATCTAAGGGCATGACTCTGATCTTTACTGTCTATGTGACCTTGGACAAGTCATTTAACCTTTCTGGGATTCAGTTTTCTCATCTATAGAATAAAGGAGTCACAGAAGGTAATCGCTAATGTCTCTTCTTGGTCTTTGACAAATTTGACCACATGAAAAGGAACCTGAAAAAGTATTCATGACATTTAAAGCTTGCTCTGCTGCTATCAGTTTGACAGCTTTGAGACAAAGATGCCTCTAAATCTCAGGTCTCAGAAATGACTCCACATAGCAAAGAAACTCATTCATCAGGAGAAAGAAGCAGTAGAAAAATGATATAATTACCTGCTCAACATTTGAGTATTAGAAGCTAGACTTCTGTCCAGTTGTTTTTAATGGAGTTGTTTAGTGACGTTAATAAGACAACTTTCCAGCCTCAGACAGCCCTTTTTCCTAATCATATCTCTTTACAATTACCGGTTAGAAAAAGTTCCCATCAGGCGAGGCAGTCTGGTTAGTGATCAGTCTGTCTGAAGCAATCTGGTTTTGCTATCCAAGCAGGAAGAACCAAGCCTTGAGGTTTGCCATTCCAATCTATTCTACCTCCCACTTAAAGACAGCTTTCCAAGTACCAGGAGCCCCCAGATAGACCAAAGCACAGACAGACAACTCTGGCCACACACAAAGATCTATCACAGAGATACTGCCATCCAACCCTGAATATTTGTTGTGGCCACCAGTTTGACATTAGGATGTGGCCTTTGTTGTTTATTTTCCTTTGATTTGCCCCTCATGGTAAGTTCAAAAAATGTAGTACCTAGCCAAGGAGAAAGTCATGTTGTTCTTAACCATTAGCAGAGGTGGAATGCTATCTGGAAGCTCCCAGATACACTCAAATTGTGAAGAATTAACTCTGTGTGTGTGTGTGTGTGTGTGTGTGTGTAGTGTGTGAGAGAGAGAGACAGAGACAGAGAGAGAGAGACAGAGACAGACAGAGAGAGAGAGAGACAGAGATACAGAGACAGACAGAGACAGAGAGCTGGGTGAGGGAGAGAGAAAAAAAAACCTATGAATGAATTGACAAACTTGTGGAAGAATAGACTTGTTCCACTTGACACCAGGGGGCAAACTAGGAGCAGGACGGAAGCTCAATAGCATGAAAACAAAATAAAACCCTTAACAGAGCTGCCAAATGTGGAAAGGGCTGCCTCGGAAAGTCAGAGAGTAGCAGATTTAGAGCCAGCAGGGACCTTGGAGATCACTTAAATGAGAGGTTCTTAGCCTGGGGTCAATGGAAGGCATCCATGGATAGGTTTCAGGGGGTCCATGAACTCGGATGGGAAAAAAAACTGGAGGAAATCTTGCATTTCCTTCCACTATTTATAAACCTTCTGCACAGGAGTCCATGGACTTCGTCAGATTGCCATAGGGGTCCTCCAGGACACAAACTCCCTGATCTAGTCCATCCTTCACATTTTACAAATGAGCAAACTGAAGTTCGGAGGGAAATGTTGCCAGAGGTCTCACAAAATTAATTGGAAGAGAAAAGATTGGAACTCAGGGCTTCTAATTCCTAAGCCCACTCTCTTTCACTGTGCTATATTGCTCCACCGTAAGCTACTTGTCACTAAAGTTAGAGCTAGAAAAACTTAAAACGCTGCTTAAATATAGCTATTGTCATTATTAACTATTATTAGCCAAAGAAACTCTTAAAGACTATTTCCTAAGTTATAGAAGAAAACGAAATCTGCACTATTGGAAGAAGTGTTCACACTGATGAGATTCCAGATCTTCAAAGGAGAAGAGACATTAGAATCATTCAGATGGAAGTCTAGGATGTCAAAAAGAGGATTTCTATTCATCTATGTGTGGGACTAGCTGGCTGAGAGTCAAATACTCTGATGCCAATTTCCTCAAAATCTGAGGAAGAAAGAAAAGTGACATCATCACTGAGAAAAGAAATAACTCTATTGGTTTTCTGGCCAAATAAAGTTGGATTTTGCTATATTGTATCCTGGTTTCTATTGTGTACAATGGCAGCAAATTTCTTGAGTCAACAAAACTCTCACTGTCAGCCTGCATGGAAAAACTCTGCCACAAGAGATGTTTCCCTCTCCTGGCACAGTAGTAAAGAATGGAATTTTAACAATGAATTTCCTTGTTTTTGTAGGTTAAAGTCAAAAGGTCATGTTCTACTCTCAGATCAGCATGAATGATTCCCACTTGAAGTTGCTCAAAGTTGCTTAAAGTCTGAGGGAGACTTTAGCTCCCCATTATTTATGGTTTATTAAATAACATACCTTTTTATTAGTCTAACGTACAAGGGAGAAGGGGGGCATATCAGCACTTCTAGTTAAATCAAAATGAGTCTTTTTATTTGAGTAAATGTTTATATTTTAGAGGAAGAAAGATTGGCATCTCAATAATAGTTTATGTTTGCAAAGTGCAAAGTTACAACTGTCCTTTCCTTTTAATAGGAAGGATGATGTAGGTGGGGCAAGGTCTGTAGGTGGGGCAAGACCTTATTAAAAATGAGGAAACTACAGCTCATAAAGGTGAGGGAAGCTACCCAAAGCTACATACCTAAAACTTGTTAGGGCAAAAGCTTGAACCCATGGCTTCTTTATGCAAATCTAGGACCCATGGTACCACCTCACCTCATTCTTTAGCTTGCTAATGAAAATTGATTAGATCCCACTAAGGAGATCAATGAACAACCCTTTCCCCAGTGAGTGGATGATTAATTAACTCAGATCACATCAAACAGGAATACATTGACCAGATAGTGGAAGCCCCATCCCTTAGGATATTTGCAATTTGCTGTGCCCTTGTGGAAGAGGTTCACAGAAAGGTGTGAGATTCAAAGGCCCTCCTCCCCAGTTTGAGGCTTGCTCAGGTATTTCCAGTTCCCTTTCCATGGAAAGATGAGAGCCTTTCCATTGTCTGCTGAGCTAAAACTGAGTGCATTCCAAATGTCTGACTGGCCAAGACATTTGCTCATTCTGGTTCGGATGCATTTGAGTCAAGAAAGCTCCCACTGGTGGGGAGAGAGGCCTTAAACCTTTATATTCACACCTGAGATTCTGCCATGTGGTCTATGAGCATACATACAGGCCTGCTGGTACTTTTGTTGGTGGGCACCTATTCTTTCCTGCCTTGAGCGAAAAAGTATTAGAGATTGGACATACTAGACCAGGAGTGGGTAGCCTATGGCTCTTTGCAGCATTTGAAGACCTAGAGGGCCACGTGTGGCCTCGAGGCTGTAGGTTCCCCACCCCTGTACTGGGTCACCACCTTGTAATCTTTGAAAGTTCAGGAAAGGGAGCTGCTAGAGGTCAAGGAACCACAGCTGAGGCCGAAGTTTGCTACCAGCCTTGGTGCTAGTGTGGTCCCTAGGAGGATGAGCTAAGCCTGGCAGTAGCTGAGACCCCAATTCATCCGATAGTAATGCAACATGTAGAAGTGAAGTAGATGGGAGAAAGACTTCCCAGAAATTGCTTTAAGTTTTAGACTTCTCTCTCTAAGGGCTGAGGTGATAGAGAGGAGAAGGGGGCCTCCGGGACTGGGGTGAAATGTTTATACTTCTATCCTTATTGTTTCTTCTCTATAAATATTCCTTTGTAAAAACTAACTGATGTCAGTTTGTTAAAGGATACTGGGATGCTGATCACAGAGTTAATCACTTTTATAGGGATATGGTAACTGATGGTTAATGTTGACTGAAACATACTGGAGTTTGAACCAGTAGAATTAGAGAAGAGGCATCTGAAGCCCTCAGTGCACCCTATAGAACCCTGGGGGAAAAACTTAGTCTTGTTTACACTGGAAACCTGACCTGTTATTGGGCCTGTGGGTCAAGAGAATGTCTTAAGTCTGAACACACTGGAATGCAGCTGACTGGAGATTTTTACCACCTTTACCTTCAGGAGGAGATATAACATTTTTTATTGGTGTTCTCTTCCAAAGCCTTTTTCACAGGATCAAGGTGACCCAGGGTCCCAAAAGCCATGCCAGTGAAGCAAAACCTCCAGAAGGTCCTACCGCTCTGGGAAGGCTTTCGGTACAAACATGGACAGACCTTCTAAGTGTCATCAGAGGATGAGACCAGCAAAAATACGCCCTTCACAAAAGATCCCTTCAGTATACTTTCATAAGCAAGAAGAAAAACACAAGAAAACATTTTTTGTAACTTTCCAGGAAGCCCATTTTATCCCATCTCTTTCACCTTCTAATATTTCATACTACCTAATCATAACTAATGCTCAGAAGAAGGTAAGTTCCTAGAGGATAAGGGCTTTGCATTGCCAGTGCCTACCCCACAGACGGGCACATAATCAGTTTTTATAAATGCTTATTGAATTTAATTGTTGGGTCCAAAATGATGATACAAGTTGCCATATGATTCAAACTTTTGTCATGTTTTGAATAATGTTCTCTTGTTAAAGTAGGAAACAAAGTCAACACATTTCAGAAAGTTTCCAGCAACAAAAAACTTTCTCTTTAGCCTCCAGTTTTTCAGAATGCCTCACTTGCCAAGCATTCTCACTAATGGAAGTTTTACTCAAGTGCCCACACCCATATTGCACCCCCCCCACACACACATGCAAGCTGTGACGGTCTCTCCCTGCCCCCAACATTTCTCTCAATGGATTGTTCCCCTATCTGCTTATCTGTACTATATATGACACTCCTAACCAGTATTACTTGGCATTTGGTCAAATGGATTCAGGCTTGAGCGTCACAAGCCACAGCATCAAAGGAACTTCCCAGCTTTGTCTTCTGCATCAAATGCAGGCTATGTTATTTGATACAAGAGGAATGCAGAATAGAGAATGATGAATGCTTTGGGCTTTAGAGCCAAGGCACACATTTCCATCATCAGAAAAAGTTTCTGTGAGCTAATTTGGACTCAGCAATTTGCTTTTAAGGAGAGGGTACTAAAGTATATTAACAGTTGTTTTCTTCTTTGAAAAATTAAGGCAGGGTGGGAAATACTAAAATAAAACAGTGATTGATTTGTTGAAATTTAACTGAAAAATTCAAAATATGTGATTTCCTAAATGATTAGTGTCAAAGTTCACAACTTTCAGATCAAAGCCAGCTTTAAGGGAGAGGATAGAAGAAAAGGAGAGGCTGGCAAAAGTGCAACGAATTTTGAAGAAGCTTTTATTGCCCACTTCAGTTCAGTGCACTACCCTAGGCATCAAGGGGTCAGAGTGCAAAGGAAATAGAAAATAATCTACAATATAATTGGAAATAGCACACACACATGCACAAGAAGTGACAGTACATACTTGGAGTAGTAAGGAAAGAACCTGTAGAGAGAAGTGAAAATGAATTTAGAAAGGAACAATAGAAAGAACCAGTCAATGAAAAACATTTAAAAAGTCACAGTGTGGGAGAGCGAAAAAATCATGAACTTAGATTTATAAGACGTCAGTTTCTGTCTGCATTCTGCTATTTCATACCCATGTCACCATGCACACATCCCTTTAGCTCTCTGAGATGTAGTTGCCTCATCTGTAATGTGGCATTAAAAATACTAGTAGTATCTATCTCACTGGGTTATTATGATGAAAATGCTTTGTATCCTATCAAAAGTATCACACAAATGTGAGTTCTAAAATGCTGTGCTGAAGACTTTGATCTGATACCGTTGTGCTAGGAGTTAGAGGACCACTCTAGCTCCTTTTTTAGACGGTTATTGGTTAATACAGCACTTCTACAACGTAATCAAATGAAAGCTATAATCACATCTGTTTTCCAGAGAAGATGGAAAGCAAAGACATCTCAATGGCAGAGCTTAAATTAGAGCTCTTACCTCAGATGGAATTTTCCCTCAGACTCAGACACCATCCATCTGAGTACCCTTGGAAAGCTAAAAATCAAATGTAGACCTTTATCACTGGAAACGGATTGCCTCCCTCCCCCAAAGTCAGTGTCTGTTCAGCACCACAGATTTCTTGATTTGGCAACTCCTCACCCATTTTGCCAGTCAGTCTCTTGAAGAGATACTACAACTTTCTAAAAGGCAAAACTAAAACATTAAATGGGTTTCAACACCCAAGAGAATGATGTGGTCAAAACAACTCATCTTCCTTGACAGAAAGCATATGAGAGTCTATTTCTCTCTCTCTCTCTCTCTCTCTCTCTCTCTCTCTCTCTCTCTCTCTCTCTCTCCCTCTCTCCCTCCCTCCCTCTCCCTCTCCCTCTCCCCTCTCTTCCTCCTCCTTCTCTCTCTTACTTCCCTTCCTCTCTTTCTCCTCCTCTCTCCCTCCCTCTCTTTCTCTCTTCCCCTCCTCCTTCCCTCCTTCTCTCTCTCTTTCTCTCCCTCTCTTTCCACTCCCTCTCTCCCTTTCTCCTCCCTCCCAATCTCCTGCAACCAACCATAATTCAACTAATCCAATTTGGACCATAAAATTTCTGGCACTGGTCTATATACTGTAGTGTTATCTAATCAGTTTTCATTTGCATTTTCTCATTTAAGTTAATAAGACCCATTTAGGGGATACTTAACCCAAAAAAGGGGCCAATGAAACAGGCTTATCTGAAAATGGACACAATCACCCAGAAGGAATGTGAATGCAGACATGCATAGAGTATGCACACCATCAGGCTTTGGATCAGTCCATATAACACAGCCGGTCTGTATTCCAGGACAACTGTCAAACTGTCCCAATGCTATTTTGAGATATTAAAATTTTCATATGCTTATTCTACTTACTCCAGCAACCCTGACATTCATTTTCCCACTGTTTGAATGTCTTTTGGAGTATGAACTTTATCCCCTATCTTTACTTATAGGATCCCTCCAGAAGAAGTGATACCCTGGCATAGTTCTGCCATTTGTCAGCCAAAAGTCTGGTTACACATTTGCTCGTCAATCTAAATCTAACCTATTCTCATACAAGCACTTGGTGCTTCATGTAAATCAACCAGACGTTCTGTCATTCACCAGTATCTCTCCTGAGTCTTCTAAATCCAAGTACGTTTTATCCAATGTTTCGTTTTATTTGTAGAAAGGAAATTTAAATGAATGCATTTTTTTCTTCCCCCTGGACTGTTAATACCAGAACACTGTAAATCTGTTTATTACCACAACAAGGATAAATGATACGTCTGCCAAAGATTTTTGATAACGGGTGCAGTAACGCATTTCAGCACTTTCTGAAATTAAAGGTCTGCCTTGAAAGGTAAGTAGTATAATGCATGACTAACAAACTCAATACCCAGATTCTGGCTTTTAGTTTTCCTTGTCTTAACTTATAGTGACCAACAGAGGCTGTCTAAGTATGCCCATAATACAACTGCCGCCCTCCCAATATGTAAGTTAAGACCTTAGGTAAGGCACTAACTCTGGGTACTAGGAAAGGGCAGATCCTTTTATGAATGTAGCATGTTTTATTATGATGATACTAGATGGAAGTTAATAAGGAACTTTTAAACATCTATGGTAAGAGGATCCGCATTCTGTATGAAGTTTAATTATACTCAAGATGTTTCATAGAAGTGTAGGTTTAGTTTTTTAGTTAAATTTTCTTTTTAAGGGCATTTCAAGTTATTCTTTCATATCATCTGCTTTCCTTTTATTCTGATGATTAGGTAGGCCTGTGGATTCTCTTTACTTTTTGACATTTCCAGTGAGAAAAACTGGAATGAGGAACAAGGGAATTTGGAGCACAGAGTTCAAATGCCAGCATCTACTGAGCTATGTATAACATTGGGTTTGTCACCCAATTTCATGTGTTTCTTTCTAGATGTGAAATGGGGATCTTCATGGTAAAGTAACTCATGGCAAGGTTGTAAAAGGGCAGAGAACCCTTGGATCTAGGATGATGACAGGATATTGTTAAAAATGTTGTACAATTTTTTGGCTTTACTAGTTCTCACTATGAGAAGTTAAAGAATTACTATCAGGCTTGTAAAAATACCCCGATATCTGCGGGTACCTTAAGGCTATTGATCTATAAGAAGAAGAATGGATGTTTCTGGAGTAATGGGTGGAAAATGGAGAGAAATGCAAAGTGATGGAGGGACCTCTGAACCCTGCCCCAGAAGATCTGGGTTTAAGTTCAGGTTTCATCACTTTTACTAGCTCTGTGTACTTATGAAATTCATTGAACTCTTTTCAACCTCCGTTTTTTCCATCAGTAAACCAGGCAAAATGAAATTTGCCTTCTTTCCATCATGAGACTGTGATGAGAAAAGTATGGTCAAAACCCTGAATTGTTATGTTGTTGTTGTTTGGGTTTTTTATGGGGTGGGGGTAGGGCCTTTGGTACAGACCTATGATTTCCTTGATTAGAGACTCTCTCTCTAGTGAGAAAACTCCCTCTACCAATGCAGATCTGCAACTGTTCTGCAATTTATAATATTAGAGTTGCCTGGACACTGAAAAATGAAACATTTTCCCCTGAGTCCCACTTCCAGTTTGTGTCAGGGAAGGAACTTTGAACCTTGTTCTTCCTGACTGAGGCTATGACTCTCCATTTTCTGTGCTGCTACATCATGGAGCTAGATCACGTTGTCTGTGAAAATGCCTAGGCAAGGTCAGGATGTCAGCAACTGGTCCTGATGTCCTCTCTTGTTTTGTGTCCTAGGACAGATTTAGCATATCTTTGCTTAGCAGATCGTGCTTAGGAAGAAAGCCTGACCTTGTCAGTGAGAAGTTTGACAGAGAATTTTTAAAGAATATAAAGAATATGTTTTACTTTCCTATTTGCTTTTTAAATGAAGGACACGATTCTTCTAGGAACCCTTTTGGACCTCAGTTTCACCCTGTGTAAAATGAGACTAGATCATCCTGAAAGCTTCTGCCATGCTCTGAGCAGGTATATGCTATGTGGAAATATGGGCATAAAATGAAAACACCCAGGCATGATACGAAGATAAAAATCTCTCTAAACAAAATCTTTTGTTCTGCCTTTTTGAGAGCTGGAATTCATTTACCCTAAAAGCTCACACATGTGATCTGGACACTCCCACTGTTCGCTTTTCTTCTATTGCCTAACTCCCTCCCTCTAGTGTTTACTATATGAAATACAGTGTATGATGCAGCCTCTTCATTCAGTAACATGGCATAGAACAGAAGGCATTGACAATGGGTTGTTTTTAATTATGGTTGTCTGTGATCTTGGGGCTAGCCAGATGTTTTCGTCTGAACTCCAAGAGACAACAGGCAATATGGTGTCATGGAGAGCACTAGGTCTAGAAAAACTCAAGTTAAAAGTCTGGTTCTTCGATTAGCAACTATGGGGAGTTGTTGGTCCATTATCACAGGATTATCATAGTTATGGACCATGGGCTATTAAAAATGGCTACTAATTCCTTTAAAAAGTGGTTCACCATCTCTGTATGGCTAAAGCACTCCTTTCTCCCTTCCTTGCTTACTAATGACCTCTTTCCAGTGACTTTATAATAGGAAAGGGATATTTTCACAAAATAACATTTACAACATGTCACTCCTAATTTTTTCAGGAAGACAACCTTGATGCCTTGGATTCACCAAGTTATACTAAGGGATTAAGGATTTTGGCTCTCAGGAAAAGTGATTAAAAAAAAAGATTTGGCCATATGATACAACAGTCATATTCTTAGCCTCAGGACATCTTAAAGGCTGTCCTTTGTGAAATGTTTCTTGAATGTGCCTTGCTCCATTTTCACCAAAAATTGAAAGCTTTCCCCCAGTGCCTATAGCAGTAGCTTCTGTTGGTCTGGAAATTAGATGTGATTTATTGTGATTCTATCCCCCTTGCAACTCAATTTCCTCATCTATAAAATGAGAGGTTGGACTAGATAATTTCTGGAGTCTTTAACAGCTCTAAATCTAGGAACCAGATTCATGGGAAAGCTTGGGTAAAATTTAAAAATCTCCTATGTATCACTGTTCATCAAGGCTTTGCTTTAAAAGTACACCCTGACTCCTACAGAGAAGAATTTCCTACCATAAAAATATGTAAATGTAGAATAGTTAAATTGAACAAAGAGTGCCTTGCCACACCCCCTTCCTCAAAATGATATTCTACCCAGTTGCTTATCTTACTGTTGCTTTTTCCTATTCAGTCATGTCAGTAGTATGTGAACCCACTTGGTGTTTTTGTGGCAAAGACACTGGAGTAGTCCGCCATTTCCTTCTCCGACTCATTTTTTAGATGAGAATACTGAAACAAACAGGATTAAATAAATTGCCCAGGATCAGTCACACAGTTAATAAACCTCTGAAGCTGGATTTGAACTCAGGTTCAAGGAAGACTAGCATCTCCACTGTGAGGACTTGTTGAACCCTTTTCAAAACTGTTCATTCACCTTCGGTGTTTACTTGTTACCCAGTTCTCATGTGTGACTCCAAGAAGCGGTAGCATGCAACAGTGGCCACATCTCAGGTAAAACCATCTCAGCAGATGGGCTAAACCAGTTTGAGGGCAACTGACAGGAATCAAACCCTTCAGTGAGTTGGGGGATGTCTACTCTGATCATGTGAAGACTTTCCCCATAAAATGGGTAGATGAGAACAATTTGTTCCAGTGGTCATGAAGGTGGCTGAAGCAGGCTCTGTGGAGTTGCTTAGAGCTTGGTTCAAACATCAATGATGCCAAGGCCCTCCACTGCATTCTGGGTCAAACCCAGTCATCTTGACTTTTGTCTTGCCACTGGACTTGGGCAACTCTGGAAGAGAAAGCAAGACTGATGATTTTGTGTTAACTGGCTCACTCAAATCCATTTCAAATATGTCATAACCTGTGATGTCATGGGTCCTCTTCAAAATGAAAGTCAACTATTTTGACAAAAAGGAAGTAACTTATCTCACCTACTGAATCAGGAAACAGATAGAAATATTAACTAGAAGCAGGTAAGGAGTCAGGAGTCAGACTTGTCAAAGTTGATGGCCAGAACGGAAGCCTCATTGAAATTGTCACTCCTGCCCATGAGTCCAACAAAAATAGAGGATAAAGTCAGGAAACAGAGATAGGGAGCCTGGCTTTCCTAGAGTAGAAGTATCCTTCTAGAGAGTGTGTTGTCCAATTTCACATGGGGTGGGGGAATCTTAGGGGATCCTGAAATTGTGGCAGATGTGACAAGGCATCTAATACAAGTTGGCCTCTTCCCTTAATAAACTTAGTACATAGTCTAAGAACTAAGCAAGGCTGTAGCTACAGTAAAGTCCCAACTTCAATCTACTGTTTAATCTGATAACCATGTGAGGTCTCAAGGCAAGCTCAGCACAGCTTATATTCAGGAAAACACTTGTTTCCCAGAACATTATTCCCAACCATTAAATCACTCTGGAGTCAAACATGACTTCAACACTAGGTTTATAAGCTTACACCTATTCCAGGCTATTCAGGAAGTGTGATTCCTATTCCCACATTGGGGAAAGCAGTTGCCTATGCCATCCCATTCCCTCAATATAAACTGACCCAAAACTAAAGCCAAATCTGAACTAGATGTTAATACTAAACTTCAATCCTTGACCTGATTTATGAGGGATCTCATTTCTAGGTATAAATCAGGATAATTTTTAAAACATGGTAAACAAAGGAGCAACAGTCAGAGTTAGCTTAATGGATGAACAGCAATGGTGTCGTGGAAAGAATGTGACATTTAGAATCATGTTATCTGACTTCAAGTTCTAGTTCTGTCGTATCTTAGCTGAGGTTAACCTAAGTCCCTTAATCTTCCTAGTTCTCAGTTTCTATTTCTGTTGAGTGAGACTGAGGATAACATCTGCACCATTTACTACTGACCCTCAGGTTCCCCTTCTGACAAGTGAGAAGTGAGGAAATACCTGTATCGCTTCCTTTCTTAGAGAATTGCCAGGAGGATCACATGTGCCTTGGGCATTTCTGCCTTTCCACACACCATTTCTTGTTTCAGAAGACCACTTCATGCCCTTCTTTCCTGATTAGCTGAAACTAACCTAGCTCCAGACCCAGGTTCTTCTCAATCCGCCTTCAGCTATCCTAAATCTGAAAATCTTTCCCTCCTCTCAATATGTAGCCCTTAATAATTTATATTTATATCGTGCTTTATTTAACGTTAGCAAACCACCTTCCTTACAGTAGTCCTGTAATGTTTAGTGGTACAAACATTATTATTCCAATTTTGCTGATGAGCAAATGGAAGTTCTGAATAATTGGGTGGTGTCTGAGACAGGATTTGAACCCAACCAAGTCCAGTGTTCTACCAACTAGGCCAGATAACCTCTCACACTTAGCCTTTTCTGCCACTCCTTGAATGATTACATATTGTCTTATATCATTAATTCTCTTTAACATATTTAATTCATTGGCTAATAAATCCTGTCTAATACAAATGACTGATTCATAAGTAATCATTTTATGCTAAACAAAGACAGCTGGAATTTATCACACATCTGTCCTTTGCAGCCATCTTAATCTCTTTAGTAAAGGGAAAGGAAAGAGGTAGGAAAAGATACATGCAGAAGGACCTGCAAGCAGCAGCCACAGACACTGTTCCCAGAAAAAGAGAGACACAGATTCAGCGAGGGAAAGTCAGTAGACCCTGAACTGGCCTTGTGTCCCCCTTCCCCCCACCCTCCACTCCAACACAGAGAGCATCCGCAGCCCTGTCTGCAGTCCTCCTGCAGCTGCCAAGGTCATTCTGCACCTTTGTTCATGGACCTCACAACCAAGCCCTTTTGGAAAACCCGAAGGCTTTTTCTGTCTTGCCCCCAAATGTCCTATTTCAATGCAGGCAAAAAGGAGTCAGCCTATCATGAGCTGAGCCCTAACGATGTTAGTATTTCATGCCAGTATTTCTGTCTAACAGAAACTCATCTTGGCTCTTTTCCACTCCTCTTTGCAGATCACAGTTATAAATCAGTTTGTATATTATGGAAACTGCTTAAGGTTGCATCAGGTCTCAAGCAGACGGGAATGAAGTATCTTCAGCATAATTTAGAATATGCTTCTATGGGGAAAAGTCAATTTTGCTATTTAGGGCTGAAGCACAGAGCCAAGCTGAGCTTTAAATGTCAGGCTTGGAATTGGAGCTTTTATAAATCCCAGATACCTGCGGCATTAACCTGAAGTCCTTACCGATGCTCTCTCTTCTGACCTCTGAGCAGCCTCTGTCTCTAGCGTAATACACTGAATTTGCATGATCCTTTTAACTCCTGAGAATGCTTACACATGGTACATGCATATTGTTTCATTTGATCTTTGCTGAATTGCCTGGGAGGAAAGCAGGGCAGGTTTTAGTCTCACCTTCTTTAATGATGGGGAATCTGAGGCATAAAGTTTAACGGACATCTAAGAACTGAGTTCTAGACTTGTAATCTACATACAGAATAATTAGAATACAAAAGCATTGACGAACTGGAAGGGCAAGGGGTTGGAAGGTATTTAATGAAATTCAAGGAATGTTTATTTTTACCTACTACATACATGGTACTAAGGAGAGGAGAGGGGCTGTAGCTTATGAAAATAAGTCTAACATAATCCTTGCCCTCAAGGAATTTATAGTCTGGTCATCTAATAGAAGGCACAGTGATAAGCAGGACTCTTACAGTATTGCACCTCTGTCCATCTCTCAGATGGGTTGGTCCACCCTGCAGCCTTGCTGCCAGCTTTGTCAGCTGGTATCGGCACCACCTACAAGCAGGTGCTGATCCAGTATTATTTCATGACAATGAGAACATAGTCCACAGGGCTGATGCATCAGTGTCAGAAACCCTATATGAGAAGTGGAAAGGTGAGAGGAGAGTGTGTAGCGTGTCAAGAGAGAGCTGAGGTACCTGTATCTGGAATTCTGGGTTTCACTGCATTACCACTATCAAAATCTGAAGTTTGTGTCTGAGGACCTGTACCCAGGTGCCCACTAATGCTGCCCTAGGAGTAGCCAGGCAGGTTAACTGTTGAGTTACGTACCAATGCTCCCTCCTGTGGCACTCACTACAATGTAACCCACCCAGACTAACACATAAAACTGTAGTGAAGTTACATCAGGGCAAAAAAGGTCAGAAAGCACACTGTACATCAGAGATTAACATGCTCCTGTTAACATGATGACTGGTCTCTTCAGATATTCCAGTCTCCATTGACATGAGGAAGAAGAACTTGGAAAATAAAGCCAGGTCTCCTACACAGCAAGACAAAGTCCTAACTCTGGATTTGTGCCACACTTGGTTCTTTATACCAGAAGCTACAGAAGAAATAAACACAATGACATATTTCACTCGGATCACAATGTTTGTTTTAATTATTAACATTTGGCAACCAAATGAAAGAATGGGCCCACCATAGGCTGCTCCTGGAAAAGAGGAAGGAAGAATTAGGGGATTTACCTTTTTGAGACATATGAAGGAGAACCTGCTTGGGCGAGAACTGCCATGCAGACATATAAATATGCAAACCTTACTAACTGTGCTTGCCCACTCTCTCATGTATGCACATGTATGCACACACATGCACACACCTCTAAAAATATAAACATAGATGCATATACTCATATGCACATAAACAATCCAAGTACAATGTACTATTCACCCCATTATGCATAGCCACACCTCTATACAGCCCTAACATATGTAAATTTATGTGTCACTATATATACTCCTTGCATGCACATCCAAAATGTATTCTTACAGGCATATTTACATGCCTCTTCACAAACACATATATTCATACCTCTACATACATAGATACTATATACCCATTGCACATATATATGTATGTTAGTATGTGTATTTCTATCTTCCATGTACATATACTCTACAGGTACATACTTATGCCCCCCCTTATGACATATATGCACATATCTCTACACATGCCTCTATAATGCATGTACCATTGCAAATACATGTTTACCCCTACAAATAATATAATCCATGTATATACATAACCCTACATATTTTCTTACACATTTACACACACATATATGTAAATATAAATATAAATGGATACACATATGTTCATAAACATGTCCCTTTTATCAGGAGTTCTTCATCAGAGGTTCATAAACTAAAAAAAATTGATAACTGTATTTCAATATAATTAATTTTCTTTGTAATCCTCTATATTCTGTTGTATACATTTAAAAACACTATTCTGAGAAAGCATCCATAAACTTTACTGGATCCATGAAACACACAGAAAAGGTTGAGACCACTGCCCTAGACCTGGGAATGCGAAAGACTACAAATAAACTCCTTTTCCTTAAAAATGGTTTGAACTAAAGGGACACCAGCTCCCACTAAAATAATAGTCCTTGAGATCTTTGACACCACATCATTACCCTTTTGCCCTGATGTAGTGTTGATTCTTTCAAAAAAGCATCCTACTATGGGCCAGGTAAAGAGGAAGTCTTCACTTCCAGAAGCAGTCTCAGATTCAGTGAGAGGCTTCAAGCCTCACCCCTGACAAATACTGACTTTATGACTCTGGGCAATTCAATTCACCTTTCAGGACCCTAGACAATTCTTGAAGACTCGCTTTACATGTATTTGTTTGCATGCTGTCTCCTCCTTTAGATAGTAAGATCCTTGAAGGCTGGGTCTATATTTTGCCTCTTTTGCATCCTCAGTGCTTAAAAAAGTACTTGGCACATAAAAGGTCTTTAGTAAATGTTTATTGAATTGACAAAATGTTGCAGAATGGTAGCCAAACTGCTTTGGGAGAGTAAGTTTCCTTTACACTGGATAGAGTCACCAGTTTGGCTTTATAATGTGTAAAACACTGCATTCAAAGCTAATTTCCCCAACCCACAAACCTGTATGTGGGGATTGTAAACTCACTTGAGCAACCTGGAGGCAAGCTTAATGAATCTTTAAGCAGTTCCCCTTTCCATCCTGTGAAGATTTCCCAATAACCTGGATGGCCCCTAGGAGGAGCCATTAAAGCTCATTCGCAATTTTCCAGACACAAGGTGTTGCTTTGTTATGATTAATTCTAGGTCCGAGAGAGAAATTCTCTTTCATTATGATTTTTTAAAATTATTATTCAGGTTTTTAGTGTTACAGAAAGAAATGCAGGCAAACTGCTGAATTTGTATTGCATATCTTTTACAACTACAAATAGAAAGTTTTAATTTATAAAGAATTTGGAAAGCCTAGAGAGAAATCCTCTTTGACTTTGAACAAAGCAGATCAATTCAGACACAGTGGTAGCAAAGCATTCTGGGGTATGGAAGGTTCCAGGCTACTTCTTCATTAATTAAGGAGAAGCAAAAGTTCTGATGTTTAATTACGTGCAGACACTGTGCTCCGTAAAAGGAGATGCCAACTCCTGGTCCCCCCACACACATACCCCTGAAGGCCTCCAGCTGCAGCTATGCCTGATGATTAAACCAAGCTGCAATTTACAAAATCCAGGCTAGTAAATGAAGCATGTGACAGCTGGCCATTCACTTGTCTACACTGAGTAGTCTATAGTTCTAATCTAGACTCACAGTTCTGGGTCAAGCTCCACAACACAAAGACCCCAAAATGTGCCTCCAATTAGTTTACCTTTGATAATAAGTAGTTTTATAAGCCTTTATAATTTTCAATAGAGCTGAATCTTCCTGTGTCAACACCATTTGCCATGTTATACTTTGATTAAAAGAGTGTATGCAGGGGAGAGAACAGGGCTTTTCATTGTCAGTTGATTCTCCTAATCAACTCATCTCCTAATCAATTCTCCTAATTTTCCTAATGTCCTTGGGTGCTATGTATAACACCCACATGGGACTATTAACCTACTAAATAAAAAACAGTCCCAGCTTCTGGGTTTACCCTTGTTACCTACTTTTCTTCCTCCAGTGCTCAGTTTTCCTTTGTGAAAAATTAAATAGCTGGCTCAAGGAACATGTATCCCATTCAACTTTGAAAAGACACAATTACTTAAGTTTGAAGTAGAAGACACTGTTTAACTTTTGTCCCCATCCATTGCGTTCTTTAATAAATCAGGCAGGAAGCAAAAGTGAAATAGCTAAGTATTTAATTGAGACAAGAGACCACAGGAGAAAGTCAGGTAAGGATGATTCATTCTCAACCAACTAGACACAAATTGGTATAATATTTCACAGACTCACATGCCAATGGAGAAGGAAGTAGTTTCCCCCAAACCTCATGTTTGGAAATAAAAGTATGGCCTAGGCACCATTTGTGGCTGGAAAACTTTTCCTGCCTGAGTCTGCATATATCTGCCTCTAGCAGTCCCTTGGCATGTTCTGGAAACTTCTCCACTTTTCAGGTCCACCCTGAATCTACTCCCTCATCAGTCAAACTAATGAGCTGCTTGGTCACTCCGTTATTCTAGCATTCTCTATCACTGCTCTTGGCTAAGCAATAGTCTGTCAGAGCACCCCTTTCTGGTGCTGTTCTCCTGTGTCTCCGACAGTGCTGCTTCTCTCCTGGATTCTTAGCTGTTATCTGCTGTTGGTGCCTCAAGAAAATGCTGTCCTTTTTAGAGAAACCAGCTGGACCACATGCTTCAGGCTAGTTAACGAATCTACAATCTGTCACAAAACGGACCCATAGCCTCTGACCAACGGCTCATAAAAGATCCCCTAAGTCAGCTGGAAGACTCCTCTTACTCATTTCTCTCTGCACAATGGTTCCAGTCCTTATTCTTGGTTAAGTAAAGGTGTGTAAATTACATTCACTTTGCCCCTGCCTTAAAATATAGGGGATATATTATATAACACACATGTTTAGCATCTCCTGCTGGGCGTTTTTGAGGTTGGGGATAACATTTGCATCTTTTTTTCTTTATTTTTTCAAAGGGAGGTCCCTGGTAATCAGCTCTTAGCCTTAAAATTACCCTGAAGTCCTGATAAGCAGACAGAAAACACTAGAAGCCCTAGAGGGAAATGCTTGGCATTCTTAGTCTCACCACAGAGTTACCTGCTACCTTCACATCCAACTCTGGGTCCTATCAGTGGCCTTAGGAAAGAGAAGAAAGAAAAGGAAAGGAGGAACCCCAGGACCCCAGGGTTAAAAAGTGGCCATCTGGTCCAATGCATACCTGGTTAAGACTCATCTGTATAACACTCCCTTACAATGATTGTTCAGCCTCTTTTTGAGGACATTTCCCAACGTAGCCTAATCCACTTTTGGAATTTTTTCCTTGAATAGCTGTGAATAAATTTCTCCTTGAATTAAGTCTAAACTTATGCCTGTTATTTCTGTCTGGGTCCAAGGACACTCATTCTTCTACTATGGCCTTTCAAATACCTGAAGACAGTTATCATTCCCCATAAAATCTCTATTACAGGATAAACATCTTCGGTTACAGGAACTAATCATCCTATTCCAGGGGTTAGATTAAAGTATAAGCTATGAATGAATGAGTGAGTGAATGAATGAAGCATTTAGTAAGCAGTTACTATGGGCAAAGAACTAAGCTTAGTGCCAGGGGCATACAAATAGAAAAGTCAAAGAATTTCTGCTCTCAAGACACTCACATTATTTTTTTAATTTATGGAATAAAACAAATATTTCCATAATGTGGTACAATAAAAAAGATGATTGCACATGGAACTCCAAATCTACTATGCATAACTTGATTTTCTATTCAAATCTACAACAAAATTGTCATGTTAGTTTCTTTTATATTCCCCTCTTCCCCCTTCCCACCCTGGAGGTGGCTACCATTAGACCTAAATAGGTATACATATGTAAAATTATTCTATACATACTTCTATTTATCAATTCTTTCTCCCAATGTAGAAAGCATCTTTCTTCCTATGACCTTGGTAGTTAATTTAGGTATTCATAATATTCAAAATAACTCACTCAAACTCGCTCTTAAAACAACATTGCCATTATTGTATACAACATCCTCTTGGCTCTGCTCATTTTCTGCAAGTCCTTCTGTGTTTTTCTAAATCATTGAACTCTTCATTCCTTACAGCACTGTCATACTGTACCACAATCACATTCTAATGGGGGAGACAACACATATGGAAGGTTTCAGCTGCATCAGATGGAAAAAGCCCATGGTCCTTTGTATCAGTAAGCACCCCAACATACATGGGGGAACCTTCTATCACAGGTTCTTAGATCTGAATTCTTAAAAGGAAAGCAACTTTTAAGGGGTTAACAATCACTTTAATCAACACTAGTATCAGAGAAAATCAAAGTCAAAATTTCAGAGAGATCCAAAATCAACAGACAGCGTTTCCAAACTGCCAGACCACTAACATACATCCTTTATCAGAGAGCGAAGCACCAACTTCTGAGTTTTCGGGGTGGGGGAAGGGCGTCTTAGAGGCTTCCCAGAACCTCTCTGGACAAAGAAGCATTTCCAGTCAGTAAGGCCCAAAGTAAAAGCTTGCCCTCAGAGTATTTATACACTTTTTAGAGCCAGAGGGCATAACCGTCTGACTCAGTGCCTCAAAATAGATAAAACAAATGGTACTTGGGACCGTCCTACAAAACAACTCCCCTAATCAAACTACCCACAGTGGGCAGGCCCATCTGTGGGTAGGAAAGATCCTCCCTGATCACGTTATTCAATCAGAGGCACTTTTAATAAAACAAAAATAGCAAAAGGGCCTAATTTGATTGCCATTACATCCTTAGGGCGCAGTGGCAAAGAAAATGTGAATGCCTCTTCTTTAATGTCATTTCCACTGATAAAAATTATATCGATTTCTAATGTCAAACCATTTGACAGTTTTAGGTACTTTGACAAAAATTACTTTCTTTTCTGGGTCTTCAGTAGCTTATAGGAGCAGTTGAAGGAGCAGTTGCCAGGCTACATCTCTACAGGGGTTGTTTCCCAGCACAATGACTGAGGGCCCTGGACTGGAAGCACTGCGATTCTCAAGGGTTTTGAGTTCAAGGAACTAGCTGCCTCCACTAGGATCTAAAAAGGGATGGTAGAGAAGGTGGTGGTGATGGTTTAATGCCACCTGGTATATTACTGTCTATTGTCTCTCCTTCAGTGGGCTAGCTTTCTGCCGTGTGTGGCATTTAGTGGCCGTGGCTGGCCCCTCTTCACAGGAGTTACTTACCTGGATAACAGCTGTGAGGGCTGGTCTGGAAGCAGCGTTCTTGGTCTAGAAGGTGCTTTCATTTGACTGCTGGGGGCAGTTGGCCAATATTTTTCTGGAAGTGATGAAGAAAGGTGGGGACCTTCTTTGTAATGATTTCTCCTATAAATGAGAGTTACGGATGCTGGGTTGGAAGCAAGTCTTGTGGTTTGGAGATACTACTATTCCCAAGTCTCTTGAGTTCAGGGACCTGGGCTGCCTTCATCAGGATCCGAGGGGAGATGACAGTCAAGATGGTGATGGAAGCTTAACTTGCCTGGCACTTGCTGCTTCCTTTCTCTGCCTCTAGGTACCTTGACGTATTCAGCCTTGTGGCACAATTTCAAGGCAGGCCCTTCATGGTCCTGGTTATCCTCCTCTAGATGATCTCAATCGTATTAATGTTATTCCTAAAATATGGTGCCCCAAATTGAACACAATATGCCAAGTATGGTTTAACCAGGTTAAATTATGGTAGTGTTATCTCCTCCCTCATTCTAAATATTCTTCCTCTTCCATTGCAGCTTAATATCACATTAGTTATTTTGGTTGAAATGCTAATCTTACAGTACCCTAAAACCCCAAATATTTTTCAGATACATTGCTATCTAATTGTGCATTCATCTTATACTTGTAAGTTGAGTTTTTAAAAACCCAAGTATATAACTTTACACTTATCCCTTAAAATTCATCTTATTAGATTTGGCCCAATGTTGCTGAGGTTTTTGGACCCTGACTACATGTTTTCTATCCCTCCCAGCTCTACATCATCTACAGATTTGTTAAACTTGTCTTCATCTAAATAATTGATAAAAATATACCATAGCACAGAGCCCAGCACATATCCCAAGCCTACTCCACTAGAGACTTCTGAAGTGACATTAAGTCACTGATGACTATGTTTCCCTGGATTCAGAACTGGTTGAATGGCCAGACTCTAATTATTATGTTGTGTTCCCAAGCCTCTACTTCTTTTTCATAAGAATAGCTTTGAAGACTTTACAAAATGCTTTGCTAAAATCTAAGGAAACTATAACCATAGGATTCCCTTGATTTCTAGCTGGCCAATAACAATGCTGAAAAAGTAAATGAGGTTGGTCTGGCATTAGCTTTTTTTATATTAGCTCTTTAAAATCACTACTACTATTTTGAAATGTTAATTCCTTTCATAGTGTGTTCTAAAAATTTGCCAGAAATCAGAATCAAACTCACGATCCTATAGTTTTCATTCTGTTCCCTTTTGGGATAATCAGTATGCTTGTATATTTCCAGTTCTATAAAATTCTGAACGCAGTCCTTCTGATTGAAATTCAGCACACCCAAGATCAATGGTTTCAGCTGACATTTATATAACACTTTCAAAAAGTGGTGTTTGTACTTTTTTTATTTTACACCACTTACATTTCCCAACACATCTTTTCCCCCTTTGCCTCCCAAAGAGCCATCCCTTACGCAAAGATTAAAAAAAAAAAGATTCTTAAAGAGTAAGTTCCAAAAAACTAATGACCTCATCAAGCAAGTCTGATATCACATTTAGTGGTCTACTCAGAGCTCCGCAAAAAAAAAAAAAAAAAGGGAAGGACTTCCTCATCCCTTTCCTTTGTTTGATCATTTAAATTCCATAACATTGAATTTTGACAATTTTTATGTTTTTTTCACTGTTGAAGTCATTGTGTATATTACTTTCTTAATTCAGCTTCCTTCACTTTGCATCAATCATGTCTCTGTATTCGTCATATTCAATGTTTCTTGCACTATAGTAATATTCTCTTACATTCATCTACCACAATTTGTTTAGCCATATATGTGTGTGATGCTTTTCTGGCAGTTTAAGGTAGGCAAAGTTTGATATCCGTTATTTCATTTTCTCCCTATCACATCCATGTAAGAGCTGTTATTGCCATTTTACAAATGAGAAAACAGAGGTTGAGTTTTCCCTGTAGTCTTACAGCAAGTAAGTAAAGGAGGTGAGATTTGCCCAAGTCTCCAACTCCAAGTCCAACACTCTCCAATATGCTGCTCTACCTCCCAAAGTTTTTGCCCTCCCTACTTCCCTACTGACTCCTTCATTTGTCCCTATCTAATTTCATTTCTCCTCATTCACCAAAAATAAGATGAAGGCATGGAGGGTTTGTGATCTGGAGCGTATACACAGTGGAGAGATGGCGGATCAATTCAAGTACTGAGGAGCAAGACATATCACAAGCCTTTTTTTCTTAAAGAATTGCTGTTGTGCCCAAATAAGTTAGCTTGCAGGACCTTTTTCTAATAATGGAATCATTTTCCTTTGCTGTAATGCTATATGACCTTCAGGGTCCAAGTCCATTATTCTTTTCACAATAGCACATTTCCCTCCAACCACCTCATTCACCATGATCTGATCCTCCAGATCTAGGTAAATGGATCCCTTAAAAATGTTTGATGGTTGGCATCAAACTTCTATTAGGATTTCAGATGAAACTCTTCAAACAGCAAGTAACGAATGCTGAAAAACATTCCCATGTTTGAAATCAATAGATAAGAGTCTGAATAAATAATATTTATAGCTACTTTAGGAAACAGGAGAACATGACAGTGATTTTAGTTTGCTATTCAACAAACATTAATTAAGTGCCTGCTTCATGGAGTATACTGTACCAGATGCTATTGGAAATATGAATATTAGATAAGGCATCTTCCTTGCCTTCAGGTAACTTATGGTCCAAGAGGAGTGCTTTTCAACAGCACGATCACCAGGGTTGCAAAATGAGGGAGAACCAAAATGTAAAAGATGCAAAAATTAATGATGTGTATGTACTCCTATGGAAACATTGGATGGAGGGAATGTCTCATCTTTCTTTCCACATTGATGAAATCACAGGTCCAGTCAAAACAAAACAAAACCAAGTCTATTAACAATGTAGAAACATTCACTTACTACTTCGGAGTTTTGCAACATGTTTTGTTGTTTTGGGGGAGGAGGATTGGGGTTGTTCTTATGTAGACCTTCACTAATGCTGATTTCATGGGTGTAGGGAAAGCCTAGGTAGGAATTCCTGTTGGGGCAGCTCAGCAACTTATCTGTAACTTAACCTCTTGGTGATCAAGACAACTCTCTAAGACTATGAATGGCTTGTCCCAAGTCATACAGACCATATATATGAAAGGTCTTCTTGACTGAAGCTATCCATTATATCTTGCTGCCTCTTTGTTCCTAGAATATTTTGTTAAAATAAGAAGGTACCAGCTCTCTTGAATAGAAATCATATTTAAAGGCTGAAGGGGAACTCCGAGGGCATCTAGCCCCATTTTTTAATGAATGAGGAAATTGACCCATAAAAGTTAAATGACTCACCCAAAATCTCACAGGTAGCAAATGACAGGGCTAGGAATCAAATAAAACTTTATTGACTCCACATCCATCAATCTTTCCAATGCCCCAAATCACACTTTGATTAACACTCAACTGTGAGCCACTATCATAACTAAGCTTCTTCAACTGAATTGACCTTAACTAATATTATTTTTCCATCATGAATGGCAAAGTTGATTAGAAGGCCCTTTTCAAATTTTTTGCCCTACATTTATTCTCTGCTGCTTTTTGCCCCAGGAGCCAAAATTATGCCTGTGCTTTTGAGAATGACTGAAATGCCCACAAAGTTACTGATCAGATTGAACTTTGGAGCAAAATATTCTGTTGAGGTGCCAACTAATCTTGGAATCTTAGGTGTTTTTGAAGTCAGAACAATATGGAGGTTAGCTTATATCATCCCTTGTCATTAATAGGCTAGAGGGGAGGGGCTGGACCAGTCAGTGGCTCTCTGATACATCAGTTTCTTGGGATTTTAATGCATATCGCCTCAGATTTAAAGTTGAACCACAGTTCTAGATGCCTGCCTGGGATCCCTGAGAAGCACTAGGTTGCAGTTATATGGGTTAGGACAATACTGCCCTTCATCCAAAGTACACAGGTTGCTTTAAACAGTTCTAGTTTGACATTTACCGAGGTAAAAGCCCTTCGGCCATTTCACAATCCATTTCTTTCAAGTGTTTAGAATTCCCCTGAAGAACATCTAAGGTTTTAAGATTCAACCCAGTGTCATGGAAATATTTTGCTCTGTAATGTTACAGAACTCATTCTGGTCAGCATCGTAGAGATTATTTAAGTTGGTCTGAAAAGGCTTTGTCAAGTGCACTTTAATACACATTTTCTAAGAATCTGAGAGGAGGTTTTAGAAAGTGTCCACTACAATTTCTGATACCTCTCTTTTCCACTACTCCATAAGACTTCCATTGTTAACAGTGATAAAAACAAAACACAAGTTTGGTTTTTTTTTTGTGGAAAAATCACCAGCAAATCAACTGTATCTGAAAGTGTTTGCCACATGTCACACCCATAGTACCCCCAAACAAAAAGGAGGGAGGTGAATTTCCTCATGATTTCTCCAGGGATAATCCTGGACATTTTAATTACATAGCATTCAGTTTTATTTTATTAGGTTTTTTTTGTTCACAGTGTTGTAGTCATTGTATGTATCATTTTCTTGGTGCTGTTCATTTCATTCTTCATCTATTTATGTTTCCTCATTCTTCATTTTTATTATTTCTTATAATTCATTAATATTTCATTACATTCTTTCATCACAATTTATTTAACCATTGCCTAATTTATTTTTAGTGTTTGGATACCATAGCAAATGTTGCTATGAATATTTTAGTATGTATGGAAACTTTCTTTTTTTTCTTGACATCTTGAGAATGTGCGTAGCAGTGAGATTTCTGGATCAAGCAGTATGGATCCTCTGGTTACTTTTTTGTTGTTGTTACACAATTCCAAATTGTTTTGTGGAATAGTTAGACCAATTCACAGCTCCACTAACAGTGTATACATGTGCCTGACTTGCCATAGCCCTATTCTTGACCTTTTTTCCCATTTAACATGAAATCTCCTCTCTGACTCCATGCCCTCTAATTCTTATGGGTAGCAGTTATCACCCTAACACCCTTTGGAAACACAGCTTTAAAGCCTGCATTTTTAGTTCAAGTTTGATGTTGGGGTGAAATGAGGCACTGAACATTCAACCAAGGAAGCTTACTTTGCTCTAACATATTAAGAACATGCAACAAGGATACAGGGGATGTGGCCTCCCTCATCTCTATCTGGTCAGTCACTCATCAGGGTACAATGACTAACATGGTCTTAGGCACTCACCAAGTTTGAGAGACTCTGAACCCACATGACTGGGGCTTTTTGCTGTCCATGAGCCAGGAAGCTATGCCAGAGAAGCTGGGGTTAATTAGGTTTCCTGAGGGGAAGAAGAAGCTTCACTAAGGAAACCACTAGGGAAGCTGGGATTGAAAGAAGTTGTCGGGGGAAGGGTAGTGGAAGGAGGGAAAGCTGTGTCAGGGAAACGGGAGCTGCATTAGAAAGTTGTTGTCTTCACACTTGTCCCCCTTCCAGAAGCTCTGATTCCCATTGTGAAGAATAAAAAACCTCAAGAGACAGAGCTTCTGAATAATCAATTCATTAGGCTAGCCATCAATCAATAAATTAATGATCAGCGTTTTCTTTTGGTAACCAAAGACAAACCCATAGAGAGCATGAAAACCTTAAATATGTTTTTTGAAAGGGAATGCCAAATGTTAAAAATTGATTTTACGTGTAATTGGGGAAAAATAAAATTCTAAAGAAAAAAACTTTAAATTTAATTTAAAAAAAGAAAGGAAATGCCCCTGACAATTGAAAATCAACCCTGATTGGTGGACACTTCATGAAGAGGGCTTCAGCTCCTCCTGCTGAGAATATGACTTGATCAGGAGACACAACCACCTCCAGCAATTCGGACAGGGGAATCCATCTCCATCCATATCACTCCAGTTTTCTCCTTCATGATCTGGGTTACCCTAACCTAGTGGAAGGGTACAAGGATAGGACTCTTTTCCCTGGAGTAATAACTCAACCAAATTGGATTCTGTTACACTCTAAACAGAAGTTAGGTCTTCTATTTTCCTTCTCCCTTTTTATGCAGCATCTCCTTCTGTAATTTAAATCCACACAGAAAAAAATGATTTACATATAGAAGGGGTGTGACAGAATTTAGTCCATGATATTTCAAACCTGCTCTTCTATCACCATTCTTATTTAATTTCTACTTTCACCTTAATATTTAGTATGCACTTCTGAAGTGGCAGCTAGTGGCCCATAACCCTGGGCCCGGAGCCAGGAAAATCTGAGTTCAAATCAATCCTCTGACACTTACTAACTATCTGACCCTGGGAAAGTCACTTAATTAATTTCTGTTTGCCTTAATCCGTAGAGAAGAAAATGGCAAACTACTCTAGTATCTTGGCCAAGAAAGGCTCTTGGTCAGTATTAGTGTGATATGGTCCATGGGTCACAAAGAATCAGACAATACTGAACCACAACAAATGCACTTCTGTGTACTTTTACAGAGTTACTGTTGCTAACATTTTGGGTGCCCTTTTCTTTATCGTTTTTCTCCTTTTTTTCTAGGGAAATTTATATCATTCCCTGTGCCTTCTAGGATTGATGTATTTGTTTACCTTTCTTAAATTTCTTTTGTCTCAGTTTTAGTAAACCAGTGGTTTACTCAGCTCTGGTTTTCTTGGTAGGAATTTTCCAATTACCTTTTCCTTGAATCCCATATTTTTCGTTGTTAGGCTTGTGTTTCAAAGGCATGTCACTTCAGTTGCATTTTGAACTTTTTTTCTTTAGAGATTATTATTGAATTCCCTTTTTTGGTTTCTGATTGGTATAGAATTATCTTGTGTTATTTGAATTTCCCTTGATCACTTGGAAAATTTGTTGTTTGTCTTGGGAATCATTTGATTTAACCTTTATGTTTCTTGGAGTTTTTAATACTAGATTGTTTTTCTTTTTTTTTTTCTCAAAGAAATTTGTGGATTCTTTAAGTTGGTAGTTTGTTGTTATGTTTAGAAGTTCTGGGCAGATTTCTTGTATTATGTCTTGCATTATGGTGTTCAGGTTTTTTTTGTGCTAGGTTTTTTTTTATGTGTTACATTATGGTATTTGGGTTTTGTTTGCCTTATACTTGTCATATTCTTCCATTTTGGGAAGATTGGCTTTATTTCTTCCTGCTACTCCACTATGTCACTCCAACCCCTTGGGAATTCACTTTTCACTGGCCTTAGTATCTGCCCTAAATAACTTGTACAGGGTCAGAACTGGACAGAGGTGGATGACAGTTCCTTTTTCTTCAGACCTAGTAAAGCCATACACGTTCTTGTACCCTGACCTAGTTTTCTCTGTGCCTCTGTCTGGGCATTACTTCAGCAGAATACTTTCAGCCTGCTGTTCCACCAGAGAAAGCTTTTGGCTTTTGATTTTCCATAGTGGTAGTTGTAGGGGGAGGAGGAGTTGAGTTTTGTTGAGAGCTTGTATGTCTGCTTGTGTGGACCTGTCAGATGTGGGGGCTGGTGAGAAGAGGGGTGCAGAATGAGTCTGGTAGAATTAGGGATTAGCCTTCTCTGGTGTCAGTTCGTTGGTTGTGACCTCATTTGGTTTCTTGCTGTCTTGGCAGAAATTGCTTTATCTCTTGCTCATAATTATGACATGGAGGAGGTTTGAGAGGTTGTAAGGATCAGAGCAAGGACCTAGTTTCCATCTTGTGGTTCACATTACGGTATATGTGTGTGCATGCATGTATGTGTATGTATATACACACATATACATATATGTGTACATATATGTATATATGCATATGTGTATTTTTGTGTGTATATACATATATATCTTATATGGGTATAGTTATTTGCAATTTGTCTCCCTATTATAATGTGAGCTCCTTGAGGGCAGGAGTCATGTGTTTGCCCTTCTTTGTATCCCCAGCACTTAGAATAGTGCCTGGCACATAGTAAACATTTAATAAATTCTTGTTCACTTGTTTGATGCTGGCTTACTTTAAATGATGGACTTCAGAGAAAGACTATGAAAAATGAACTATAGTGTGGACAATTTAAAATCCAGAGAAAATCCAATCATATCTTTTCCATAGAGAATTTTAAAAATGTGTAATAAAATTTTTTATTTTTATATTATATTTACAGACAATTCCAACTTCATAAGTCTTCTGTAATAAAGTAAACCAATTAAGTAAAACTAACAATGCAGTGATCTCATCTGAAAATGCATACAACATTTCACATCTGTAAAGAGCTCCTACCTTTCTGTTTTGTAAAAATTAAGAGAAATCTATTTTCTCTTCCCCCCAAAATCACCCTATTTAGAAAAAGTAAATTTATTGTGATAAATATGCATAGTCAAGCAAATAAAATTCTCTCAATGGCAGTATATCAAAATACACACATCTCATTCTATACACGAATTCTGTCAAATCTCTGTAATGGATAACATGATTCATCATTGGACATAAAACCTCAGAAACAAATTCAAAAAGGCAAAAATAATATGCACATCCTTTCCTGATCATAATGCAATAAAAATACAGGGCTGCTTTTTTTTTTAAAAAAGCATTAAAAATCAACTGGAATCTAAACAATTTCATCCTAAAGAATTGTCAGGTGAAGCAACACAACATAGAAACAACAGATAATTTCATTAAATACAATGACAACAGTGGGAAAACATTCCCATATTTTGGGGATGTAGCCAAAGCATCTTAAGAGGAAGATGTATATTCCTAAACATGTTTATTGCCAAAAAGGAGAAAGAACAGATCAGTGAACTGTGAATGCAAGCAGAAATTCTGAAAATTAAATAACAAATTAACAAAATTTAAAAACTGAGTTAACAAATAAAATTAGGAGCTGCTTTTTCTGGGGAAAACAGAAAATTGGATAAACTAGAAGATGATTTTATTAACAAAAAGAGAGAGGAAAAACAAATGTGAGCATCAAAAATTAAATATGAGAATTCACAACAAATGAAGAAGAAATACAAGATACTTTTAGAACCTATTTTATCCAAGTGTGTGACAATAAAGGCAGCAACATAAATGAAATAAATGAATACTTACATAAATATTAAATACCCAAATTAACAGGACAAGATATCAAAATTTTCAGTGACCTAATTTCAGAGGAACAAACCATAAATGAATTTCCAAAGGAAAAAATCTATAGAAACAGATGGATCCAAAGTAAATTTTGTCAAACATTTAAAGCATAATTAATTCTAATATTATAGAAATTTTCTGCAAAAATAGCAAAAGAAGGGATCCTACCAAATTACTTCTACTGTACAGAAATTGTCTCAATACATAAACCAGGAAGCATCAAAACAGAAAAGGAAAACTATAGACTAATATCCCTAATGAATATTGCTGCAAAAATTTTAAATAAAATATTAGCAAAGAGGCTAATGCCACATGTTACACAAATTACACACCATGACCAGTATGAATTTATACCAGAGATACAGAAATAAATGAACCTTTCTTCAAAATAATAGTGTCTATCTAAAACCAAGAGATAACTATTTTTAATGGGAAAAAAAGCCAGAATTGTTCCTAATAAATTCAAACATCAAACAAGGATATCCACTATCGCTACTTCTATTTGACCAGAAATGTTTATAATAACAATAAAACAAGAGAAAGGAAACTGAGGGACTAAGTATAAGACCAAAAAATGTATCACTTCTGTGGATGATTTGATGATATCCTTAAAGAGTCCTAAAGAGCAAACTGGAAATTAACTGAAATAACTAATAACCAAAAAAAGTGAAGGATGTAAAATAAATCTGCACAAATCATCAGCATTTCTACTATGAATAAAATCCAGCAAGAAGAGAAAGAAAGAAAAATTTCATTTAAAACTATTACAAAATATATAAACTATTTAGGAGTCTACCTTCCAAAATACATAAAAGAACTATATAAATACAACCTATGAGCCACTTTTTACAGAAATATAGACAGGTCTAAATCATTGGAAAAATATTAATTGCTCATTGGTAGGATGAGTCAACATAACAAAAGTGACAATACTATTCAAATAAATTTATTTAATACTATACCAATCAAATTACCAATGAATTACTTTACAGACCTAGAAAAATAATGAAATTCATATGGAAGTTCAATAATATCAAGAGAAATAATGAAAAGAAATGGGAATGAAAGGACATAGGAGTGCCAACTCTCAAACTCTTCTGCAAAGTCTAATCATGTTATCCATTTACTTTTTACTCATCTGCTTCTATAGATTTTTTCCTTTGGAAATTCATTTATGGTTTATTTCTCTGAAATTAGATCATTGAAAATTTTGATATCTTGTTCTGCTAATTTTGTATTTGTTAAAAAAAAAAACAGATCAACAAATAAAACAGATTAGGTTCACAAGTTGTTGTCTAGTACATTTGATAAACACAAAGACCCCAACTACTAGGATAAGGACTCACCATTTGAAAAAAAAAACTGGTGGGGGAAATTGGACAGCTGTATGGAAGAAATTAGATTTAGATCAATACCAAACCCCTTATATAAAGATAAACTCCAAATGTGTGTGGACTTGAATATAAAAGGTGACATCATAAGCAAATAAAAGAAATATGGGGGGAGAAATACCTCTCAGTTTTATGGACAGGAGAAAAGTTCATGACTAAATGAGGACTAGAGAGAATCACAAAAGATAAAATGAATAATTTTGATTACATAAAATTTAAAATTTTTGCACAAATAAATGTAATAAAATTAAGATTAATAGGGAGAAAAATGACTAGAGAAAATTTTTGCAGCACATTTCTTTGATGACAATCTTATTTGTAAAATAAATAAGGAACTGATTCACATTTTTTTAAAAAAAGTCATTCCCTAATTCATAAATGAAAGGATATGAAATTTGAATGGAAGAAACTCAGGTTATCAACAGTGGGGGTGTGGGGCAGGGAATGTTCTAAATCATTACCTATTGGAGATCTGAAAATTCAAGTAGCTCTGAGATTCCATCCAACAGCTTTCAGAGAGGTGAGGATGAACAAAAAATTGAAAACGATAAATGGTGGAAAGGCTTACTTCCTAGATCTTCACCACTTTAGACTATTCAGTATGAGGCATCACAGTGGCATAATTGATAGAGAACTGGACCTGAAGTCAAATAGATCTGACTTCACATCTGGCTTCAGATGCTTACTAGTGGTGTGACCATGGGTAAGTCATTTAACCTCTGTTTTACTCAGTTTCCGTAAGTGTAAAGTGGGGATAATTACGGCACCTGCCTCCCAGGGTTGTTGTGAGGCTATAATGAAATACTATATAATACCTGGTACATAGTAGGTTCTATAAAAATGCTAATATTATTATTAGCAACACCCTGAAATTCCAGAACTAGGGGGTTCAGTGACAAAAACCTAGAAATGCTTTTCTTCATCTCCCAAGTGCCACAGCCGCAGAATTACCTTGATTGGGAACGTTTGTTCCCAAGGACTTTTCTCCCTATATTCTTGGCGAATCAGTAGCTTCATGTTTCTCAAGCCTCAAAAATCAGTCTTCAGTGATTCACTTCAGATGACGATGAAGCTCAGATGTGATGAACAGACAGGTGTTTGGGGACCTTTTTCTCCTGCATAAGAGTTCATTCCCAGGCTGCAAGTAGCCTGCAATTCATTCCCAGACAGCTGTTTCTAAGGGGAGGGTGTTTGGATCTTGCTAGAAGCCCATGAGAGTGCCACCTGACTCCTTTTGACTCCAGCTGCTTGGGATCTGGGAAAACTGAATCACTAACAATATTCTTTCTTTTAGTCTGACCTTATTTGTACAAGTGATGCAGTGGATAGAGCACCAGTGCAGGAGTCAGGAGGACCTGAGTTCAAATTTCACCTCAGACACTTGACACTCACTAGCTGTGTGACCTTGGGCAAGTCATTTAACCCCAATTGCCTCATCCTGAGTCATCTCCAGTCATCCTGATGAATGTCTGGTCACTGGATTCAGATGGTTCTGGAGGAGAAGTGAGGCTGGTGACCTGCACAGCCCTCCCTCCCTCAAAACAAAATCAAATGCAAATCATGTCATTATTTCTCTGATGGCATGGTCTTCTTCAGCAACAAAAGACCAACATACACATTTGTTCAAGGCACCCCAGTATTTTCACAGACTCTCAAAGTTTAAGGTACCCCCATGCTCTACTTCCATTTGTCCTTGAACAAAGATTCCTGCCTGTTCCAACATACTCAAGAAGGAGTCATCTAGCCTTTGCTTTAACACTTCAAACTGGAGAAAATGCATGACCTTCAAAGGTAGCTTGTTCCTCTTTTGGAGACTGTAATTAGTAGGAAGATTTTTCTCCTCTCAGATGTGTACAATTGTAGTTATGGAAAGGGTCAGAAACATAAATATTACTGAGGGAGGCTAGGATAAAGTAACCCCTTAGAGAAAAATATTTGAGGACACAGACATTGCTTGAAGTATCTGAGAGAAAATAGGCTGCAGAGAAAAGTACTGAAGTTAAGATAGCTGAAGTGTCTTCTTTCCTAGCAGGCAATTTATATATTACTATTTTGAAAACTTTAAGGTTGATTGCTGGGGAATTCTGATAAGTGTAACTTTTGGTGACTATTGTACAATTGTATATTGCCTATTTGTGGCATGTGTGATAGATTAGGGTACATAACAAATTCACTTGTTTTCTTTTTGTGCCTTCCATTCTGCAGTTCAATCACACACAGTCAGTAGGCAGCTCCTCCACCATCAGTTTTCACATTTATGTTGTATTTTTACCCTTTTCGCCTTGTGTTCTTTTAGAAAGAAATATCTCAACGATCCTTTGTTATGTTAGTGCTGTTTTTTTAAAATCCACAGAGATGACTCTAGGACTTTTTTCCCTTTTTTTCTGGTATAAATCATTTCATTACCTCTGCCTCCCTTGGTTGCCATATTTGTTTACCTACCTTGTGTTTCTGTTGTCTGACTGTTTGCAAAGCAAACAATCTTCTCTTGGCTGATTTCATTTGTAGGAATTCTTCCAATTCCTTATGCATAATTCCTGTTTTAGAGAGGTTTGAGAGGTTGAAGGGTCACAGAAAATGTCTAGTCCAACATCTTGATCATATGACTTGAGCATGTAGGATACAGATATGAATTTTGGTTTCTCCCTCCAATATTTCTATATTACACTAGACATTGTCTGTGTTCCTATGACCACTCAAACTCTCTAAAACAGGAATCACTTCACATAAGAAGAGCCTGCTTTGGACCAGGAAAGAATATGAAACAAAATCCAGGGAAGACAGAAGTTGAGGATAAAAAAGCAAAATGAAGAAAGAGAAAAAAGTCAGAAGCAGAGCAAAGATTATCCCCTGCTACTTGAAGACAGTTGAACTTAAACAAATCTAGCATAGAGGATAATTCATAGAAAAGTAATTAAACTGAGAGCCTAGAGCTTGTATTGCCCTGCTGAAATGACTGGGGAAAGACAGACTTTGTGTCTTTTGTTGGGAGCTGATCTGATTGGAAGAAAAGTTTTGCAGTTGGGAGCTAATTGGAAGGACAGTTCTGATGTTTAGAAGAGCAAAATAGAAAGGAGAGGCTTATCTTTCTTACCTTCATGACTTTAGGGAGAGGAAACTTTTCAGAGATCTTTCTGTTTTGTCCCTTTTTATCATTTATGGCTTGAGAGGGGGAAACTTCTCAAAACCAAGCCAAGAGAGCAGACCTGAATAGCTCTTAGGTTCCAAGTTTAGAAGAACTGCATTTTCTAAAAACAAACAAATGGAAAGGTACACTACTGCCTTAGAGCTCAATCAAGTAATGTTATGAGGAGTAAATGTAGCAGAGACACAGCCTTACCCAGATGGTACAGATCAGGCGTGGGGAATACCTGTGGCCTTCAGGTCACATGTGACTCTCTAGGTCCTCAAGTTTAACCCTTGAGTCAAAGGGTTGTACTTGAAGACCTAGAAGGTCACAGGTGGCCTCAAGGCCACAGTATAGACTATTCTCTATAGAGACCAAATTCATCATGGCTTATTGTCCAGAGCCATAAGTTGCCTCAGGCACAAGTTTCCCTATTCATGTGCTTCTTTGCTAGGTTTCCATAGTTTGTGTGCATTTTTCCCATAAGCAAAGTGTGCAATGTTGGGAGATTGTGACCCAGACTTATATTATAAGTATTCATGTTTTACATACTGTGTAGTAAATGTTTTATAATTAAGTGTTAATGGTGTCATCTTGCCTGATTTTTTTAATGGGAAGCACAGCAATGGGGGCTCTGGAGATACAACTCTAAGTAGTAAATGTCTAGTGTTTGCCACAGAAGAATTAGTCCTAGAACCCTAATAGGGAGTTGTAGCAGTATGGCCATTCCCTCTGGTAAAACCCCTGCTCTGACAGTTCCAGTGTAGACCAGGTGAGTGAGTCAAGAAGATAAAGAAAAGAGTTAGGGGTTGGATACTCACCCAAACTACACTGATACTTATCAAGCTCATCCAGTTCTCCTAGTTGAGGCCTTTACAGCCAATCAGAAATCCAAACTCTTTTCACAGTCACCTTTCAAATATTTAAAGACATTTATCATGACTCTCCTAAGCAGGAGTATGCTGGCAAATGTTTTAACAACTGGCTCTCTAAAAAGAACAAACATACCCATGACATACTTTTAAGTTTAATCTACATAATTATCCTTTTCTCCATCATTCTCTCAAGGCTATGCAGTCAACAAAATAATAAATTTGGCCTTGATTTGTAGCATTTACTAATTTTTGAAAATTGACTCTCATAAGCTATTTTGAGCTGGCACTAGCACATGCCTGCCTCTAGTTCTTCATTTCTCCATGCTAAATATTTCAAATTTTTTCATCTGGTCTAAATGTGTCATAATGTTGAGGCCTTCATTATCCTAGTTCAGTTTTAAAAGCATGCGTTTAGTCCCTACCATGTACAAAGCAATGTGCTGAGTACTGAGGATATAAATATAAATATAAATCAATTCCTTCAAGAAGCTTCCTGGAAGTGATAAGGGCATAACATATACCAGCAGAATGATACAAGATAATTTGAGGAGGGTGAGCCCACCAAAACAAAAACAGAAAACAAGCACATGAATAACAAAACCCTGGGCTTTTCCTAGGAAGTGATGCCTCAGCTAAGCTTTGAAGGAGGGTAAGAATTCTAAGAGGTGGAGATGAGGAAAAGTGCATTTCAGGTAAAAGGGAAATTCTGAACAAAGGCAAAAGGGTCGAGGGTAGAAGAAGCCCGAGTTTGGGGAATGGTAATTAGGCTAGTTGGGTGAGAAAGTAGGATGCATGATGTGGAAATAAATTTGGAAAGAGCAGTTAGAGTCGTCATAAAGGGCTTCAAATGCCAAGCTGAGGGGTTTGTATCTTATCCTAAAAAGAATAGATAATCATTAAAGATTCATGAACAAACAGGGAATATGGTTAGATTTATACCTTAGCAGCCGTTTGGAAGATATTAAATATTAATAATTAATATTATTAATGAATAATAATAATCAATAAACTTAATATTAAATATTAAAGAAGGAGAAATGAGGAATAGGGAGACCAAGAGGAGATTATTGGAATGCTCCATTTGAGAGGTTCTGACCCAGAGGGGTGGCTATGTGAGTGGAGAGAAGGGAACAGAGCAAGAGGTTAGGGAGGTAGAATCAACAAGACTAGAAAACTAACTGCATACAAGGAGTGGAGAGAGAGTAAAGCATTGAGTCTATCGCCAATATTGTAAACTGGGTGCTCTAATGCTCATCAATGTCCTTCCTAAGGGATGACACAGAGAACAGAAGACATTTCTCCCAATATTGCTTGACTTGGGTATGGCTGATGGTGCGGTGGAAGAGCAATGGAGCTGGGATTCATTTTCTAGATTGGCCACTGAAGAGCTGTGTGACTTTGGACAAGTCATTCTCTGGGCTTCAGGTTTCCGTCTGTAGAATGAGGAGGTTGCAATCACAAGCTGACCTCGAAGTTCCTTTTGAGCTTTCCATCTAGGATGGAGATTCCGTGATACAGCTGTACATTCCACTCCTCTTTAGGCAGTCTAGTATCTCGTTATCTTTCATTTCCCTCAGCTTCGTTTTGGGGACATATATTTTCTATGACTTTTACAATAAGGTTAATAACAATAACTAACATTTATATAGCACCTACTGTGTGCCAAGCGCTATGTTAAGCACTTTATAATTATTATTTTACTTGGTTCTCACAACAATCCTGCGTGGTAAGTGCTGTTTATGACTCCCATTTTACGAATGAGGGAATGAAGGCAAACACAGCTTACGTAAGTTGCCCAGAGTCACAGAGCTAGTACCTATCTGAGGTCGGATTTGAAATCAGAAAAATTACCTGACTCCAGGCCCCATGTTCTGTCCACTACGTCACCAAGGAAAGCCCCACAAGTCCACGATGGGGAGCGTAGAGTGGGCAGAACTCATCTACATTACCCATGGTTGGGGCTTTATAGGAAACGTAGCTAAAAGTAAAGTTTCCCTATGGAAATAAAGCTGGCCTCTTTTCCCCAGAATGCAGCCCACATTCAGCTTAAGCAATCAAACACTCTACTTGCTCCAGTATTTTTTCCTAAAGCCCTGATCAAGGAGGTGGAAGGGAAGTCTTACAGGTTACCTAGTCTAATACCCTCACTTCCCAGATGAGAAAGCTGAAGTCCAAAGATTTTAAAATACTTGCCCATGGTCACTGAGTTCCCAAGTAGAAGAGTGAGGATCTACTTTGTCCTCAGAACCCCCAATCCAGTATTCTTTCCACAGAACCATATTATCGTTATATTTGTACCACCTGCAGAGCCTTTGAATCCTTCCGTCTTGGGCCCCAAATGCCTATAAGTCTTTCAACAGGAAAAAAAAAAAGAGAGGAGAGAAAGTTTGTGTAGTTGTGTCCTTGGCAGAACACTATATCTTCTACACAAATAAACAGGCCTACTTTCTGTCCTGAAGAGCCTTCCTCTTGGACTTCTTCCAGGTTTCAGGTTTCCTCGGATGCTCCAAGGAGCCGGCTTTTCTATTTAAGAATTTCTGTCACAAGGCAGGGAGTATGAACTAGAAATAAAAAAAAAATCTCACGACCTAATTATAGGTAGAATCCTCCCGAAGGCTTCAAACAGGCCTAACCATCCATGATTTTACCAAAATCCTGACTCTTCTTTAGATTTGTCTCAAAACTATTATGCAAATATCTTGAGGATCATGTCTCTCTCTGTGTGTGTATATATCTATATGTATGTATATATATGTATATGTATGTATGTATATGTATATATGTGTGTGTGTGTGCGTGTGCGTGTGCGCATCTATTCACATGCAGCTAGGTGGTGCAGTGGATAGAGTGCTGAGTCTGGAATCAAGAAGACTCAACTTCATGAGCTCAAATCTGACCTCAGACACTCACTAGCTGTGCGACTCTGGGGAAGTCATTTATTGCCTCAGTTTCTTCATTGATAAAATGAGCTGGAGCCAAGCAAAGCCCAAGTGGAGTCAAAGAATTGGACACTGCTGAAAAGTTACTAAACAATATATATTTGAAGACTTAACCAAATGATTTGACCTCTAGTAGATGGTGAGCAAGTTTGGCTGCCCAGGCAAGTTCCCAACAATTTCCAGGGTGATGTGATGTGAAGTGATGTTGTGGATAGAGTTATTTGTCTTGAGGAAGTAAGAACTGAGTTTGAATTCTGCCTGACACACTTACAAGTCAAATGACCCTGAGCAAGTCACTTTACCACCTTTCTGCATTAGTGTCTCATCTGTAAAATAGGAATAATCCTATCATGTACGTCACAGGGTTGTTGTCAGAATCAAATGAGATAATCTATTTAAACTGCTTAACTGATCAGCAAGCATATATGAAATTCCTACTTTGTACTAAATGCTCAGGTCATAAAGACAGGCAAAAAAACTGTAAA
Organism: Potorous gilbertii; assembly: GCA_028658325.1. Taxonomy (NCBI): domain Eukaryota; kingdom Metazoa; phylum Chordata; class Mammalia; order Diprotodontia; family Potoroidae; genus Potorous; species Potorous gilbertii. The sequence continues at coordinate 182,077,953 of CM053771.1, read as the reverse complement.
AATTCTACCTAATATTATTATTAATAGGTCTCAGTCACATCTGAATCGATGGTGTCTTGTTTTACCAATCCCAGGCCTGGGAATGAAGCAAAGTTATTTCTGTTCTAGTCTTAAGTATATGTGAGGCCTGTTTAAGGTAAAAATAGCAGTCTAAAATCTAATACTTGCTCGTATGCTTTCACTTTCAAGATATTCTCTCTATTTATTAGGCTATGGACATCACTCAGAAGGCCGTGAGAAAAACCATCAGCAGTTCTGACAGGCTAGTCTGGACTTGGGAAGCAATGACGCAAAACAACCATACAAAAATATACAAAATGATGGATGCTATTGCAGGACCCGTAAGTTGCCAGACTCAGCAAGATAGAGGTGATAGACTGACTGACATTAGGGGAAGCCTCCAAAGGGATAGTGATTTCATCAGTAAGATGGTACTGAGAACCATTAGGTGTTGTACTGTCTCATGCTGTGCTGGCTGACAAAGAGGTAGCAAATAAGACCATGAAAACCAGTTTGTCCCTCATGAAGATTGTGTCCAAAGTGTGGCAGCATGATGAGACCAAAGTCTAGCCAAAATGGAAGCTGGATGGAGTTATCTTCCAATTTATTATATAAATAGGTTGTATACCAGCTAGACACCAATTTTTTAAGTTGTTTGTATCTATGGAAAATGCATCACAAACTCCAAGCAATTTTAGAAAATGTTAAATTCTGAGACTAAATGTACAAAAGCCATATTTAAACCATGATGTAGCAAAATTATAGTCGTAACGGTACCGCAAAACCATATATCCTTCATATGGGACAAAATCCATGAATTCCAATGAAAGAATTCACCATTTTCTGACAAATGTTATCTCTTTTATTACTTAGCTGGGTCAATAGATCAGGAGAGCCCCATTTCTTCACCTTAATTTAAGCATTAATAGTGCCTCTGATGTTATTGGCCAGGAAAGAATAAATACCTACCTCTTTTTTAAAGCTTATCTGTTAGGACTTCCTCCTTCCAGGTGTGTGCCATTGAGACCTCCCCTTTAGCTGTTGAATTTTTTGTCCTCTACCATCATGGAACCAAATAAGTATTTTGAGGGCAGGAACTTTTCCTCCCATTTTGGCCTTTGCATCCCCAGTGCCTAGTGCAGAAGCTGCCACAAAGGAAGCACTCAGTAAATGTATAATTCTCAGTCACTTGATGGAGATGATTTTCCTCCCCACATAATTTGGCATTCTAGCATATGTGTTATAACCGAATTGTTCAATTAAGGAGGCCTTTGTGGGGCTTTGGGTTTTGCTCCTGATTGTAGTTTGCACTTTAATAGTATTGATTCTTAATCTTGCCTTTGGTGCTTCTTTATAGAAAAGTCTTAGCAGGAGACAAGTACTTTTGTACTTTATCCACTCCCCTCAGCACCTGCTTATTATCTCGGCTCCCCCACTTCCATCTTGGCTTTCAGGATTTCATAGTCTCTATCTCAAGTCTCGTTGGGCCTGAGCAGTTAAAAATGTCTGTGCTCTTTTGTTCTCAATTAATAGATGTGGCTTCTTAACAATGCAGCTTGTTCTCTTTTTATATTTATCCTTTCTCACCAGAAACCCAAAGGAGAAAGGAAGTGAGGATTTAAATTAAGGTGAGAGAGGTGGAATGGGCAGCAGTAGACCATCTGGGCAGGGAAAAAAACCTTATAGGTGGCAGAGTGAATAGAGTGCCAGGTCTGCAGTCAGGAAGACTTATATTTCAGGATTTAAATCCTGCCTCATCTGTGTGACCTTTGACAAGTCCATTAACCTTATTTGCCTCAGTTTCCTCATCTGTAAAATGACCTTGAAAATGAAGTGGCATACCATTCCAGTATCTTTGCCAAGAAAACCCCAAACGGGATCATGAAGTGTCAGATACGACTGAAATGACTTAAACAACAAAAACAATTGATTGAATGGGAGAGACCAGGGAAGAAGAAACAAGTTAAAGACATTACCAAGTTTTGAGCCTGGGTGACTGGTTAATTACTATTAACAGAAGTCAGGAAGTCAAGAGGAGCTGGTTGGAGTATAGACAGCAGGAATTCATCTCTTCTAAATAAGCTGACTTTAGGTATCAGTAGGACAGCAAAATTGAGATTCCTATCAGACTGTACTGGGCAATGGGTATTGAAAAAGCATATGGGGTGGAGATGGAGATTTGGAAGTTATCTGTGCAGAGGTGATGGCAGAAGCTAAAGGAGATGAGACATGGGAAGACTTATAATAATAAAGGAGGGTGTATAGAAAGGAGAGAAGAAGGTTTGGGACAGACCCAGGATCATAGGGATAGAATCAGAAGGATGATTCCTTGTCATCTAGTACAACTTCCTTTTATGAATAAGACAAGTGAGGCCCAAAGAAGTTGGTACCTCCGTGACCTTGGTAAATTCAGCACTTTTCCATATCCTAAACTTGAGGATGGCATAAATCTTAGATGGCACAGAGGAAATAAAAGGGCTGGTAAAGGAAGGAAATATGAGAAAAGGAAAATATGAAAAGAGTTAGGAGGAGAAGCTAGACAGTGCATTCATAGAAACCAAGGGCAGAAAGATTATCAAGGCAGAGTAGTCAATAGCATCAAATGCTACAGAAAGGCCAAAGAGAGTGGGTGACTAAGAAAAACTAACATGGCACTGGAGAAATAGCACTGGGAGAAGAATTGAAAGGGCCTGGATTCAAATCCTGCCTTGGGTGCTTAAACCTGTGTGACCTTGGGCCCTCAGTTTCATCATCTATAAAATGGGGGGAGGGGAAGAGGATGGATTAGATAGCTTCTGAGGTTCCTTCCAGATCTATAATCCTTTAGATTTGGTAATTGGGAAGGTTTTTTAATAGAGCTGTGTTAGTAGAGAAGTTACAAAAAGGTGAACAGTCAGTAAAGGAAGGTATTTAGTAATGGCTACTATTTATTATGAGATAGTAGCCATCTTCAAAAGATATATAAGAAATCAAAGTATTGAACCACGATAGATGAATGCAGTGGGCCAAATCTCACAAAATAAGCAAACTGGGAGAGGGAGACTGAGCATGCAGTTGTATCTGTTAGGCCCAGAAAAGGCAAAGAATGAATACGTGGGGAAAAGTGAGAGAATGAAAACCGGCAAAAGTGACCTAAAGTAGACAGAGGAAACATTACCAAGTCATAGCTGCAAAGGAGGGAGGCCAGGAGAACCTCAAAAAGTGGATTAGCAAGTGAAAAGTTTCTTGGACCCAGCAGAGGAAGGAGGGAGATATTTATTGGCCCTGAAACTTTCTTCCTCTTAGCAACTAGATTTTCCATTTCTTTTATTTTTATTTAGCAAGCAGATATTTATCTACCTCAACTAACCTGAATTCATTTCCTCCATTTGTTACATAAATGTCTAGTGTAAACAAGGGGAAATGTTTACTTCAGCACAAAGGCCTTTAGCAACAACATTTGCATTCCAGCAGTGAGAAAGTAGTACTTTCTCTACACTCTCTACACTAAATGATACTTGTCTATTTATTGGAGGAACTTAAGATGAAGAGTCTAGGAACTCCACTAGCCTTTGACTAGTATCACAGTGACAGAAGCACCACCCACCTTAAGACTGTGCCCTTAAAAGTTCATTCGTGAATCAGTTTGGAACTTGAAATAGAATTTCCCATAATAACATTATAGAATGTGACTAGGTTCCCAGGTCAAATCATGTAAGCCTACTTAAATTAAAATATAAATGATGTATAAGAAATGTGCAATGAAAAAAAGATTAGTAAACGGATTATGTTGCAATACTAGTGAGTAGATAAGACTAACAAAGATGAGTAAGAGATAGTATCTTATTCAGCTTGGTTGCTGGTATCTAAGGAGGTATAATTAGAAAACAATTTATTTCTGGTACCTGGCCCTTCCTTTCCATCTAATTGCCAGCATTCTAGTTCAGACAACACTTGCCATTCTCCCCCTTATCTAAGATGCAAAAGTTTCTGTTTTCCAAGGTTCCCAACATGTGTACTTCACCAGTCTATTCGTATTGCTCATCTACTCAAAAACAAACAAATAAATGATTACAAAAGCTTTTGTTAAGCATGAGAGATACAAATATAAAAGTTCATTCGTCCGTGCCCTCAAGGAGCTTATACTCAAATAAGAGGGAATCAAACACACAGAGGAGAGGTAGTATGGGGGAGAGTTGGAATTTTTGTTTTGTAGAGCAAGAGGGATAGAGAGTTGACCCACTGGGCAATCAATTGAAAAGCACTTTCTAGAGGCAGTATTAGCAGTGATTTGATTAGGGAGCATAAGCAGAAGGTTAAGGCAGAGTATGCATAAGGCGACAAATCTGACATTACAGAGTGAAGGGGAACAGATGGGATATAAATCATTGTCTCATCTGGGGCTGGCTAGACATACTCACCAATCAAGACACTCAGAAATCTTGAGTTCTTTCTTATCACCTATTGAATAAGGCAACCTTTTGTTCTGATATTCAAGCTTCTCCCATTAGCTGGAGCAAACTCCAACTGGCCTAGAGAACTGATGGGTTAATTTTCAGCGTGAGCATTTACACCTCTGAAATTGAATAAACCCTACAAATTACGGCTCGATTTGTTTCTGTTTTTTCTTTGTCTAGACATAAGAAGATGTAAGAAAATTATGCTAAAGCAGATTACATTTAACAGCATGTTATGCAGACTTTTGGGAGTGGGACGGGGAGAAAGGCACAGGGCCAACTGTTAAACATTTATCAACACATCCTTGCCTTTAAATTTTTTTTGCTTGGTGTCTATTGGGGAATGACTCAGCGTTATACATGTCATTTCCATATGTGTATGTATATCATCAGACATCAGCAGTATTGATGTAAATATTTCCCCAGTGATTATTGCTTTACTTATTTTTTCTTCATTGATTTTATTTCTGTAAAAGCTTTTCTTGAATATATTTGGTGAAACTACTCTGCTTTTATGATGCTTTTCATGCTTTGTTTGGTTAAGATTCTTCCCACCTCAGTCATACTTGTGAAAGGAATATCTTTTCATTCTCTTTTAATTTTTAGTGATGTGATTTTTAGAAAATATACAAGTAGCAAATGATTTTTAGATTATTGTTTCATATGTATAAGATACTGATACACACCTAATTTCTGTCAAACTGCTTTCCGGATTTCCTAGCAATGCTTTTTGAAGGGAGGATTTCCCTCAGCGGTTTATGTTCTTTGGTTTATTAAATACTCGGCTTCTGTTTCAGTTCCCTAGTTTTCTTGCCTACCTGGTCTGTTCCAGTGATATACTTCTCTATTTTGTTTTTTATTATTTTCAACCAGTAGCAGATAATTTTGAAGACTATGTTTTTAAAATATAGTTTGAAATCTGGTAATTCTTTATCACATTATTTCTCCGAAGTTTCTAGACCTTACGTTCTTCCAAATGGATCTCACAATTTTGTCTAGTTGTATAAAGTACCCCCTTGGTTTTATATATATATATATATATATATATATATATATATATATATATATATATATATATGTATATATGATTGATTGGTATAAAACTAAATCTGTACATTATGTTAGATAGTATCACAATTTTAAATTTGGCATAGCTCAGTCATAGTAAATCTTCTGGTATTTTGTCTTTGTTTCCATAAAAAGGGGTTCATAGTTATATTTATGTAATCTTATACATGCCTTGGTAGGTTAACCCCAAAAATAACTTATGAATTTTACAATTATTTTGAATGAAATATCATATATTATCATTTCATCTTGGCTTTTATTACTACATAGAAATGATGATGTCATGATTTTATTTGGTAGAGTACTACTTTATTGAAGATATTAATCATCTTAATTAGTCTCTTCCCTATTTGACTTAGAATGGGTACATCATTATATCATCATTATAATTTCGTTGTCTTTTTCATTGTTTATATTTTTATTATTACTATAGCTACCATTTGTAGAACTGTTTTAAATAATCATGGAGAAATGGGTCATGTTTGTTTCATCTTTCTTTGCACTAAGAAAGTCTTGAGTGTTTCTCAATTGTAAATGATGCTAGCCCTTAATTTTGAATAAAAGTTTCAGATGATATCAAAGAAGACCCCTTCTAGGGTTTTTAGTTGTTGAGTTATCATTGCTGTTTTGTAGTGGGTTTTTTTCCAAATAAATTAATCTTGTCACCAGCTTTTTCTTCACAATTGAAATAATCTTATGGATTTTATTTTTGTTGTTTATAAAATCAATTATGCTAATTGCTTTTCTAATGTAGCATCATCCTTGAATTCCTGGTACAAATAAAACTTGGTCACAGTTAATTATTTTATGAATATATTCCTGTTATCTCCTTCCAAGGATTTAAAATTTTCCATCAATATTCATTAGAGAAATTGGTTATAGTTCTCTTTCTCTTTTTTGTCGCTTATTGGTATAGTTATCAGGGTCATACATGTCTCATAAAAGTTATCTGAGAAAAACTTGTTCTCAATTTCATTTGTTGCATATGTATTAATTATTTTTTAAGTGTTTGATATAATTCACTTGAAAATACATTTCATTCATGGTTGTTAATAAGTTTTTTGGCAGTTCATTATGAATTGAATGATTCCTTTCTCTGAGGTTGAGTTGTTGACATTTATTTTTATTATTTTTCTTGTATATTCACATTTTTGTAAATATTCTTCCACTTTGACTTCTCAGAATAGCATGAGTGTAATTATGCATAGTAGTTTCTTAGGCATGTATAGAGTTCATGGAGAACTGGCAGCTCTGGTGTGGGGGCTTGCTGAGCCCTTTTCAGGGGTACTCATCCACCTTTGGTGTCTACCTGTCACGCATTTCTCACCTGTGGCTCCAAGAAGCAAAACTATCTGGGCAGACAGGCTAAACCAGATTGAGGGTAAATGATAGGCTTCAAACCTGTCAGTGAGTTAGGGGTATGTCATATGGGAAGGTTTCTTTTATTTGGAATGAATAAATGAGAAAACTTTGTTCCAGCTGCTGTGAAGATGGCTGAAGTAGGCACTGTGGAACGCTTAGATCTTGACCAGACACTAAAGATGCCAAGGTCAGCCACTGCTTCTTGGGACATTGCCAGTCTTCCTGACTTTTGTCTTGCCACTAGACTTTGGTGACTCTGGAAGAGTGACAAATCGAAATCTCATTCAAGTCAAAACATCACCCCATAAAGTCATTGATTCTCTCTGAAAATAAAGGACAAACAACATATAGTTTCTTATTGTTGATATTTCTTTTCTTTTAGAATTTACCTTATTCTTTATTTTCCAAATTTGATTTTCCTTTCCTTTCAGATTAGCTAATGATCTGCATTTTGATATTTTAATAGCTCTTGTTTTTCTCAGTTCTATAGTCTTTTTATTATCAAGTTACTCTATTTCTCTAATCTTGAGTGTTTTAACTTTTTATTTTGGTTTGCTAATTTATTACTTTGTATTGTTCCTTATTAGGTGTCTAGTTCAGTAATCCTCTACTTCTCAGCTTTACTGATGTGCTTTCAGACATGAATTTTCCTCTGATAACTATTTTAATCACGTCTCATAAATTTCAGTATTTTATCTCATTGTCATTATCTTTAACATTATTTTCTGTTTCCATGACTTGCTCTTTTTTATACTGAATTTAAACACTGAAAAAAACATTTACATACACAAAACAGAACACAAAAAGAGGATTCTATGGGTTTGCATTTCACGCTACTTATTTTTAAATATATGTATATATTTAATTAATTCTACACATTATTTTCAAAACTTTCCTCCTTGTCTGTGCTTCCTTCTGTTCTATCCTTTTTTAAAAAATTTTCAGTAACCCAGTTTTTAACAATAGCTTATTATTGTAAATTCTCCTCCCTTTGACCTTTCCTCAATAAAAAAAAACCAGTAAAATAAAGGAAAAACTCACTTTGCAATAAATAGAATGATTTTTAAATCCACACAGTGGCCATGTCAAAAATATTTGACTTCCTGTACCTTATGTCCATCACCTTGATCTCAGGAGGTGAATAACATGTTGCATCATCAGTCCTCAGGGGACACAACTGGTCTTTACATTGACAATTCAAAAATTGTTTTTCTTTGCAATGTGTAAATTATTTTTATGGTTTTGCTCACTTTACTCTGCATCTGCTCAAACTATTCGGGATTCTCTGGAAATGGCTTAGTCATTTCTTGCAGTGTAGCAATCTTTTATATCATAATTTGTTCAACCACTCCCTTTGATAGTCTAAGAGGCCATGTAAGGCACCAACCTTAGGCCAGACTTCTTTCCTTTGGTTTCCCCTCTTTGAATTTCCTCTTCCAGAATCAGCATGCTTGATTTACTTGCTATTATTCCCCTCCCTAATATTATCCTTGCTCTTATCAATCCCCTCCCTATCATGGCTTGTTTTCCTGTTTGACTTGATTTATTTCTACACCAGACTCTATGTCAATCCTTCTCTGTCCATTTCAGATGAGAGTGTCCCCTCCCTTTTCCTCTATATATACTGTTCTTCTCATATTCCTCAATTAGGAGAAATAACAAGTTTCATTTTCTTAATCCTTTCTACATTAGGGCATTCCTTTCACTCACAGGACAGAACAAATCCAGCTGCAAGTTTTTTTTTTTCTCTTTTAACTTCCTCAATACCCTTTTATTGTAAGTACAGCTCTAATACCAGCATCCTATTAGTTTAAGTTCTGTGTTGGGACAAAAGGAGTCATTTATAAGACAATGAATATTTAACAAAGGAAATTTGCTTTGCCCTGATGTAGTAAGAATGTGCAACAAGGAGTGGCACTTACCTTCTCTGGATGCCACCCCCTCATCTCCATCTGGAGATGCATCTGGTCTATAAATCATCAGAATATGGCTACCTATGTGGTCTTGGGTATCTACCAAGTCTGAGAGGCCCTGATCACACTCATTTGTGATTTTTTATTCCCTCATACCTAGGAACCATAAAAGGGAGGTTGGGGCCATCAGTGATATTGCTGGTCGTGTCACATCTGTAAAGACATTAAGGTTCTAAAGGGACACTCATTTCTTCTCCCCTTATTAAAATGTTAGTACTATACCATCATACAGTGCCTCCCATTATTCAAATAAATTTACCTTGCTAGGGTTCTCTAGAATCTTTTGTTTGTACTTCAAAGTTCCTATTCAGCTCTGGTCTTTTTATCAAAAATGCTTGAAAGTCTTCTATTCCATTTAAGGTCTCTTTTTCCCCTGTAGGATTACAGTCAGCATTGCAGGTTGTTATTCAGGGTTGTCCACCTTCTTTGCCTTTTAGAATAGTATATTCCATGATCTCTTCTGGTTTTTAGTAGAAGATGCCAAGTGTGTGATCCTGACTCTAATTCTCGGGTACTTGAACTACTTCCTTCTGGACCCTTGAAGGATTTTTTCTTTGACTTGGGAACTTTTTATTTTGGCTATGCGATAACTGATACTTTTTCTTTTGGGAGTCCTCTTTCAGGAGGCAATTGGCAGATATTTTTTCTACTTAGCCCTTTGTTGTAATAATTTCTTCTTTGACCTATTCATTGCTTAGTTTCTTAATTCATGTATCATTTGTTCCCATTTCCTTTATTAACACTGTTTTTATTTCAGCACGGTCTACTAAGAGTGTTTTTGCTTTTATGCCTTTTTACATGTGTTTATGATTCCATTATGTCTTAGCCCACAATCAGTTTGTGTAAAGATAAGATGAAAACTGGGGGCAGCTATGTGGCACAGTGGATAGAGTGTGAGGGCCTGGTCAAATCTGGCCTCAGACACTTACTAGCTGTATGACCCTGTGCAAGTCACTTCATCCTGTTTGCCTCAGTTTCCTCACCTGTAAAATGAGCTGGAGAAGGAAATGGCAAACCATTCCAGTGTCTTTGCCAATAGGGTCATGAAACGTTGACACAACTGAAACAACTGAACGAAGTTCATGAAACAAAAGATGAAGACTGAAAAATAGGGTTTTTTTTTCACATTTCTACAAAGTTATCATGTCCTTTGAGTCTGTTTTTTCCCAAAATCCTTGTCCTCTATGTATTTTCCTTCTTTTATTTCAAATAATGTTCTAATTATGATCTTTTTTGATATCTAATTACTATCTTGTATTTTGAGTAATTAAGTGCTGAGTGTAAACACCTTCAAGGCTGACAATCTCAATCAGTATGGAGAGTCTTGACTTACATTGTGTGAAAGACTTGGTTTTCTGCCAGAGATAAGTGACTACTTTATATCTTCATTTCAAGAGTAAGATGTGTACTGCCCTAGAAGAGATGAGGGACTTGGGGAATGCTACTCTATACCACAGGTGTTAGGTATAGGTTTGATGGCAGCTTTTGTTAGTTCAGGTTTGATTTGGTAACAAAAAGAGAGACTCATAAGTCACTGAACAGTTAAGAAAAGGAGATTTACTTTGTTCAGCATAGCAAGGATATTCAACAAAGCTACAGAAGAATTTAGTTTCTATGGGCACATTCCCCCTCACCTCCATATGGAAATATATCTACTAGGCAGGTCAGATTGTAGTGATTCCTATGGTCTTCAAATATCCATCAATTTAGAAGGATTCCAACTTCATATAGGTTAAACCTTTTATGCCCTTCATTGACCAGGGAAGATGGAGCCAATCAGCAACCAGGAACAGCTTTGTCACCTATTGGGAAAAATTAATCCCTGTTGTAAGATGCTAGAGGAAACCTTGGTAGGTATTGCCAGGCTATCAGAAAAAATGAAATTTTCCTTTTTAAAAAAAATGGAAACGGGCCTTTAGTGGGGAAAGAAAAAGAAAATATGAAGTATAGTGGCAAAAATATGACCTTTGTCAGGAGGTTGGCATGAAGGTGAATGTCATACAGAAAAGAAAGGGAAGGAAAGATCACCTATACACTTGCAGCTGAAAATATATTTTAGGCTGTCCATTACAAGGAGGGAGCTGGATGCTCTGAGGAGGAAGCACTTGCTTACTCTCCCAGGAGAACTATAGCATAGGGAGATGATGAGGAATCATCCAGGAAAGGTCAGATGAAGAGGGAAAAACTAGCAGTGTTTGATTATTCCCTTCTATAGATGCTGACATTGTCAACCTGGTGACAATAAGAAAAATCTGTTTTCTCCTGGGTGTGTACCTAAAACATAATAATCTCTCAAGATTTGTCAAAACACATGACTATCCACTTTAGGTGATTCACATGGATACAAATGATGTTACTGTTAGAAGAATTAAGAAAATATTGCCGAAGATTAAAACTTGGGCACAAAACTGAAGATTATTGGGGTATGAATTTCTCACCACTATCCACTGAAGGCAAGAGAAACAGAAGAGAAAAAGTAAAGTGATACAGAGAAGCAAAGAGTCAGCTAAGACAATAGTGTCGAAATGGGATTTGGATTTCTGGGCTATCGCTTAAAATAGAAGCATGACAGACTCGCTCCACTTCGCATGTGCTGCCCTGCCTGGTTTCAGTTCCACAGATGGCTCTCCCAAATCAAGCTCATCACCTCTAATCTCATTACCATGCTACTAACTCAAGCCCTGATTATCACCACATCTCTTGGTCTCTTTTCCCCTCTGAGAACTGAAAGGCAGAGCACTAATTTCCACCCAATACCTTTCTTTACAGAGGGCAGAAACTGCCTCTCAGCTCACTTGACTTTGCATCTGTTGCCCTGCCCAGTTTCAGCTGTGCAAAAGATAACCTTGTGCCATGTACCTGCCCTCTCCCTTCCACTTTCCTACCTCCTTTTGTGTGTTCTCTCTTTCTTTAGACACTTAGTTCTTTGAAGACAGGGACTGTCTTTTTATTAATTGTATCCCCAGTGCTTAGCACAGTGTTTAGCACATAGATTGTGCTTAATAAATGTTTATTGGCTTGGACTGAGTAGGGAGAGAGTACACTTAACAAAGAAGAGATTTGCCTGGTGTCTTGTAAATCAAATTAAAAGGGAATTATGATAAAAAAGAATGGAGTAGAGAGTAAAGCATTCATGTGTATCTACAAACTACATGGCAGAGAGATTAATTTATATGCAGGAAGAACAGGAGCTGAGAAAACCAGAAGTTCACAATAGAAAAAACATCTAAGACATCAGTCAGCAGTAAAAAAAAATTGGCTTCAAATGTCTATCTATCAATACTCAAAGTTTAGGCAATGAACAAGATAAATTAGAGATCCCAATACAAGAAGGCAGATTTTATCATATAAGTTTCGCTGAGCGTTAGATGACTATAATTTCACTCTCACTGGAGATACTTCACAAAAGAAACAGGTAAGGGTGTGTGGGAGCCAACTCATGAAAGTTGATTGTTAAACTTTTAAATTTTCAGTGTAAAGTATTTATACCTAAGAATTTGGTAACCACTACAAGTTAAGGCTAGATTTATCATTTTGTTGTTTGTCTAGATTTAAGAAAGTGAGGAAAAAATGGTAATAATGCAGATTAACTTAAAAGTGTGTTATATACATCTTCCCCCCCAACTCCCCCAAGAGCTGGTATACTCCTATGAGCAAATCCAGAAAGCAAAAAGCACTTGGGTGAATATTAATGGAGCAAGGACAGTGTCCTCAGAGTAGGCTACAGACCCACTGAGCACAAAAAACAGGTGAAAAGTTCAGAAACAGATCCAAAAACTGGCCCAGAAGCATTATAAAATAGTCATGGACCACTCTGGTTATTCAGACTTGATTAGAACTCTGGAACAGCTAATCATTTCTTTACTTGACTTAATGATCATTTTCATCCTTCAGAATGTAGAGAACCCGGCAAGTTGAAATCTTATTCTAGATTTGATTCTGGTAAATTGATCTTCAATTATCTTTTCAATAAGAGTAACTTTGAAGGGTTATTTTCCCTCATTTTCTTCAATTTGTCTCTCCTATATTTGTTCCCATTTGGGGATATTTTCCTGGTTTATTTGTTATAGCAGAAAGGGAGCTACATTTTAGATCACCTCTCACTCCTCTTCTCAGAATGGTTGCCACATTTCCCATTTAGCCTTCCCTTATCTTTTCAATGAGAACTGAAGCGTCCCTTGGAATTGCCCAAGGGGCCAATCTGACCCCACCCTCTTATTTATGCAGTTGGTTATCTTTTAACTTGTCATATCAATTTATTCATGTCTCTGTCTCTTTTTTGCTAAACGATAAGCTCCTTGAAAGCAGGGACTCCGTGTGTGTGTGTGTGTGTGTGTGTGTGTGTGTGTGTGTGTGTTTAAATATTTGTATGCTTTTTTACTTGCTGGGCAGGTAGGTGGCACAATAAAGAGTGCAAGTCCTGAAGTCAGGAAGACTCATCTTCCAGAGTTGAAATATGGCCTCAGATGCTTAACAGCTGTGTGACCCTGGGCAAGTCACTTAACCCTTTTTGCCTCAGTTTCTTCATCAGTAAAATGATCCATAGGAAAGGTAAACCACCCCAGCATCACTGCTAAGAAAACCCCAAATGGGGTCACAAAGAGTCAAATCTAAGCATAATGACTGAACGATAACAACACCAAATAGCTATCACAATTCTTAATATTTATTAACTGTTTAAAGTAAATGTTTATTTAAATTCATTGAATTGAGACAGATAGTATTTAATGAAATTTTATGGAGATTGTTAAGAAGACTGATGAATTTTCAAAGGCATGAGAACTTAAAAGCAGTTTTTTCTTTTAAATTTTGTCATTTTACTTAAAAACTTGTGATTTTCTCTTTTCTCATGATGAAAAAATATTCCCATGCTTATTTGTCAGGATTAAGCTCTATCTTTCTCTCTCTCTCTCTCTCTCTCTCTTTTTTTATAAGACTACAACTGAAATAAGGAGGTAAGAAAGGGAGAAAGATTGTGTCACAGGAAAATGGGCAAGAGCTGAAAAAAATGAGAAATGAGGGAGAGGGGTCAAAGATGATGTTTGTTATGTGGAAGAAAGGTATTACCAAAGGCACAATTAACTGAACTGTGAGCCGTAAAACACAGAGGATGAGGATGTATTTGATATGAGCCATCCTCCAAAGGAGGGAGGAAGGCAGTGGTGAAATTTTTGGTCAGTTCTCTGTGCTGGCCACAAGGGACCACTGTTGGTCCTAGGCAGCTTAGTTGTTAATCCACAACTATTTATTGTCTGGTTTGTTGATAGTGTGGGCAAGGAATGGAGTGGTCTTAAAGTGGAGATATAGTATTTAGAGACTTCACACATTGTTATGAGCACTTGAATTATTAATGAACTGGGCTAGGATTCAGAAGACTGGCATTAAGTATTTGGACGACTGGGGTCAAAGTATTTAACCTCACTGAGAATTAGTTTCCTAATGTTTTAAGTGTGATTGGTACCTTTCTTACCTAATCCACAGGGCTATTGTGAGCATCAAGTGAAATAATGTTTGTGAATATACATTGAAAAGTACAGAGGGGAGAGTGTCAAAGCCAAGATGGTGGAGGAAAGGGAGGGATTAGCCTGAGCTCTTCCAAATTCCCCTCCAAACAGCTTTAAAATAAGGCCATAACACAAATTCTGAAGCAATAAAACCCACAAAAGGATGGCATGAAACAATTGTCTAGTCCAAGACAACCTAAAGGGTTAGCAAAAAAAGGTCTTTTACAGTGGATTGGGAGTAGAGTGTCCAGTGCAGGCAATACTACTGCAAACCAACAACTAGCCTTGGAGGCAACTAAATCAGCAGCAATGGCTTCTGGAACTCTCAGCCCATAGATAGTAAGGGGGTCAGACAACTGATCAGAAGAAGATTACAGGGGTACCTTTGCTGGTACTTGGGTGTGGAACTCTGATAAATTTATATGATAAATATTATTTATATTAAATTTAATGCTCATATGCAGAGTACCAGGGCACAAAGGAACACTAGCATATCAGAGCTTGCTGCCACAGAGGAACAAAAACCCTGGTCACAATTTGAGGGCAGAAAAGAGTATTTGTGGTAGCTCACAGAACAAAGCACAGGCCAAGAGAGCAGTAAACACACCTCTCCTTAGATCTTCCCACCTTGGAAGAACTAAAAACTTACAAACACTCAGAATGAGCTTGGGATACAGCTGGGTAAGAGTCCTGAAGCTTGGGATAGTTGCCCCTCCACCTTGGGAGCAGAACCCAACTTTAACATAAAGTTAAAAGTCAAAAAATAGGCTGGAAAAAATGAGCAAACAGCAACAACAAAAACCTTCACTATAGAAAATTACTATCATGGCAGGGAAGATCAAAACACAGGCTTAGAAAACAACAGTTAAAACTGCTATATCCAAAATCTCAAAGAGAAATGTAAATTGGCCTCAGTCTCAAAAGAAATTCCTGGGAGAGTTCAAAAAGGATTTTTAAAAATCAAATAAGAGAGACAGAGGAAAAATTGGGGAAAGAAATGATAGCATTGCAAGAAAATCATGAAAAAAAGTCAACAGCTTGGTAAAGGAGGCACAAACTACTGAAGAAAACAATACCTTAAAAAACAGAATAGGACAAATGATAAAAGAGGCACAAAAATTCAGTGAAGAGAAGAATGCCCTTAAAAGCAAAATTGACTACATTGAAAAAGATATGCCAAAATTCACTGGTGAGAAGTACTTAAAAAGTAGAATTGGCCCAATAGAAAAGGAGCTACAAAAGTTCACCGAAGAAAAACCATTTCTTAAAAATTAGAATTGAGGAAATGGAAAGTAGTGACTCCATAAGACATCAAGAAGTAATAAAACAAAATCAAAATGATGAAAAAATAGAAGAATATATGAAATAGCCCACTGGGGAAAAAAGTAACTGATCTGAGAAATAGATACAGGAGAGATAATTTAAGATTATTGAACTACCTGAATGCCATGATCAAAAGAAGAGCCTAGACACCATCTTTCAAGATATTATCAAGGAAAACTGCCCTGATATTCTAGAACCAGGGAAAACTGGAAGAATCTTTCAATCACCTCCTGCAAGAGATCCCAAAATCAAAATTCCCAGAAATATTATAGCCAAATTCCAGAGCTTCCAGGTCAAGTAGAAAATATTACAAGCTATAGGAAAGAAACAATTCAAGTGTAATGGAGCCACACTCAGGATAACACAAGATTTAGCAGCTTCTACATTAAAGAATTGGAGGGCTTGGAATATGATATTCCAGTGGGCAAAGGAACCAGCATTATGGATAAGAACAACCTAGGCAGCAAAACTGAGTATAATTCTTCAAGGGAAATGGATATTCAATGACAATAAGGGAGTTTCAAGTATTCCTGATGAAAAGATCAGAACTGAATTGAACATTTGATTTTTAAATACAAGACCCAAGAGAAGCATATAAAGGTAAACAGGAAAGAGAATTCATAAGGGATTCAATAAGGTAAACTGTTTATATTACCACATGGGAAGCTGATAACTTACAATGCCTAAGAACTTTATCATTATTAGGGCAGTTAGAAGGAGGACACAAAAACAGAGGGCATGGGTGTAAGTTGAATATGATGAGATAATATTTAAAAATAAAATTAAGGGGTGAAAAAGAGGACTGTATTAGGAGAAGAGGAAAGAGAGGGAGGCAGAATAGGGTAAATTAAATCACATAAAAGAGACATGAAAGCTTTTAAAGTGGAGATGAAGATGAGGGAGTAGAAGGAGTGAAGCAGTTGAAACTTACTGTTATTGGCTCAAAGAAGTAGTAATATACCTATATATAGAAATCTATTTTGCTATACTGAATATATTGCTATAAACTACCTATATATACCTATACTTATATAGTCTAATGAATAGAAATCTATTTTGCTATACAGAAAAGTCAGAGGGGAAGGAGCTAAGAGAAGGATAGTGATTGATAAAAAGGAAGGTAGATTGGGGGAGGTAAAAATCAGAAGCAAAACATTTTTGAGGATGGAAAGGGTGAAAGTAGAGAGGGAATAGGTATGGGAGAGGGGAGGAATGGGATACAGGGAAATATACAGTTAGTAATCATAACTGTGAAAAAAATTTACAGCATTTTTCTGATAAAGGTCTCATTTCTCAAATATATACAGAGCTGAGTCAAATTTGTAAAAATATACATAATTCCCCAAATAATACATGGTCAAAGGACATGAACAGGTAAATGAAGTCATCAAAGCTAGCTATAGTCTATGAAAAATGTTCTTAATCACCATTGATTAGAGATGGCTAACATGACAGAAAAGAAACATGACAAATGTTAGAGAGGATGAGAGGAAATTAAGATAGTAATCTACTGTTGGTAGAGTTGTAAGCTGATTCAACCATTCTGTAAAGCAATTTGGAATCATACCCAAAAAGCCGTAAAACCATCTACACCCTTTAACCCAGAAATACCACTACTAGCATTATAACTCAAATAGATTAAAAAAACAAAAAGAAAGAACTTATGTGTACAAAAATATTTATAGCAGCTCTTTCTGTAATGGCAAAGCATTGGAAATTGAGGAGATGCCCATCAGTTAGGGAATGACTAAACAAGCTGTCTTATACGAATATTATGGGATATTATGGTGCTATGACAATGATAAGCAGGATGATTTCAGAAAAACCTGCAAAGACTTTCATGAACTGATGCAAAGTGAAGTGAGCAGAACCAGGAGAAACTGTACACAGTAACAACCATACTGTATGATGATCAACTGTGACTGACTTAGCTATTCTTAGTGATACAATGATCCAAGATAGTTCTGGAGGAATCATGATGAACAATGCCTCCAGAGAAAGAATTAATGACGTCTCAATGAAGATTATTTTTCCCTGGGGGTTTTTTGGTTTATGTTATCTTTCACAACATGACTAGTATGGAAATACCTTTTGCATGATTACACATTTATAACCTATTTCAAATTGCTTGCCTTCCCAAGGAGAGGGGAGAGGGAGGAGGGAGACAATTTGGAACTTAAAACATTTTTAAATGGATGTTAAAAATTATTTTATATGTAACTTGAGAAAAATAAAATGTAAAATGTATAAAACTATCTAAATAGATGTGGTAGTATCATTGAAATCATTACCAAGGTGCGGATAGTTAATGGTATGGTTCTTAAAAAAGAAACAGAGGAAATGGCAATAGAAAGAGAAAGGCACAAAAATCCAATAGAGAACAAAAAGGGGATAAACATTTCCATAACACCTATTATATACCAGGTACTGTGCTTAACTCTTTTTACAAATATTATCTCTTTTGATTCTCACAATAATTCTCAAGGTAGGATTATTTCCCTTTTACTATTAAGGAGAGTGATGCAAAAAAAGTTAAGTGACTTTATCAGGATCACACAGCTTGTAAGTGACTAAGACCAAATGTGAACTCAGAATTTCTTGACTTGAGGCTCCGAGTTTTATTCACTGTACCACTAGCTGCCTCAAGATTTTTCTCTTGAAGAAGAAAATAATAAGGTGATACAGGAAGAGGTTTGGAAGGAAATGGAGAAAAAAGAATGGAAAAGTGTGTAATAATGAACCCTATTAATTAGTAGAATTCAGCTCTACTTGGAAATATGAGCCTAAAGTTTTGGTGTGCTTCATTTTCTTCTGTTTTTCTTAGTCATGAAAGGCAGTGTGGAATAATGAATGAAAAAATTAACTCAAAAGCTAAGGAGATCAGGGTTCAACTCAAGCTTGTGACAGACTGGCTGTATGACCTTGGGCAAGTCATTTTATTTCTTAGAGCATCGTAGTGCCAAACTCAAATATTAACAGATCCTTGCTTGCTGCAGGTTGACTTACAAAATCACAAGTTAACGTTGTCTCTGTTGTATTTTTTATTTATTTTCTTACACATTTCCTAATTACATTTTTATCTGGTTCAGTCACATTCAGTGAATTTGACACTTCTGCAAGTCTAGGCAATTCTGTAGGACAAAGGTACAGACAAAATGCTTATTTGCATCAGTAAGAGGCAGTTTTTTTTACCACAGAGTTTCCTATACCTGTGAAATCACAACTCTATTCTCTGTCTCGTCGACTCTACTGATGGGGTCAGGCAATTTGATCTTCAATTATTCTTTCCATGTTTCAAGAATCACAGAATTCTCAGTTTGAAAGAAACCCCAATGGACATCTAGTTGAACTTGTGTCTGCAAAGAATCCTTTCCACAATATAACATACCTCTCAAGTGTCTACAATATAATATTCCTCTCAAGTGACTACAGTATAACATCTCTATCAAGTGTCTGCAGTATAATATACCTATCAAGTGTCTGCAGTGTGACATCCATATCAAGTCTCTGCAGTGGGACATCCATATCAAGTCTCTGCAGTGGGACATCCCTATCAAGTCTCTGCAATGGGACATCCCTATCAAGTGTCTGCAGTGTAACATCCCTATTAAGTGTCCACCCAGTTTGAACACCCTCAGTGAGGGAAAATCTATTACTTCCCAAAGAATCCTATTCCACTTCTTGACAGCTCTAATTATTGAAATTATTTTTCCCTCTTAAAAACAAAGATTTGATTTGCTTCCCTGCAGTTAGGACATACTGCAGTTTGTTCTGACCTCTGGGGCCAAGCAGACCCCCTATTCCATATGAATGTTCATCTGTGCCCTCGTTTGTATTGTCTTTCATGACGTCAGCTGATCTCATAGGCTTGTGCATCCCTCATAGCTCTTATTGGATGATTTATTGAAAAGGTTCTCCAGCTGTCTTAATTGTCTCCATCCTTTTCCAGAATCAGAAATGAGAGCTTGAGGAAGAAAAAAGAGTCCTTTGTGGTATAATGGAAAGAATATCTGTGTGAGAAACCGAATATACAAGTTCTATGTCCTGTGATTCCACTTTGGTTATTAATTTGCTGTGGAACTTTAGAAAATTTGCTTATTCTCACTTTCTGCATTTGTAAAGCTAGGATGATAATTCTGAGCTCTACGTGTCTCCCAGTGATGCTATGGGGATTAAATGACATCATGTAAGTGGAAGCATTCTGAGAAGCCGAAAGCACTAAAGAACCTCAAGGTATGATTTCATGCGCATGGGAAATTGTCCCTCTTCCAGTACAGGCTTATACCTTTCTGTAGCCTTCAGTCCTAGAGAGTTGCCTGGGGCAATAAAAGGCAAAATCATAATAATAGTAATTTTCATCATTAGCTAGCATTTATACGGCACTGATTCTGTGCAAGTACTATGCCAAGCAATTTACAAATATTATTCCATTTGATGACTTAATCACAGTCAAAGAGACAGTGTGCATCAGAAGCAAAACATGAACCCAGGTCCTTTTGACCTTGGTTTATAATTATTTATAATAATATTATTGTTTAATAATAAATTTAACTATGACCAATTTATTTTTTGCTTCAATTTCCTCCATACCTAGCTTAATGAAAAGTCATACAAAGTTTATAATTTTAGAAACTTTCCTGGTGTCCTGAAAGGTTAAGTGATTTGCTTGTGATGTGCCCCTAGTATGAACCAATGGCAGAACTGGAACCCAGACCTTCCTGGTTTCAAGGCCAACCCTTTATCCATGATGACCAGACTGCCTCTCAACTTTGTAGTGCTATAATTAGTTATCTAGATAATTTCAGGCAGGCTAGGACTCTTGTCAGTTAGGAAAGTCCCAGATTGCTAATCATGGAATTTGCCACTACCGGGAAACTGGTATTTATTTAGGGATCAATATCAAGAAGAAAAGTAGCTAGGCTGAGTCACAAGTGCTCTTGAGATGTATTTGCAAAAGGAGAGGCCAAAACTATGTGCAATAAATTTTTTAATTCCACTACTGCATCTTTCTTTTGACTACCTCAGCCAGTCACTTGATCTGTGTACAGGAAGAATAGCCCAGTTTATGACTTGGCAAAGGATACCTTTCTATGCCAAGAGCAGCGAGTTTGTCCATCTTCAAGACTGAGGAGGTGTCTGGCATTCTTGTCTGTGAAATATACAATAGGAGTGTTTAGAATGAGAATTTCTTTTCCATTGGGCTTAGTTGGGGATTTCAGTTCATTCTGACCTGATTAATGATTAATGCCATGTGTCTGGTGTCCTTTCAGACTAAACATTAGATTGAAAATGATTCATGAAGGAAATTAATCACCAGCATTGCTATCTGAGAAGCAATGCTATGGTCAGTTATAGGCACTGACTGCACCTCATCCACCTTACCAGATGTATCCATCTGATTACAAATGAGTGTCTGTAGCAGGGTCATGTATTTAGAGCTAGAAGGGACCTAAGGGTCATCCAATCCAATCCCCTCATTTTGTAAATGAGGAAACTAAGGCCAAGATAGGTTAAGTGACTTTCCCAAAGTCCCACAGGTAATAAATAATGGCAAAGCTGGGATTCGGATCCACAGACCTTGATTCCAAATCCAGCACATTTTTCACCACATTGTGCAGCCACTGGTTAGTTCTGTGCAAGTCATTTTTAAGACAAACAAGAGACATAGGTTGTGTCCATATTCTGTGCTCTGTCTTTGACCCCTAGACAAAGTAGAGGGTTGACTTTGTCATTTAATTTGTCATTTAATAATAAAAAGGAGACCCTTTCTAGCATTTTTTCCCCAAAGGACACAGGGCCTATAATTTCACCATTAGAGACTCATTCTTTATGGGTAGCTCTTGAATTCTCTACTAAATTCTCTTTTAACATGTAATACTGTAGTGGAGTCAAGATGTGTGTGTGTGTGTGTGTGTGTGTGTGTGTGTGTGTGTGAAGATGGTGAAATAAGGGAAGAACCCTCCCAAATTCCCCTTCAAACAACTAGAAAACTACCTCAGAATTGATCTAGGAGGAGGGAAGCAGTTGATCAGCACAGCCAGAAAAGTCTGTCTCACAAAGGTGGGAAGGGATCAAGGTCCAAGAGCAGCAGCAGCAACAGCAGCCAACCTCATATCAGGGGACCTGCAGCAAGGCTCCAAGTCTAGGGCAATCCACCAGTGAGGCCTCACCCTACTGCAAACCACCAGGAACCCTAGGCAAGTCAATAATCTATACAAGTGAGCAAAGTCCCACCTCAGAGACCCTATCCCCAGTATAAGCCATTAGTGAGGCCTTAACCCCATTGTTGACCACTAGTGAAGTACACCCTTGTGGTTGACCAACAGGAAGACTTCACCCCTAGGGCCTACTAGCAGAGAGATCCTGTATCCAAAACAACCCAGCAGCAGGGCCCCACCCTTGGGACAGCCCAACAAGATCCCTCCTCCAGGCTCAGTCACTAGAAAGACTCTGTTATTAGAACAACCAATAACAAGGCCTCACCTCTGGAGCAGGCCAGCAGCTAAACCCCACACCCAGCAGAGGCCAACAGGGTGGTCCCATCCCCTGATACAAGCCAGAAGACAAGTAAGTAGCTAAGTCCTGAAATCTCATGAAAGCCAGCAGTATGATTCAGAGTCCCAGCACAAAAAGTCTGAGACAGTACAAGATCAGAGCCCAACTCTCACATAAACACACCAAGTCTCCAAAATAAGTCAGAAAACATGAGCAAAAAGAAAATGAGTTTGATTATAGAAAGTTAAAATGACAATAGGAAGGATCAAGGCATAAACTGAGAAGAGGACAATAGTGTAAAAAATGGCTACATGAAAGAAAAATATAATTTGATCTCAGGCTCAAAAAGAATTCCTGGGAGAGTATAAAATGTATTTTTAAAAGGAAATTAGAGAAATAGAGGGAAAATTGGGGGAAAAAATGAGAGTAATGCAACAGAATCAGTAGCAAGAGAAATGATATACAAAAATTTAGCAAGGAAAATAATTCCCTAAAAAATAGAATTAACCAAATGGTAAAAGAAGTACAAAAGTTCATGGAAGAAAATAATAACTTAAAAATTAGAAATAAACAAATGGAAGCTAATGACTCTAGGAGACATCAAGATATGATAAAACAAAATTTTAAAAAGTCAAAAATAAATAGAAGAAAATTAAAATTTCTTATTAGAAAAAACTGACCTAGAAAACTGTATCACCAAGACAATATTCACAGTACCCACAGTGACTCTGAATATGCAAAGTTTTGAATCGTAAAATATAACAAACTCTCTATATAGAAGGCAGAAGAAAAACATTTGTTCAAACACCAGAAAGCCAAATCCCAACACCAGGAAGCCAAATCCATCATAGCAACAAAGAAATTCACCATGATAGCTAAGAAGTCTATACACATTATCAGGCCTTCCCACAAATGAACACCCTCAAGCAAAATGCCTTTTTCTCACAGCTACCTGCTTTTTCTCTCTCTCCCAGATCTGACAGGTCTCTCTTACTTCCTCTAGGCTCTGCTCTATCCTTCCTACTCCACACCCTTTCAGCAAGCTCCTTCTACCACAGACTCATGTGACTCAAGCTTCCATGTGACTCAAGCAGGTCATAAGGGCCTATTAATGGATGGGAAAGATCTTCCCATTATGCAACAATACAAAAACAGATCTAGGAGAGATAATATAAAAATTATTGGACAACCTGAAAGCCATAATAAAAAAAAAAGTCTGGAGAACATCTTTCAAGAAACTGTCAAAGAAAACTAGCCTGCTACCTTAGATCCAGAGGGTAAAATAAAAATTGAAAGAATCCACCAATCACTGTTTGAAAGAGATCCCCAAATAAAAACTCCCAGAATAGCATAGCCAAATTCCAGAATTCTCAGATCAAGGAGAAAGCATTTCAAGCAACCAAAAAGAAACGATTCCAATATCCTGGAGCTATAGTCAGGATAACACAGAATTTGGCAGTTTCCAAATCAAAGTATTAGAAGGCTTGGATATATAATATACAGGAAGGCAAAGAGGTTAGGATTACAACCAAGATTCATCTACCCAGAAAAACTGAATATAATCTTTCAAAGAAAAAACAAAATTTA
Source organism: Potorous gilbertii (assembly GCA_028658325.1). Lineage (NCBI taxonomy): Eukaryota > Metazoa > Chordata > Mammalia > Diprotodontia > Potoroidae > Potorous > Potorous gilbertii. The sequence goes on along the minus strand of CM053771.1, from coordinate 182,054,205 downwards.
ATGAAATGGAGGACTTTCAAGCATTTCTAATTAAAGACTAGAAATGAATAAAAAAGTTGACCTTCAAATATAAGACTCAAAGGAAACATAAAAAAGAAGCAAAAAAAGAAAAAAACATAAGAAATTCAATAAGGTTAAACTGTTTATGTTTTTATATGGAAAGATAATATTTGTAATTCTTAGCAATTTTATTACATAAGAGCAAATGGAGTATATGTAGACAGAATATAAAGTGACTTCAATGGGATGATACAAAAAAAAAACCAAACAAGAAACAAAATGAAGGGGTGAGAAAGAAAATTGCACTAGAAGAAGGAGTGGGGAGTCTGAATGGGGTAAATTGTCCCTCATAAAAGAGACACGAAAGAACTAATATCACGGAGGGTGAGGAGAGAGAGTGGTAACAAAGTTTAAATCTTACTCTCATCAAAACTGGCTCAAAGAGAGACTAATATACACAGCTGATTTAGAAATCCATCTTAATGTTTAAGGAAGTAAAAAGGGACATAGATAATAGAAAGGGGATAGGTGATTGATAAAAGGGAGGGTATACTGGGGAAGGTAGTGATCAGAAGTAAAACACTTGTGAGCCACGAGTAGAGGAAGTAAAAAAGCTAGAGGTATAAACCAGGGGAAAATTGCATGAAGGGAAATACACAGGTAGTTAAAATGACTATAAATGTGAATGGAATAAACTTACCCATAAAATAGAAGCAGATAGCAGAAAGGATTAAAAACCAGAATCCTACAATATGTTGTTTACAAGAAACACATTTGAAGTAAAGAGATACACACAGGGTAAAGGTAAAGGGCTGGAGAAGAATCTATTATGCTTCAGCTGAAGCAAAGAAAGCAGTGCTTGTAATCATGATCTCAGACAAAGCAAAAGCAAAAATCTAATTAAAAATATAAAGAAGGAGACTATATCTTGCTGAAAGGTACCATAAACAATGAAGTCCTACCATTTCTAAACATATATACACAAAAAGATAGAGCATCTAAATTTTTGAAGAAGTTGAATGAGTTACAGGAGGAAACAGATAATAAAACTATACTAGTGGGGGACCTCAACTTTCCCCTCTCAGAACTAGGTAAATCTAACCAAAAAATAAAGAAAAAAGAAATTAAGGAGGTGAATAAAATTCTGGAAAAGTTACATATGATAACTCTCTGGAGAAAATTGAAGAATAGAAAGGAATATGCCTTTTTCTCAGTGGCACCTGACAAAAACTGACACAAAAATTGACCAGACCTCACAACGAAGTCAGAAAAGCAGAAATAGTAAACATCTTTGTCAGATCATAATGCAATAAAAATTACACTCACTAATGGACAATGGAAAGAGAGACTAAAAATTAATTGGAAATTAAATCATCTAATCCTAAAAAATCAAATGTTCAAAGTACAAATCATAGAAATAATCTACAATTCCATTAAAGAAAATTACAGCAATGAAATAACATACCAAAATTTATGGGATTTAGCCAAAGTGGTAATTAGGGGAAAATTTATATCTCTAATTGTTTACAGCAATAAAATAGAGAAAAAGCAGATCAGTGAATTAAGGCACGGAACTGAAAAAAAAAACCTAGTAAAAGAACAAATTAAATATCTCTAATTAAACCCCAAATTGGAAATCCTGAAAAATCAAGAGAGATCAATAAAATTGAAAGAAAATCATTGAACTAATAAATGAAACTAGAATGTGGTTTTATGAAAAAAACCAATGAAATAGATAAACCATTGGTTAATTTTAATTAAAAAAGGAAAAAAGAAAACCAAATTACTAGTATCAAAAATGAAAGGAGTGAGGGGCAGGTAGATGGTGCAGTGGCTGGTGTACCAGTTATAGAGTCAAGAACATATGACTGCAAATCCAGTCTCACACACTTGACACTTGCTAGTTGCATGACCCTGGGCATCACTTAATTTCAATTACCTCACACATAAAAATTAAAGTTGTAAATTCATCACCAATAAAGAGGAAATTAAGACAACTATTAGGAACTATTTTGCTCAATTATGTGCCAATAAATTTGACAATCTAAATGAAATGGATGAATATGTATAAAAACATAAATTACTCAGATAGAAGACATAAAATTCTAAAATAACACAATCTTAGAAGAAGAAATCGAACAAGTCAGCAATGAACTTTCTGAGACAAAATTCTCAGGACCAGATAAATTCGAAAGTGAATTCTATCAAAGATTTGAAGAAAAATTAATCCTAATACTATATAAACTATTTGGAAAAATAGGCAAAGAAGGAGTACCTGCCATATTCCTTTTATGACACAGATATGGTGCTGACACCCAAACCACAAAGAGCCAAAACAGAGAAAGAAAATTATACATCAATTTCCTTAATGAATATTGATGCAAAAAAATTTAAATAAAACACTAGAAAAGAGATTGCAGCAATATATCACAAGAATTATATACTATGACCAGGTAGAATTTTTATCAGGAACGCAGAGCTTGTTCAATACTAAGAAAACTATCAGCATAATTGACCATATCAATAACAAAACCAATATAAATCACATGATTGTTTCAACAGAGGCAGAAAAGGTCTTTTACAAAATACAACACCCATTCCTATTAAAAATACTAGAAAGCATAGGAATAAATGGAGATTACTTTAAGACGATAAGTAATATTTATCTAAAACCATCAAGAAGCATTGTCTGTAATGGGGATAAGCTAGAAGCTTTCCCAATACAATCAAGGGTGAAGCAAGGATGCCCACTGTCACCTCTATTATTTAGTATTGTACTAGAAATGTTAGCTATAATAATAAGAGAAGAAACAGTAATTGAAGTAATCAAAATAGGCAATGAGGAAACAAAACCATCACTCTATGTGGATGATGTGATGGTATACTTAGAATAATCCTAAGGGAATCAACTAAAAAACTGTTTGAAATTATTAACAACTTTAGCAAAGTTGCAGGACACAAAATAAACCCACTTAAATCATCAGCATTTCTACCAACAAAATCCAGTAGCAACAGATAGAAAGAGAAATTCCATTTAAAATAATTGTAGACAATATAAATGTAGCCAATATTCAATAGTCTGCTTGTCAAGAAAAACCCAGGAACTATATGATCATAACTATAAACACTTTTCACACAGTTAAATTCCAATCCAAGCAATTGGAAAAGTATTAACTGCTCATGGGCAGGTCAAACCAATATAATAAAAATGACAATTCTCCCTAAATTAATCTATTTATTCAGTGCCATACCAATCAAACTATCAAAAATTACTTTATAGACTTAGAAAAAATAATAGCAAAATCCATCTGGAAGAACAGTAGCTCAAAGATACCAAGGGAATCAATGAAAAAAATGCAAAAAAAAGTGGTCTAGCCATACCAGATCTCAAACTATATCATAAAGCAATAATTTATCAAAACAGTTGGTACTAGCTAAGAAATAAGAGTGGTGGAGCCATGAAATAGATTAGGTACAAATTATATTATAGTAAATGACTATAAGAATCTAGTATTTAACAAACCCAATGATCCAAGATTTTGGAACAAAACTCACTATTTGACAACAACTACTGGAAAAACTAGAAAACAACATGGTAAAAACTAAGTATAGACCAACATCTCCCACTGTAATCTAAGATAAGGTCAAAATGGGTACATGATTTACACATAAAGGGTGATACCATCAGCAAAATAAGAAAGCATGGAATAGTTTATCTGTCAGATTTATGGATAAGAGAAGAATTTAGGTCCAAAGAAGATACAGAGACCATTACAAAATTTAAAATAGGTAATTTTGATTTAAAAAAATTTAAAAGTTTTTGCACAAACAAAACCAATGCAATGCTAATTATAAGAAAAGCAGACAAATTAGGGGAGGAATTTGCTACAAGTATCTGATAAAGGCCTCATTTTTGAAACATATAGAGAACTGAGTCAAATTTATAAAAATACAAGTCATTCCCAAATTGATACATGATCAAAGGACAGTTTTCAGACAAAGAAACTAAAGTTATTTATGGTCATGTGAAAAAATTCTCTAAATCACTATTTTATTAAAAAATGCAAATTAAAACAATTCTGAGGTGCTACTTCATACCTATAAGATTACCAGACATGACAAAAAACAAAAATGATTGATGTTGGAGAGGATGTGGGAAAACTGGGAAATTACACTGTTGGTAGAATTGTGAACTAATCCAACCACTCTGGAGAGCAATTTGGAACTATGCTCAAAGGGCTATAAAACTGCGCATACCCTTTGATGCATTAATACCGCTGCTATATACCAAAGCTATCCAAAAAAGGGGGAAAGGACCTATTTGTACCAAACTATTTGTAGTAGCTCTTTTTTTGATGGCTAAGAATTGGAAATCAAAGGAATGCCCATCAGTTGGGATACAGCTAAACAAGCCATAGTATATGATTGTAATGGAATACTATTGTGCTATAAGAAATGACAAGCAGGATGATTTCAGAAAAACCTGGAAAAACTTACATGAACTGATGCATAGTGAAGAGAACAGAATGAATAACTGCATTATTTTTCTGTGAAGAACTATTACCGACCTAGCTATTCTCAGCAATACAATGATCCAAAACAATCCCAAATGACTAATGATGAAGCATCCTGTCTGCCTCCGGAGAAAGAACTGATATTGACTGAATACAGATTGAAACATGATATTTCTCAGTTTCTTTCTTTTATGTGAGTCTTGTACAAAATGACTAGTATGGAACTCTTTTACATAATTGCACATGTACAACCTATATCTGATTGTTTACCATCTCAAGGAAGGAGGAAAGGAGGGAGGGAGGAAAGAGAATTTAGAACTCAAAACTTTAAATAAAAATGCTAAAAACTGAGAAAAATATAATGCTTATGATTGAACACTTTTAACCCACATCAAATTGCTTACTGTCTCTGGGAGGGGGCAGGTGAGGGAGGGTGAGAGAAAATTTCAAGCTCAAAAAATTTTTTTGATGAATGTTCAAAAATTTCCTTACAATGTAACTGGGGGAAAATAAAATGTTATTTTAAAAATAAATAGTTTTGAAAGAGAAAAATATATAATGTTTTTCTTGATTTTAACTTCTCATTAATACCTCAGTAAGAATTAGTTTATGATAGCATATCTTTTCCAGAGATGGAAGAGACCTTTAAGCTTACCTAGGCCTTATTGTTATATTTTATAATTGAAGGAACTGAAGTCCAGAGCAAGCTACTAGGTGGCGCAGTCGATAGAGCATCGGACCTGGAGTGTGACCCTAAGCAGGTCACAAACTGTTTGCTTCAGTTTCTTCATCTGTAATATGAGCTGAAGAAGGAAATGGAAAACCACTCTAGTATCTTTGCCATCAAAACCCCAAATGGAGTCTTGAATAGTCAGACAACTGAAAAGACTGAATTAAAAATCAAGTCCAGAGATATTTGGTGACTTGTCCAGTGTCGTATAATTATAGTGGTAGAGTTAGAATTTGAACCCAGGTCTTTTGACTCTAAATCCAACACTCTTTTGTTAGCTCCACGGAGTAGACAGCCCTGCTTGTCATCCACCAAACCAAAGCAAAATTCTCTTTTTAAGAACACTTAGTGGAGGCTCCACTTTGCATCATTTCCCTGCCTGGTTTCAGTACACTTTGGTGTTCCTCCACCCTCTTACCTGCCTCCTTTTGTGTGGTTTTCTCCTTCCATTAGATTGTAAGTTCTCTGAGGGTATAGACTATCATTCTTTTTATTACTTGTATATCCAGATCTTAGCACAGTGCCTGACACATAGTAGGAGCTTTATTGAATTGGGGCGGGGAAAAAGAATACTTAGCGGGGAGGAGGAGGGAGGCAGCTGTCACAGTTAAATCTCTACCTTTGTCCACCTTCTCAGTTCGACTTCCTCACTTCTCACCCAGGTAAGCAGCTCTATTGCTTGCCTGCCTCCTTTGCTCAGGTTCCCTGAGCAGTCTGGCTGTCGTGCAACCTTAATTATTTACCTAATTTCTGGCAAACTCAGTCTCTTATATCAGTTAGGAAAGTCCCAGAAGGGTACAGAAGGGTTAGTAGAGTGTAACAGAAAGAGAGCTAGATTAGCAATCTGGAAACCTCAGTTCCAAGTTGCCTTGCGTGACCTCAGGCAGAGGATGTTATTTGTTTGTGCTTGCATTTGTTCATTCTCCAAGAGTCGCTGTTTAGTTGTACTAAATGACCTCGAAGGTCCCTACCAGTTCTGAGTCTATAACACTATGATCAAGTTTCACCAAAACCTCGGATCATCAAACTGAAAAGGATTTGGAAGATCATCGAGCTCTTCTCCTTTATTTTATAGAAAAGGAAATGGAAGCCCAAAGAGCTTAAGCAATTGGACTCAGATAAACAAAACTGAAACGCAAGCCTCCGGACGCCTAGTCCAGTGTGTGTGTATATGTATAACTGTGTGTGTGTGTGTGTGTGTGTATGTGTGTGTGTGTATGTGTGTGTGTGTGTGTGTGTGTGTGTGTGTGAGGGAGAGAAAAGGAGAAGGGAGAAGAAAGGAGAAAGGAAGAGAAGGGAGGGAGAGAAGGAGGGGGAGAGAGAAAGGAAAAGGAAAAGAGAGGGAAAGAGGGAGGAGAGGAATACAGAGGGAGAAAGAGAGACAGGAGGGAGAACCATTTTATTTTTTAAATATTTTGCTGTTACATCATTTTCTTATCCTAATATATCTCTCCCACTCACCTACCCCATGGCCATCCCTTGAAACAAAGAATTTAAAAGATCAAGGAGAAAAAAAAAGCCAAGTTCAGTTTACTTTTTTTATTCTTTCCATTTATATTGTTGTAGTCACTGTACATGTTCCATTTCTTGACCTGCTATTTTACCCTTCATTAGTTCATATAAATCCTCCTTTCTATGTTTTTCATAATTTTTCATATTCATAATTTTTATGATAAAATATTCCATCCTATGCAAATACCACCATTTGTTTAGCATCTGTTTTATTTCCAGTTTCTTATTATCACAAAAAGGTTTCTGTGGATATTTTAGTGTATATTAAGCTTTTCTGTTTTTCATTTTGTTGGGGATTGCACTTAGAAGTGAGATCTGCGTGTCAAAGAATATAAGCATTTTAGTCACTATCTTGCCATGGTTGCAAATTATTTCCTATAATAGCTGGACTAATTCACATTTTCAATTAGAGTATCTTAAGATGCTGGTCTTTTAGAAGTTCTTTAACGTTGACTTTTTTCATCTTTACTGATTTCTAGGTATGAGGCACCTCACAGCCTTCTCATTATTAATGATATGGATCAATGTTTCATATAATTGTTAATGGCTTAAAATTCTTCTTTTTAGAACCATCTATTCATATATATTCACCATTTATCAACTGGATGATTGTTGGTTTTATAAATTAATGTTAATTTCCAATAAATCTTGGCTATTGGATGCTTGTCAGAAATATTTGAAATGAATTTTTTCACAATCAACTTCCTTTCATCTTCTGGATGCATTGATTTTGTTTGTGAAAAATTTTTAAATTGCATACAATAAAAATTATCTATTTACCTTCTGTAGTCTCTATCCCTTATTTAGTTAAGAATTCTCCTCATAGTCATAGCTATGAAAAGTACATGATCTGATTCTCTACTTTTTTTATGGGGACATACCATTTTAAAGAAATGATCTGTGCCATCTAAAGTTTTAATATGTTTGTCAGATTACTAGGAAAAGGAATAAGGTGTCAGTTAAACACTTTAAGGATAAAGATATTTAGACCACTCATAGTTAAGAAAAGACATGGTAGCTAAAGAACTATTGTGGCAAAGAGCCAAAGAAATGGAATGGAAAAGATGAAGTGACTAAACCTCTATGGGCCTCAGTTTTTTAACTGTAAAAATGAGGAGATCAAACTATTGCCTCCCTACCAGCTCTATTTTTCCTATGAATTTCTATGATTTTCTTTTGCTTTTGTGCGTATAATATGTGCCCCATTTTTCTGGCCTGAACTAGTTCAAGTCTCCTCTCCCAGAGGTTCTTCATATTGGTACCAGAGTAAGTGTAGACACCTGCTCTGAACACAACCCATCCATCAGCCTCAGCCTCCACAGTGGCAGGAACTATAGGCTTGTGCCACCACACCTAGCTCACCTTAACTTTAAACATGACAAATCAGAGGCATAAAAAGCTAAAGAGGATATACCAAATCTCATCACAAATTTACAGCCAAGTTAAGTTTAGAATTTGTCCATTGTAAATCTGCCACTTGTGAGTCTCTTGATTCTTGAGATGGAGAAGCCTCCAGAAGGAGAGGCAAACCCTGAAAAGTCAACTATCTTTGATAGGAAAAAATACATAAATGATTAACGAGTTATTTCCCATTTGGATAAGCCGCCCACTAAATGGTCCTGCCACTGTTTGACTCTGATTACTTCACCAATTACTGTACAGCATGCATTCTTTCTTCCCACTATCCCTTCTTTAGTTAGATAATTCATCATTTATTGGACCAGTAAGAGTTGAAACCATAAAAATATTCATAGCTATTTATCTCTTATTAGATAAAATTCTTCTTTATTCTTGCATAGAATTCCCATGAGCCACGGTGAAGCTAACTTCAATTACTCTTGTACCAAATTCAAAACCAATTTCATGAGAGTAATCAGCCTTAATTTTTTATTTTGTAAATTGATGAAGCAAGTGGGACTTTCCTCTCCTGACTGCACCCATGGAGCCCAGTAATAGGAAAAGAGACTGGAACTGTGATTTCATTGATATAGGTAATTCTCAATTAAAGAAACTCCTCTACTGTTTCAGGTTAGTGCTTTTTTTTTCAGTTTAATTATCTTAAAGAGTTGTTTTGAGAATTAAGAGGTTAAACTACCTGCCTAGAATCACAGAGCCAAATACGAATCAATGGTGGGACTTGGGCTCAGGTCTCTCTAAAGAAATGTACTTAAAGATAAAAGAGTAGTTGCAAAGTGTAGTTGCCATATATGGTATATTCCACTCTTCTTGGTCAGGGTAAAATACAGCAGGAGAAGGTGCATGATTCATAAAGCTCCAACAATTTAAAATATGACCATAGCCTCCTAAGCAATCATCTCCTGTGGCTCTTCTGAGTCAATGAGAACTCTTCTTCCTATCCTGGTGGATTTCCTACTGTCTTCCAAGTTGGGTCTTTGGTCTTTGATATTTCCCTTGCTTTCTCTTCACTTCCCTCTCCTGCATTCAAATCCTCCTTGTCCTTCTGGAAATTCATCCAACTCAAGTCTTATCTCTTATCTCTTCGATGAAGTCTTTCCTGACTGCGCCGACCATAATCCTTCTCTCCCTTCCTTTTGTACTAATTTTTATATCTCTCACTTGAACTATTACCATATGGCACTATTACTAGTGTTTTAAGTTTTTTATGCACTTATGCTTTGCCTGTCTGACTTAATTGGAAGGTCCTTAATGGAAAGGACTGTATCTTGTATCTTTGTATCCATAAAATGTAACAATGTCTTCCATGTAAGATGTGATCAAAGATTATTATAAATGAATTGTGTATAGCTCCAAACACAGAGCTAGACCTATAACAGTTGCTTAATAAATTTGTTGTATCAAGTGGAATTGAATAAAAACCTTTCTAAACAAGAAAGAAAATGGGTCTAATGATAGGGAACTTATGGCTCTGATATCTTCCATGTACTTCTCCTCCTTTCTTTTTCAGCCATATCTCTATAAGTCTTGGATATGAGTTAATATTTCTTTATTGTATTGTTTTCTCATCTGATAAAAGGGATTTTGACAATGTTACTCCTTGAAAGGAAAAAAGTAATTGGTTTGATATCAGAAGTACTCGATTGTAGTCCTGGCTCTTCTACCAATTTGCCCTAGGGCTTTGAGCAAATTATTTCTTTTGTCCGCACTGATATTTCATCTGTAAAACAAAAATAATAGTAATAATATTATAATTTACTGAACATCTGTAACACTTTAAGATTTGTAGATCATTTTATATAACATCTCTTTTGATCCTCACAACAACCTCTGCCCCCAGGTACTCCATTTAACAAATAGGGAAACTGAGGCTCATAGGGCTTGACTTTCCCACAGTAACAAAGGCAGAGTCAGTAAGACCTGAGTTTTTCTGCCTCCAAATCTTGCACTCAGGACGAGGGGGCTAGATGGACTGACTTCTATAGTTCTTTACAGCTATGACATTCTCCAGTCCTATGATCCTAAAGAAAAAACAGTCACCATGCAAAGTATGTGATCAGAGTCAGTGCAATAAAAATGATAATGGGTTTGGAAGTTTTTGTTCTTGGTTAGAGTGAAAAAATAATTGATAACTATGACTCAACTGTCTGTATTTTTTCCTGGTTTAACAAAGCAGCACAAGATGTACACTGGCTGTGGATAAACTCTAAATGGAATGCCAGATAATGAGTAACCCTGTGTGACTAAGACAGCATTAGGAGGAAGTCTCAGACATGAGGGAAAAAATAAAAGCATTCTCATGTCTGACTAATCTTGGATTTTTCTGATGCTCTGAAGGGGCATAATTGACTAGTGTTAGGTTTCTTGTTTATCAACAAACATCTGGGGAAAAAGGGGAGGTGTTAAGGGTTCTCTTTTTCTCTTCCTTTAAAAAAATGGTATGAGAGAAAATTCAGGCTCTCTGACTTTCTTGGTGTACAAGGAATTGCTCATACTGTATCTAATTGTACTGTGCAGAGGTCATGTGAGAACTAAGACATAGCTTTATGCTGAAACACCTCAGGTAAGTGTGGCTTCATCTGGAAGGAAAGCTTCATGTCAGAAAGGAAAGCGTGTTGGGTTTGAAGTAGAAGTATATATATATATTCAAGTCCCAGTTCTGTGACTAACTCCCTTTGTGACCGTACCCATGTCATCTAATTTCTCTGAGCCTCAGTTCCTCACCTAAAGAATAAGGAGTTTAAACTAAGCATCTCTAAGGTCTCTTCCAGTTCTAGAGCTATGAGCCTACCAGTTTCTCCACTGCAGCAGATCGAAACCTTTTTTTGGGGTCTTCATGAGTATTGCTGGGACCTTTAAAACCTCATTCATCCATGACAAACCCTCTCTCTGGTAATGGGTCTCTCTAAATTATGTGAGGCAGATCCTCAGACAGCAGACAAATAGCTGATCACCAAACTCAGACATGAAAACTTTCCAGTTTGGTGGGACCTCAGTTTTTCTCATGTGCAGAGTGAAAGGGCTAACCTACGTTACATTTTGGGTCCTTTCAAACTCTGAATATATAATTCTAGTATCCTAAGTACAGGATGAAAAGAAAGAGCCCTGGATATGGATTCAAATGACCTAGGTTTAGGATCTAGCTCTGCTACTCAGTACCTACGTGTGGGACCTTTGTGAACCCAGGATCACATACCTCTGGAAAAGATATTGGAATAAAACATTAATTAAACATTAAACATTAATTAAAACATTAGCAAAGACATTTCCTTCTCATGTTAGCTTTTGGTTAGACTTTATGGCATATTTATACCTTTGTGAACTTGGCCATTGACCAAGGAAAAGAAGCTTTCAATTGAATTCGATCCATTTCAACAAATATCTATTAAACATCTACTGTGCGCAGAGCTCTTGCTACATTCTGGAAGGAAGCCAATATTAAGATAACATACAACCTTACGGTGTTTAACTTCCAAGAAGCTGACTTCTCTGAGAGTTGGAAATTTCAGATACTTAGTGCCTCCAGGGGCTGGTTCAAAGGTTGTCTTGGGAAGAGGGGAAAGAGAAGCTCTTTTGTGCAATCCCTGCAGAGGAAAGAAAATGGAGACAGGAAATCCACTTACCATTAAGGAATAATGTCAGAAATTCTCATGCCCACACCAGTTTGCTAGTGACTCTGGGATGTTCCACCATTCCTCTTTCATTTTGCAACGGGGTGGTGACAGGCTTGAGAAAATTGTATAGGGGGCAAAGACTGTGTCTTCAACATCAGATTTAGGTCATTTAAAAGTCAGCTCAGTTTTCAGTCTGTGGTAGTTGTCACAGTTGTGCATTTCCTAAAACACCTACTATTCAGGGCTAACTGTTTCCTGCAGCAGGTCATCTTCTTTCCTCCCACAACTGCACTTTTTTTTTTCAGTTCAATAAGCAGCAAAGCATTCACTCCATGAAAGGCATTCTGCTGGACACCAGAGATAGAAAGACAAAGTCAGCACAGTCCTAGCCCTTAAAAAACTCCCACGATACTTGCTGAGTTAAGAAATACAAAATGTACACAGACAAGTCAATGCCTAGTACATATAAAGTTATACAATGTAATTTACAGAGGATGTGAACATAAATACAGCGGTAGGAGGGGAGGGGCCTCAGAAATTCCCTCTTACGGAAGGTAGCACTTGAGCTATAGTTCAAAGGAATGTGGAGATCTTCGGAGGCAGGAAGGAGTGGGCTCCATATGTGCGAAAATGACCTATGCAAATTCACAAAGATGGGAAGTGGAATGTTATATCAAAGAAACAGCTAGAAAGTCAATTTGATTAGAACAGATCATACATGAAAGGAAGTAATATGAAATGAGATTGGGGCGGAGGGAGTGCATGGGAAGTCAGATTGTGAAGGGATTTAAATGCCAAGCTAAAGTTTTTTGTTTTTTTAATTTTATTCTAGAGGCAAAAGGAAGACACTGAAGATTTTTTGAGTATTGAGGTGCCAGCTAGATCTGTATTTTGGAAGTATGAATATAGAAGCTGCATGGAGGATGGATTGAAGAGGAAAGATATTCAATGCAAGAGACTGATTTGGAGGTTGTTGTAAAAGTCAAGACAGGATATTGAGGAGATAGATGTAAGAGGTATTGGAAAGGTAGGCTCAATAAGAGCTTCCAACTAGTTTTATAACATGAGGGAGGAGTGAGTCTAGGATGACTGCAAGATGACTGGGAGGATGGTTGTACCTCCAATAGAAATAAGCAAATTTGAAGGAGGCATAGGTTTTAGGAAAAATACACGTTCTATTTTGAACATGTTAGGCTTGAGGTGTATGAGGGGTATGTATGCATGTGGTTTATCTAAATATACAGTCATGGCTCATAGGTGACATAGGCAGAAAAAATCTGGGGGTCTTACCCACCTCTGTGGAAAATAGGATATCCATACTTCCACCACCAGTAACCCAGGTCTGGAAGTATGATGGGAAGGAGAGGTAAGATTTGGGACTACCAAAGCTGAGAAATATCACATATGTCTATGAGGCATATCAGGCTTGAATTATCCCTCAAATATTTTTCAGGCTAGGAGTACAATAGATTCCGAACAAAAGCCACATTCCTAATCACTAGTAAGGAAGGAGGATACTTCCTTAATTTATCCTTGCCTGATTAGCCCCTTCCCATCAAACACTGACTATACACCATAAATAATGAATAGCAAATAAACCCTTTTATCTAAGCAAAACAGCAAACGAAAATGAAAGTTCTCTAGTTTAGAATATATCAAAGGATACACAAGAATAAATGAGTTCTTCATCTTGGGAGCAAAATATATTTCAACTCAAACAAGGACAGAGAGAGAATAATATCACAGAGGAGATGTCCACTATCAGCTGTCTCTAGAGCTTCAAGACTGGAAGTCAAGGTACATGATTGGGCCACTTCCCATACATCCATAATTCTAGGGGCTCTAGTTTACCATTCAAAACCATTCAGAAGTCCATCTTGACTGATTCCCTTGAAACCCTCTCTCCAAGTGTCATTTCATGATATACTAGACAAGGACAATATAAAAGTTCAATCATTTCACCATGAAACTTTCACCCAAGAAGAAATTCCAGAAGTCAACCTTCATTGTAAAAAATTTGTCAAATATATGCCCATACTAACTGAAGCCACAAGGAATAATCAGTCAATTAAGAAACAGAAATTTTCCTTAAGCAGCCACAACATATGGAATATTATACTAATCACTATGGGAGATTGCCAGAGAACTAGAAGACTCAGTCCCTGCCCCCACAAAGCTTGCAGCCTGAAGCTGAAGAGATGCTTTAACAGATGAAGAAGACATAAGACCACCTGGCAAAAAAATATAGGGAACATATTCAAACATACCTATTTAGGAGGCATAAAATATGTAAGTTAACTGGGGAAGGGGTGTGGGGAGAGGCAGGAAATAACAATGGTGCTATTGTTGTACCAAGCAGATGTGCAATAGCTAGGGGCTAGGGAGGTAATATGATGCAGCTTAGCTCAGCCTTGTAGATTTCATTCCTCTGGTGGTTCGATGTTGATCAAGACTTTTGGCAATCTGGACTACTTTCTATGGGAATCTTTGTATAGAAAAAAGGCTAGGACAAGGATTATTCTACTCACTTATGTAATATGTAATTCTCCAAGACACAAGTTATACAGTTATCTAGCTTCCCACTACACTTATTTTATTCCCTCCAAGTAAAAAATTGGTATCACTTGGAATCACATTCCAACTTGATCAGACCATTTTCTACAGTTTTTAAGGAGGTTTTGGGAAGGCCAGATCAGCAGACATGGGTGATATTCAGATGCGTATTTTGTTTGGGTGTATGGGCTGTTCAGGGAGGACCAGCACCTCTGGTGTAAGGGTTTGCACTTTTGGTGTCCACCTATCACCCAGCTCTCAGGAGTGGCTCTACAAAGCTATAGCATATGCAGTGGCCACACTCCAATAAAACCATCTCAGTAGATAAGCTAAACCAGTTTGAGGGTAACCAACAACCCTTAAACCTAGTGAGTCAGGGGGATATCTACCCCAAGCATATGAAACCTTCCCCCCATGGAATGGACAGATGAGAACAATTTGTTCCCATGGCCATCAAGGCTGCTGAAGTAGGTTCTGTGAAGTGCTGAGAGCCTGGTCAGATACTGAAGATACCAAGGTGTAACGCCAATCATGGCAGCTCACCTGAGGACTGCTGCTGTGAATCATTTTAAGGGGCTAATTGCAAAGTATGATGAACACTCTATTTATTCAGAATCAAACCTTATTCAGGAAACTGAACAACTTACAACTCATAACAACATAACTTATTACTAAGGTGACCACATGATCTTAAACAAAACATGTGCAGTATATCATTTACTACTCAGTATGTAACATGGCAAACAGCATATATCAGTGTATTCATTATATACTCTACCTCTAGGTCACAATAGGTTCCAATGCCCTCAATAAAAATAGAGTGTCCAAGTAAAGTCCTCTTGGTGGGGTGGGGAGGATGTCCTCCTCACATTGCTGTTGCATGTTCCCACCAGGCACTCCACCTCCTGGGTACCAACCCATCTCAGGAGACCATGGCAGGAAAGCATTCTCTCTGCTCCTGCCTTGCTACAAAACCTCCATCTCAACTCCCAGCCAAGTCTCGAGCTCCCTGAGTCCCAGACCTCCTGCAGGTCTGTGGGAGGACTGCTCCCAGCTCCTTCCTGGATTCACACAAAGGCAGAGCTCTCTCTTTACAATTTAGCCTGAGTCTGGAAAACTGAATTTTGAAAGATAAACAACAAAAATCCCACCTTGTTTGCCTTTACACAAGGTCATCTACAGCATCCCTGGCTTTTGTCTTGCCAATTGGACTTCAATTACCCCCGGAAGACAGTGAGGCTTGAAGACTGTGCAAATCACTTAAATCCAATTCATGTTCAAGTCACGACATCACCTCCTGACATTACTGGTCCTCTTCCAAAACCAAGGACAAACAACAATTGTGTTTGTGAATTGTCCGGGTCTTTTGACCAGCATAAGATAATCAGGGCAAGGGAAAAGAAGGGGAATTTAAATCAGTCCATCTAACTCCTATACTTTAAAAAAGATGTGGAATGTTAGTTTAATCTATCTAATAATAAGCATTTGTTATGTGCCTACTATGTGCAGGTTATGTAAATAAGAAGAGAAAAGTGAAATAATCCAAATAGCTTACTTACAATCTATTAGGGAAAATAATATAGGAAAATTATACTGAATAAATACATCTAAAATTAAAATAAGGTAGTTAGGGTGGAAAGCACTGGCAGTTAAGGGGGGTGCATCGTGTAGAAAGTGTCACTTGAGTTATCTTTTCAAGGAAGTGAGGGATTCTGTAAGGTAGTAAGAAGGAGGAAACATATTACAGGAGTTTGGTGATGACCAGTGGGAGGCATGGAAATGGAAGAGCTAGTGGCCTGCGTGAAGAACAGGGAGAAAACCAGTTTGACTGCCCAATATAGTTCTGGAAAAGGAATAAGACTGGAAGGATAAACTGGGGTCAGGTTGTGAAAGGTATTAAAATCCAAACAAGAGAGTTTATACATACATGATCCTAGAGGCAATAGGAGCTATTGGAATTTGAGCAGAAAAACAACATGCTCAGATCTGTTGTATACTGAAAAATTTCACTTTGACATTTGTGTAAATGAGGATCCCAGACTTAAGGCTGGGATACCAGTTAGGCAGACATTACAATAGTCTGGATGAGAGTTGGTAAAGGACAGAAATAAGTTGGTATCTGAGTGAGTAGAGAGGAGGGATATGATGTAAGTAATACTGAGGGAGTAGGAATACATAGGTTTGCCAACTGACTGAATGTGTGGGTAAAGGGAGAGTGAGGGAGTCAGAATAGTGCTAATGTTATGAAGCTGGGAGGCTTAAAGAATGTTGGTTCTCTTGACAGAAATTCAATAGATGGGAGGGTTTGGGAAAAATAATGAGTTCTGTTTTGGATATGTGTGATTGGGTCAACAAAACTTTAAATGGTGCCTTTTTCTCATGGTCATGGTGGGGGAATTTATAAGCATCTTTATAAGGCATTTGTTTCCTCACTTAAGAGAATAACCCAAAGGCACTCTTCTGGAACTTAAGAGATACTTGGCATGTATTCTACATTAATTGACCCTTTGCTTTTTTGCTTTTATTCCTAAAAGCAGCCAAGAATTTCTCCTCCTCTTTTCCCAGTAATTTCATAGTTAACTGTACAATCATGTCTAGATGGCTCCATATCATCTGGCATCACTGATGATAAAGTCAAGGCAAGAAGTGTTTATTATTAATCTCTGCTGTATGCCAGGTACTATACTAAGTACTAGGGATAAAAATACAAGCAGAAATGACAGTCTGCCCTCCAGAAATTTATATTTGAATGGCAAAAGATAGTACATAAAAGTTGGAAAGGGGAGAAGTAATAAATATATCTAGTTTGGTGGCATTGTAGAAGGAGTCAGGAGCATACCTGGAGAGGAATGAAGTTGTGAGTAGCCTGGGTGTCCTCCTTAATGTACAGATTCTGAGAAAGACCAGCTAATCAGTGATGGTGGCTGGAAGTCGAAGGTTCTTCCCATGTGTGAAATCACAGAGTAGAGTTGGCTTCCAATGTTTTGCATGACTATACACATATAACCCATCAAATTGCTTACCTTCTCAATGGGGAGGGTGGGGAGGTGGAAGAGAGAGAATTTGAAACTTAGAGTTTTATAGACAAATATTAAAAATTAATTCTACCTGTAACTAGGGAAAAACAAAATACTGAATTAGAGTTAGTTTCAGGGATGAAGAGGTTTCTGGGGCATTGCAGATATAGTCCAAGAGGTGCAGCCTGGTACAGCCAGGTACAGTCTGCAGCAGTAATGATAACTGTGATAACCAGCACGTGTGTGCATGCGGGCACACACACACGTACACACGATTTGAGGTTTGCAAAACAATTTACATATATTATATCATTGGATCCTCTTTATAACACTGTGAGGTGTTATTAACACCCACATTTTACAAGTGGAAATCAGGGAGGTTAAGTGAATTGCATAGCTGGTCACAGTGAGTATGAGTATAAGGCAGGATTTGAACTCACGTTTTCCTACCTCCAAGTCCAGTCTTTTATCCACTATACCATCCACATGTCTAGATAAAGCCTTTCATTTCTCCCTAGTTAACTAAACATGAGAAAATCAGGGAACATTCCTCTTATGCCTCTCACCCAGACTACACTCATTGAACCCAAAGCATAAATCTGTAGGCAGAAGTAGCAGATAAAACCTTGTCCTCACCAATCACCATGGTGGAATATTTATATCTGCAATACAAATTATTCTTATAAAAAAGAGAAAAGAGAGGAGTCATCTTTAGAGCTGCCCTACCATCCTGGCCTACAGACCTGCTGCCTCATCATCCTAATAACGGTCACAGATGAAGAGGCCCACCACATGCCACCACCATCTCCAGCTAGCCTCTCATTAGTACAGGTCCACCACTCATTATAATATTCAATTTTTCTTATTAATTGTTAACAAATCAGAGTTGATTGCTACCCTCAGTAATGTCCTCTCTTCTAAGAATATATAAGCATTGAGTAGGTTCTATTAGGTGCCTTTGGCATTGGAGAGAGTCACTGACCCCTTTCATTAATTATTTGCTAGTATGATTAATAAAATGATTAATTAAACAAAAACATACCTTTTAATATATCCCCTTTGGATGGTTGGATATGTATACCTTTCCATCTTCCCACTTTGGTAAAGACTCTGTTTACCACCTAATTACCCACTTGGGATAGCACTTGTCCATAGATGAAGGAATGAAAATGGGGAGGTGAAATTGTTCATTT
The DNA here is from genome assembly GCA_028658325.1 of Potorous gilbertii. Taxonomy (NCBI): domain Eukaryota; kingdom Metazoa; phylum Chordata; class Mammalia; order Diprotodontia; family Potoroidae; genus Potorous; species Potorous gilbertii. The sequence goes on along the minus strand of CM053771.1, from coordinate 182,035,656 downwards.
TTTTCTTTTTTATCCTCTTGGAACTTTAGGAATCCTCATTCCAATTGTTACAAAGAATATAATATGTTGAGTTTGAAGTGTCTTCTGGGCACCCAGTTTGAAATTCTAATAGTTCACAGTCAGTGAACCAAAGTTCATGTGCCAGGTACCTGTTAAGCACTGAGGATACAAGGAAAAGTAGGAGACCCTCTCTACTCTCAAAGAACCCAGAGTCCAATGGGGAAAACAACAGGCAAATGACTACATACGAACAAAGGTCTATACAGACTAAATTAGAGACGATCTCAGAGAAAAGGAAATAGGTGAAGGGAAGGCACCACTGTGGTGGTTGTTCGTCCTTCGTTCTCAGAGAGGACTGATGACATCACAAGGGTGATGATGTCTTGACTTGTGAATGAATTAGATTTAAGTGAGGCAGGGTTGTGCAGAGTCATCAGCCTCACTTTCTCTTCCAGAGTCATCAGAGGCACAACATAGGTCAAGACGACTAGTGGTGAAGGCCCCCAGAGGGACCTGATAAGACTTACATGAACTGACGCAGAGTGAAGTGAGCAAAGCCAGAATACAATAACGGCGTTGTGAAGGAAACAACTTTGAAAGACTTAAGGACTCTGATTCATAACATGATGACTCATCATGATTCCAGAGTCCAGATGATGAAGCATCTCACTTACTTTGTGAAGAAAAGTGAAGGATCCCAGAGGCAAAATGAAAAACACGTCTTTGGGATAGGACTAATGTGATAATATGCTTTGTTTGAGGGTATGTATTTCTTAAAAGAGTTTTATTTTTCTTTCTTGTCAATTTTGAGGAAAAGGTGGAAGGAATAGGATGGCTGAAGATAAGGGCTCCTCCAAAAAAATTGAGAAGAGAAGAAAGATCAGGCAGAAGCACAAAAACCCAAAATAACATTGAAAGTGACTGACTTCATCTTCTATCCACTTCAAAGCAAGTTCTATATCACAGATATGAAAAGTTTCATGGACAATCCTCGTTTTTTTGGTATTTAAGTTCAGAATAAAAAAATTTTTTAAAAGAATAAAGGAAGACTGCATGGAAGAGGTGGCATTTCAGCTGGGCCTTGAAAGATCTTAACAAGGAGAAATAGAGATGATGGATACTTAAAGGAAACCAAAAAAGCAGGAGGTAAAGGTGAGGAGGGAGAGAGATCCAGGTATGGGGGATAGACAGTGAAAATTCACAGAGCTGGAAGATGGAGGTTCTTTTGTGAGAAACCACAAGGAGGTTGGAGAACATGGTGGGTAGTAAGGTGTAGGAAGACTGCAATGGTACATGGGAATCAGCTTAGGAAGGGTTTTAAATTTTAATGTCAAACAGAAGATTTTATATTTGATTCTGGAATTAATAAAGAACCCCTGGAGTTTATTGAATTGGGGGAGGGGAGGGGAGGTGATATGATCAGATCTGTATATAAGTAAGATCAGTTTGACAAATGAATAGAAGACAAACTGGAGTAAAGAGAAACTTGAGGTAGGGAGATCAATCAGCAAGTTATTGGACTTCAGTGATGCTGGAGCAGAGTGAGGCTGATGACTTTATGACTTTGCACAGTTCTGCTTCATTTCCAGTTCATGAGCAAGCCAAGGCATCACCCTAGTGACGTCACTGGTCCTCTCTGAAAACAAAGGAGTAACAACCACAGCAATGTCAGTAGCTTGGGCTTGAGGTGATGAGGGCCAGCAACAGGTGGTAGCAGTGTCAGAGGCAAACAGGGAGTATGTACAAGAGATGTTACCAAAGTGGAAGCAACAGTCCTTGGCAACAGATTGGATTTGGGACAGAGAGGGATGAGAGAGTGAGGAACTGAGGATGACACCTACATTCAGCCTAGGCAACTGGGAGGATGATAATGCCCTTCATGGTAATGGAGAAGTTTAGAAGGGAGAGGATTTAGGATGAAACACAATGAGTTGAGTTTATATTGTCTGTGGAACATTCAATTCAAGATATCCAGTAGAGAGTTCAGAGGTGAAAAGTCAGGAAAGAGGCTAGAGGTAGATAAGTACTATCAGCATGGAGAGGATAATTGAAACCATGGATACTGATGAAATCACCAAATGAAACAGTAAATCTGTAGGAGAGAAGAGGGCCCAGGACAGAGTTAGAAGGACATTTAGCGTTAGCAGGAACAACTTGGATGAAAGTCCAACAAAGGAAACTAGAAAGGAAACAAGTAGGAGGAGCACCTGGAGAGGGCAGTGTCAGGAAAACCTGGAAAGAAGAAAGTATCAAGGAATGAAAAATGAAAGACAGTGGTCAAAGACTGCAGAGAGATCAAGAAGGATAAGTATTAATAAAAATACATTAGATTTGGCAATGAAGAGATTATTGGTAACTTGGGGAAAAGTAGTTTCAATTGAATGATGAGGCCCATTAAGAAGCCACATTGTAGAGACTTAAGAAGAAAATGAGAGGAAAGCAGAAAGCCTTCTCAAGGAGTTCAGCCACAAAAGGGAAGGGAAATATAAGGAGAAAGAACTCTGGTTTCTGACTCAGTGGGATCAGGCATCTTGGAGCTCCAATTCTGACCTCTCCTAAATGTCAATTCTTTATTTCCAGTTGTTCAAAGGACATTTCTCCCTTTATGGCTCCCTAGTCACCCAGACCTAAACTCAGCATGTCTGAAACTAAATTCATCATGTTTGATACCAAACAATCATGAGGCAAACAGAGGAAATAACATTGTCTTTGGATCCAGGAAACCAGAGTTCAAATCATGACTTGGCTACTTAACAATTGAATGGTCTTGATCACTTTACCTTTATAAGTTTCTTCATTTGTAACATGAGGGCATTGGATTAAGTGATCTCTGACTCCCTTCCTGCTCAAAATCATATGACCCACCTACATCTGAGTTCTTTCTCACTTCCCTACCATTATCCCATACCCCTAACCCCCAAACTTGGAGTTGGTTTTTACTCCTCCCTCCCCTTTAGTTATCTCTATGCACTCAATCGCCTGTCCTGATCATTTTTCCTTCATTACCGTTTTTATATCTACCCCCTCTTTTCCAGTCCCACTACTGCCACCCTTGCTCAGGCTTAATGCCTCATGACTATATCGTAATATTACAAGTCTCCTCTCAATCGTGTTCATTTTGGAAAGATGCCTTCTTCCTTCAGGCTCTACACTCAACCAATCATCCCAACATACCATATTCACATTTATATTCCTAAAACTGCTTTGACTATATTATTCCACTGCTCCAAAGTCATTATCAGCTTCACGTAGCCTCCTAAATAAAGTCTAAACCCCTTAATCTGACACTGAAATGTGAGAAATGAATATCTCTCTCTTCTATTTAATAATTAATTATTGCATTAGGACCAAGTTTTCCCCTTTTGTACTTCCTCATCTAGAAATCAACCTGTGTGAGAAATCTCTCTAGAGATTTGCACAGGCTAAGATCTCATCAGACGTAAAAGAAATTCTAAGAATGAGCTGAAGGGTACATGCCTGTTCGGTGTGTTTGTGCAGACAGGCCTGGGGAAACGTTGATTCTCCCTATTACCAAGAGAGGTGACATGGAAAATGATGTCTCCTTGACCAAGATTTGAATGCCTCTAAGTCATATACTTCCATGATCTTCATTTTACTATGTCCCACACCTGTCTTTCCGTTAACCAATTCAAATTGATTGCCACTCCTCAGGAACACCTCCTCTTTGAAAGGTATAAAACTCTGACCCCATCGCCATTGGGAATTTTTGGTCTAAGAGAGATGACCAAATAACCATCCTTTTATAAATAACCTACCCGCTGTATTAATGAAATGACTAATTATGCAGAAACTGTATCTCTTGAGCTTTTTGATCCTTACAGAAACCATTCTACAACTATTCCCTACCTGTATTCCTAATTTATCTCCTACTTATTCCTTATATTCTAACACTCTGCTCCAAACTCCATCCCCGTATTCACTTCATGCTTTCCAGCTTCTATAGCTTTACCTAAGTTTCTTCTCCTACAAGGAAGGCCTTCCCTCCCATTTGTGATCACTCATATTCTATCTTTCCTTCAAGACCAAAACACAAAAGTAACTTTCTTTATGAAATCTATCTCAAGTATCCTAAGTGAAAATTCTTTTTCCATGCTCTAATTATAATGATACATATTATATACACTGTATATGTGTATGTATACATACATACATATGTGTGTGTATGTGTATGTATGCATGTGTGTGTATTTATATACACACATACATTTTTTTCTCTGTCTATGTCATCTTCTTGGTCCTATTCTAAGTCACTGTGCCCTGAGGATATTGCATGGTATACAATGAAAAAAAAACCCAGTAATCTGAGAGAGAGAGAGAACCTGGGTTTGAATCCACTTGGTATTACTGAGAGCTGGGTGAACCTGGGCAAATCATTTAATCCACTGGACGTTAATTTCCTCATCTGAGAAAATGAAGGTGTTGGACTATAAGGTTTGAAATCCATTCTATCTCATTCTATCCCCTATAGCACCTATGTTAGTATCTTTCACACAGTAAGTGCTCATTAAAATTTTATGGAATAAATGGAGAAACGAATGAAGAAATCAGCATGTTTTCCTCAACCCCCTAGCCAAAACTCTGTTCCTTTAGGAAAAATGAGCACCAAAAAGTAGTAACCTGGTAAAAAGTATAAAGGAGACTCCTCACATGTCCCAAGGTGGAAGAACAAGTATTTCCTCGTACCCAGAGGATAACAAGGCTCATTACCCTTTATCCTCTTGATGAAAAAGTGTGACAATTCTGTTGAATAAAATTGAGTCCAAGACTTAATATTCATCTGACAGGTGAGCTGGTGAGCTGAGTTTTACTATGTCCTGACTGCCTAACATCTCAAAAATCTAAGGATATTCTGTGTTGCTTTTATGGGTCATTTTTCCTTCTATTGTTAATTACCCTGAGGGCTTGAATTAAAAAAAATCAATCATAAAATAATAATTGAACACCTACTATGTGCCAGGGTTTGTACTAGGTACTGAGAACGCAGACAAAAATAAACTCCCTACCCTGAGAGTTTAATAATAGGTTGAATGTATACAGAACTTTAAGGACTGCAAAGTGCTTTATAAATTTCTCATTTGATCCATGCAACAACCCTGAGAGGTAAATACTATTACCAAAGACCAATTATATAGATGAGGAAACTGAGGCAGAGGTTAAATTACTTACAGCAGGATCACCCAGCCAGTAAGGTGATTGAATCTACTCTTCCTCACTCCAGGTCCAACACTCCATCCACTGTACCATCTTGGGGTTGTTCACTCATGTCTTACTCTTCATGATCTCCTGGACCGTAGCATGCCAGCAGCCTAAGGAATTCCCTTGGCAAAGGTACTAGAGTAGTTTCCCATTTCCTTCTCTAGTGGATTAAGACAGAGATTAAATGACAATCCCAGGGTCACACAGCTAGTCACAAGGCACCACCTAGCTACCACTAAACAACATATATGCATATAAGTAAATACAAAATATATATTTAAGACAAGGTAATTTATGAGTTGGGGCAGCACTCTCATTTGGGGAATAGAAATCATTAAAATCTATGTCCACGATGAGGAGTACTTAGGCATCTTTTAAAATAGTCATTTGTGAAAAAGAATGATAAGAGAAAAAACTCAACATGAAGACCTTTTTATCTGTAAACCTTCATCTAAATCAGGGCTTCTTAAACTTCTTCCGCTCGCAACCCCTTTTGGTAGTGGTAGTTGACGTTGCATGGCCAGAGGGCATGCCCAGTGCTAAGTGCACATGCTTTGTGTTTAGAACCAAGGCTGCAGTGAAGTTAGACCAATGCGACATGGGCAAATGCTATCAGAAATATTGGAATCATGTTTGATTTTGAATAATTTTTTTGTAGTTGAACATTCAGAGACCTTTTACTATTGTCAAATTTTTCCAAGACTTCCATTTGAGATCACAACCTAAAGTCTAAGCTCTCAAAACTATTTCAAAATTGGAGAGTTAGGATTGTGTGATGCAAAGGGCCTTGGCATATGGTCATGAACAATTTATCCATCTGTAAAATGGGGGTATAATAATTGTACTGTCAAGCTCAGGGGTTTATTGGAATAAGAGGACCTATATCAAGTTCTAGAAACCTTAGTTTCAAAACTGTCCCACTTGTCTGTGCTTCCTTCTGAACCGAAAGCTCTATGTAAAAGTCAAGATTATTATAAAGTAAATTACACAAGTGTTTGTGTCAGGCACTGTGACAATCACGGGAGATAAAATGAAAGGGAAAATAGTCCCTGCCCTCGAGAGAGCTCACAAAGTGAAAAGTGGAGTGGGGAAAAGGGGGGTGTGGGGGAGGCATACAAACTACTATGTAAGTCTCTATCTATCTCTATCTCTCTGTGTATCCCTGTTTCTAAAACAGGGAGACAGAGAGAAAGAGTAAATTGGAAGTGATCTCATATGGAAAGTACCCTAAAGTTTTTAGATACAAATAATCTCATGAATCTCATGAAAAATCCTGAACCATTTCTCAGTCTGGCTAGAAGTCCCCATCACCCCATGGTCATTATGTTATGCTTATAGCACAGATATAGTCACCCACAAAAGTCGCCATCAATGACTTAAGGGAGTGATCTAAAGATTGGCAGCATTCCCTAGTCTTGAAACTACTCCAGGCTACCAAGTCTATTTAAATTAATAGAATTCTCTCTCCTTCTTCCTCTGTAGATCTCTCTGGTGTGTGTGTGTGTGTGTGTGTGTGTGTGTGTGTGTGTGTGTGTGTGTGCCTGTCTCTCCCTTAGTTATAGGAACACTTTTCCCTAGGTGACTCATCTGTCCTAACACACACACCTTTGAGCTGCATATGGGTAAATAGGTAAGTTAGTCATCGCATAGACAAAAGAGGAGAGTCAGCAAATGGTCCCTCAGGCTCTGAGATTTTGGGGAAATCCTGTTTTAGGTCTTTGTCAGCCCTAAAATTCTCATATTTTGTAATCCTCTGAGTCTAAAGTGCAAACAAACTCAAAACCTCCTCCCATCTTCTTCAAGAGGGACTATTTTAAGCAGAAAATGCTTATCATCTCCTCCCCTGCTATTTTTCATTTTCAAACCTTTCTAAGGCTTTCAAACTTTTTCTGCAAGAAGTATATGGACCAGAAGGCCCCCAAAGAAGCTCCAGCACTCAAGAGCTTTTACAACCTGACTAGAAGCAACAGGTCCTGGGAATTTACAGATTAACATAAACAGGCAGGCAATTTCCCAAGGCTTGGCATGGGGGGGTCCTTTTGAAATGAAATCAGAGTAAGGCCTTTATCTGGGTTGGATCTCTGAATCCTTGGGGAATCTTCTCCCTCCAAGGTGAAAATACCCTGGCACTCAGCACAGGGACACCCAGAGGGGTTAAATCTCAGGAGCACAGAGCTGTGTAGGTGTTTCACTGAACTGAAGGAAGTGATGACTGCAGAGTTCAGCAAAGCCCTGGGAGGCCTGGCACATGGTGGGAGGTTACAGCTCATACCACACCAGAAAGTCTCCCACTTAGAAAATGCTTTCTGCAGAGGAGTACTGGGAGGGCAGGGGGGAAAGTATATTTATCTCCACTTTACAGAGGAGGCAGCAGTCTCAGAGAAACAATGATTTTCCCCCATGTACACTGGGATAGCAAACAGCAAATCTGGTACCACACTTGAACCCAAAGTTTCTCAAGTCAGTAGTTCCTCCTACCACATGACTATGCCAAATGAAAAGTTCTTCCTCCTTTGATAAAATAAAGACAAGTTTTCAAGAAATATAATGAGTATTCTTACACTAGTACACAGTGAAAGCACAGGATCTTAAATTTAGAATCTGAAGGGACCCTCTGGGTTATCTAGTCCAATTTTCTTTTTGTGTTGTGTTCGGACATTTTTCAGCCTTGTCTGACTCTTCGTGGGGTTTTCTTAGCAAAGACACTAAAACAGTTTGCCACTCACTACTCCAGCTCATTTTACAGATGAGGAAACTAAGTGACTTGCCCAGGGTCTCACAGCTGATAAAGTCTCTGTCAGATTTGAACTCAGGAAGATGTCTTCCTGACTCCAGGACCGTTACTTTATCCACTGGGCCACCTGGTTACCTCACAGCTAGGATAGCTTGTCCAAATGCTTCATTTAATACATGAGGTAACTGAGGTGGAGTTAGGTCAAATCACTTGCCCAAGGTCACATTGGCAATATTTTACCAGCAGGAATTTGAAGTCAGGTTTCTCTGCCTCCAAAGCCAGCACTGTATCCCTACTGTCTTCAGTAAATGACATAGCCACAGAGGCACTGGACTGAACTTGGACCTGGATTGAGGCCTGTGCGTTCATCCTGCCTGTTAGTAACCACAGGCTCATACAGAGGAGCTATAAAGGGATAGAAAGGTAGAAAGGAAACTTGAGTAAGAGAGAAGGGGATGGAGAGAGGGAAGGAAAAGGAATTTGAAGCCAATAAGAGAAAAAGTGCTCAGGATCATTTAGAGATGGAGAGAAGTCCAGAGGTCACGTCATTTGCTCAGCCTCAAAGGTGGACACCTGAATGGGAAGAAAACACGTACCTACTCCGTCACTGGCAGTATGAATCATCTGGCTGATGCAGGTCCAGACAGGAAGTGTGCCTGACAGGCTAACTCACACTGAAGGATTGCATGATGTCCTCAGGAAAAGAAAGGAGAGATTTTCTGACTTTGGAGGGCTCAACTATGAACCCAGTATTCCTTCTTTCTTTCATTCTTCCTTCCTTTCTTTTTTCTTTTTTCCCTTCTTTTTTCTTTCTTCTTCTTCCTCCCTCCCTTCCTTTCTCTCTTTTATATTTCTTTCTATCTTTTTTCTTCCTTCCTTTTTTTCATCTTTCTTATTTCCTTCCTTTCTTTCTTTTTTCTTTCTTTCTTGATTTCTTTCTTGCTTGATTTCTTTCTTGCTTGCTTTCTTTTTGTCAGGTTAAATAAAATCTGTTCTATAGCCAATGTCTTCTAACCCTAGTGCTTTCAAGTGGAGCTGGCTGAAAGTCCCCAGAGAGACCTAAACCAAATTCTGCTACTCTTGGGGAAAATCCTGGAGGGGAGACAGGGAGAGGGTTAATAAAATAAATAATAAAAATTATTTTTAGAAAGACCAGCAAAGTAAGTTTAGTCTCTTTTGTCAGGCATCCTAGGGGGGTTGAAGTTTGCAGGAGTAAGTTTTCACATTTTCAGATTGCTCTCCTGGTGAAATACTTGCATTGAAAAGTTACCAGCAGAGATCACTTATTCAAGCCAAGCCAACAGAAACTTTGAGTGCCACTGTTTTGGGACTTAAGCCTCCATTTTTTGGCAGGGTCCTTAGATTGTTTTATGTACACATATTTAAGATTATGAGTATCTTTAAAGCAGAGACTGGAGGTGATTCTGTCTCCCTCCTCACTGAATCCTAACCCAGTGCCAGTAAAAAGTAACTTCTCCAACACCGAATTGAGTAGTTACTATTTTTTCCAAGCCCATGGCTATGTCAAAATTCTCAATCCACAGCTGATGCTTCTGCATTTTTGTCCTTTTAATTCATTTGCTAATTAATTAATACTTATTTCTGCATAAGAAAGTTTTATTCCCTCCAATGTCATGGTGACTACCCATGGTTGTAACCCAGTACCTCTGGGTGGAGGTGGAGGGGTGGGGCCCCAAAGGAACACAAAGCACATGTTCACCAGAAATGTCAGGCAGCCCAAAGATCAGTGGCAAAAATCATAGTAAAGAAGCAGTATAGCCTGTTGCACTGAGAGTAAGACTTGGAGTCTGGACAAACTTGGGTTGGAGGCCTCCTCTTCCCCCAAGCTTCCCACAGCACATGTTGGCTCTGTGAGCCTGAGCAAGTCAGTTAAATCCCCAGTGCTCCAGGCAACCCTCTTAAGACTATGAGTTTCAGAGAAGATGCTTCCCATCTTTGTTAAAGAGACCTTCTTCATCCAGAATTTTCCCCAAACCTATGAATAAGAGATCCATCCTATCATTCTATCTTTTATTCAGTCATAGTAAACCCACTCCTTGGTGTCCTTAGGCTTCGTTGCCCTCCCTTCCTTAAGCCCAGAGTAAAGTAGTGGGGAAAGAGCTAGAAGACAGAGGACAGAACATATTAGACTTATTATTTATAGTCTTATAGCAGTCCATCAAGACCTTCATTTTTCCTTCATTGAATCTCATCCTTTACCTGATAGAATATGAGTTGGGATGCTTCAGGGAAGGAAGCCTTGGAGGAGACTGAGGAATGAAGCAATGGGAAACTGGAAAGCAGTGACTCACCCATATTGGAAAGCTTCATGAATCCTCTCCTGCTTGCCTCACCCAGTTAGCTTACACTACTCAGTGTTCAGGGGGGAATACAGTTATTCCTTCCTCATCGAGGGGGTTGGGGGTACAGCGCCCCTATGATCTGGAAAATCTGCCTAAAAATTTTTGACCCTCACTTCATACCAGAGTAGGTCTGAGATTTTTATTTTTCTTTTATGGGATGTTTATAGTACTATATGTATATTTCTGAATTTCTAAAGTTTCTAAACTTTTTCTGAGTCGTCTACCGGGCTTCACATTTTGTCTACAGCTTCCCCAAAATTTCTATTTAATTTCTTATGACGACCTGAAATATATTGAGACCGCAAAGGGGTAAGTCATGATGTGGAAGTGGTAACTGTACCAGCGAAAGACAGGAAAGAGTGAAGGACTCACTGGAAACAGCATTTTATTTTGCCTTTTTAAGTGGGAAGGCCCTTGGTCTGTTTAAAGGGAAACTTTGCTGGGATGATGATGAGATGATGATGAGCGATTTTATAGCACTTTGCAAAATACTCTACATGCAAAGTACTGTGCATGTTATTTCATTTTGTTGCCTCACAAGAGCCCGGGGAGGTAGGCAGTGTTACTATTCTCATTTGAAGAAATTATTTTTGTCTCCATTGAGGAGGAAATGGAGGTGAGAAGAAATGAAGGTGAAAAGAGCTTATGTACGTGTCTGAGGGATGATTTGAACTCAGCTCTATCCTAACTCCAAGTATCCCCACCCCCACCCTCCATTCTCCTCACAGTCTGAGCCAAGAACTCTGCTTCCTATATTTTACTGGGGACAAAGAACTGAGGCAATTTGCTGAGAGCTCCCCTTTCTTCCCTCTTCTTCACTTCGTATCTTTGAGAAGGCTTGTGCCACTATCTCAGCCTCCATTCCTGCCTTTCTCACCCCCATGTACTCTGAAGTCCAGTGATACTTGCTTTCCAGCTGCTCCTCAAACAAGGCATTCCATCTCCCAGTTTAGGGTATTTTTGCTCGTTTTCCCACGTGCCTGGAATGGCTTCTTTCTTCACCTTCACCTCCTGGTTTCCTTGAATTCCTTCATGATCAGCTAAAACTCTCACTTGCCTTCCATAATCCCCTAGTGACTTCCATCTATCAGTATCTCAAATGTATTTTGTATGTATCTTGCTTGTACACAGTCATCTACATACTGACTCGCCCATTAAACAGTAAGCTCCTTGAGAGCAGGGACTGTCTTTTGCCTTTCTTTGTATCCCAGTGTCTAGCTCAGTGCCTGGAACATAGTAGGAGCTTAATAAATATTTAGCGACTGACTGAACCACCTGGTTTCCTCATTTTTGTTCTTTCTTCTGTCATTCAAGCCATTGCTGTCCTTGGAAGGAAACCAACTAAACAAATGACTGGAAGGGTAGCAAACTCAGAGACTCCTTTTTTTTTTCATGTCTCTGGTTAATTTATTTTTTCCAACTTAATAGTATTTTATTTTTTCCAATTACATGTAAAAATAGTTTCCAACATCCACTTTTATAAGATTTTGAGTTCCAAATTCTTTTCTTCTTCCCTTCCTTCCCTTCTCCCTAAGACTATGTACAATCTGACATTGTCTATACATGAACAATCATATTAAACATATTTCCATGTTAGTCATGTTGTAAAAGAAGAATCAGAACAAAAGAGAAAAACCATGAGAAAGAAAAAACAAAAATAAAAAAAGCGAAAATAGCATACTTTGATCTGCATTAAGATTCTGTAGTTCTTTCTCTGGGTGTGGATAGCATTTTCCGTCATGAGTGTTTTGGAATTGTCTTAGATCTTTATATTATTGAAAAGAGCTAAGTCTATCAAAGTTGTTCATCAAGGTTGTTGTTACTCTGCACAACGTTCTCAGAGACTGCTTAAAAAAACAAAATTTCTCTCTCTCCTCTAATCCAAGTTCTTTTGAAATGAAGTTGCTTTATTCTCCCCCATCTCTCATTTCTGTAAGCATTTATTATTTGTGTTCCATTCTGTAAGTTAGTTACAATGGGGAAGTTTTGAGTTCAAATCTCACCTTTGAGCCTCTTATAGATACTGACTGTGTGACCCTAGGAAAGTCTTTACCTTTCAAGACCCCTAGAAATTGTCTAACACTTGAAGTTCCATCTGCAATGATGGAGGGGCTTTCCTCAGCAAGATTTCTGTTGTTGTTCAGTTGTGTCCAATTCTTCAGGACCCTGTGGACCACATTGTCCATGGGGTTTTCTTGGCAAAGATACTAGAGTGGTTTGCCATTTCCTTCTCCAGCTCATTTTACAGATAAGGAAACTGAGGCAAATGGATGACTTGCCCAGAGTCACATAGCTAATAAATATCTGAAGTTGGATTTGAACTTAACTCTTGCTGTCTCCAAGCCTGTATTCTATCCACTTCATCACCGAGAAAATGTCCTTCCCAAAGGAAACTAGGTCAGATACCGTACTAGGTGTGTGCAATACAAATGCAGCAAAAAAAAAAACAAAAACAAACAATCTCTGCCCTCCAGGAGGTTACATTTTATGCAGCCACAATCTGTACCCAGTTAATTAAATTCAAATTCTATTTGGAACTAATATAATTGTAATTGTGCATTAGCAAGAAGAAGAGGGGATTCTAACAACTGTGAGATGAGAAAGGAGTCTGAAGAACTGGCACCCAAGCAGAGATTAGAATGGAGTCAGAGATCCCAATAGGGAGAGATCATGAGGGTGAAGGTTCTAGGCATTCTGCTTGTACAAATTCCCAGGTGCTAGATATAGAAATGAGGTTGTATCAGAGTGGACCCTGACATACACAGGAGAGCCTGCTGTACAGATTCTTAGATCTGCTTTTCTAAAAGGAAAGTAAACAATCACTTTAATCAAACACGTGTATAATTCTCCAGTAGAGAAAACCAAAAAGAGAAACAAAGAGCAGCAGACAGGTTTCCAACTGTCTGACCATAAGCAATATATATATCTCATATATCAACACTGTCTGACCATAGTTACTAAAGAGGGAAGCACTGACGTCTGGGCTTTCAAAGCCAGGGACTCAATGGCTACCCAGAGTTTCATCTGGCCAAATCACTTTCTTCCAATGAGTTAGTCCCGAAGCAAAACCGCCCCTCAGAGTATTTATACACTTTTCAGAGACAGAGGGCATAACCCTCTGACCCAGTGCCTCAATAGAAAAAAACAAAAGGCACTTGGGTATAAAAAAACAAAAAGTACTTCTTGCAAAACAACTCCCCTAATTTAGCTTCCCTTAGTGAACAGGCCCATTAATGGGTGGGGAAATCTTCTTTAATCACATTAAAATAATTAATAATATAAATACATATACTGTTTCTAGTTAAAGAAACTCTTGTTTCTGTACTTTACTCCTAATTAAGACTCATGGTTGACAAAGGCAAGATTCAACCAGAGGCACTTAATTATGCTAAAACAAAAAATGCATTATCAATACAGAGGTTCAGAAAATAATATATAGTCTAATTTGGATGTAATGTAAGCTGCATGAGGAGCAATGAAAAATGACTAAATCATTTTGTCAGATCGTGGAGGACTTTTTTTTTTCCAGTTACATGCAAAGACAGTTTTCAAGACTCATCTTCACAAAATTTTTCTCCCTCCCCTCTCCCCAAGAGAGCAAGCAATCCAGTATAGGTTATACGTGTACAATCATGTTAAATACATTTCCACATTAGTCATGTTGTGAAAGAAGAATCAGAACAAAAGAAAAAAATGTAAAAATAGTGTGATTCGATCCACATTCAGATTCCATAGTTCTTTCTCTGGATGTGAATGGATAGCATTTTCCATCATGAGTCCCTCAGAATTGTCTAAGATCATTGTATTGCTGAGAAGAGCAAAGTCTATCAGGGGTAATTATTGTACAGTGTTGCTGCCTGCTGTGTACAATATCCTCTTGGTTCTTCTCACTTCACTCAGCCTCAGTTCATGTAAGTCTTTCTAGGTTTTTCCAAAATCTGCCTGCTCATCATTTCTTAGAGTACAATTGTGTTCCATTACATTCATATATCACAACTTCTTCAGTCATTCACCAAATGATGGGCATCCCCTCCATTTCCAATTCTTTGCCACCACAAAAAAACCTGCTACAAATATTTTTGTACATGTGGATCCCCCTCCCTTTTTTATGATCTCTTTGGGATACAAACCTAGTGGTGGTATTGCTAGATCAAAATGTAGGCATGATTTAGTTGCCCTTTGGACATAGTTCCAAATAGATCTCTAGAAGGATTGGATCTGTTCACAATTCCAACAACAATGCAATAGTGTTCCAATTTTCCCATATCTTTTTTGACACTTATTATTTTTCTTTCCTGTCATATTCACCAATCTGATAGGTGTGATATGGTATCTCAGAGTTGTTTTAATTTGCATTTCTCTAATCAATAGTGATTTAAAGCATTTTATATGACTATATACAGCTTTAATTTCTTCATCTAAAAACTGCCTATTCATATCTTTTGACCATTTATCAATTGGGGAATCCTGGTGTACTTTAATGGAAGACTAAGGATTTCTTATTTGATCTTAGAGGAAATATGAGTCACTGAAGCTTAAGACCACTGTATTCAGTTGACTCTGGGTCTTGCTTGTCTAGTCTATTATACTAATCTACTAAAAAAAATTTCTAACTAATATCAAATAGCTTTGATGACTATTGCTTTATGATGTACTTTGAATCTAATAATGCCACTCCTCCTTCATTCCTTTGCTTTTACTATTATTTCCTTTGAGATTCTAGGTTTTTTGTTTCTTAAATTAATTCTATCATTATTTTGCCTTGCTCTATAAAGTAAACACTTTAGAGTTTGGCTGGCATAACATTAAATCTATAAATTAAGTAATATCCTCTTTTTTTATCATATTGACATGGTCCACTACATTAGCTACTTTTGATGAAGCTACATTAAGTCTTATGATAATTGCTTCCCTTTCTAGATGTTCAGAAACATCCTTTTAATAGCAATAGTTCTAGAATTTCATTATAATTAGAAGTCATCTGATCTACGGACAGTTTTGGATGTTAATCCCTTCCCTGGTTTGAAAATTAGAACATTTGACCTTCTCCTGTCTTTCAGCACTTCTTCTCTTTGCTCTGATCCTTTAAGGTCATTGAAAGCAATTCTACAACCACATCTACTCATGTTCTTTTTTTCTGGACAGCAGTTTATCTAGGACTCATGATATAAACTTCCCCAGATGTGTATTCTCTTACCTCACTTCTACTTGACAGAGAAAATAAAATAGAAGAAGAGGTGAATATTTCCACACTCTCACAATAATCTATTACCATTGTCCTATCCACTTTAAGTAACCCTTCTCTTTCCCCAACTTATCTTTTTTAAAAAACTTTTTTTTGCTATTGTCCTAAGCATTCACTGATAGTCTCAATTGAACTCATTATCAATCTTAGTGCTCCTGATACCAGACCATGACAAACTTTAGATTTCATCCTCTCTTACCTGATTTTTCTTTACCCTTCTCTTTATGTATTTTGAAATACAAATTATAGTGTAAATTAAAACAGTTCTAGGTTTCATCTAGTACATTGGCAAGGATGACATGATGGAAATCATCTTGGAGGGGCTGTGAGAAAAAAACATAATAATATGTTGTTTGTGGCCCTCTATATCTGTCAACAGTTCTAGAAAATACTGTGGAATTATGTGAGAAAAGTTGCTAAACTATTTATACTAAAAACTTTTATTTTAAAGGTCACTACTTGCCCAGTAATGGGATCACTAGGGAAGTCAAAGATAGAATAATCCCAAGTATACCAACTTCTTTTTAGCAGCACTTTTGGTAATACCCTACCACCACCCCTCCTCTAGGCTCACCCCAGCCAAAAAAAAAAAAGATTGAAAACAAAATGGATGACTATTGTTTGGGAGAATTAAACAAATTGTGACACGTGAATATGAGTATTTTATTTCACCATAGTGATAAATGTGATTCATTCAGAGAAGCATAAGAAGAAAGAAATTATCATTAAGGCAAACCAAGAATTTATTAGCTTTTAATAGAGAAAGCTCTAACAGATGCCTAGAAAGTTAATCTCTCATTACTTTGTCACGCCTATGTGCTAGGTTCAAGATGTTTCCAAATTTCTCATGTATTTCCTCCTTTTATACCACTGATCTGTGTTTTCAACCACCAGGTTGTTTCTGTTTTCCTTCTATTAATCTTTCATTAACTGTTTTGCACACTATTTACCCACTTTGGTTTCTAAATTTCTTTTCAAGTATTTCTTTTTAATATACATTGCAATTATATGCTCCATTTCTGATCATTTTAAATATGATTTATCCTTCCAGAGCCATGTTTCAGTCATAAGTTACCCCACCCCCCAAGTCTCAGTAATATATCTCAGGACAAAATTACCCCCTTGCTTATCACCCACACTTTGTATGTTTGTGTATAGATATCTGAGGTTATGGATTTTATTGTTAGCTCTTTCCTTGGATTTTATTTCTTGTGAATTGTTAGGGCAATTTAAAAGACTTCTTTGTCTTACACAATAGTTACTTTTTCACTGGGGAATTTTTTTATAATTCTTTTTGGAGGATAACCACTTGTTAGCTCAAGTAGGATTCTACTGTTTGCTTAGAATTTCGAGTAAAAATATTGAAACTAGACCTTAGTAAGAAATGCCAAATGTATGCAATTTACGAATCATTATGAAATCTAAGACGTTTTTTCATTGCCAGGCAATATTAAGTATACACAATTTGAAAGGCTTTGTTTTAAGGAAGGGTCAATTGTGAACAATGTGCCTGTGAACAGGATACCAATTAATGCATTATACTGTTTAGACCTCCGAGTCTTAACAAAGCTATTTCATGCAAAGAATTGGCTTCACGTTGTAGTGAACTTAGTGCATCTGCTACAAACATCAGCAATAAAGAGTATTCACAATGTAAAGTTACAGGCCTTTTGGGGTTTGGTCATTTGATTGAGAATTTTGGGTAGTGATCTGCTGATGTGGCCATTTATTTCACCTTCTTAGTTACATATCTTTACCCCTTTTACTGCGATATTTCCTAGACTAGCAAATAAAAGAAAACTGAAGTGGAAGGGAAACTGATTTTCTACCCTCTAAACAAAAAATTCAAATTTTAAATATTCCATGAAATGATTATACAAATTGAAAGGAATGTTACTATTACATTACTTTTTTCTTTTTGGTCTAAACCTGTGATTTCAGTGACATAAGAAACACTTTGAGAGGAAAATCCTTCTACCAATATAGATCAGCAAGTATTCTGCAAATTATTGAGTTAGAGAGGTGCCTGGGACAATGAACAGTTTAGTGCCTTTCTCAGGGTCATGTAGCTGGTATGGATCATAGGAGGGATATGTCCACATGTCTTTTCTGAATGATAGGCCAGCTTGCTATTCAGTGCCCCTTGTTGTCTCTCCTTACTTTGCTTAGCACTCACTATGGGCTTTTTAGTTATAAAGTACTCCACAATAAACTGACTTTGAATTGTATATGCATATGTGTACATATGTACATATTTATATATGATTTTATCTACAACTTTGTTTCATTCTAAGGAAAGAGCATAATGGATCGTGGAAATTAATTAATTAGATATCCTTATATACATTACCATTTTCTATTTTTAAATCTTTCCATGTTGTGATTCTGACCACCACCCTGCTATTTGCAGGCAACTCAAAGGACAAGATCAGTCTTGTCAGATGAGTTTCTCTGAGCTCTGTAAAGAAACTGTTTCCCTGTTTAAGAATACCTTTTAAAAATAATGTCCTACTTTTGTCTACTATCTTCTATAAAATATCATCTCAAATTTTGTGGCAACATTAATTCTTTAATATTCATCCTTAATTTAGGCATTTTTAGTTTTTTCTAGAAAAATCAGCTGAATGTTACCTAGTATTTCTATGATATTTTAGACAACCCATGAGAGAATAAATTATCTGTTCATTTTATATTTGTTCCAATTTCCTATTTAAAGGACACTTTTTTAAAAATAAATTTATTTATTTAACTTTTTACATTCATTTTCACAAAATTTTGGCTCCCAAATTTTCTCCCCATTTCTCCCCTCCCCCCACCCCAATACACCCAGCAGTCTAATTTCCCCTATCACCAATCTGCCCTCTCTTCTATCATCTCTCCCTTCCCTTACCCCATCTTCCCTTTTGCCCTGTAGGGCCAGATAACTTTCTGTTCCCTATTACCTGTATTTCTTATTTCCTAGTAGCAAGAACAGTA
>CM053771.1:181922686-182016621 GCA_028658325.1 Potorous gilbertii | reverse complement strand
TCCACAATACTGGAATTGTTTCTTTCTAGCTGCTTGCAATATTTTCTCCTTGACCTGGGAGCTCTGGAATTTGGCCACAATGTTCCTAGGAGTTTCTCTTTTTGGATCTCTTTCAGGCAGTGATCAGTGGATTCCTTGAATACTTATTTTGCCCTCTGGTTCTAGAGTATCAGGGCAGTTTTCCTTGATAATTTCATGAAAGGTGAAGTTTAGGCTCTTTTTTTGATCATGGCTTTCAGATAGTCCCATAATTTTTAAATTGTCTCTCCTGGATCTATTTTCCAGGTCAGTTGTTTTTCCAACGAGATATTTCATATTATCTTCCATTTTTTTCATTTTTTTGCTTTTGTTTTGTGATTTCTTGGTTTCTCAGAAATTCATTAGCCTCCCTCTGTTCCATTCTCATTTTCAAAGAACTATTTTCTTCAGTGAGATTTTGAACCTCTTTTTCCACTTGGCTAATTCTGCTTTTGAAAGCATTCTTCTCCTCATTGGCTGTTTGAACCTCTTTTTGCCAATTGAGTTAGCCTATTTTCCAAGGTGTTATTTTCTTCAGCATTTTTTGGGGTCTCTTTTAGCAAGGTGTTGACCCATTTTTCATGCTTTTCTTGCATCTCTATTATTTCTCTTCCCGGTTTTTCCTCCACCCCTCTAACTTGATTTTCAAAATCCTTTTTTGAGCTCTTCCATGGCCTGAGCCAATTGAATATTTATTTTGGATGTTTGGGATACAGAGGCCTTGACTTCTATGTCTTTCCCTGATGATAAGCATTGTTCTTCCTCATCTGAAAGGAAAGGAGGAAATATCTGGTCACCAAGAAAGTAACCTTTTATGGTCTTATTTTTTTTTCCCTTTTCTGGGCATTTTCTCAGCCAGTTACTTGACTTCTGAGATTCCTTTCCACACCCACCTCGCCTTCAGATCCAGCCAGCTAGTGCTTGGGGTCTGAGATTCAAATGCTGCTCCCCACCTCCAGGGCTTTCAGTGGGGGCAGGGCTGCTATTCAGTGTGAGATTAAGTTCAGCTGCTTGGGTGGGGGTAGGGTCTCCTAACAGGGCTCAGTTCCCTCAGGGGGTTTATGTGGAGACCTTCAACAATGGATTCAAGTTCCTGCCTACTTTGGGAGCCCTTGTCCACTGCTGCCTCTGCTGCTGCCTCCTGAGGGGGCCTGAGTTATGGGGATACCCCGCTCCCCTTTTGGCAAGCCAGACAGGCTCTCTCACTAACCTTTGGCATCTGTGGGTGGATGAACCTGCTGGAGATTCCATCCCTGAAGCCTGTTTGGATCTGCTCCTCTCAGTGCTGTGCAGCCATGGCAGGACTGGGCTCCACTCTGGGTGCGGTACATGATGGACATTTGGTGTCAGTTTTTCAGGGCTCTCTGGAACAGAAATCTCCTCCACTCCGTTGTTGTGCAGCTTCCGCTGCTCCAGAATTTGTTGGGAGTTCTTTTTACAGGTATGTTATGGGCTGTGGGTTTGGAGTTAGCATATGTGAATCCTTCTACTCCACCATCTTGGCTCTGCCCCCTAAAGGACACTTTAAATAAAGATGTAGTTCAGGGCACTGTGAAGTATCCTAAAATTTTGTTTGTTTCTGTGTTTCAATTAGGGAATCTGGTAGTTTCCATACAAAGTAACAGGAAGCAATGCTAAGGCTATTTATACTTTCTTATGGTTGGGTCCTTGAATCTGGAATGGGAAAAAAGGGATAGGATTAGAGAAAGGATAAGTGCTAGAAAAAACCTCATTATCCAGAGAAGTACTTTCCCATGTGAACAATTGAATATTGTTTTCACAAGCATTTGCAGCAATCTACAAGATAGCCTGCTGGAGAGATAGGTAAGCAAGCATGTTAATAGGCACACTTGTAGGTAGGCATGTTGATAACAAAGTTGGAGTTCAATAGCCTGGCCTGAATGCTATCTGTTTAACTTCTATTTACCTCTTGATAGCCACAATGTTGCTGTTCACTCCTGAGTGACTGGTGACCCCAACTGTAGTTTTCTTAGCAGAGATACTACACTAGAGTGACTTGCCATTTCCTTCTCTAGTTCCTTTTACAAATAAGGAAACTGAAGCAAACAGCATTAAGTGACTTACTGTGGAAAGCTAGTAATTGTCTAAACTGGATTTCAATTCAGGTCTTCCTGACTCCAGGCCTGACACTCTATCCACTGAGACACTTTGCTGGCCCAGCATCGCGTCACACAACAGCCAAAATCAGTACAAGAGGAAATGAACCCAGAAAATCTTTAAAGTGAGACTCAACTAAACCTAAATAATCCTAAGAACGTTTATTGAAGAAACTAGGAGAACAACAAATAAATGCAAAATGGGTCAAATTTGTCTTGATTTCTATAGTGATCTATTGCCATGTAGATAATAACAGAGCCATCATATTTGGAATCTACTTCTCCGTTCTTGTTTCCTAATTGGTGTCCTAGAGTCAAGTACCTTATCTCCAGTCCATCCTCAACATAGCTGCCAACATGATATTCCTAAAACACAGGACTGATGATGTCAGTCACTTGCTCACAAAGTTCTAGTATTTTCCTATTGCTCCTAATAGCCTAGATTTAATTCTAAAAGGCAGCAAGAGAGCTGACCTTGAAATTGGAACAGTTGAATCCAACCATAGACTAGCCTCATGACCCTGTGTGATAGCTACCTGACTCAGTTTCTCCCTCTATAAAATAGGAATAAAAATAACATCTACCTCTCAGGTTGATGTAACGATTAGATGAGACAGTATTTACAAAGCATTTTGCAAACAAAGTTCTATATAAATGCTTGATATTAATATTACTAAAAGATACTTTGGAGACCATCTGGTCCAATGCTCTCATTTTAGAGATGAGGAAACTGAGACTCAGAGAGGCGAGGTGATTTGTCCAAGGAAATATAGGTGGTTCGTAGAATAACTGGAATTTGAATCCATATTTTCTGATTCCAAATCCACCATATTTTCCTTTGTTTGGCATCTAAAACCTTTGACAATACAGCTCCAATCTACTTTTTGAGGTGTATAAAATTTAGCTCTGCTTCATGTACTCTATATTCCAACCAAATGGGTTAATTTGTTGTTCCTTCTAGACCACACTGCATCCCTCATTTCTGCCTTTGCATCAGCTATCTTTCTACCATGTATGGAATCCACTCCCTTTTTGCCTCTGACATTTAGAATCTTTCCTTCTATCAAACTCAGATGAAGAATTTATACAGAGAACTTTCCTGATCCCAACTTTTTAAGCTGCAAATCACTCTCAAAGAATTGCTTACTCTTTACTTCATATATGTATGTATTTATGTAAATGTATATATACCTATACAGAAAGACAGAGACACATAGAGACAGAGAGAAAAAGGAATGAAGAGATCATATTTCTTTATATATGTACACATTTTTCCCTAATAAACTGAATGCTCCCTGAGGGCAAGGTTTGTTTTATTCTTGTCTTTGTATCTCACATAAGTAGAAATAAATTCTTGTCAATGAATTGATTGGTTGATGAGAAATTAGAAAGGACACTTAAAAAGATGATCTGAAAAAGAGGCTAGACTTTACCAAGGACAAATTGATAGCAGAAGCCAATATCAGGGAATAAGCATTTATTAAGTGCTTACTACTATATCAGTTAAGTGCTACACTAAGTCCTAAAGATTCCAAAAAGGAAAAAAGGCAGGAAGAAATAATTGCTGCTTTCAAGGAACACAATCTAATGAAGGAAACAACGTGCAAACAATTATGCATGAACAACTTACAAGATAGATGGGAAATAATTAACAGAGGGAAAGCACTAGAATTAAGGCAAAACAATTTTGAAAGTGTTGATAAGTTGATTTCCGAGGTATATAAAAAGAAGGAAGAGACTTGGCTGAATTGCGTTTGGGCAATTTGTGCCCAAATGGAAAAAAAATCACAGATGGCATTTTTACCAAAATAAAAGACAACTAGGAAGACAACAGCAACAACCAAACCATATGCCTAATTTCTCATTTCTATAAAGTTTTTACAAGAAATGTTTACACAGGAAATATAGGAAGGAAAGAGTCAGGCTTTTAAAGACAAATTTCTATAGCGAGACAAATCTTCACAATCACATAATCAAATGGATAAATGATAAAACACTTATTAAGGGCTTACTGTGTGCCAGGTACTGGCCAAACGCTTGGTTAAAAATATAAACAATACAATCTCTAGCAGGTGTGCACTGGAGACAGCTCAAACTGGCTCCCAAGAGCCAACTGTTAAATTTTCAGTGAGAGCATTTATGCCTTGGAAATCAGTGAAAATGAGGTCTTGATTTTTTCGGTTTGTTGATTGTCTACACTTAAGAAAGTGATAGATAAACTGTTAATAATATAGATTAAATATAAAAATGTATCTTGGTACAATTTTCCCAAGAAATCCTGTTATTAAACATTTACTAGCATAGACTCTACAAGGAAGACATTCTAATGGTGAAAGACAACACAAAGTGGGTATTCGAAAGGGAGGGCAGAGTTTAGAAATGGCTGGGAAGTAATGTAGAGGCCTGGTTCCAGGTACAGTAAGATAAAAACTCATCGATCTGCATCCAGGGTTCCAGGAGAAAAGGCCAGGGTTCTGAGGGGAAAGAAAAGAGAAAGATGACTGGAGTGTGAACAGCTTGGCTTATAAATGCCTTGAAGTACTGAAAAACATAGAGAATTCAATATTATATTGTGATTATTCATTATTAATTAAAAGGACACAACAACAACAAACCACATTTTATCTGATAGATCACGATGCATTCTGGAAGGCTATTTTCCAACAAGAGCAGCTAGGTGGCACCGTAGAGCACTGGACTTGGCATCAGGAAGTTTTATTTTCCTGAGTTCAAATCTGACTTCAGACACTTCCTAGCTGTGTGACCCTGAGCAAGACACTTAACTTTATTTGCCTCAGTTTCCTTATCTATGAAATAAGCTGGAGAAAGAAATGGCAAACCAGTATCCTTGCCAAGAAAACCCAATGAACACTATTAAAATGATGGCATATGAGCCCCTCAAGTCCAAAGGTGTCCGATGTGCTATTGGGGAAGGGCAGAGGACAACTACAAATAGCTCCAGAAAGGATCTTGAGCCTGAGAGAAAACCAAAAGGAAGCTCAGCTGTGAGTGTGTCTGGTGATGAAAGCCTAATGCTGCAAAATCTACACTGCTCAGGAATCTTTAATATAAGATCTATGAACCCAAGGTAGGCTAAATGTGGTCAAACAGGAGATGGAAAGATTAAACATCAACATCTTGGGGGTCAATGAACTTAAATGGATGAGAATGGGTGAATTTCATTCAGGTGATCATTCAGTATTTTAATTCAGACAACTCATTGGAAGGGCAAGTACTGAAGGTGAAACTTAAATATTTTGGCCACATAATGAAAAGACAGGCTTCATTGTGGACTGAAGGCAAAAGGAGATGGGTATGACAGAGGACAGCATAGACAGTGTCATGGAAGCAATGAAAATGAGGTTGGACAGACCTTGAAAGATAATAGAGGACAGAAGACCTGGAATATTATGATCCATGAGATTAGCAAAGGGTCTGATGTGACTGAATGACTGAATGATGAACAATGCTTATAGCAATTTTCTAGTGCTTTGGGAAGATATTTAATGAAAAATATATAGGAGAACACTAAGCAATAATGTAGGATGGGAAGGTTGAGATTTGCGCATGTGAAAGAAGTACTAGATCATAGATCCATTGACGTAGGGCACTTAGAAAGGAAAATAGTGATCACTATGAGCCACTGTTGGTTCACTGTAATAAATTATAGATTAACTTCATTTTCTTCTTTTTTTACCAGATGAATAGACTAATGGATTAGTGAAAAGCCATAAAGATGTCATACCACAATTTTAGCAAGGTGTTTGACAAAGTTGAGAGATGTTAGTGATTATCTAGCCAAAGTTCTTATTTTACTAACAAGGAAACCATACTATAGAGGGAAACCAACTTCCTACTGTCAGAGTAATAAAGAGAGAAAGAGTTGAATTCCAAGCCCAGGTATTCTGACTATAAAAACAATGATTGAATATTTTGTGATACCTTTGGACAATATGTGGAGGTGGATTGGATGATGGTATAGTTAAGTGCATTTGGAATTGGTCAATGACTTGACTAAGAAATTGATAGCACTCTGAAAGGAG
This sequence comes from Potorous gilbertii, assembly GCA_028658325.1. Lineage (NCBI taxonomy): Eukaryota > Metazoa > Chordata > Mammalia > Diprotodontia > Potoroidae > Potorous > Potorous gilbertii. Next base: position 182,010,443 of record CM053771.1, on the reverse strand, counting down.
AGTCCTAGTGATGTACCGTAGAGCTCTGACTTTGTCCTTGTTCTCTTTAATATTCATCAATTACATAGATAAATGAATTATATAGGAATTATAAAATTTATAGATGACATAGAGCTAAAAGTGATGGTTAACATATTGGAAGACAGTTTGAAATTTCAGAAGTTGTCAATAGGATAGAAAGATTGTCCCACTTTAAAAGCATTAAATTTTACAGGAACAAATGTAAAGTCTTATACATAATTATACAATTGCAGAATGGAGAGATATACCTAGATAACACATCATAATAATAAATCTAAAGGTAATAGTGAGTTTCTAGCTTAATATGAATCAACAGTAGGATCACATAGCTAAAAAATCTAATTTTTTGCTTGCATTAGTTATTGTTCAATGATCAGAAGAGAGAGAGATGATAATCCTACTGTATTCAGTCCTGGTTAGACCATATGGAGCATCATGTTCCATCCTAGGAAGGACATTGGCAAAACTTAAGGAAATCTACAGGAGACTACCCAAAGTGAACTTAGAAAATGCCTTCAATGAGGATGAATTGATGTGACTCAGAATGTTTAACCTATAGAACAGAAAATGTGGTTGGGGGAAGCAAAGAATGATACCCCTTTACAAATATCTTATATTGTCATTTAGACGAGAAATTAGATATTCTACTTGGCCAGAGAGAACAAAACTAAGACTAATGATGAAAGTTACAATGAAGCATATTTTAGTTCATTATAAGGAAGACTTTTCCTAAAAATTAGAGTTTTCCCATAGTTCATACCTTTTCAGGTAGTGAACTTCTCAATGCTTAAAGTACTCAAGAAAAAGTGGGAAACCATTTTGGTGGGGAGGATGCCATAGATAGGATTGATTATTCAGATTGGAAGTTGGATCAGATGACCAACAAAGGTTCTTTGGGTTCTAGGATTCTCCTGAGTCAGTGCTACTATATTGGTATAGAGATCAAAACATTTTTGAAAAGCCTGACTGAAAGAATCATTGCAAATGAAGCATTTCTCTAAAATGTGAAGGACTGCATCCAATAGCAGCAACAGCTCCTAGTCAGAAGGGATGCCTACCATTCAGATTTTATTACCGCAAGGTTGTAATTCTCATTTGCCCCCATTACATTTCACTTAGTACTGTCCTTATATGTATGTCTCTCAGTTCATAGATTTTAACCTCTTTGAGGGCATCATCTGCTTTGCTTTTATACACTGTATATCTCATTTATTACAAGAGGTTTTTTTCTTCTCTTGGGAATAGATGTGAGAGAAAAAAATATAAATTTTTTATCATTAAAAAATTATCTTATTTTTATATATTCCTAGTGTCTAGCATGTGTTGAATCATGTCTGAGTCTTTGTGACCCCACAGACTGTAGCACACCAATACTGTCTATGGGATTTTCTTGGCAAGGTCTGCTATTTCCTTCTCCAGTGGATTAAGGCAAACAGAGGTTAAATGATTTGCCCAGAGTCACACAACTAGTAAGTACCTGAGGTTGGATTTGAACACAGGATTTCTCAACTCTAGGACCAGTGTCCTATCCATTGAGCTACCTAATTGCCCCTACCTATCATAGTGCACTGCAATCTATTAAGTAGGATCTTCACAAATTCTATCTAACTAAATTGAATTGTCCCTTCTTGCACAGAAAATCAGCCTCAGAAGTGGGATTTCCTTATCATCAATGAAAAATGCGGGACTGTTCTTTTGTAGCAGTGATGGGGTTTAAGTCAATTAGGATGGCAAAGGTCTTCAGACCTAATATTTGTTCTTCCATCTCATTTAAATAGCTATAACCAAAAGGCATTAACAAAGGTTTCTTTTGGGTCTAGACAGAAAAAGGAACCAAAACTTCAAATATTTTGAGAAATGATTGATAGTTTTTGTTTTATTGATATGCAAACAGACCAGACAAAAATGTGATATATTGTGATATATGCATCATGTTGTTGTTCAGTTATTTTTCAGTCACGTTCAACTCTTTGTGACTCCATTTAGTATTTTCTTGGCAAAACTTTTCAACTTACCTTACAGTTAAGGAAACCAAGGCAAACAGGGTCAAGTGACCTACCTGGGGGGTCACATAGTTTGTAAGTGTCCAAGGTAGGATTTGAATGTGGATCTTTTTGACTCTAGGGAATGGCACTCTATCCATTGAACCACTAGTCCCTCTCTATCTATTATCAGTATGCACTTTAGTAAGTGCTTGCTAATTGACTTGCATGAGCTTGAAATAAGGCAGGTTGTAATAAGAAACTCGTTCCTAATAGGTGGCAGTATTTTCATTTGGTACAGTCTTTTTTTCCCCCCTTTCTCTTCCTAGCTCTTATTTCCTAGATCCTGAGATGGAATCATGAGAATTTCTTCAGGGAGAGTTCAGAGTTACAGCTGGGCAGGGCCAAAATTGAGCAAGGGTGGGTCTGGTAATTGATATAAATATCTCAATGATGTTGGTTTACTTGGCTTCCTGGTGGGACTTTGGCATCAGGGCAAAGGTGAAGGTTGACACTCATCCCTTTGTGATTTTCTACGACAGAATTAGGACTCAATCCATAAAGGGGAAGTTAGAAGGGAGAAAACAGAAGGTGAAAATGACATCATCCCAACTTAAAAAATAACCTTACCAGATGAGCTGAAAATGTCTAGGGTTTGGTGTCCTACAAACTCTATTCAAAGTATTGCTTTGCCATTTCTCCTATAGGTTCAATTATCATCTTGATACAAAATCTATATATTTAGTCTTCCTCTCTCTCCTGAGCTCTAGTCCTATATCAATATCTTCTTTCTGGTCCTGCCACTTTATATCACATAAGTATCTCAAATGCAAAATGTTGAAGAAACAGATTAATTGTTTTCTCCCCCAAATCCACCTCTCTTCCTGACTTCCCTATTCTGACACCATTTTTCTAGCAACTTGACTTTGCAGCTCTGAACTGGTCACACTCTCTCTTATTTCCTGTCTCCAATCAGTTGCCAGGTTTTATCAATTCTATCTCCAATAAATCAATTAACAAACATTTATTAAGTACCTACTATGTACCAGGCACTATGTAAAAAACTGAAGATACACCCCCAAAATGGAAAAGACAGTCCCTGCCCTCAAGGACCTTATAATCTAATGTAGGAGACAATATGCACATAAATATATACAAAGCAAGCTACATATAAGATAAACAGGAAATCATTAACAGAGGGAAGGCACCGGAATTAAAAGGAATGGGGACAAGCTTGCTGCAAAAGATGGGATTTTAGTTGGGATTTAAAGGAAGTCAAGGAAGTTAGGCAAAATTGAAGAGAGAGACCTTTCCAGACATGGGTGACAGCCAGGGAAAATGCCTGGAGCTAAGAGATAGGAGGGTCTTGTTTGTGGAACAGCCAGGAGACCAGTGTTACTGATCAAAGAATACGTCTGAAGGAATAAGGTACAAGAAGAATGGAAAGGTAGGAAGGGCTAGATCATATAGGTCTTTGAACGCCAAACAGCATTTCGTATTTCATCTTGGAGGCAATAGAGTTTATTGAGTAGGGGAGTGACAATGGTTAGAGCATCACTCTAGGAAAATCACTTTCGTAACTGAATGCAAGATGAATTGGAGTGGAAAGAGAGTTGAGGCAGGAAAATCTATTTGCAGGATATTATGATAGTTGAGGAATGAGGTGAGGCCAGTCTGCACTAGAATGGTGGTAGGGTCAGAGGGGAGGCAGGAACATATGGGAAAGATGTTTCGTAGGTGAACTGGACAAGCCCTGGCAATAAATTGGATGGAGGGGGGAAGAAGAAGAGGAGTTGAGATGATGAGGAGACCAGGATGACCACTAGTTTGTTCGCCTGAGGAACTGAGAAGATGGTACTGCCCTCTATGGTAACGGAGGTTAGCAGAGGGGAGTGTTTAGGGGGAGAAATAATGAGTTCCATTTCAGATATGTTTAGTTCTTTCTCCTCTCCACTCATACAGCCAGTATCCATATTCAGGGTTTCATCACCTTTTATCCTGGATGATTACAAAAGGTTTTTAATTGGTCTCCCTGCTGCCATTTTCTCTCTTTTCCTATTAACCTGCAATACAAGTGCCAAGGTGAACTATACTTTCCAAAGTTCAGTTTAATTCAATTCCATAAGCTCCCTCTATGCTCAAGACATTCTTAAAGGTGCTAGAGATATAAAAAATAAAAATTTAAATCTCCCATTGAGGAGATTACATTCTACTGGAGGGTGTGAAGAATAAACACATATATAGACAAATAGGTATAAAAGAGGTGATACAAAATAAATGTAAGAGGGAGACAGTACTAACAATTGAAGGGACCAAGAAAGGCTTAATTAGGAGATATAGCCCTTGAGCAGTGCTTTGAAGGAAGATGGAGATTCTAAGAGCTGGAGATAAAAAAAAGGAGTGCCTTCCCAAGTTGGAGTGCTACCTGAGGAAAGGTACTTGGGTCACAAATGAAATATCACATATTGGGAACAACAGTAGACCACTTTGGTTGAAATGGGTCATGCCTAATGGGAAGTATGTGAAATCAGACTGTAAAGAGAAAATGGGAGCCAAATTGTAGCGAACTTTAAAAAATCAGCTAATTTAAAAATTTTGTTTTTGGTATTTTATCCTACCTCAATGCAATTAGGAAGACACTGAAGACGTTTAAATAAGGAAATAATATAGTCAATTTGGGTTTAAGGAATAAGTTTGTCACTTGAGTAGAGGATGATTGGAATGAGGGGACATGAGAAGCAGGGAAAACAAATAGCAGGCTATTGTAATATACCAGGAGAAAGATCACGAGGTTCTGAACTAGAGTAGATATTGGGTAAGTAGAAAGAAAGGGAGGAATGTGAAAAATGCCATTGGCCTTCCTCATACCAAATAATACCAATTTGCAAAGTTTTTTTGTTTTATTTTCTGGATGGAAGAAAGGAGGAACACTGGATTTGGAGTAGAAAGCTGGTTTTGAGTCTCAATCTAAGACGAGTCTATTTCGTAATCCAGTGAAATAGAAGTGATGAAACTTACATTCTCTGCTTCACAAAGACATTGTGATACTTAAATAAAATTGTGTATGTGAAAAGGCATTGTAACTACAAAATAAAGTAAATTTATACTGTTGCTATTACTTTCAAAAGATCTAATTCTAATATTCATTTCTCCCTCCTAGGTTTCTCTCTTATTCTCCCAAACTTTGTTACAGTGTAATGCTCAAAATGACATTGCCCCCCCACAAAGAGGGACTATTTGTAATATTTCCAGTCCTTACTTCCTCCTTCATAGCCCCAAAAAGATACATTTGCAAGGTGAGGGAGGAAGGAAAGTAATGCCCAAAGAAAGAAATTTTTTGTAAATCACTGTGTATATCAAAAGCCTACTATGTGCCAGACACCAGAGGTAATAATATGATGAATGAAACAATCCTAACATTCCAGGAGTTTCCATTACTCTAAAGTCAGACAGTGGGGCAAGTGAACAAGTCAGAAGTCACCTGACTGAATAGGATCTTCACTTAATACCCTAACTGTGTAACAATGTAGACTTTATCTTAATTCTTTGAGTCAGTGGGTGCTACTACTTTATAGGTGGTTTCTATAAACTGTGCTTTCTGTGTGTTGTTTTGTTTTCTAACTTGGGTTGGAACATACTTGCTAAAGTATTTGGATAAAAAAAAAACTACTTACTTTAGTACATCCCATGAAGGATTTTAATTATTCCGACAGTTATATTTTATGTTATATTTTAGTTATTCCCATAAAAATCACTTTGCAAATTTGCAAAAAACCAGATCACATTGTTTTAGTTTTTTGGTCTGATTATCAATTTGATATTAGTGGTAATTTTTTTTCTTTTTTCAGAGATAATTTTGCCTCAATTAAACTCAGAAAAAAAAAGATCTGGATAAAGAAATGGAATCTTTAAGTCTCAGGTATCTTTTTTTCTCATGAATATTACATTTTACTTTAATGTAGCATTATGGCTAGTATTTTATTACTTTTTTCTGTGTACATCAAAGTTATATAGGAAATACACAAAAATCACATTTTAAAGAATTGCTCTCTTATCATCTCATTGATTACAAATTCATTTGCAATATTGACTTTCTCTAGGACCCAGAGAGACTACTAGAATTTACACCCAAATTTCTACCTGAATGAGTTTCCCCACCTTCTTAGTGATTGTACACCTGCCTTCCTTATAAGGAGAACAAGGAAGTGAATCATGTTCAAGTTGCTCTTAAGCAGGGCTTTTCTTCTTTACCTGTCCAGGTAGCCTGTGTTTTCATTTCAGTCTTAATGAAAACTTTTTTGCCCTTTCCATCTAGAGTTTCTGTTCAAAGCAGTGTAAGTAGTACTTACCATTTTCTGCTTCAAGAAAGAAAGTCTTTTACATTGTTCAACTTTGATCTTGCTATGTTGAAGGTAATTCATTTTTTAATCTGTCTGCACAGCGAGAACTGAAAACGAATGGGGATTGAATTGCTTTGCCTGTTCTTTCTATTTCTGGGAAGGAATAACCATGTTCAAGGTAAGACTCGTCAGCCTTCACATCCATTTCTGTCGCTGAATGTTTGGCAACACTGTCTTTAACAAGAAATGGGGAGAAGTTTCTGAATTGGTCTATCCCACAGCCCTTGCCTTTGAGAGAAAATGCTTTAACAGACCTCAGATACAGGACTGGGGAGCTTTGGGGTTCTGTTTCTACAAGGTACCCTGAAGGATTACAGGACTTACAATGTTGCTTCGGCACTTTAATACAAGAAATACAATAGAGTTGATGCACCAAAAATTAATCTGTGTAGCTGGATTAATTATTTTGGAAACTTTAAAATATATTTTAATTATTTTTTTTGAGTATTACTGTCATTCCCCAATGACATCCTCTCCCTCCTCCAGTTGGAATCTTCTTGAAATGATTTGGACACACAGTAAATCAAGTCACTACTGTTAAGGATAACTTCTTTAGTGGAGGGGGGCAGTGTCAATCATCAGTGTAGGAATTCTGTGTGAAAACTCCCTCTACTGTTTGCAAATCAACTCATCTGCCAATTATAATGTTAGAGAAAGGCTTGGAACACTAAGTGGCTAAGCAAAGTGTCTATGGTCATTTAGCAAAAATGTGTCAAAAAATGGGACTCTTCCTGTTTCCAAAGACTCCCTCTCTAAACTGTGACATACTGTTTTTCCAAGGATAATCTCAGAAGAGAAAGAAATCTCATTTGGCTAGACAGTCTTATAATAATAAAAACTATTTACCAATACATTTATCTTCACATGTCAATAACTTTTAAAAATGACAAGTGCTAAATGATGAATAAAATCAAGCTTCATTTAAAAGTATATATATATACATATATATTTTTTTAAAGAAAAACATTCTTATTATTAACATAATAATAAGGTATTATTAACATAAGGTAAGGGGATTTTACCATAAATATTAACAACCAATTTATGTGGAAAAGTAAAGCTCCATAAGAATTACTAACATTTAAAGAACTTGTTAACTGACATTTAAGATAAACTTCAGCTGTGTCCTACCCCAGTGCTCGAATCACCACAAGCCTTATAGAGAGAATGAGTAAATGCATAATCTCCTGCCTCTCTGGCTTTAAACACAGGGAGCTGTGCTGTGGGTAATGCAGAGACCTGTGAAGACTGCTTGCTCATTGGACCACACTGCTCCTGGTGTTCTCAAGAGGTAAAGCAAACAATCTCATCAAAGAATATCCAACAGAAGTGTTTGTGTGAACTTTTATATTTATTCTCCCAGCACTGATGATTGCTCTAAAATCCTGGTAGCAGACCATTAGCAGTGCTCATAGGATGTTCATTTACTTAATTTTAAGAAACATTTGTTAGAGAAGGGATGTTAAGTTATTCTGGAAAGTGCAGTTTACCACCTGTTGCATTAAAATATTCTGCTTTTTCTTAAAGTTCTTTTTACCCAATTCCAAAGCATAATTTTATGGTTCTATGAATGTCCTGCCAATCTTGTGCTTACGTGTCTTTCGTTGCAATGTGTAAGTTCACAAAAAGGACTTAAATGATAGGTATGGAAGAATAGGGCTTCATGAAAATAGATGGTTCTAATAAAACTAGATTCAATTGCAGCTCAGTTCTAAAAAGAAGAGCAGCTGAGTGGTATGATAGTGAATAGAGTGCTCTCCCTGGAGTCAGGAAGAATCATTTTCCTGAGTTCAAATCTGGCCTCAGACACTAGCTAGCTGTGTGACCCTAGGCGAGTCACTTAACCCTGTTTTCCTCAGTTTTCTCATCTGTAAAATGAGTTTGAAAAGATTATGGCAAGCTACTCCAGTATCTTTGCCAAGGAAACCCTAAAGGGGGTCACAAAGAGCCAAACGTGACTGAAATGACCCACTGACAACAAAATGAAAGAACTTGACTTGTTGGAAAATATATAGTTCTAACAAAACTACATTCAGTGGCAGCTCAGGTATAGGAAGAACAATGGAGACTTGGTTTCAAATAATAGCCTTACTATACATTATTTATGTAACATTTGGGGATTACTTAATTTCCTTGTCCCTCAGTTTCCTCATCTGTGAAATAGTAATAGTCATATCTATGTTACCTACCAGTGAGAAATCAGCAATGTACTATAAGCAAGTAATCTAAGCATTTTATAGAGCTATATGGATTATAGAGGTTATCCTCAAATTCTTCTTGCACTTTTAAGCTCTGAGAGTTTAAACCTGCATCACAGCTTTTGGGATACCCTGTATAAATATCAGGATTTTTCAGCAGCTAATGAGTTAAATGAATCAGATATTGTCCTAGAGGAAAAACAAGGGATAAGAATCATAGCCTTTGGTCAGACCCCTAGGGTTGGAATGGTAAGACTAAGATGGCTTAGGAAAAGGTTCCATGTTTACCCTCTAAAATCTAAATATTATTATTAGATAGTATCTTTATTGTATTATAATAACTCTCTAAATGTTATTATTCCCATATTACTAAATTGTGATGAATAAATGATTAATGAGATAAAGCACTCCTCCAGATGTACTAGAAGAGATTGCTGTTCATGTTTCCATTTCTATATAATGGATTGTATAAAGTAATTGTGTGGTTACTTAGAGAACCTATAGTTCAAAGATCTACATCCTTTGGAAAGGGATCATACTAGAAAGGCCCTTGAATTCCAATCAGGAAAGAGCCTTAAAAAGTAAAACCCAAGTTCCAATTTTAATTCAAATTCATGAAGGTCAGTTTGGCACAGTATAGCATCTTCCCAGGACAACTGAATGTCACCTCAAAAATCCATCATGACATAAAGGTGTCAACATTTCTTAGCCTGCAGCAATCTCATAGAAAGCAACAAAAAATCGAAATTGGGAACTCCTATGCAAAAATTTCAGAAATATACAGATTATTTTCTATTCACCCCAACAAAGAGGATCATCCTTTCCTCCTAAGTTACTAATCACATATTTGTTCATAGGACAGAAGTTCATCTGTCAGATCAGTCAAAGCAAGAAATACTGTGATCAGGTTCTCTTTCTTTCTCTCTCTCCCTCCCTCTCCCTCTCCCTCTCCTTCTGTCTCTGTCTCTGTCTCTCTCTCTCCCTCTCTCTCTCCTTCTCCCTCTCTCCCTTTCCCTCTCCCTCTCCCTTTCTCTCTGTCTCTCTGTCTCTCTCTCTCCCTCTGTCTGTCTCTGTCTGTCTCTCTCTCATTGGCCCTGACCACAGATGATACCTGATATGTTGCCTCCAATCCACAACTATGTCTAGACCTAGGACCACAGGAGTTTTATTTCCGTGTACTTTCAGACTTAGCCATAAAAATATGATCTCCACAGAAACTAAGAAGTTCTTCTTCATAGAGTTAATTTCCAAAAGAGCTAGTTCCACCCCACCCTGCTTCCCCATGTATTCTAATCCTACTTTCGACATATAAGCTTGGAAAAAAGTATATTTCATATAGATTTTTACTTATTTGTACTTATAGCCGTCAAAGTCCTGTATCTCTGTATATGTGTGTATACAAATTTGTGCACAACTGTATTTATGTGAATATATGTGTACATGTACATATATGCATGGATATATACGAGTGTTTGTGTGTTCATCTTTCATTGCCAAAGAAGATCATGCCATTAGTGAAATGGTGACATGACTTGCACTTGATTTTGGTTTGAGTGAGGGAGGACTGTGCAGGCCACCAGTCTCACTTCTCCTCCAGAGCCATCTGAATTCAGTAACCAGATATTCATCAGGATGACTGAAGATGACCCAGGATGAGGCAATTGGGGTTAAGTGACTTGCCCAAGGTCACACAGCTAGTGAGTGTCAAGTGTCTGAGGTGATATTTGAACTCAGCTCCTCCTGACTCCTGCACTGGTACTCATCCACTGCACCACCTAGCTGCCCCCATATATGAGTGTATGCATTTATTATATGCTAAGCACTGGAAATATACAGAAAAAAATAACAGACTTTCCCCTCACCTACCATCAAGGAGGCTATACTATGTCAAGGTAAGCAATACATATTCAAAGGAGGAGGGCAGCTAGGTGGCACAGTGAATAGCATGCCAGACCTGGAGTCAAGAAGACTCATCTTCCTGAGTTCAAATCTGACCCCAGACATTTCCTAATTGTGTGGCCTTGGGCAAGTCACTTAATCCTGTTTGCCTCAGTTTTCTCATCTGTAAAATGAGCTGAAGAAGGAAATGGCAAACCACTATGGTGTCTTTGCCAAGAAAAGCTCAAATAGAGTCATGAAGAGTCAGACACAACTCAACAACAACAAATACAAAGGAGTACATGCTATTAAAAGGATTAATCTATATATCATTCTAACATAGAGGGATAGATATACAATTTTAAGATTGGGATTTAATTCAAGATAGCTTATCTTGGCAGCATTTATCCTGAAATTATGATAAAAAAGCATCCCAAGACCAAAAAGCTCACTTTTGAAACCTTATTTTTTAAATACTGTTTTCAGTGGCTATCCAATTATAACAAACCAGTAGCTTTACTGACAGGTGATGTTAGCACCAAAGAATTAGTGATTTTTAAATCTACAAATGCCCACATGGCAGCCTCACAGTTCAAGTGCAGATGTGGTCTATGTATCCAATGAGCTGCCTTCTTAAGAAACTATGAATGGACACTAACCCTTCTCCCATTTGACTGACACTTCACAGTTTACTAGTCCAGTACCTGGTGGCCATATTTGGCACTTGTTAGCATGGCATAAACTGGATTCTATTCTGCAATACCCAGATCACCAGTTTCTGCCAACCAGAGAGAAATTATATTGGGAGCTCAGTAACAGCTAATAGTCAAAAAGTCAAAAACATTGCTGTCCAACAAAAGGGGGTTGTCTTATACTTACTTGTGCAATGAATGTGTGAGAAAGTGAAATTCGCTAAATAGGCAACATTTGAAGAGCTAGAGTTTAAAGTTCAGGAGAGAAGCCAAACGTGCTATAAAATTATAATATAATGTCATAATGCCTCCAACAGTAAATAGTCCTTGATACTCTATCAGATCCTGGATGCTGAGAAGACACAGTTCTTACCACTGGACAGTTTATAGGAAATCAGTTATTTTACTATAGCTGAAATATATGTTTATATGCCAATAGTTCAATCCTGTAGAAGATTCAGCATCTAACTACTGAAAAGATGCTCGAGAAGAAGAAACTATTGAAATACTGGTATGTGAAACCACAATGCTGAAATAAAAAGGAAAGCTTTCTTATTTTATCAAGAACTCTGTCAGCCTTCTAGTTTGAATTAACTTTGGACACACAATAAGTATAATAGATGTGAGAGTATTTTGATCCCTGAATGGAGAAAGATGAATATTACATGTTACACAAATCATGCCCCATTATTCTATAAATAAATAAAGATTCTACTTACTTTCATCAGTCTTGACTTTGCTTTTCTAGGATTTTACCCATCCATCTGGAATTGGTGAAAGGTGTGACACAGCAGAGAATCTTTTGGCTAAAGGATGTTTGCCACATGCCATTGAAAATCCAACTTCCTCAATAGAAATACTTAGAAGCAAGCCACTGAGTATAGGAAGTCAGAAAAACAGTTCGGATATTGTACAAATTTCACCCCAAAGCTTAGTTCTAAAATTGCGACCAGGTATGTTATAGCACCTTATTAACATGATGTTGTAGTCTCATTTCTTTTTTTCCATTGATTCATACAACGAAGTTTCCAGTGTCACCTATATAAATCAGGCTGTATGTGTTTAGGCTTGTATAGCACCGATTATAATTATGAATCCAAGCGATTTCTTTTTATATAAATGAAGAGTAACCAACAACAATGTCTTTACTTATATGGGTTACTAGTGCTCCTAATGTAGAATTGAAAACCTTACCAAACAACAACTGTGCCCTTGCCCTGTAAAAAACAAACAAACAAACAATCCAAGTGTAATTATAGCCTTGGGGGGGCAGAAAAGAAGGGGTGAGGTGAACAGAGTAAAAAGTGCGCAGCAGAAAACAAAAGAAAATTTACAAGGAAGCAAAGAAAAGATGGACAGCTCTCAATACAACTAGAAGTATTTATTACATGGGCTTTCTTGAAATGAAAATTTATTGCTAAATATTGAATCCTCTCTTAGGTTTTACTATGCACATGATGTTTTTTTTTCTTTTCTTATTTTGTATTTAAGTTTTAAAAAGAAATAGAAAAAATGCAAATGCCTTTGAGGTTTGTTTCACATTTCTTTGAGTATTTGAATGCAACTCCAGTCTGTCATTTGGTTTGCTTCACCTCTTTGAAACCATAGAAATCAGATTATCTTAAATCTAAATGGATGCTGGCTTTCCCAAGATGATATAAAATATCCTGCCTTGCATGTCCTTTTGTAGCTCTATACATAACTGGTAAGAGTTTGCATGGGAATATCAGCTTGTGAAATGTATCCTGTCACTGTTTTTACCAGCCATTCCTTTAGGAACATCTGACTGAAATGACTTAATATACTGGTCCAGTGACTGATCTGATATAAAGCTTAATGTGTTCATTTTTTCCCCTGCTGTGGTTTTACAAGGTAATGAGAAAACATTACAAGTCCATGTTCGCCAGACTGAGGATTATCCAGTAGATTTGTATTACCTCATGGATCTCTCAGCTTCCATGGAAGATGACCTTAATACAATAAAGGAGTTGGGCTCCATGCTATCCAAAGAGATGTCTAAATTAACAAGCAACTTCAAGCTGGGCTTTGGCTCCTTCGTAGAAAAACCAGTTTCTCCTTTTATAAAGACAACACCTGAAGAAACAGCCAACCCTTGTAGGTAAGTATGAGAGCTCTCGCATCTTTGTATTATATGTACTGTTTTTCTGTGGAAATAGTCACCTTTCTGAGTTCCTGCTGCCAGTCACTTTCCAGGTCTTTGGCACTTATTTGGTAGGTTTGCTTGGCATTCTCTTGCTTGGTACAAATGTGAGGTCACTTTGATGACATTTTGCTAGCCACATGAAACTGGGAAGCTCAGAGGCAGAGTTTGAAAGGGCCCCTTATGTACATTTGAATGTGGCAAACTTTGCTCTGTTTTTCTGCAGACAGAGGTATACTGGGCCTTCAATACTGGTTTCACTGGACTGTGATGAGTCCTCGAGATGCCTTTTGCCACAATGACCACCCCTCACTAAGGTTACTTGAGCAAGGAACCACACCCACTCATATTATCTTGCTTAGTCACTCTCACTATTGCCAAAATATCTCTCTGTCTCATTCTGTCTCTGTCTCTGTCTCTGTCTCTCTTCCTCTCCCTCTCTCCCTTCCTCCCTCCCTCTCTCTCTCTCTCCCTCTCTCTCTCTCTCTCTTTCTCTCTCTCTCTCTCCCTCTCTCTGCCTATCTCTTGTCCTCTTTTAGCTTTCTGTGACTTATTTGGGAAAATGTGAATTTCCATTATTTATCTTCTATAGTTCATTTAAACCCCAACAACCAACAACTTCCAGTAGGAAGGTGATTCCTGTAAGTCCATTATATCATAATGTAATCATCAATCTAAAACATGGATTATGCACACATCTATCAAGAGACACTGTTTACCTTGCTTGAGAAAAGTAAAGCATACTTTTTAATTTAATGTAATTGAAATTATCCATTTTAAAATGTTAACCCCCTTGAAATGCACAAAGGCACTTAGTATTTATAAGACCATTTTCCAAGCTCATATTGGCATTTGACATACATTTTTATACATCAAAGTTACCAGCATATATGAAAGAGAAACTTATACTTTGATACTTTAATAGATTTGTGATATCATTCATCTAACGTGCTAGAGGCTCTCCTCTGATTCTTTTAATACCTCGGGGTATCACTCTCTTGTCTCTCATTCTCTCCATATAACTGCTCCTATCTCCTTTCCTAGTCATACTTGTCCACAAAAAAGCTTTTTTCTACTACTCCTACCCTTAAGTCATCTATAATTGCATGTTAAAGTCAATGTATATCCAACATGCATTTCTCCGTGTCCCTTTGGTGTTCTATAATTCCCAGACATACAGCATCACTAGGATGTAAAAAAGAGAAAAACAAGTTTTAAAATAATATTTCCAAAACTGTAAGTTGTTTTTCAACTGGAGCCTGGCCAAATAAAGTTTTTGAGGTCTTGCACAAGACAGCTTGACTTCTGGGTGAATGACTGGCATAGCTTCAGGATTAGGTGAGAACAAATTTCAAGGACTGCACCAATTTCTCAGTACTCTGACTCACTCTAAGGTAAGGGAAACTTTGTGTGTAAACTTCCATACTTCTAATTATTTAGAACAAAACTATTTATTAAACTGTCAGTACAGATAATAGCATGAGTCTAAATAGCTTTTAGTTTTTATATGTATTTCCCTTTCCTGCCACAAACTACCAAGGGCAGACCTAGCTAGTTATCTCTGAGTAACTTCTGCCCCAAAGGGATACATTTGGATGAGTTCAAACTGGAAACCTACGAATAAGCAGTAGTATCATGAAGTTTATTGTAATCAGTATGATGGTTTACTAGAGAACCCAATTAAACTAATAATCTCAATTGTTTTAATATATGTGCTAGCAAAGTATCTTGAATGCATAATGCATACTCATGAACCATAAAAATTCAATAAAAACAACTTGACTGATAAGAGATGAAAAGAATACAATTTCTCAAGTTAAAACAAGATATTGAGTGAGACAAAGCACTCCTACTTCAAGGCCTTGGTGGCAGCTAGTTTTCTAGGTGAGGAAGGTATTCTCTAAGGAGCCTGAGAGCTCCCATAAAAATCTCTGACACCGGTTCCTCTAATGCTTGGTCTTTTAAGCCTTATGGGATAATTCTATCACTCCTTTCCTCCATCTCTGACTTGAATTCTCCCCCATCCCTTCAGATCGTATTAGAAGCTCTCTCCACCATGAAGCTTTCCCTGATTGTTCCAGATAGCTCTCTAAAAATGTTTATTTAGAATATTATTTATAAGCCCTCCCATACACTTGTTAATTCTAGCTTATACTGCAAGGTACTTGTATCAGATGATTTTCCTTTGAGGACAGGCACTTTGCAAAGAGGTTTCAATCTGACGCATCATCTTGGTATCAAGGCAACCCTGGAGCTAGAAGGCCTTGTTTGTGTTGCACAAACACAGGCAGGTTATACCAAGCTGTCGAGGAAGGTATGAGCTAGAATAGCACTTCTCATACTGTGGGTTGGGATATGTGTCCCGACCTGCAGTTTAAGAAGTGCTGAAGGAGTCACCAGTGGAAAAAGTTTAGGAAGCCCTGAACTAGATGATAGTAAAAGGTAGCAAAAAGTAAATTTGGAACTATTTGAATGGCTGGGCCTAAAGAAAAGTCAGTAATCACTTGAAGACAACATGGAGGGAAGGCTCCAGTGGAGAGTCCGTGGACATGTCATGGTCCTTTGCCATTCAACATTCTTTGAGTGCCCGATGTGTTGCTATTGTTCAACATGTCTGACTCTCTGTGACCGCATTTGGGGTTTCTCGGCAAGGATACTGCAGTGGTTTGCCATTTCCTTCTCCAGCTCATTTTTTAGGTAAGGAAACTGAGGCAAACAGGGTAAAGTGTCTTGTCCAGGGTCACACAGTAAGGGTCTGAAACTGGATTTGAAATCAGGTCCTTCTGTCTCCAGGTCCAGTGCTCTATCCACTGTACCACTTAGCCATCCCAAAATCCATGATTTTACTTCTGAAGACAGGCCCATTCAATTCTTAGTTGTTGTTGTAGTTTCATGTGTCGTGGCAGCAGTATCTCAAAGAATTCAGAGTCAGATCACGTCTAATCCAAGTACAGGCATTTATTGAGTTCTGATGCCCCTCAGAAGCAGGCTCGGTTCCAAAAGGAACCAGCAGCTTCAGAGAAAGCAAGATGGATTTTTATGAAATGCAATTGCTTTACAGAAATTATGAATATTAAAAAGGGAGATGGGGTTTGTCAAGGGATTGGATAATAGGGGAAGGGGTCCCTTCTATGATTTGGTAGTCAAATATCCTGGTTGTGTTGGTCCTGTCTGGTCAAGATGGATGGTTAGGTATTCTGGTCCTGTCTTGGGTTAAATTGATGATTTGATTGTGGTTGAGTACAAGAACACACCTGTTCAAATATGTGAATTGGATCTGGGGGCAGTGGCTGGCTAAGAGGGAGTGGTGGTATTGAGTCTGGGGGCCTTAGGTGTGGTTAAAGTCAGATTGTGTGGTTAAATCAGGACATGCCTACTATTCAATGGAGCCCATAACAAAGTTAGAATATTGGGGCTGGGGGCAGCTTTATTAGAATTCTTTCATTGGGACTGAGGGCAGTTTTATTAGGATTCCATCAGTTGTGGTTGGTCAGTCATTTCAGTTGTGCCCAACTTTTTTTGACCCTATTTGTTTTTTGGGGTTTTTTTGGCAAAGATACTGAAGTGGTTTGCTATTTCCTTCTCTAGCTCATTTTATACATAAGAAAACCATATGAAAACTGAGGCAAACAGGGTTAAGTGACTTGGCCAGGGTCACACAGTAAGCATCTGAGGGAAATTTGAACTCAGCCTTCCTGATTCTAGGCCTGGCACTCAATCCACCGTACCATCTAGCTACCCCACCTGACATGTAGGCCTTTAGTAAATGTTTACTTATTGATTTATTGATTGATTTATCAGTGATTAGGCAGATATAACCAGAGATGGCATGTTTGTCAAACTGGCAAATAACATGAAGGTGAGGATGGGCAGGGGATAGGGGCATAAGGCAGAGAGAGCTGACACAGTAGATGACAGAGTTCATATCTAAAAGTTTATGTCAGGTTGGAGTGATAGTTCGAATCAAACAAGATGAACAATAACTTTTTGGAAAAATTATTTAGTTTTGTATTAGATTTGCGATCCTACCGATATAAGGTGTGCCCTGTGAGCAAATGCCTTCTACCCAGCAATGCAGATAGGTAACGACTCTGCAGTTTTTCCTCTTAAAGTATTTCCTCAAGTCATAAGAACTTGTGACTTGTAACACAACCCTAATGTGTCAGAAATGGGACCTGAGCCCAGGCAGCAAGGAATAGAAGAGAAAGAAAGCTTCAGAGATGGGAAGATACAATTTAATGGGAGTAAATATAAGGTTCTACACTTAGCTTCAAAAACTTAGCTTTACCAGCATAGGATGAGAGTGTCCTCACCAGGTTCTTTGAGATTTTGCTGGACTGTAAGATCCCAGTGAAGCAACTATGTGACAACAGGTCTCCTTGAGGAGGAATATGGTGAGAGAGTCCTAGTCAGACAACATATGGCATATTACGTTCAGTTTGGGGCAGTATATTTTAGGAAGATGTTTTTAGCTTAGTGAGAAGATAGGGCATACATCATACAGGTGATAGGTACAAAAAAAAATTCTGCCAAAGGGAGTGAGATGATTACTACCTCCTACCTTTGACATTTGGTTCTCTTAATGTGGAAATAATAGCAGCATACACACATTTATGTATCCTTGATTCCACATATTCAGTGATATATGCAAGGATATACATTTGACATCTGGCTAGTGCTGGTAAAATAAGACATTGCTTACTTTTGGCTCTCTGATGTGTGCCAGTTCAATTCCCCAGGGAGATGGGGTCACATTTCCTGGGGAATGTCCCTCATCAACATATGGCATCAAGTATATGAACATAGGTATATTCTCTTTTCTGAGGTTCTAAATCATATTTCCATTTTTTAAAACCTCTACTTTGGATTTTTGTAGTGTTTTAATTGTTGAGGAAATGAGATACTATCTCAATTCCAATAAAAATTGCAAAATGATGTAGAATAAAGTATTAAGGACATGTATGACTGGAAGAGAAGGTGAGCCAGTCAAACAAAAAGAATGATAAACAATAGATCTATAATCCTACTTTGGATCTATAATCATCCTCTAGAATGATGTTCAGGAAAGCTTCCAAGACATTGCATGAACTTTCCACTGAGAATTTTCCAAAGTCCCTACGTAACCGGTAGGTGGCTTAGGAGAGAGTGCTGGACTTGGAGTCAGGAAGACCTAAATGTACAAATTTGTCTCTCAGGCACTTACCAGTGTCTGGGCAAATCGCTCACTTAACCCTGCTTGCCTGAGTTTCCTCATCTGTAAAATTAGCTGGAGAAGGAAATGACAAACGACTCCAGTATCTTTGCCTACAAAACCCCAAATGGGGTCACGAAGGGTTGAACATGACTGAAAACAACTGAACAACAATCCCCTCAATAACTACTTTGCATGTATTTTATATATATATTCATGCTCTCCTTCTCTCCCACAGAATAGAAACTCCTTGAGGGCATCTCATCTTTGCTTTATCTTTATCTTTATCTCTCCAGGAACCAGTATAGTGCCTGGCCCTTGCTAGGTGCTTAATAAATGCTTAATGAATGAATGAATGAATGAACGTATGAATGAAATGCTGTGATGGATGCAAGGGGAAGAAGTCCTTAAGGGAGTCACCCACACATTTGTCTGTTGGTGCTCCTATTCTGCTCTGTACTTCCATCCAAGCCTTAAATACCTTTCCCCCTAAATATTACAATGGATGCCTTGCTGACTTCACTGCCTCCAGACTTGGCTCTCTTGAATTCTCCTCCTAGTCAGCTGCCATCTATCTCTATAATCATCTTGACCATTTAACTTGCTTTCCCTCTCTTTTCAGAAGCTTAAAGTTCCTTGTTAAACTAAGTTTACTCTTTTCATGCTGCTCCACTTTCCATTGCCTAAGATCCCTTGTTCCCTTTTCCATTACCTAATTGTCTTCAGAAGCAAAACAGCTCTCATTTCAATAGGCCTTTAAGGTTTACATTGTATTTTTTCTTCATTTTATAGTGAGGACAGAGAGGCACAAAGAAATTAAAATGGCTTGGCCAGCATCACATGTTTAGTGAGTCTGCAAGCCAAAAATCTGGTCTCTCTCTGCTACACTTCACTGTTTCTACCCCCTACTCTGTGCCGGATGGGTGTCCTTTCGTTTAGCTCAGTAATTCTACTAGTTATTACCCCCTCTAATAAAACTGTCCCACCCCACTTCCAATATACTGCACATACCATTTATTTTCCAGAACACCATCCTTTTCCTTGTAGCCAGATGTAACAGCAAAGACCCCAATATACACAGGAAGGTGTGCTGTACAGGTCCTTAGATATGCTTTTCTGAAAGGAAAGCAAATTTTGAGGCATTAGCAACCTACTTTAATCAAACATATATATCTTTCACTTAATTCGGGGGAAAAAGTCAGCACTCTGAACTTCAGAGAAAATACAGAGAAATAAAAATCAACCGACAGGGCTTCCCACTGTCTGACCATAAGCAATACATACATAGTGATCAGAGAGAGAAACACTGACGTCTGGGTTTTCAAAGCCAGGGCTACCCAGAATCTCATCTGGCCAAACAATTCCAATGAGTAAGCCCCAAAGTAAAACTTCATCTCAGGGTATTTATACACTTTTCAGAGCCAGAAGGAATCACAACCCTTGAGAACCAGTGCTTATTAGAAATTAACAAAAGGTGTGGGCCTTCCTACAAAACAAATCTTCCCTAATCAAACTTCCCTTAAAGGGTGAGGAAGATCTTTAACTCTCAGTTACCACTACACCAGACTAGATGCTGCACCAAATACACCTCTCCCATGAAGACTTCTCAGATTAAATTGCTGCTAGGTCTTCTCTGTCTCTGCAGTACTATAATGAGTTGGGTAGGGTATTACATTTCAATATAGCATATAGAGACAATATAGTATAATTTGACTTGTGCTTGTCCTTTTACCTTTTGTAAATTATCAGATTTTGTATGCTGGAGATAGAAAGTCTCCTGCTTCCTATCCTAGCAACATATAATGCAGTAAGGACCCAACAAAAGTTAATGATGTGGTTAGGAGTTGTAAGAAACAATTTTCACTCTAACAATTTCATTGTTGACTTTTTACAAACTGATATAATGTGGAGGATTCAAATGAGAATGTGTGGACAATATGGCATTCGATGAGAAAGTTTGAAAGGGTTGAAATCTACATTGTGTCAAGAAATATCCACATTAATGACACCAAAGATCCTTTAAGCATGAAAGTAGTCACTTAGAACCAATGGCGAGATTCAAGGCTGATTCTAAAAATCAGATTCTCCTGAAAATCAAACATTTTAAAGGAATTTCTGATGAAGTTATTCCTTGTAAATAAATTATGTTCCGATAAATTTTATTATGTATGTTTTTGCATCTTCTTTTGCAGTAGTGTTCCCCATTTTTGCTTACCTACCTTTGGATTTAAACACATTCTACCACTGACAAGTGATGCAGAAAGGTTCAATGAAATCGTGAAGAATCAGAAAATTTCAGCAAATATTGACACTCCAGAGGGGGGATTTGATGCAATTATGCAAGCTGCTGTCTGTAAGGTGGGATACCATGCTGGATAATGCTGCTATGACTCCTCCCCAAAATGGAGCTCACATTCTAGACTGCTTTACAAAAGCTAATTCTATTGATTTTTCATCAGAATAGGAAATTAAATGGGCTAAACGTATAAAGCACAAAGAAGGTGATGGCAATTTCTTTAAAATGCAAATACATGATAGAGGAAGATTTCTATGGTATATTTTAACATAGTTTTTCATGCTGCAAGACCTTAAGATTTTGGTATGGTAGTGCTGGGGGTGGTACTTGGAATAGAGGAAAGGCAAAATATAAATATTATTTTTAAAAATAATCTGTGCATAAATAACCAGAACAACCCAAACCACATCTTCTCTTAAAAGAGAATCTTGAGAAAATGAGCAGGGAAGCATTTCACTGTGTTCTATGTTTCTTATATGACAATACTTAGTAGATAACTGAATGGAAAAACTGAAGCAGATGTAAAGTCTTATCAATTCTCAACAGTTCTAAGTATAGCTGATCTACATTCAACAGATGTCTATCTGAAACAAACACACCCTCAACTTCTCAATCTAATTATAGGAACAAATTGGGTGGAGAAATGATTCCCTCCATCTTCTTGTGTTTGTGAGTGATGCGGATTCTCATTTTGGAATGGACAGTAAATTGGCCGGAATCGTTATCCCCAATGATGGAGTTTGCCACTTGGACAGCAAGAATGAGTACTCCATGTCAACTCTCCTGGTAACATACTATGTGTTCCATATTAATTTAAGTCTTAAATATTCTAGAGAGGATCAAGTATGAGAAATGACAGTTAAACACATCTTCAATACATTTATGATTTCATCAGTTCAAATTAGCAAACATTTATTAAGCCTCTACTCTGATCAAAGCAACATAGTCACAGTGTTCATCCTCAAAAAATTTAGACTCTACTGGAATATTGGGGCTCTCTTTTCTCACACAGATCACAATCTCTCCACACTTTGGTAGATGTGGAGTGGAGTGTCTGCAAGAGACGCTTTGGACCTACAAGGTGGTTACTTGGCAATGACCCTGTCTAAACCTACCTTGGCTGCTTTTTAGTTGTAAGAATCACTTTTAAATGCTACTTGGAAAGCCTTCATATTGGCAATGACCTTCTCTGAATTTACTTAAGCTGGTTTTCAGATATCAAAATCAGTTAAGTGTTACTTGGGAAGACTTCATGTAGTCTGCTGACCTCGCCTTTGAGAATCCAGGGTCACTTGTATGCTATGATGAGATTTCAGAGGTAGGGCATCATTGGAGGGCGTTGAAATTACATAATACAGAACAGGTTACAAAAATACCATGGAAGTCTGTGTTTGGGGCTTTGAACCTCACCTCCTTTTCCTTGCTCACCTCAAATCCAGATTCAGGAGGTCTTGTTGGTAGCGGGACCTTGGAGATCACTTTACCTCCACTCCATTGTGGCCCTGGAACTGACCAGCCTCTCGGAGAGTCTCTGGTCTGAAACCGACTGAGGAGAGCAAAGAATCGCCCTTCTGTATGTTAGAAGTAGCAAACACTGATGATACACTTTGATGCTACAAAGCACTTTACACGGTTACACGTAACTCCATAAAGGACCTTGCTATATTATTACCCTTATATTGAGGCGTTATTTGCTCAAAGGTGCATGCTGGGTAATATGACTAGAATTTGAACCTTCATCTTCTCAGTCTAGTACTTTCTACTACATCATGTGACCTGGATCCTGAACTGCCATGAAAAGAGGGGCACAAGCATTCTTAAGCCCTAGTGTTAACTGCAAATGGTATCCAATAAACCATATTTTTTTAAACAAAACGTTTTCCTGTACCATAAAGGTCATGCAAACTATTGTTTATGAATCATGTTCCCATTTGTCAGATGAGAAAACTGAGTCACAGCAATTAAGGAACATGCTTACAGTTACAAAGCTAGCTAACTGTTTGTCTGTCAGTAGAACCCAGGTCTTCTAAATAAAAGCCCCTGTTGTTCTCGTTAGCCAGCCAATGCTGGGCAGACAAGCCATAGATTGTAGCGTGTAGCAGCTGAGCAAATACTCACATCAATGAGATTATGAATTCAGCGAAGCACTGGAGTATAGTGTACTGAACTGTGATATTAACAGGGCAAAGTAAAATTTGTCAAGATAGATATTTCCTCCTGATTATGACCAATAATACTCCAAATTTCTAAGTATTTTCTATCATCCTGCCTCTCATCTCCCAATATCACTCCAATACTTTGTTATATAATTTATGTAACCAAATTATAATGAATTCAATTTAACAAATAAATATTAAGTACCTACTATGCACCTCAAGTACATACTGTGTGCTGGACCCTGGAGTCATGATGACAAAAACCAAATGGCCCCAGCTATCAAGGACTTATATTCTACTAATGAGAAATCTGAGAGATGATTTATTGCCTTGTTTTTGCTTAGGTGTTTTGTCTCAGTGCCCATATGGACTGTAGCAAATACTTCAAAAATACTAACAGAGGGATAGAACCCACCAGCTAATCATGGCGCTTCTCATATAATAAATACTCAATAAATTTTTGTGGAATGGATGTAAAATCATTGAAGACTAACATAATTCCTGTATCATCAATCAAGGAAAGGTCAAATTAATATTTATTCCATTCTCTCAAACTGAGAAATAGAATATGGATAACAAAAGACATTTGGCTACTTTCACATCTCTCTCCATTGTGTTCTATTCTTGTTTTCCCTTCTGTACATAATTTTCTCCTAATTCAATGTTTACCAAACTGGGTTCTACAGAATTAGGACTTTCTATATCATACAAATATCAATGCTAGTGACATTTACCCTTCAAAAATCTGAAAAGTAGAATTGTGTATCAAAAGCACCTTTTCAGGCCAAGTTTTCTATATGAAAACGGTCATTTTCCTCTGCTTTGGTACATAATTTCCCCAACCCTCCTTTATCCCAAGAGTTTTCCAGACCTCTCAGTTTCAAGATCATGACAAGTTGTGCATTTGTTGCATTTGTGCATTATTTTTGTATCTCAAACTCCAAAGCATTTAGTTGCTAAACCACATAGGTACTACCCCTCCATTAAACTTTTTTCCCTCACTCCTAAACTTACCCTCCTTTATGTGATCTCTCCCTCAACTTTCTCATCAAAATTTCTTTTAACCTCTTTTATTCATATATTTTACTGAGAGGCAACATGGTATAGTGGATAGAACAATGGACTTGTGCTCTAAACTAGTCCTGGGTTCAAATCCTGCTCCAGATGAATAGCTGTACAACCTTGAAGAAGTCCTCTCTAGGTCTCAGTTCCTTATTTTTAAAATTAAGGGGTTGGACCTCTAAGGTCCCTTTCAACTCTAAATCTATGGTAGTATGGTAACTTTTGTTGTAGTTTCTTATGTAGATAGATAGATAGATAGATAGATAGATAGATAGATAGATAGATAGATGATAGATAGATATCCTTGTCCCCAATATCAATAAAAATTTACTAAGCATCTACTACATATCAGACACTGGCAAGATTGTTTTATTCCATCTCTGTCCTCCAAGAGCTTACAGCCTATTGGAGGAAACAACATGTAAAATATAAGTATATACAGAATAAATACCAGGTCATTGGTAAAGGTGAGGAAAAGCACTAACAGCTAAGGGGATAAGGAAAAAACTCATGTAGAAGGTATCTTTTGAATTGAACTTTAAAGGAAATTTGGGGTGCTAAGAGGTAGAAATGAGAAGGAAGTTCATTGGAAGAAGGCAGTCTGTTCTTGGCCCAGAAATGGGAGGTAGGTTATCGTATGCAAGGACTAATAAGAAAGTCAGTTTGCTAGAATATAGAGCTTGTGAAAGGGAGTAATATATAACAAGAAAGGTAAAGAAGGAGGTTCGAATCAGCTTGTAAAGATTTTTAAATGCCAAACAGAGGAGTTTGTATTGGAATCTAGCCGTAATTGGGAACCACTAGAGATAATTGAATGGAGGAGTGATTTCATCTCTGTGCTTTAGCAAAATCACTTTAACAGTTGTGTAGTAGTTTAGTTGGAGCAGGAAGGGATTGGCAGAAGGGAGATCAATTAGGAATTAAATATGAGAGTTTAGGAGAGAGGTGATAAAGGCCAGAATGAGAGATGCTGCCATTTAAGTATAGAGAGAAGGGGATGTAGATGAAAGATGTTGGTGAGACAAAATTGACAAGATTTGAAAACTGCTTAGATATATGAGGTGAAAGAAAGTGAAGTCAAGAATGACTCCAAAGTTGTGAACCTGGATGGTATGATGGTACTAGCAAGAATCAAAAAGAAGTCTGGAAGAGGGGTGGGTTTAGGTGGAATGATCATGAATTCTATTTTGGACAAGTTGAGTTTGAAAGGTCTAGTGGACATCCATTGTAAAATATCCAAAAGGCAGTTAGTGAGGAAGGACCAAAGCTCAAGAGAGAAGCTCAGGCTAGGTATACTGATTTGTCATCTTAATAAATATGAAAATTAAAGGCATGGAATGAAGTCATGAATTAGTAGAAGGGCAAGAGAAGCAGGGGCCAGGACCAAGCCTTGGAGTAAGCCAACAAGGGGTTAAGTGGTAGATGTTCAGCAATGTAAAGTACTATAGGATCAAGAAGGGTGAAGATTTATTTTTTTAAAAAACCATTAGATTTGGAAAATAAGTGATCATTGGTAACTTTGGAGAAAGTCATTTCAATTAAGTAATAAGAAGAACACAATTGAAAAGGCTGAGAACTGGAAGAGGGTGTAGAGGTAGCAAGAGAAAACAGGTGCATGCGTGTGTGTGAGTGTGTGTTTGTGTGTGTCTGTGTGTTTTCCTCTAGGAGTTTGGTTATGAAAGGAATAAAGATAAATAGTTTTAAGGAATGACAGAGGTAAGTGAACTGTTTGATAATTTGTTAAGGATAGGTAAGCAGAGAGTAGGCAGCAAGCAAGACAGCAAGTATTAGACAAGGAAATATTCATTTGTAAAGTCTTTGAAGATGTGTGTTGTCAGTAGCTTTACATTTCCAGCATTCAGTACAGTAGCACCAAACAAATTTGTAATTTGTTTAGGGATAATTTTGGTTAGTGGTTCACAGCCATTGTCTAGACTAGCATTCTTTACCTGGAGTCTTTGTACTTATTTTTTTAATATTTAATATTAATTAATTAATTTTTAAAACATTAAAATATTTTGACTAATTAATTTAAAAATATTAAAAATACAAATATATTCTGATAATTATTTCAAAATAATTGGTTTCCTTTGCAATCTAATGTATGTTTTTTACACATTTAAAAATATTCTGTGCAGTCAACAAGTTTCGCCAGACTACCAAATGTGTCTATGACACACAAAAAAGTAGCCCCAGTCTTTATAAAACATAAAAACTGTCCCATATAAAATGGGACAATGTGTGACTAAATGCTAAATTTTGTGATAGAGACTGAAAGAGATTAAGTTATTAAAGAGAGAAGGCTTAGAGGAGTTAGGGAAGCCTTTGTAGAGACTAGACTAGACAATTCAACTTGACTAATATTTATTAAATATCTGTGTTGTACACACCATTGCACTGGGCACTCAGACTGCAATAAAAAAAATGAAGTGGTATCTTCCCTCAAGAGTTTATATGCTAGTGTGGGGATACAACATGTACCCAAGTAAATAAATAGAAAATATATAGAAAGCAAAAAAAGTAATTGCAACAGAGTGCTAATAACTGTTAGAGAGAGAAAAAAGATAAGGCAAAGCCTTAAAGGAGGTGTTGCCTGAGCTGGGCTTTGGAGAAAGCTAGGGATTCCACAAGGCAATAGCAGGGAAGGAGAGACTCATTCCAGATGTGGGGAATCACTTGTGCAGTGGCAGAGAGGGCTAGGGGCTAACTGGGAAACATTCAGCCGGTAAATTGGACTGTAATGAAAAATATAGGAAAAGGAAGTAAAACAGGACATTGAAGGCTTCACAAGGTAAAAGGAAGCTATACATTCTGGGTGAACAAAGATTGCATGAACTTGTGTTATGAGACATTTAGGGAAACCATATGAATTTGCTTTTATGTCATTCACCGCCTCTATTACTAATGAACTAATTAAATAAAAATACATGCAATATTGTCAGATTTCTATATCCAAGTATATAGAAATATATATGCTCATATACCTGAGATCTCAGAGAAAGACAAAACAAAACTTAATATGATTGCATTTGAAGTTTCATCCATATCTAAAATAGGACCTTTAGCCTGAAATATCCAAGAAAACTCAGGAACGCATGTTCATACCAGATGTTTGTCAGTGTGCTTGTCAGAGTGGCTTATTTACTTTGATTTTCTATCCTGGAATGACATGAGCCATTCTCATTTACCTTCATGGGCACTCTCCATCCATTTCAATCCTTTGTGCCCATTAGCCTGTTTTCTTTATATTCAGTTTCATCCAGTATCATAACAGAAAAACCCCCTCAAATCCCCAACCTTAGAGAATAAATAGGCCTGACTTGAAAAGGATAATTTATAGACTTGCTAATGAATATCAATAGCTTTTCTTCTCTTTTTTTAATATTTCTTTTTAGTTTTCAACATTAACTTCTATATGATTTTGAGTTCCAAATTTTCTCAATAGCTTTTTTTTGTTAAGAATATTTTTAGAAGAAAAATATGCCCCATCTCCTGGAAATGTGCTAGTTACTACAATACAGAATTGGAATGCACTTCAGTGGCCCTGAAAAAAGGACAGTAGAATCATATAAAAGTAAAGTTATGACATAAGGAAAGATCAGTTTTCTCAACCAATGAAATAGTACAGGGATCATGTCACATAAGGTGGGGCAAAAAAAGACAGTATTTCATTTCTTTGTCCAGCTGTCTCTGCCTGGATCCTCCTCATTCCATACCCCATTTCTCATACTGGTGGTTGGAATCTCAGGCCTGTAGCAGTGAGATCCCTCCAGCAGTGAGTGCCACTCCCCATGCTTTCCCGTCACTCCCCCTTCACAGCATTCTTCTTGACTGCCAAACAGCACTTAATAAGAGGAGTAATGTTTTCCTACTTTGAAAATAACACTCAAGGATCACTTCTAACCACAAATCTTTTCCAATTTTCTAATTAAATGTCAAGTGACCTACTGAAGAAGACAAAACACATGGGCTATTGAAAAAAATTTTAAGAAGTTAAAAACTTTTAATAGTCAAATGTTCATTACAAAGAGTTATTAGCAAATAAATACCTACCCTATAATAGTACATTTATATATTATATGTCTATATCTATAATGGGAGGCACAATGACTAGTATAGTGCCTGGCACTGTACTAAACATTAAATAATTGTTTATTAGTTATGAGAATTCTCAGTTCTAAATGATTCTAACCAAAACTTCCCAAATCTGTCTTGTAATTCATATTCCATAATTCAATATTACATGAATTCAGTTTAAATCTTTGTATTCTTTCCAGGAATATCCAACAATTGGACAACTTATAGAGAAATTGGTGCAAAACAATGTTTTATTGATCTTTGCTGTGACAAAGGAGCAAGTTCATTTATATGAGGTAAGATATCTTAACTCTGGGGAATTCCATCAGGGAGGTGTTATGCCTCGGTCTAGCATTAACTTTATGAGTTTCACACATGGAAAAGCAATTAGATAATCATTAACATAAAAATACACTGGAAACTTCATGAAATAGAGCAGGGGCGTGTGGAAAGGAGAAACAAGAAGGATGTGGGGTGGAACACTGATTGCAATGGGCCTGTGTTATTATTTTTCAAGTTAGAAGAAAATATGAGGCCAACTCACCAGAAAGGAAGAAAAATGAGATGTCTTTCTTTGAAGTTTCCCTCTGCTTGTCTTTTGGCATGGATTGGGGGGCGGGATGGAGGCTGATTAAAAGCCAAGCTGTACACACAAAAAAAGGTGGAAAGACTCAGAAAATAGAGAATTCACACAACAAAAATAGTATAGCAACAGTTAATAGTATAGCAATGGACAGTAAACTTACTTGAATTAAGCATGTGGAGAAGAGGGTGGAGAATGTTAAGGGGGTTGCCTTACAGACATTTCTGATCCTTGTGGAGGCAGCTAAGTAGTGCAATGTGGATGGCATGGTGGTTTTAGAGTCAAGAGGACCTGTGCAAATCTGGACTCAGACATTTTACTAGCTGGGTGACTCTGGGCAAGTCATTTCATCTCTGTTAGTATGTTTCCTCACCTGGAAGGTGGGGAAGATAGTAGCACCTGCCTCCTAGGGTTGTTGTGAAGATCCAATGCAATAAGTGATATTTGTGAAGAGTTTTGCAGAGTGCCTGGCTCATTACAAAATGCTTATTTTCTTCCTCTGACATTTTTGCAAATCAATTACACACACATATGACTATATAGAGTCATATGTGTGTATAGACATGCACATATCTATATGCATAAGTATAGAAATAATTCATGGTGGTGTCCATGACCAAATGGGGCAGAGAATTGAGAATGAGACATTTAAAATTCAGCTCCCTTCCCCAACATACTCATCCCCTCCCCCAAACTAAATTAGCTGAGTTAGCAATTCAAGTTTAGGAATGAATTACCAGATAATTGGTTCTACTCAATCCTTCACTGTTTTCTGAGTGTAGAGCTATCAAAAGCCTATTTCTTAACAGTCTAAAAAACCCCTGCCAGGAGCCTACTATACATGCTAATAAATATTCTCCTCCAAATCTACCCCTTTCTGAAGGATTGGTTTTTTATTTCGTTTTTATTTAACATAGGTACAGAAATATTTTTGGGCAAGGGAGTCTTGGTCAAGTTATCCCTGATGAAAGTACAGAAGTTGATTTTCTTGGTTGTTTTTTTCATTCATGTGGAGAGACAAGGGCATGGCAGATAGAAGGCCAACCCCAGAGTCAGAATGCCCAGGGTCCAAGTCCTGGATAACTCACTAACTTAATAGGGTTTTGGAAATGTTGATCTCATTTAACACAAGGCATTGAATTACATTGTAACTCATTGTTTAAACCAGTCACCCCCAAACTAGTGGCAAGTTCTGCAGAGCGAAACCAGTCCAAGATCTGCCCTTTTATTCATGAGATGACAGCAGTGAGCTCCAAGGTGAGACTGCCTCTCCTTGTAAACTAAGGAAGTCCCCTGTCATAATACATGTTCTGAGAAGGCTTTGTTCCTTTCTGGAATCACCTGATCCGGACATTTTCTTCTAATGTGTGATACTTGTTTCCAGTGATTTAAGTGGTGGAATTGCGGTCAAGATAAAAACACTGCCAAACACAATGGCGGGTCTATTCTGCTGAGCTCTGAGTGGAGACTGAAGCTTCCTATCACACCAGGGGCTCGTGTTTAGAAAGGGGCAAGTTGCACAAAGACCTTTCTCAAAGTGCAGTCGGGAGAATACGATCAATGACCCTGAATGTTGAATTCCCAAGCCAATTTTTTAAAATGGTCTTTAAAAAAAAAATACCTGGCCCTTTCTATGCCTCCTTATGAGTGCAGTTAAGAAAAAAAAAAGGAAGTGGTGATAAGACGGGTTGAAATGAAAAATCACTAAAAGGCCACAAAGGAAGCTGAAGATATCCAATGGAACTTCCTTCCCAGAACCCAGGGGTGATGAAAAGATGGAAGTTCAAGATCCCCCAAATTAACAGCAGGGCGTGTATTTTCTCTTTTTTTCCACCACATTATAGTATTAAGGTCATAAAATTAAAAGGACCTAGGAGGCTATCAAGTCCAAGGTAATAAGGCAACATTCACTCTTACAGACGAATAAACTAAGCCTAAGGAGATTAGCAGTTGGCCAAGGGTACAAGTGGAATAGGTGTCAGAAGTGGAATTCGACTGGTCCTTTTTCCTTTGTGTCTGAACAGAGAGAGGAGTTTGCCTTGGGTCTTTTTTGGTGTTTTTTGGCTGTCAATCAAATTAAAGGAGACACTCAGATGCTCAGTACCAGTTCATAAGCAATGAGAAAAAGACTAAAATTGGGGTGTGTTACAGGAGGCTTTCATTATTATATTTGGGGTTTCACTGACCAGTCATCACACATTTTGCTGGCCTGTTAGATGAGACCATGTGTCTCTATTTAAATCCAGGGCTGGTCTCTAGATCAGGAACAACATTGCCCTAAATAAGCCGCATAGGAACATCAAAATGCTGATACCCCATTTTGATGATAAAGAAAACTGCAAATGGTCCCAAGAAGGCTTAAATCTCCTTAAAAGGAACCCTGGGAACAAAAGCATATCACCTGATGACTGATAACTTTGATATGAGGAAAATAAACCACTGAAGAATTAGTGAAAACTGAAACCCTTGATAAGAATAAAGTAAACCAACTGAGAGGGTAAATGTAATGGAAATTACAGAAGGGAAGTTACTTATAAAAGTAGAAGATTGCAAAATTGCATGCTTACTTAGCTACAATAGTACAAATAAAAGTTGCTAGGATCGATGAGGGGCGGGGGGGGGCAGGGCAGACCTATGATTTCACTGTATATGGAACTTCCTTTGAGGAAACTCCATCTATCAGTGCAGAGAACAAGGACTCTTGCAGTCCTTGAGAGTTGCATGAGGCAGTAGGAGGTCAAATGATATGTCCAAGGTCACACAGATAATATGTGTCAGAAAAGGGACTTAAAGTCGGGTCTTCTTGATTCCCAACACAGCTTTCCATCCAGTATACCCCCTCACCAGTCTTTTTAGATGCACTGGAATCCTCAGCAAATATAGTTGATAGTTATATTTTGAGGATCTCATACACCATTTAGCCCAGAGGTTTTTAACCCTTATAGATGAAGAAAGTGTTGTCCTTCATTGTCGAAGAAAACCATGACATTAGGGAAGTGCTGACATGACTTGCATTTGACTTTGTTTTGAGTGAAGGAGGGCTGTGCAGGTCACCAGCCTCACTTCTCCTTCAGAGTCATCTGAATCCAGTGACCAGATATTCCTCAGCATGACAGCAGATGACCCAGGATGAGGCAATTGGGGTTAAGTGACTTGTCCAAGGCCACACAGCTAGTGAGTGTCAAGTGTCTGAGGTGAGATTTGAACTCAGGTTGTCCTGACACCTGCACTGGTGCTCTATCACTGCACCACCTAGCTGCCCCAGATGAAGAAAGTAAGACCTAAGGAAATGAAATGACTTGTCCAAGGCCACACATAGCTTCTTAGAAGCAATAAAGATTACGATGTAAAGACGCTGCCTTGGTTTAGTACATTTACTGCTCTGTCAACATGCCAAGTTACTATCTTGTGGGATAATAGTAAGAATGACTAGTTCCTTTCATTGTTGTAACACTTTAAAATCTACAATTGCAGAGTACTATAGTGCAATATTGTAACACTGGAAAGGATTGTCATTTCTGAAGTTTCACTAGTAGGAGTCTCCCCTCAATCAGTAAGATTATAACTATTTCTTGCCTTAGTAGATTGACTGGCTATAGCAAAAAACTAATAAATAAGTGAAGAAAGGAAGGTAGGAGGGAAGGAAGGTGGGAAGGTAGGAATGAAAGAAGAGGGAGGGAGGGAGAAAGAAAGAGAGGGAGGAGGGAAGGAGGAAGGAAAGGAGGCAGAGAGGAAAGGAAAGAAGAAAAACTGAAAATAAATTTTAAAAAATTTTAAAAATCACCTAGTAGTCGGATTTTTTGGTTAGACTGGTCCTTGGATAATAGAAACATAGTTTGTGTTTTTAAGGTTGGAAGGGCAGCTAAGTAGCACGGTGGATAGAGCGCTGAGCCTGGAGTCAGGAAGATCTGAGTTCAAATCCAGTATCAGACACTTACTAGCTCTGTGATTTGGGGCAAGTCACTTAAACCTATCTGCCTCAGATTCCTCCTCTGTAAAATAAGCTAGAGAGGGAAATGGTAAACCCCTCCAGTATCTTTGCCAAGAAGACCCTAAGTGGGGTCAGGAAGAGTTGGACATGACTGAAATGACTAAACAACAAGAAGGACCTGTCAGTGCTTTGTGTTTCTTGGTTCAATAAAATATCAGATAATTATGTAACTAAATTTTAAAAGATATTCCAAAAGTCTTAATGTAATTTTAAACTATTTAAGTTTTGAATTTCATTAAGAATTTTGGGATACACTATATGTGTGTGTGTGCATAGTATACAATGTATATTATGTAGCATACAATTAACATGTAATTATTAGATATTTATATATATCATATATGGAACCTAATTTTTGCCAAGTTGATTGCTTTTAATAAATTTATTATTATTTTATTTCTTGTTTGTCTAATTGTAAAGATAACAATACTTCATAGACTAAGCAATTTTAAGTTTATTAGATTCTAAACTACTTAACGCTAGTCAGGCTCTCTCAGTACAAATCAAAGTCTGGCTAGGTTGTGAGAACCAAATGGAAAATCTTTAAATGTCAAACTGAAGATTTTGTATCTTATTCTAGAAATAATAAGGGGTTGTTGAAGATTCTTGTGCAGGAACGCAGTCAGGGATGTGCTGGAACCAGATCAAACTGGTTCAAGAACCAATTGTAAAATTTTCTTTGTGAACATTTACACCTTGGAAATTGGCAAATGCTACAAATCAGGGCTAGACTTATTGTTTTGTTGATTGTCTAGACCACAGGTGGAGAACTTGTGGCCTCGAGGTCACATGTGGCCTTTTAGGTCCTTGGGTGCAGCCTTTGGACTGAGTCCAAGTTTTACAGAACAAATCCTTTTATTAAGGGAATTTGTTCTGTGAAGTTTGGATTTAGTCAAAGGGCCACACTTGAGGACCTAGAGAGCCACATGTGGCCTGGAGACCACAGGTTCCCCATCCCTAGGGCTAGATTAAAGAAAGTAAAAGAAAATATTAAAAATGTAGATTAAACTTAAAATTATGTACTGTATACATCTTCCTCCCACCCCAAGAGCTGATTGTTAAACATTTATCAGCATACTCCTGAGTGTGACATGTTCTGACCAGTGCTTTAGGATGATTATTTTAGCTGCTGTGTGGAGGATGGAATAGACTTTAAGCAATTCACTTGATCCCTTAGGCTTTGGTTTCTTCATCTCTAAAATGAGAGGTTGGGGCTGATTTCTGAGGAGCCTTCCAGCTCTCATATTCTGTGAGATTAAGAATTTCCTGTGGCTTTCAGTTATCTCCAGGTAGCTAGTAAAGAATAATCAACTATCATACAATTCATTCCTTGGCATGACCTAGGAAGTTGTTTTTCCCTTAAATATGTATTTTCCAATAAAGATGATGTTTCAATTTTCTATTCTTGGTAGGAAATAAAATCATGTAGGAGTAAATGAGCCAACTTTCCAGAATATGGAAAGTTTCTATC
Organism: Potorous gilbertii; assembly: GCA_028658325.1. NCBI lineage: Eukaryota > Metazoa > Chordata > Mammalia > Diprotodontia > Potoroidae > Potorous > Potorous gilbertii. Next base: position 181,976,284 of record CM053771.1, on the reverse strand, counting down.
TAGCCTGACAAATTATACTTGCTTTGAGTGTGATGTAAAGGGATCTTGACAGCCGTAGTTGAAGCTCTCTGGGAACAAAGGGTGTAATGAGAGCCAGCTGCCTTCTATTTCTCCATTAAAGCAATAATTCTCTCCCAAAGAGAGAATGTGAAAATAAAACTCATGCCCTCTGATTACAAGGGCAGAGTGGTTTGAATCATGCTACTTCTTAAAAGACAATGAATCAGTCCAATCAATGTTATCCAGTAGTTCTAACAATGAAATGTCACTAGCAGTTATGACTTGGATTATAGATAGCACTTTTCCTCTGGAGCTCAATGTCTCATAATCCAGTTTTTAAAAGCTGCAGGAAAAAATGAGCAGACAATCAGTTGAGTCCTGTCAAGAAAACTGTAACGGCTGATGTGAGTAAAGGGTCCATATTCTATAAAAACCCCACATACTAATTTACTGTGAATTCCATAATTCACAAAACCAGAAACAAGATGGGCTTTACCTCTAGCCTTAACTACCTCTCAAACAGCCCCTAAAATGCAGATGTTTCCCCAATGTAAATGGAGAAAATGCTTCCAGGGGTGCTGGGTTGTAGGAGAGACATTTTGCTACACTTTGCTTTGTGGCTAAGAATTTGAGCTTTTATTATAAAATTAACCTTTCCACTTCTGCTTTCTTTGTTGGAAGAGGAAGCATAAAGAAAATGAATCCATCAGCAGATATTGTTAAGATTATAGAATTATGGAAATTTAGAGCTGAAAGGGAAAGAAATCTTAAGGATGATCTGACTTACTTCCTCTCGTTTACAGATTTGGAAACACAGAGCCAAAGAAACAAAATGAGTGGGTCAAGGCCACACAGCTAGTTAATGGCAGAGCTGGACCTGGAATCCATGTTTTTTGACTCCTGGTTCAGAACTCTTTCCATTACTTTGTACTGCCTCTGGCTACAGGAATAATACGTTCATTTATTAATGACTATTAATGACTGTAATCAAGGCAGAGACTCATTCATGATTTCTTTCATTTAATAAGTATTTACTAAGCACCAACCTCTTGCTTCACTAAATCTGGGAGTGTACATGTAAACAAAAGAACAATTACTGCATTTAATTATTGTTCTTCACTCCCTTGGCCATTAACCAGAAATAAGTCTGGCACATGCATCACTCTGAAGACAATATATGGTGCCTTGTATCTTGCTGCTGTTCAGTCATTTCAGTCTGGTCCAGTTCTTCATCACCATGAACCTCTGTCTGTGGGCTTCTCAGTATCTTTAATGGAGTAGTTTGCCTCCTCCAGTGGCAGAGATTAAGAGACTTGCCCAAGATCACATAACTAGGAAGTTTCTGAGGCTGGCTGTGAAAAGGTCTCCCTGACTAAATCTACTGTGCCACCTAGCTGCCTTGCACAAATAGGTATCTAATAGGGACCTTTGAATTTCTCTCATACTCATATCATCTCCATGCTATCTTGTAAGCATGAAGTACTGTCTACACATATGAAATTTTGGTTCTCTTCATAGCTAACTATGCTGGGTCCTGAAGTATTGGAGGTATAATTTCAATCCTTTTTGGAAATTGACACACTTCTTTTTGTCAGAAGTTGTACTCACTTTCCTAAAAGTTCTGTATGACATATGTGGGGTATCCCAAAAGTCTTTAATAGTCTAAAAGTGAATCTAAACTAGTTTTACCCTAAAATGTTTTTTAATCATCATAAAATTTCTTACTTGGATAACCACATGGAGATGCAAGAGTATTTGAAAGTATGTCCTTGGATAACAAACTCTGTGCATTCTACCAGTGGATCAAATAATGTGGTATGTGACTATTGTCCTAGGAACAGAATAGTTAAGTATGAAAATGCCTATCACCAGAAAGAGAGTCACCAAATGATGATTGTTTTTGGCCAATGGAAAGTGCTATCTATTATGAGGCTATCTGCTATGATACGTGACCTGTGTCAATGCAAGAACCACCCATACCAGTGATCAGATCACTGGAAATATTCATTGAGAAGATTTGGCTAAGCATATAATATGTCCTCAGTAAATCCTTTTTGGTTAATTAATGACACTGTTGAGATACAGGATTCTTTTGGGCAAATGGCAAAATTAAGGTTAGAAAGGAGAAAGAAAACAAGAATTTATTAAGTGTCTCCTATGTGCCAGGCACTGTTAAGTGCTTTACAGACATTATCTCATTAATTCTCACCATAAGTGCCATTGAAGAAACTGAGGCAGACGGGTTAAATGATTGCCTAAGAGTCATATAGCTAATTACTGTCCAAGCCTGGATTTGAGCTTGGGTCTTCCTGACTCCAGGCCCAGTGATCTATCCAACATACCAGAGAATGCATGTGAATGTAAAATTTGCTCCAAACTCTTTTATGTGCCAATCTCTTTGGCTCTACCTGCTTTCCTGATATAAAATGAACAGATCAATTCATTAATGAGTCCCAAGTTCAACTTACTGCTTTGAAAAGTTGCTCCTTAGATATCATTCACCACAAGCCCACCAACATTTCATTCATTTATATTCAAGCCCTGGTATCCTCCATTTCTCTGACTTTCTATTTCTTAGGATCATTGATTTAGTGGGAAGTTGGACCTTAGAGACCATCTAGTCAAATACCATCATTTTTAGGGATTAGGAAATTGAAGCCTCTAGAGACATAGTTGCCCAGTGTCATATAGCTAGCTAGTTGTTTGGCAAAGTTAGAATTTAAACCCAGGGCCTTAAACTCCAAATCTGGTACTCTTTCTACCCCACTCTCTGCCATATGCCAAACACCTCCTCCTGTCTACCTCAGCCCTGGGGGAGGAGGAGTGTATTGGGAAGATAAAATAAGGCTGACTACTTGAAAAGTCTTCTTTTTCTGCTGCACATTTATAAGACACAAACGTAATGTTACCAACTTTAAAAATTAGGGTACAATAAAGACACAGACCATTGTGTTAGACTGAGCTACATACCAATGAGCCAACGTGAATTAAGCCTTGGGATGTGGTTGGGGGGTCACAGTTCTAGAAGTATATCTTCAAATAATTTCTATATGTTTGATATTTCTATTTTATAACATATTATATAATATATATATTTATTTATGTTTCTATTAGCTTTCCTGTCTCTTTCCAGTCCTCCCCAACCTCAAGCTTTCTTGTCTGATACTGACTCCCAAGTCTGTGCCCAACCTCCCTTGGAGTCTCAAAATGCTAAGGACCATTTAATTATCCTTCTTTCATTTCTTTAAGTCCAACATAACAACATACTCTCCTTACAATCAGTTCCCTCTGTCCCCTTAGGATTTTATGCATGTTAACTACTAGGGTCTAGGTCTGGCAATCTGAAAATTGAAATCAATCATAATTTCTATAGAAGGACGTGCACAATAGTAGCACTAGGGGGTCAGGTACAGTTTATGATGTGAATTCTTGGAGAAAGAAAGAAAACAAACACTTAAGTGCCTAGGGTATGCCCATGCACAGGGCTGAGCACTTGACAAATATTTCTCATTTAATCTTCACAAATGCCTCAGGACATGGATGTTGTTATCATCCTCATTTTACAGTTGAGGAAATTGACACATGTCCAAGGTCACAGTTTATAAGTCTCTGAAGTCACATTTGAACTCAGGTCATTCTGACTCCAGGCCCACCGTGACTTTATCCACTCTTCCACCTGACTCCATATTATTTTGTATTTGGCACCTGGCTATGTCAGGAAATACCCACATCAATGATACTACAATATTCGAGTATGCAGGGGTAGCTACCCTGACTCAGCTGCTGACAGGAGATTCATGGAGGAACTTACAGGTTTACACAGTTCAGTTTACACAGGAAGAATCTGAAGGCCAGAGAAGTTAAGAAACCTGCCCAAGATCCCACAGATTGTGACAGAGGCAGATTGACACCCAGGCCTTCTTATTTCAGAGCCAGCACAGGGACATGCTTTGACTCCTATCTAAGATGCCAAAAGATACTCCGTAGATCAATGCAAGGTCTCTTTTAGGTCATTAGATCCTGAATAATTGCACAAAGGAATCAATTTTTTAAAAATTAAAGTTGCTTCAGATCAAAAGCAATTTGAGAGGCTTTCATTTTTTTGTTGTTGGTGTCATTGCTAGAGTAAGTCAAAACAGAAAAACAGCTGCACAAGATCTCCCCCAGTGACATTTGGAAGGCAAATTCTGTAGTGAAGAAATAATCAAAATTCCTGTGGCCCAGCCTAGACTTTCACCGTAGGAGACTGGCTGTAGGAAAGGATAAAGTGGAATCTGGGGCTATGTTGCGCAATTAAAATAGGCAAAGGCATCAGCCTGAAAATACAGCATCAGACATTGGATAGAATGAAGACTCAGAGTCATGGAATTGAAGAGATGGGAAGGGTTCAAGCAGTCAGCTGGTCTAAGCCATGCCAGGAAGGAATTCCCATTATAATACACCCTAATTGTGGATGTGCTGCCTCCAAAAGGATAAACCTGAAGCAAACTTCGTAACCTCCACTTTCCTAGTTGCCATGACCCTTCTTGAGTTAATCGATCATCAAGCATTTATTAAGCATATGTTAGGCACTGCGCTGAACTCCAGGGATACAAAAAGAGGCAAAAGTGACCCCTGTCCTCAATGGCTTATGTTCCAACAGAGAGACAATGTCTATACAACTAGGCAACACAAAAAACACACATAATAAAGCAGATGACTAGTAACCTTGGTGGAGTAGGGGAAGCTCTAGCAACTGGGTGGAACCAAGGAAGGCCTTCTGTGGAAAGTGGGTGGCCTTTGAGCTGAGTCTTAAAGGAAGCCAGGGATTCTAAGAGACAGAGGTGAGCACGCAGGAGGTTACAGACCTTTGGGGTGGCCAGGGAAAAGGCACAGGGACAGGCTTTAGAGTGTTATGTACAAAGAACACCAAGAAACAGAGCATGCAGACACCTTTTTAATAGCCCTCACACATGCACACCTGTTTTCTGTTTTCTTTTTCCCTTCAGATCTTTTCTAGGAGTTATCCTTCCAAGTTTTATTACCTGCTATTTGGTCTGCAGAGCACATAGGCTGTTACTGAACCAGATCTTTTCCTCTTAGAGTTTTATAGGTATTAGGACCAGCACTGCTGGATGAAATCTGCAGTCCTTCCAAAGATACAAGTGAAATTATTAAGGGAGGATCTAAAATAGCTCTAGGAACAGATATTTGTCCATTGCCCTCTTTCTTTGATTCTTGGATACAAGCAGCCCTGTGTGTTTGCTTGTCTCAGAAGAGCGATGTATTAGCCCCCCCCCCCCATTCTTTTCTTCCTTATCATTCTCCTAGCTACTTCTGAAGGCACACTCAGCTGAATACAAGAATATCTTGGCTGACAAGATAATTACATCCAACAACGGGTTGGGAGAAAAGGAGGCAGCACCCAGAAAATTTCTCAGCCTACCTAGTCATTGCAGAAGCCAACTTCAATCTAAGCACCCTGATTTAATTAGCACACTCTCATAGCTACCTGCATCACCATGGAATTCTGACAATGGGAAGCCTAAAGGCAAAGGAGATATCATGCAGCACAATGAAAGAAATTCATGCTACACTAGTGCCAGAAACAATTACACATTCTTCTTGGAATCGCGGGTGTCCTAGTAACACAGTATGGCCTGGGGGGGGAATTCTTGCATAAAGCTAGGAGCCCTGCGTTTACAGATAATGAATGTAAGAACTGGCAAGGGGGACTATAACCCACAAGGATGAAAAGCCTCTTGGGGAAGAAAAGCTTTCTGATTTATTTCAGAAGTAGGGACCTTCTTTGAGAATCAACCTGATTTTTCCCCCCTGGGCTCAAGAACAAATACATCACTCCTACAAAAGAGGACTTCACCAGAGCGGAGTTACCATTCCTTTGACCAGATAAATAGCATAGTATATTCCATACTTTCTCTCCTAAACTTTTACTATTTCCTCCCTGGCTTTCAAACTCTTTTTCCTCCAGTTTTGAGAATTATAACCTTAGTGTTCTTTTAATTCACTAAACAAACATTGTTGAATTCTATGATTAAGACCCATGTGGGTATTAATATACAGTTATCCCTTCCACATCATGGGACAGTTAGGGGGTACAGTGCCCCTGAGATATGGATAATCCGTGTAAAATGTTGAGCTTTCCCTTCATACCGGAGAAGTCTGAATTATTATGGTATTAGAAAATAAAATATATTGATATTATACAATACCGTACATATGTTTTATGCATTTCTGAGTTCCTAAACTTTTTCAGTGACATTCACATGTCTGCAGCTTCCACAAAATTCCCCCAAATTCCCATTTCATTTCTTATGCTGCCCCACAATAGATGTTTCACCATCGGGAAAGTCATGATATGGAAGAGATAACTGTGTAGTAGTTTTTGGTATTCAGTTGCATTGGTTTTTTGGAACAGTTGAAGTTTCTAGGCCCCAACAGAAGGTTTTTTTTTTCCAAGGGGAACAACCAAAAGCCATTTCTCCACTCATGCTCTAAGGTTCACCAATAAAATCCTGAGAACCTGCTTGTCAGTATGAGGTCCAGGAAGTCAGATTTTGCTTCGCAAAAGGATGTAGAGGGTCGGTTTAAGTTGGTAACCAGAAAACCCCTTTCTCTGAGACCCTTTAGGATTCATTCATTCAACAAACATTTAAGTATATGGCCTGCAAAGCACTAGCCTAGCTTTTAAAGAAGTTACAAAGTTTACCTAAGACAGTCCCTGCTGTCATCAAACAGTCTATTAGGGATATAGTATGCAAACATAGATATCTAGAATACACTATCTTACATGATAAGTGCATCAAAAACTTGGAAAACAAAGGTCATGAGAGACCAGAAGGAATAAGTTTCCTTCTGAATCTGGAGAGGGCAAGCAGGGTATGGAAATCATCTGTAATATAAAGCTATATTTGTGTGACCTTGGACCAGGAACTCCACTTCCTTGGGGCTCTGTTTGCTCATTTATAAAATTGGAGAATTAAATTGAAAGTTCCCTAGGGGAACCCCTCATTATGTAAGTTTTTGTAACTTAAACATTGAAATAGTGACATATATACTCAGGAACAGCTTGTTCACAAAGAAGGTTGAAGTATGTAAGGAAAAATACCATTTTTAAAAATTCCCTTTGAAAAATAAAAGTAAAAAAAAAATGTGCAGAGTATTTGGGGATCTTTCTGAGGAAAAGTTCCATTTAAAATCACCAATCCAACCAGTAAATAAAATCCAGATCACTCTGGTAAAGCATTCTATAATAATTAGTTGGGTAAGCATCCTGGCTTTGTTCTGCTATGCATTTCAGCAGGAGAAAAAGAAGTTTCATGATTGGAAACTGCCTAAATCAGCATCACTTCCCTCCACTTCCTTCCCCCTCCCAAAAAATATCTGCATAATTTAGGCTTCGGCAATTGCATCAAAATTTAAGAAAGCATTGCTTACATTAAATGTAAAAATACATTTAAAACTTTCTTAAGTACAAGCAATAAGATTTATGTTGTAAATGCATATGTAGTTCTAATATATTCAGGGGTGTGCAGGAACCTGCTCAAACTGTCTCTTAAGATCTGATCGTTAAATTTTCAAGGTGAACATTTATACCTCAGAAATCATCAAATACTACAAATCAAGGCTTGAGTACTGTTTTGTTGGTTGTTGATTTAAGAAAAGTGATGGAGAAAAATCTTAATAATGCAGATCGAACTTAAAACTTTGTCAAGTGTACTTTTATTTTTCAAGAGATGGTTGTTAAACCTTTATCCACACTCCACTGACTATAATAATTAAATTAGAAAATGGTCCAACAAAGCCCTATGGCAAAGAATATCAAAGTTAAAGACAAAGTTATGGATCATCCAAAAGATGTAAGTAAAAGCATCCTTTTGACACAGAAAGAAAGTAGAAGTGAAATAATTAATAGCAATTATCTTCATTGTACCTGACTTGCAAAACAGGTAAATAAATCAGAGTGTAACCAGAATAAATTGATCAGTGAAAGAGAGAACAACGACCACCTGCTAAAACTTAGGAAGATATCTTGAAATACTGGAGAAAGATCTAAAAACAATGTGACAGGTTCATATGTAGAAACTTCATCCCCTACTTGTACCAAAATTAATTGGGTTATCTCTATATAGATAAAATGTAAATAACAACTATCAAAACTTACATCCATATAAAAAATTATAAATTAAAACCATAAAAATGTAAAGAAATAATAGGTAGCTGGGTGGCACAGAGGACAGAGAGCCAGGCCGGGGACAGGAAGGCTCATCTTCCAGAGTTCAAATTTGACCTTAGACACTGTTGACTGTGTGAACTGGGCAAGTTACTTAGCCCTGTTTGCCTCAGCTGTTGCATCTTTAAAATGAGCTGGAGAGGGAAATTGCAGATCACTCTAGTATCTTTGCCAAGAAAACCCCAAAATGGGATCACAAAGAGTCTCACACAACTGAAAATGATTGAATCACAAGAAGAAATAATAACAGGACGACCATTCCTACTATGAATGTATTTCAATGTTGTTTAGAATGCAAAGTGAGAAAACAGAGATAGTACCTTTTTTCAACATAGTCCACTGAGTATTTAACAAAATTGTTGGTTGCTGTCATTTAGTTGGTTCTGACTATGACCAAATGGGAGTGGATGGAGGGGTTGGCAAAGATACTGGAGTGGTTTGCCATTTCTCTCTCCATAGGAACAGAGGCAAACAGGTTTAAGTGACTTGCCCAGGATCACACAACTATAAGTGTCATACTCCTGATTTGAATTCAGGAAGATGAGAGTCTTCCTGATTCCAACCCCAGTGATCTATCCACTGTGCCAGCTAGCAACCAACATAAAAAATTCACACTTCAATATGTGACGGTGACAAAAATTTCGTTAAAGATTACATGGCCTGTGGAAAAGAACAAGGTATTTTGAGAATAGGCTAGAATGGAATTTAAGGAATGTTTTAAGTAAAAGGCATGGGTTCAAATTAAGAAATAGAACAATATCAGATGGAGCAAAGGAGAGAAGGTAGAAGTGATGGAGTAGTGGAGGGGGAAAGAGTGGGGGACTAGGGAAACAGAGAGGAAGGGAGGTATGGAAAGACAAAAATATAGACCAAGTGCAAGCAAATGTGACATAATTCAAGGTTTGGGAGCTTTTTGTATATCATTGACCCCTATGAGTCCCGACTCAGAATATCATTTGTCGCTTACATTCACAGTTGAAGGAATTCTAAATTTCAGTTAGAAGTTAATAAAAATAAAGATGTATTTTTTTCCTATCCAAGTTCTCAGATGTTCTAATATGTGTTCATGAACCTCAGGTTAAGAACTCTTGTTTTACTGAAGAGATTGTCCTATTAAGGGTAGGGAGCAGAGGGTGGAGATCCTTTTAACAACTAAAACAAAATATTTGCATTAAATTTACATAACATCATATCTTCTCAGTCAATAGAAACTAACTTTCTCATTACATATATTTAAGGCTAGAACTTTATATTCATTAATAATGAAAATAGACTGCTCCCTCTTGATATGTTTTGGGCTGTATATCAAGAGGGCATGTCCCATGTCCAAGGCCCAAAGAGAATTAGGGTGCTGCTCTGTGTGTCTGTTTTTTGTACCCTACTGAGTAAAAAGTTGCCATTGGTACAGTCAACTTTTGATTATTTATACTAATGAGAGGACATTGGTGTTGTCTGGCTTTGAGCCCGGGGGCATCATTCCTTCATGTGTTCCAGTCCCAGAGAGAAAGCAAAGATCTAATGGTATGATAGACTGGGAACAATCAGAGCCTCAGCAAATCAAACCTGGAACAAAGATCCACTAAACAGGAGTCAAGGTCCAAGGTAGATGGTCAAGGTCAGGAACAAGAAGAGGAATAACCATGGAGGGCAATTTTTGTAGCAAGCATTATCACTGCACTAATTCAGCCTTGGTTAGCCAATGGATGAAGTGTTAACCAAGTGGCATTCAGTATCCAAAGCCAGGATCAAGCCAGAGGTTGGGGAATATTGGACAAGCTATATATAGAAGCTAATGTTGAACCAGTGAAGTCCTCAAGTCCCTTACTTTCTTCAACTATTTGGGGAAGGCCAGATTGAAGGGGGGAATATGGGATTTTTTAGTTAATTTTCCCCAAGCTTGTCAGTGGCTCATACCTGACATCTCCTACCTTAACAGACAATCTCAGCAAAGAATAGAGGTGGTAAATGAAGATGTTTTCCTTTTTATCCTTTGGTGCCAGCCTTCTAAATGACCCTTTGCTCATACCTTGTCTTGCCCTAGTAAATAACTATAAAAAATATCTGAAAAAACAAACACAATCTTAGTGACAAATGAAACATTATTTTAAACAAGGAAAAAAAAGCAAATAAAAAAGGCAGAAGTAAGGCTGGGAATCTTATGAAATTGCAAAAAAGAATTGAAGAGAGCAGCAGGCACACACAATGTAGCCCAGAATATCTAAGTCAGGAAAAGAGGCCTCAGAACCTTCTGGGTGGCATCATAGGGAGGTGGCCCCCATAGCACAACCATGAACCATAATTAGGATAGCCCATGGACTGATAATTGAGAAATGAGTGATGGAAATTCAGACCCAAGCACATTGGTTTGCATTCCTAATCAGCTTCTCTGCTATTGTTTACCAACCCCAGGATTCCTAATTTCCAAGAATAATCTTCTAAAGGCACAATACTATAATTCATAACAGCCAGGCATGCAAAGTCTTCCTTCGCTGCTGTAAAACATGTTTAATCATGCTGATTTACAATAGCACTTTAGTGTTGTAATGAAAGAGAGGCATTAGATACATAATATTTAAAGGAATCATAACGCTCCTGGAGATTTGAAGTATAATTTTTAACAGCATTAAGCCAGGAAGCCAAATTGTCCATGTTTATAGATAATTATTTGAAATACTTTTGGGGAACCAACATCCAGAATTTAATTAATAGTTTTCTTCTACACAATTTTCAATGTTATTACTTGGCACTGCTACTGACCGACTAGTCCTTTATACTTTCACACTAGTGGTTATCAGCAAATGTGATTAATGTTAGCTCCAAGTTCTAATAGCCTCCCGATAAATGTTGTCCCACATGAAAGGGAATAACTGTGCCAAGAGAAGTGAATCAGCTTAACTTTACCCGTAGAGAGGTGACCAAAATTCACAAGACCATTTGGACCATTGTCTTTGTAAAATATCCATTATACCTCCACTACTAATTTATGATTTACCATAAATTTATCAGGTATGACAATTTCATACAACATTTGGGATCTATGATCCTTTTTCTTAGAGACTTTAAGATTCCCTTTACCAGGTACTAAAAGCTACCTCCCACCTTCTCTTCTCCTGGGACCAGTTAAATTCGCATACGCGTCAGCTTCTATGAGGAAGTCCAATGTTAGCCCAAGATTCATGTCTCCTATTATTGCAGAAGATGAGCTTTTGGTATAGTGGACAGGGACCTGGATTTTGAAATAGAGAATCTAGGGCTTGAATCTCAGGTCTGCTTTACTATCTCTGTGATCTTGGGCAAGTAACTATGGTCAACCTCTCTAGTCCTCAGTTTCTACATGTATCAAAGGAGGGGCTAGATGACTTAGAATGTCCCTTCTACCTAGAAATCTAGGCTCATAATTATATTCATATGTTATGGGGAAAATGTTTACTGAATGTCTTCATACAAGTGATGTGTATTTGGGTGACATTTTGAAATATTGTCCACAACCAGTAGTATTATTTCCTTTGGTGAAAAGTCAAAAAATGCAATCTAACCAAGATTTATGAAGTATCTTTGTTACTATTATGTTTCTATACCATGGCAGCTATTACAGTGGATAGAGTGTGGGACCTGGAGTCAAGAAGACTCATCTTCCTAGGTTCAAATCCAGTCTCAGATACTTACTAGCTGTGTAACACTGGGCAAGTCACTTAACTCTGTTTGCCTTAGATCCTCATCAGTAAAATGAACTGGAGAAGGAAATGACAAGTCACTTCACAACCTTTGCCCAGAAAACCCTAAATGGAGTCATGAAAAGTTGTGCACAACTGAAAAATGACTGAACAACGATACCTACACCATACAAGGCAATCTTGGGTTCTGGGGTAAAAATGAAAAATTTTTCTTAACCTCTAGGATCTTACATTCTACTTTAAGGATACTAATCAGATACAGACAAGTAAACTCAAGATAATTTGAGGAATGATAACCCTCTGGTGAGATCAGGAAAGGCTTTAAGAGGAGATAGTTCTTGGGTTGTATCTTGAAGAAAATGGTGGAGGCTGTGCATTCCAGGCATGGGGAATGGCCTGTGTAAAGGCACCCACAGAGAAAAGGGAAATGGAATGCCAAGTTCAGAAAAAAAAAAACTAGTAGGCCAGTTTGTCTGAAACTTTGAGAGTATGAAGAGAAATAATTTGAAATAAATCTGGAAAGGTGTGAAAGGGGGAGAAGGAGGAAGAGACAGATTGTGGAGAGTTTTCAACATTAACCTGTGAAGTTTGTGTCTTATTATAGAAGCAACATTAAAGATTGTTTAGAATAGAAATGGTATGATCATATTTGTGTCTAAGGGATATTAATTTTATAACTATGTGGAGGATGTACTAGACAAGGACAAGAAAGAGGAAACTTAATGACAACAGCAATATTTGCATTTGCATTACACCTACCATGTGCCAAGAATTGTGCTAAATGCTTTACAAATATTATCTCATTTTGTCTTCACAACAACCCTAGGAAATAGGTGCTGTTTTTATTTCCATTTTATGGGAAACTAATGCTGAGAGAGGTTAAATGATTTACCCAGAATCACATAGCTATTAAGGGTCTGAAACTGGTTTTGATCTCAGGTCTTCTTAGCTACAGGCCCAGAACTCTATCCACTGTTCTTAGCTGCTTAACCTAGGGTGAACGTCTATGGGAGTGGAGAGAACCAGGCAGAATTGAGAGATGTAACGGTGATAGGCACAGCAAGTCTTGGCAGTTGACTATATATGGGAAAGAAGGGAGAGTGAAGACTTGGAGATGATTCCAAGTTGGTGAACCTATAACTGCTCTCAGTGGGAAAAGAAACGTTTAGAACTGGCATAGGTTTAGTAGAGCCTGAGATTTCTACATCACAAGCATGTAGAGACGTCTAGAGGAAGTGGGTAACATATGGCCAAAGTTCAGGAGAGAGATGACCACTATTACTAATACTAATATGATTTGATACAAGAACACTCTAAAAGCCTCTCTGAAGAACTTCAGAATTGATTGTGTGACATCAGAGATATCGGTACAGGACTGCCCAGTACGGCATGCCCACCTTAGAGAAGGTATGTGCTCCATGAGCAAAGTAGAATTGAAATAACGCAAAAGAAATGCAAGGTATGCAAATTTATTTAAATGTTTACATGACCTATTTGTGTTCAACCTGTGGTAGAGCATTCTGAGTTTATACTGGTCTGATCAGCCAATCAGACACAGTGTATTGACCCTAACACAGTGATGTCATTTTGGTCCTCTTCAAGAATGAAGGACAACAACAACAACCAACCAATATTGCTCATAATAACAGCTAGTGTTGATACAGTGCTTTAAGGTTTGCAAATATCTTCTTATTTAATACTTATGACAACCAATGGCCCTTCATTTTACAGAAGGGAAGACTGAGGCAGACAGAGGTCTTGACTTACCCAGGGTAGGACAGCTAGTAAGTTTACAAGACTGGATTAGAACTCAATTCTTGCTGACTTTAGGTCCAGTGCTCTATCCACTGTACCACCTAACTGCTCAGATTAGAGCTAAATATATAGGTCTGGAAATCAGTGATATAGACATAATAATTGAAGCCATAAATACTCTTGACCACATCAAGGAGATAATATAGAGAAAGAAGAGAAAAAATCCCAGCACAGATTTTTGGAAGCCCCTTGTGTCTCTTTTTAGTGTTAAAAGCTGTGCAAAGGTCAAGGAGTAGGAGTACAAAAACGTCACTGGATTTAGAAACTAACAGATCATTGGTAGATATGAAAAGAGCAATTTCAGTCAAATGGCTGGTTTGGAAGACACATTCCAAAGGGATGGTAAATGGATGGGAGCTAAAGAAAGGAAAGCAATGAGTGTAGAAAGCTTTTTCTAAAGGTTTGGCCATGAAAGAGAAAGAGATATAAAATGATAGCTTGAGGAGATGACAGAGTCAAGAACTTATAGGATTTGAAAGACATGGGCATAATTATAAGTGGCAGGGAAGAAGCCAAGGGATTGAAAGGCAGAGGACAAAGTACAAGTGTGAACTTGTAGACTACGCAGTTACAAATATGTTGGGAAGAAAGTGAAGCCAGAGCAGAAGTAATAATATGGAATAGCATAGAGGGAGGGGCTGCCTGTAGGCATGGCCCCAGCTGGAAATCTTCTTGACTTCTCTCTCCCTGGTTGGGGTAGGTTTGCTCACTTCACCTGTATCTACTTCAGCAAACTGAGATGGTTGCTCAGAGGAATGGCCATGAACTACTACCCTGCTGAGAATTATCCCAGGGCCCAAGGAGTAATCTTTGTATGTTACTATTCCCACTGATACTAGATGTTGAATTTTTAAATGTTAAAGACTCATGAGCCCCCACTGTGGTATTTCCCATTTGTAAATAAGCACATTCAATCAAAATTTTGCTGAATATACAAAGCAAACACATAATATTTACATAATATTCTATCAATAAATTTCACTTAAACTCTCCCACTAAGGCATATACTGTACATGGGATAGTGGGCATATACTTAAAGTCCTGTAGTTATGAAGCATAAAGGAAATACATGTAGCGAGGGAAACTCACAGTTCTACAACTGTAGACAGTGTCATTTTCCTGTCCCTGGAACTGCTAATGAAAGCTTTTTCATATGCATGTCTTCTGTGTTTAACAGATACTTAACACTACTCAACTGAACTGGTTCATACAGTGCTTAACTAACAATATTTCACTGGCCAAAGCATTTCAGCTAGACAACTCTATATTCCACTCAGAATCTTGTCTTATTCTCTGTTTCCAAGCTATTTCTCTTCTCTAATGAGCTAATTTCTTAGCAGAAACTGAAGTATCAATCATTCTCAGCTTCAGATTTAACTTATGCCTTCAAGTCAAGTAATATTATGCTCTTTTAGGAAAAGACAATGACTTTTACCCAAAAAACAAAAACCCTGTCCTTTATCCTAGTGTCTACAGCACTGCTCCTTTACAGAATCCTTTTCCTTCTCCACCTCTCAGCAACATTGGGTGGCAAAGCAAAGAAGTATCTCCTGTCTTTTCTTTTCTTCTCAACAAATCATAATAGAAAATAGAGTATGTTCTCCATATTCCTTCTTCTGAACAACGGTTGACAGACAGAGAGCTCCAGTTTCTCATTGAGCAACCAATGTGCCTAATAACAAGTAACCAGTCCAGAGGCAAAATTACATTCTCTTTAATGCAGTTCTGAAATGTGCCCTTTCACATAGTTCCCCTTCTTCCTTGATTTAGCAGTTAAGTCCTTTCTACAAACATCCCCATCTTAGCTTATAGTTAGTAACAAGTTCTTAAGTTGTTTATAATTTTGTATTGTCCCATTATCACAAAACAATTCTGACATCTAAGTTTCCTCAGTTGAGTCTAAAAGTTCTTTTGTTCTTTCTATATAAATGAATAAATTTGCATTTATTACAATAAATTCATCATCCATTCACTCCAGTATTCTACAGCTTGTCATATTCAAACAAGTAACTGCTATCTCAGAACATTTAAGTTTCATTTAACTTAGTAACTGCTTCTCTAAGGCAGATCAATAGACCTATGACCTATAAGTGAATTTATCAACTGTTTCTCTATAGAACTGGAAGGAGGCTTATATTCCAGGCAATTGAACTGCCAAGGGTCAAGCCTTAAATAAAAATTGACTGTAAGTCACAGGGATAATAAATAATTATATGAGGAAGGAGATAGAAGAAGAGATTGAAAGATGACATGTTATGACAAAAGAGAGGAATTTAAGAGTTCGTGGGGAAGTGACAGGAGAGTAGTTATATTTGATGGTGAAATCAAGGATATGACTATGCCTACTTGTGGCAAAAGTGGAGTGCAAGTGTAGGTTAGGGAAGTGTAAGAATGGACTAAGAAGCCAGGATGTCTGTGGAGTTATGAACATGTACATTAAAGTCCTCTAATATGAGGACAAGGATTGGGGTAGGTGGAAATACCATGGCCTATGTACTGCATGACTCAAGAAAATTATGGCAATAGCCTGGGAGTCAGTAATTCAATTCAATTCAACAAACATTTATTAAGCACCTACTATGTTCAAGGCACTGTGCTACAAAAATAGGACTTGTCCTTGAGGAGTTTATATTCTACTTGGGCAATTAAAATGCAGATGTAAAACATGGTACAAAAGAAAGTTAACTTCCTCTTAAACTAAAGGATTTAGGTTCAGATCCTCTGGTGCTTATTACCTATGTGACTTTGGAGAAGTTAGCTTCCTCATCTATAAAATAAGAGAGTTAAACTAGATAGAGGATATATTGAGTACTTATTATGTGGTAGGCAATGTGTTAACATCCATGACTACAAATAAAATCAAGATAGTCACTGTCCTCTGAAAACTTATATATATAATGGGAGTTGCCCCTGTGATCTGCAATCTAAGTATAATATAAAGAAAATTGGGCAGAAAAAGTTTTTACACAGTATGTGGCAAATGAGCTGAAGATTCTGAGATACTGAAAATAAGGGGAAAAATTCCAGGCATGAGCAAAAGCTCATGCAAATGTATAAGGATGAAAGATAAAGTGCTAAGTTTAGAGAGCAGTTAGTAATCAAATGACGCTTGACTTGCCTAGAACATAGAGTTTGTGATAGATAGCAATATGCAAAAGCAATGGAAGTTAGATAGTTGTTGTCCAATATGACCCGTGATGCAAAAATGCTATCTGCGCTTTGATCTGCATTATCAATACCCCCATTGAAACAGAAGTCAAATTTCTGGCAATCTCAGCTCCTGAGAACATATCTATAGTTCCACAAGTAAATGAAAATATCTCTCTGATGGTGAAACATCTATGAAAAAACCCATGTACTACATAACTCATACATTTACTATCGAAGAAGATTTTTATCCCAGTCAAAGACTATTTACTCTATCTTATATACTTTTCTAACAAGATCAGTTATCTAGATTTTAGAGATCAGAAATAATTTTAATAGCCCAAGACTTGTGTAGCTTAACAGGTTTGCAAGATGTCTTCCTCACAACAACCCCATGAGGTATATAGTTTAAAAAGTACATGACTTCATTTGAATCTCACAACAACTCTGTGAGAAAGATACTACAAGAATTCTTGTCCCAATTTTATAGATAAAGAAAGGAAGGCTCAGAGAGCAGTCGCTTACCTATAGCCACACAGGCAGTAAGTTTAGGCATCAGATTTTGAACTTGAACTTGTTAATTCTGAGCTGAACACTATCGACTATTTCAATAGCTAGGAACAGCTAGGTTGCACAGTGGATAGAGTGTTGGGCCTGGAGTCAGGAAGATGAGTCTTCTTGAGTTCAAATATGGCCTCAGATTCTTACTATGTGACCCTGGACAAATCACTTAAGCCTGTTTACCTCAGTTTCCTTATCTGTAAAATGATCCAGAGAAGGAAAAGGCAAACTACTCCAGTACTTTGCTAAGAAAACCCCAAATGGGGTCATGAAGAGTCAAACTCAACTGAAAACGATTGAACAAATTGTTTCCACATCATGCATGAGAACATTGAAATTGAGAGGATCAAATGATATAACTAATTACCAAATGAATAGGTGAACCCAAACTCGAGCACAGGTCTTCTGTCTCCAAGGCTAGTGGTCTTTCCTCTATACCATACTACCTCTCACCCAAATTAGAAGGTGACAGTAATGGATAGCAAAAAAGATAACTGTCAGTTATCACTGAGTGCCATGGGAAGAGACAGTTAATTTTTTAACTAGAAAGGATGAAACCAAAAGCTGTACAGTTACACTCGAGAATGAACAACTTAGAGGCCATCAAGGTCGAGAGCAACCATTCCTTTATACGTCAATAACCTCTGAGGCTTATGACATTGTTCCTATGCTCTGAAATCAATCACAGTAGGTCACAGAGGAGGGCTGCCCCTGAGTTAATCAATAGAAACTACCTAAGTAATTCTTCCTTTTTGAAGGGCAACCAAGAGGTTGGTCATTAAGATCTAAGGACTCTTCTAGCCTGATCAAGTTGCTTATTTTACTTAGTTCCCTCAACCATAAAAAAAAGAAAATTAATACCAACTAAGCAGAAATTTATAGGAAAAAATGCTCTGGGCTTCTTGGGAAAATATGAGTTCAATGAATTTGGACTATTAGTTCTGTTACTGTTATTGTTATTATAAGGCATGACTCCTTTCCTGTTATAGAAGCACAGCCTTTGACTAAGCTAACCACAGAACCTTTAGATTTCCCCATGGGCAGCTCTGACCCATACATTTCCCACTTGAATACAGGAAGCCATATACACGACTTGGGCTACAATTTCAATGGAAACGCTCGTTCATTATCAGAAGCCTGTTTTCACTGGCCAGTTGAATAGAAGTGATCAAAGCCAGCAAGCTGAACCACATGTATCTCAATTCCCATTGGGCAGAGACATTTTTACTCTTCTTTTTTTTACAGAATTATGCCAAACTTATTCCTGGAGCTACAGTAGGGCTTCTTCAGAAAGATTCTGGAAATATCCTTCAGTTGATCATTGCAGCTTACAAGGTATGGTACCTTACAGTCTCTATATTGCGTGTGTGTGTGTTTGTATGTGTGTTTGTTTTAAAACTAAGCTATGTTTTCATGCCACTGAATGGCCTCTGTCATGAATACCCAAAGCTGGATGGTACACAGGGTACTTTTCATCTTTTTATTTAACTGAATAGCTATCCTTCCTAAAACAGGGAACACAGAACACAGGGACACACGTGCACACACTCGTATGTCTGGTCCTAGAGTTCTACTTGTTCACAAAATAGCATCCAACTACAAAACGCTATGACGGTGAAATTTTTTTTCTGACTGTAACTATGTATTGTAAGAGTCAATCATAGCACTCCTTCAAGGCTCTTCTAATGACTCTACATAAAAGGGGGAAACTCTCAAAACTACAGGTAAAAAAAATAGAGACAATTTGTTGAGAAATAATTGTACATTATATAGTAATGCAAGAGAATACCTAAAGAGCTGACGTAGGCATGGGATAGGTGGTGTGGCATTTTCTTGTTGGCTGTTTTTTGGTTATTGGTTTGTTTGTTTTTTGCACAGTAACTGACAATCCTTTGCTACATTAGAATGTTGCTCATTTGAAATTAGGAGAACATTGTACATAGTAACAGGAACATGTGCAAAGATGAACTATGATTGACTTAGCTCTTCTCAGCAATACAATTCAAGACAATTCCAAAAGACTCATGATAGTTCACATACTGAGAAATAACTATGGAGTCTGAATGCAGATCAAAGCATGCTATTTTTACTTTTTTGTTATTTTTCTGGGGTGGGGGTGGGAGTTATGTGGCTTTTCACTTTTGTTCCATTTCTCGCACATGGCTAATGTGGAAATATGTTTATATGATTGCACATGTATAACCTAAACCAAATTGCTTGCCATCCATGGGAGGGAGGAAGAGAGAAAAAAATTTGAAACTCAACATCTTATAAAAAATGAATGTTGAAAATTATCTTTACATGTAATTGGAAAAAATAAAATACTATTTACCATTTTTTAAAAAGAAAATATTGCTTATTACCTTTAACTTAGCATTTTCAAATGGACCTTTAAAAAAAGAAATTGACAAAAAAAAAATCACCAAAGTCAAGCCAGTGAAACCTCTGTTCTGGATTCTGCTGTCTGAAACCAGAGGAGGTTTCCATTACTGTTATAAATATACAATTATTGTATTAGAGTTTGTTACCCTGAGAATAGAATTTCTCCCTTCACTGAAGGTGCACACCAATTTACTATTTACAGTATTGATTTTTTTGAGGTCTGGTTTCATGATTTAAAAGAATGAAGAAAAGATATCTGATGAGTGTTCTTCCATTTATTTTATTCTATAATTTTTTTCCTTGTCTTTCTTCTTTGGAGAAAAAATTGAAAAATTACAGACATAAAAAAAGGTGTGTCTTCTAATCCTGGAGAAGGAAGTAGATAAAGAGATTATCAAAACTTACTCTCTCACAAATAGCTTGGTTTTGTAATTTTTGACACTATAAAATTAATAGCAAATGAACGATACCCAACAATTTATCTATAACTATTCCCCCCTACACAAGTCACTCCCAATTCAAGGTAGATTTTGAACAATCATTCATTCTCAAATATCTTCTTCCAACAAAGAATGAAACACAAATTTGTCTTCTTGGTTAAAGTCAAACACAGTGTTAGGGTCTACACTGTCATCCTTTGAAATTTCAGTTCACTTGGCTCGCATCAAAAATTTATCACCACATTAGCTCAGGTTTGAAATTCTTCCAGGAAGAAAAGCCAGTCAACAACAACACTATAAAAAACCTTCTTCTCTGCCCATACAGTAATTAAAGTTTTAATGTGTAGAATCTAATAAAAAACACAAGGTGATCCTTTACTCAATGAGAACACACTCCAATTAGTTTACTCCAGCATTTTCAAATTAGTTTCCTTCTAAAATCTCCAAAAGATTTAAGGAAATTGGAAAAGAGTGAGTTGTCAAAATATTTATTTTAAGATATTCTCATATTCCCTCTTCCTCATGTCTTATTCAAGGCCTGCTCCGCTCATGCCCCTGCTTGCTTTAACAAAATTTAAATTCTGTCCTAGGACTGTGTGTGTGTGTGTGTTTTATGATCTGAAAGTGCAAATGTAACTTGGAAGGTAATTGAAGTAAAAATTGTTGATCATTTGAATTAAGCCCCCATTATATTCAAATATTCTAAAGTATAAATAAGCATATACTCTATGGAAGGTTTATAATTGACTTAGAATTGTTGCTGAACCATCAGAATTCTAAACAATCACAAATCATTAAAAAGTAAGGACAATCATGAATCAGGAACTAGGTCTCAGAAGAAGCTAAAATTATTTTTCTGTTCAAAAGATTTATAAATTTTTTTCAATTAGCAAACTTCATTTTCTCTCCCACGTCTGTCTCATTGAAGAAGAAAAGAAAAATAAAACCTTTTTAGATATGCATAGTCCAGCAAAATGATTTTCCACCCTTCCTTATTCAAACTATATGTTTCATTCTGTATATTGAGTCTATCCCCTCTCTGACAGGAATTGTTCATCACTGGTCCTCTGGAATTGCAAATGGTCATTGCCTTAATCAAAGTTTTTAATCTTAAAGTTGCTTTTACATTGTTGTGGTTATTGTTCTCTTGGTTCTTCTCACTTCACTCTGCATCAGTTCATACAAACCTTCCCAAATTTGTCAGAAACTATCTCTTTCATCATTTCTTACAGCACATCAGTATTTTATTATATTTACATACCACAATTTGTTCAGGCATTCCCCAGTTGATGGGTACTCCCTTATTTTCTCGTTTCAAATTATTGTTCTGATCTTTTATTGATTTCAGTGTTATTTTAAAAAAAGGCAATGTGGCCCAATGGGTTGAATACTGGATATGGAATCAGAAAGTTCTGATTCTCACATTTGGCAGTTTTGTGACCAGAGATTAACACTTAGCAAAGAAATATGAATGAAAGAAACTTCTGACATCATCTAGTTCACATACCCCCTCATTTTACCAATGAAGAAACTGAGACCCAGGGAAGTAATTTTTTCCCAAAAGCATACATGTAGGAAGCATCAGAAGAGGAACTTGAACTCAGATGCTGAGATTATAGGCCATTGTTCTTTCCACTATCCCAACTTCTCTGAATTTCAGATGATTTTTTGTCAGATTATAAATGATGAATTATTACATCCATCTGCCTCAGTAGAAGGGATAATTCTCCCCGAAAATCAGAAGTTCAAAGATCTTGAGCTGAAAAGAACTTCAAGAGCCATCTAATTCAGATTCCTTATGTGACAGATAAGGAAACTTGAGGTCCATAGAGAAGAAGTGACTCACCCTATGTCACAGAGTTAGGAAACAATTAGAGGTAGAATTTGAACTTAGTTTCAAATCCATTCCACTTCCCCCTGGTTTAGTTCTAATCTTTAGAAAATCTTTTAAAAACTATGTTATATGTGGATTGCATTTAAGTCAGAGGAGGGAATTCTTACTCTGACAAAGCTGCAGATTCCTAATGTTCTTTAACCTAAACTTTGAGGCAACTAGGTTGCACAGTGGATAGAGCTACAGAACTGGAGGTAGGAAAATGAGTTCAAATTCAGCCTCAGACTCTAATTGTGTGACTGTGGGCAAGTCATTTAACATCTGTCAGCCTCAGTCTTTGACTGTAAAATGGGGACAATAGCATCTACCTTCCAGGGTTATTGTTAAGATCAAATGAGATTATTTTTATAAAGTGATTTGCAAACCTTAATGGACTACGGAAATACTATAGTTATTATCTAAAACAATAACTAGGTGCAGTGGATAGAGTGTTGTGCTTAGAGTCAGGAAGATAAGTTCATGAGTTCAAATCCAGTTTCAGACACTTCCAGGCTGTATGGCCTTGGGCAGATCACTTAGCCCTGTTTGCCTTAGTTTCCTCATCTGTAAAATGAGCTGGAAAAGGAAATGGTAAACCAATTCAATCCCTTTGCCAAGAAAAGCCCAAAAATGGGGTCATGAGGAGTCCTACACGACTAAACACAATTAGATAAGGCTATTTCAAAACTATATTCTTAGTGTTTTGTCTTTGCTCTAGCTCAAAATATCACCTCAATTGCCATGCTTCAATCTTCTTTACAGTCCCAAGTAAAAACCGGAGCCATATAGTGCTAATAAATGAAATGCATTCTAATTTGCTGAAAAAGATTTATGATATACCAAAAGATCTGAGGTGTTTCATTTATTGTTAGAGTTGGATGAGGTTAACAGCATTCCACTGTCAAAGTGATAAGGAGATTTACTTGTTTTGTGATGACATTAAATGATATGAAGATTTTTTTTTTGGTCCATGTGAAATTTAGATTGAAATTGACAAAAACAAAAAATTAAATATACTCTATTCCAATTACTCTATGATGAAATTTCCTTCCTTTTCATGAATCCTTTCATCCTTTAATTTCTATGCTTGAAACTAAATTGATCAGGAAAACATAATTGGTTAAAACAAATTTAAGGCATGAGGGAGCTTGCCTTGGAATCAGGAGTGCCCAGATTCAAGTGGGCCCTCTCTGCCACATGTTGGCTGTATGATCCTGGGTAAATCAGGTGACCTCTCACTGTCCCAAGCCACTCTCTACAACTGTAATTTTAGAGAAGCTGTACAAATGTATTAATTATTGAAATCAGAGAGATGGTAAGAGACAGATACAGAAGGACAGAGAGGGAGAGAGACAGATAAATTGGGATAGAACATAATTACATTTTTGCAAATTTTATAGAGGATATTACATTCTAAATTTCACATGAACCAACAAAATATCTTTAGAACATACAGTATCACTACAAAACAAGGCCACTGCCCTTAGGAACCTTTACAGGCATACCTTGGAGATATTGCAGATTCTGTTCCAGGTCACTGCAATAAAGTGAATATCGCAATAAAATGAATCATAGGAATTTTTTAGTTTCCCAGTGCATATAAAAGTTATGTTTACACAATACTGCAGGCTATTATGTGTGCAATAGTATTATGTCTAAAAAAATAACCTATGTATATACCTTAATTTAAAAATACTTTATTGCTAAAAAAAAAATTGCTAACCATTATCTGAGCCTTCAGCGAGTCACAATTTTTTTGCTGGTAGAAGGTCTTGTCCTGATATTAATGGCTATTGACTGATTGGGACAGTAGTTGCTGAAGGCTGGGGTGACTGTGGCAATTTCTTAAAATAAGATAGCAATGAAGTTTGCCACATCAATTGACTCTTCCTTTCATTTAAACCTTTAATAACCCAATGTTCGGTTAATAATTGAACTAATTTCAATTTTGTGGTGTCTCAGGGAACAGGGAGGCCTGAGCAGAGGGAGAGAGATGGGGAATAACTGGTTGGTGGAACAGTCAGAACGCACACAACATTATCAATTAATTTCACAGTCTTGTATGGTATGGTTTGTGATGCCTCAAAACAATCAAAAAAGTAACATCAAAGATCACTGATCGCAGATCGCCATAGCAGATAAAATAATATTGAAATAGTTAGAAATATTTAAAGAATTACCAAAATGTGACACAAAGACACAATATGAGAACATGTTGTTGGAAAAATGGTACTGATAGACAAACCTTCAATTTGTTTATAAAAATAAAGGCAGTATCTGTGAAGCACCATAAAGTATACTATTAAAACAAGGTATACTGTACTGATATTCTAAGTACGTTAAGAGAGAGAGAGACAGACAGAGAGAGAGAGACAGAGAGACAGAGACAGAGACAGAGAGACAGAGACAGAGACAGAGAGACAGAGACAGAGATAGAGAGACAGAGAGAGAGAGAGAGAGATGAACACATGAAGAATTCAGAGAAACAGAGAAAGATTTATGAGGGGTGGCTCATCAGCTAGAGTGTTAGTCTTGAAGTTAGAAAGGCAAGCTTAAAAATCCCACTTCAGACACTTATAGCTCTGTGATCCTGAGCAGTTACTTAATGTCTCCTAGCCTCAGTTTCCTTGTCTGAAAATTGAGAGAATTGGACTTGATGACTTGAAAAGTCCAAAGTCTTGATCTTATTAAATAGTAGAATCGGAAGAACCAGAACATAAAATCAACAGTGTAAGTGGAATGATCATTAAAAGGAAATTGAATTCTAAATAACTGAGGGGAAAACAATGAAAGTCTAAGACAATAAATAATGAGATATACCCGTGCCCCACCATGATAAAGTGGCAGGAGGCCACTAGGAAAGAATATATGTCAAATATAATCACTGTATCCACTTTTTCTTTTGCTTAATTGTTTTCATTCCTCACAAGAGAGGGTTTTATGTAATAGGTTAAATAACAAAAAGTATCAATAAAACACATTTTAAGAAAAAGGAAAAAAATTAAAAAACAAAACTAAAGCAGTTATGTAAAATAATTATGTATAAAGTAATATATATTAAGACTGGGAAAAAATATTTAAATCTCTAATACATAGCACATTTTGAAAAAAAACCAAAACACCAGGAATTTGTTTACTGAAAGTGTTTTTATTTGGGGCAAGATGAAAATGAGAAGGTAGAGAAATGTAGGATTTACCCAATTAAGTAATACTGGATCAAAAAATTAAGAAAACACTCTGATGATGGAGCAATGATAACCTGGAAAATGTGAATTTTAATGTGTATTTAAATGCTCAAAATAAAAATTAAATAAAACAGAATAGCTATAGTGAATGCTAAGAAAACAATTTCAGTGTGACCAAGGTTAAAGTAGAATGTCAAGCAGTAATGGTATTCCATTGCTTCCTAATGAAACTCTGCAAGTAAGCTCCAAGAATTTCTTGTCCATCTGACATGGAAATGTAAATAAGCCACGTTCATTCCATGACCCATCCTATCCAATCCAGTGACACACCTCTTATTACCACTCAGTAAACATTAACTGAATTGAATGAGTAGCTCATGATGGGTGGTACTAAAGGTTCAGTTTTAACTACAGCATGAATCACCTGGACCATTTTTTTTTAAGAGGAGAGAAGGAAGGGTCAGAAATTCTCTGTTTGGGAATTCCTTGGTATGGAAATTCCCTACCACAATGATGACCGTCAGCTTCTCATGAGATTTGCCCAGGGACCTGAGAAGCCAAGTGACTTATCTGTGGCAAATCCTGTAATTCACTGTCTGATCATGGACCATAGCATGTCTGGTCGTTCTGTCCTCCCCCATTGTCCATGGGACTTTCTTGGCAAAGGTACTGGCATGGTTTGCCATTTCTTTCTCCAGTGGATAATCTTTTGTCAGAACTTTCCACCAGTTCATCTTGGGTAACCTTATACAGCATCACTCATAATTTCATTGAACTATGCAATCCCTTCTGCCATGACAAGGCAGTGATCTAGGAGGGGAAGGCAAACATTGATATGTGCCAAAGAGGGAAGTGAAGAGAAAAAAGGAACAAGTTTTTATTAAGTTTTATTTATTAAGTGACTGTTGGAGGATAAAGTGCTATGCAAAGATCTCTACAAATATTATCTCACTGGATCCTCTCAACAATTCTGGGATGCAAGTGTTATTGGTGTCCCCATTTTACAGTTGAGGAAACTGAGTCAGGCTGAGGTTAAATACCATATTTCACAGCATAATCACAGATTTTATGCCAAAATCCTATCCTCCTGACTCCAGGAAGAGCACTCTCTTCACCAAGCCACCTAATTGCCTCAAAAGTCAGAACTTGAATACAGGTCTACCTAACTATATGGCTTCCTCAATACACTGACTCTCCTGCCCCTCAAGAGGGGCTTTTAAGGGCTCAATAAAATATATGTCCATCGACTGATTGCTCTTGTGAATTTCTGAGGCCCACAGCCTGGCTTATTTAAGACTCAGGTCCACAAATCAGTATTCATTTTTCTAGTTAAATTTTTGACTCTTATATAGTTTTGTTGTCTATTTCTCAAAGGAGTTGCGATCAGAAGTGGAACTAGAGGTATTGGGAGATACAGAGGGACTCAGCCTGGCATTCACTGCTATCTGTAATAATGGAACCATCTTCCCACACCAAAAAAAATGTTCTCACATAAAAGTAGGAGGCACAGTAAGTAAATTTTCATTTTGAAAACTATTCTAAGTGGAAATTTTGCTTGAAATGCTGAAGCTGGACTTCTCCATTCAATGCCTTTAATTAATTTCTTTCAAGAAGTTCAAGAGTGTTTTCCAGGCAATAACAAAAACATGCTTATTCTGTGCCATGTGTGTTTACAAAGCTGATCCTTATTTGCTTCTGAAAATAATTTTTTTGGCGGAGGTAAGGTAGGGGGAGACTAAAGAAGCAGATGATGAGTATTTTCTTTTCCAGGCAACATTCAATGTGACTGTAAGCCTATCAACTTGTGAGAAAAGAAGCAGGCACATCACCATCAAGCCCGTAGGCCTGGCAGATGCCCTAGAAATTGAGATTAGCCCTCAGTGCAGCTGCACCTGTCAAAAGGACATAGAAGTGAACAGTTTCAGGTGCAATGGAGGGAAGGGTTCCTTCCAGTGTGGGGTGTGCATTTGTAACCCTGGCTACATGGGCCCTCTCTGTGAATGTGATGAAAATGCCCTGAGCACCGACTCATGTAGAGATACCCTGGGCCATGCCTCCTGCAGCGGAAGAGGAGACTGCTACTGTGGCCAATGCATTTGCCATCTGTCTACATATGGACAGGTTTATGGGACCTACTGTGAATGTGACAATTTTTCCTGTGTGAGGCATAAAGGACTGATATGTGGAGGTAGGTTCCCTTTAAAGTTGTCTTTTACCTGTTTAAAGTCAGTGTATCCTGACCACACTTACCCAAGTTCCCAGGATGAAGTAGCTGCCAGTGTACCTGGGTGAGTGGGATTGGTTGATTGGATGAATTCAAAGCAGACCCACTGCAACTGGGCATTCTGGTTTTTACCCTACTCCACACTTCATCTTCTCTTTTAACATTTCTTGGTGCTTAAGCAGATAAAACATCCCATTGTCACATGGCTTAAAGATTATAACACTTTTGAGTTGAAGGGTACAGAAAAGATACATTTTATCTTTATAATAATTCTATGATGTAGGCAGCTCATACATTAATACACTCATTTTATAGATGAGGAAACCAAGATTCATAAAAGGATAAGTATCTTCCCCAAGATCACATGCACAGTATAAATGAACCAAAGTATGTGGTGCAGTGGACAGTGTGCCTGACCTGGAGTCAGGAAGATACATCTTCTTGAGTTCAAATCTGGCCTCAGATGCTTAGTAGCTATATGACCCTCGGTGAGTCACTTAATCTGGTTTGTCTGTTTTCTCATCATAAAATGAGCTATAGAAGGAAATGGCAAACCGTACCAGTATCTCTGCCAAGAAAACTCCAAATGGGGTCACAGAGTCAGACATGTCTGAACACACAAAAAAAGTACTATGTTAATGTACCTGTTATTACGGTTGCTATCATCATCATTAATATACCTTTATTACTCAACCATTGCAGAATTGTGAAATGGAAAGACACTAAATTCTTCCAGCTCCATCTTGGTCTTCTTGTCCAATCTCATATCCAACCCTTCAATTGCTGCTTCCATCTAAGAGGCAAGGACAGCTGTTGGAATGTGAACACAAAGAGAAAGGAATTAGGGGGTTATTCTCCTGAATAGAAAAACATAGGAGCTATTATATAAGCAAGGCTTGACTGAAAATGACAATCTTAATAAAATTACGTACTTCTGAAATCTACATGTAAAGGATGTTTTCAAAGTCCAAAAGTTTAAAGTCTGTAGAAATTTTGAAATTATCACTGTTTTTTCTTCCCCAAAGGAACAGAGCGAGAAAACAATAGAAAATGTGAGAAAATTTAAAATATATACAATGCTCTATGTGAAGTTTCTATCACTTTGGGCTTGCTGTATTACATTTTAAAATATATTTGATTCCAACAGTAGAGAAAAATTCACTACTTGAATTTTCTTTTTAAGTGTTTTAAAGTATTGCTTTAAAATGGAGCTGTTCAGCAGCTGAACTAACGTTAAGACATCTAGTATCTTTTCATTTTTGCCATTTAATGAGAGGCAAGCAAAATTTTAGAAACAAAAGAACATGTTAACAGCATTATAAAACAACAGAAGTTATGTTTTCTGCATGATGTGTCAAGAAAATACAAAAGCGCTCCTTTTAAGAGAGAACTTTATGGGGCAAAGGACCAATTCATTAAATGCAACTTTTGTCTCCCATGGAACTTTATGTAATTAGACATAGTAGCACATAGTAAGCACTTAAAAACATGGAAGGAAGGAAAGAAGGAAGGAAGGAAGGAAGGCAGGGAGGGAGGAAGGGAGCAAAAGAGAGGGAAGGAGGGAGAAAGACAGGGAGGGAGGAAAAAAATAAAGGAAGGAGAGAGAAAGGGAAGGAGGAAGCAAAGGCGGGAATGTTGTTTTAACTACCATTATCAAGATGTTCTGTTTCTTCTAATATAGTATTTTAATTATCTTCATGAACATGTAAAAATTGAAGACTTGCTTATATTAAGACAAGTTTCCCTATTCATTCTCATGTTGGTTTCTTTTTGTTTTATATGTCAAAGGATATTGCCATTCCTTCACCCCATCCCACCCCAAGCAAGTTAAGAATTTCTGTGTCATTATTTAATTCTTCATTTTGCTACTTGAAGATATCAGCCACAAATGAGTTGTTTATAGAGCATCCTTTGTTCTTCTACAAATAGATCTTTCAGAGAACATCACAATATCTTTAAGGAACTCTGTTACTTTCTGTCATTGTGACCTTGGGCAAGTCATTCTTATAACCTCAATTACCTCATTTGTAAAACGGACTAGATGATCTTTAAGTCACTTTTGAATCCAGTTCATAGTAAGTAGAATGTCCATGTTCATCCATTGTGACCTTTCATTAATGTTGTTTTAATGCTATCTACACTATCAGTCAGCTCTGTCTTCTCTGGGACTTCCCATATTTTATGCCTGACACATTCTTCAGTGGATCTTCCTTGTTCTTTCTTGTCTTAATACTTCTGTAAGATCTTGATTGAGGTTTGGATATCAGAGATCTCTGTAAATTGACCCATCACTTTCTAAGAACAAAAGTATAGTGTTCTTGATTCTTTCTTAGACATTCTAATGGTCTTTCATTTTCTCCTTTAAAAAGAAGTTTGTTCAAATAATTTCTCTACTGGAGAAATTGTCTTATGGCTTCCATATTTCTTTTAAAAAGTTTCTGACAATATACATTTCCAGTTACTGAGAATAGTATTCCAGAAGAATATGCTGCTATTCCCAAGTCCTTTTTGGAACCTGAGTACTTTTATTTGATAGCATTTATAAAACACTTTCATCAGAATCACTCACAGTGTAGACATGCTTCCTCCATCAGCTAAAATTTAGTAGCACTCTTTTGTAGGGCATGAAAAGGAAAATTTAATTTAGTTACTAGCTTGCATATTCAGACTAAGCTACACTATGAACAGTATATATGAATAATTGGATATTCTCAGAGTAAATGATAAACAGTTTCTAGTCCTGCAAGCCTCATTTCATTTTGGCACAAATCAAGTTAGTTGGAATTAAATTATGACTTACATAGCTTATGAAAATAGGCTAATGTAGTTAAAATATAATTTAGCATTCTAGAGTATAATTTGGTAAAAGCATAGTGTAGTATACATTAATATAAATGTAATCACCTATTTGTAAAGGAGAATATTTTCATTCAAAATCTTTCTAGATCATAACACTAGGAGCCAGGTTCCATCTTGTTTTCAGATTCTCCCCCTTTCCTGAGTTTTTCAATAAGGAATAATGGGAAAAGGCTCTTGATTTATGACTTCTGTTGAAACAAATGACTATACTATGCAATCAAAGACTTTTGTATAAAACTATATGTCAAAGGTCACAGAGGCAATGTGGCCCAATCAGGGGATAGGTCTTGGAATCAGAAAAACCAGGGTTCAAATCCCACATCTCATACATGGCCATGACACCATAGGCAAGTCATCTCTCAGTGTTCCAGGTGACATTTTAAGACTTCCAATTCAAGAAAGGTTGTGGAATTTTCACATGACCAACTGTTCTCCACTCAAATAAAATTATAAATAGAGCACCTGCCCCCCAAAATAAAGTTGTTTCTTACTGTTTGAACCTACTCCTTTGTCCTTTGGAAGGATAAGAAAGGAAGATAAGTAAATATCACCAGGGGGTGGAGCCAAGATGATGGAGTAGAAAGACAAACTTGGTATACTCTACTCCCCTAGCCCATAAAATACCTATAAAAGTGACTCTAAACAAATTCTAGAGCAACAGAAGCTACAAAATGACAGTGTTAAAGATATTTCCAGCCCAAGACAACCTGGAAGGCTGACAGGAAAGGTCTATCACATCAAGCTTGGACTAGAGCACAGCCCAGCTTTGACTGCATGGCACCATATGGAACAGGACTGGAACAGGCTTCAGGGTATGGAATCAAGGCCAGCAACTGTGATTCCCAGATTTTTCAACCCACAAATGCCAAAGACAATTTCAAAGGCCAGTGAGAAAGCTCTTTCACCTGGGTGAGAAGGGAGCAGGGTCTTGCCCTAGCTCTGACCCCAGGTAGCGACAGCATCCATTTTTGGAGCCCTTGGCCTAAGGATCCTGGGGGAATTGAGCTTCTGATCTGAATCTCAGCCCTGAGTTGTGGACCTGGGGTGAGGAGCAGTGCTGGCTTGGTGGAGCTGGTGGAAGTTCTGGAGAGGAAATTTTACTCTCAGATCCTGGGCAGAAAAGCTTGTGGTTGCTCCCAGAACAGAGTGCAGGCCAGGAGAGGAGTAAACTCCTCTCCCTTGATTGTACCATCTTGGAGGAACTGAGAACTTAAAGATCCTCAGAGTATACCCTCCACTTGCCAAAGGATTCAAAAGTCAAGTAACTGACTGGGAAAATGACAAAAAAAAAGGAAAAAAATAAGACAATAGAAGGTTACTTTCTTGGTGGACAGGTATTTTCTTCCATTCTTTCAGGTGAGGAAGAACAATGCATACCATCAGAGAAAGACATAAAAGTCAAGGCTTCCGCATCCAAAACCTTCAAAAAAAATGTACAATGGTCTCAGGCCATGGAAGAGCTCAAAAAGGATTTTGAAAATCAAGTAAGAGAGGTGGAGGAAAAATTAGGAAGAGAAATGAAAGCGATGCAAGAAAATCATGAAAAGCAAGTCAACAGCTTGCTAAAGGAGACCCAAAAAATGCTGAAGAAAATAATACCTTTAAAAAATAGACTCACCCAAAATGGCAAAAGGGGTCCAAAAAGCCAATGAGGAGAATAATGCTTTAAAAAGTAGAATTAGCCAAATGGAAAAGGAAAGTCAAAAGCTCACTGAAGAAAATAGTGCTTTAAAAATTAGAATGGAGCAGATGGACACTAAAGATTTTATGAGAAACCAAGAAATTACAAAACAAAACCAAAACAATGAAAAAATAGAAAACAATGTGAAATATCTCACTGGAAAAACAACTGACCTGGAAAATAGATCCAAGAGAGACAATTTAAAAATTATGGGACTACCTGAAAGCCATGATCAAAAAAGAGCCTAGACACCAACTTTCATGAAATTATCAAGGAAAACTGTCCTGATATTCTAGAACCAGAGGGTAAAATAAATATTGAAATAATCTCCTGATCACCTCCTGAAAGAGATCCCAAAAGGAAAACTCCTAGGAATATTATAGTCAAATTCCTGAGTTCCCAGGTAAAGGAGAAAATATTGCAAGCAGCCAGAAAGAAAAAATTCAAGTATTGTGGAATGACAATCAGGATAACACTAGCGTCCACCTTAAGGGATCCAAGGACTTGGAATATGACATTACAGAAGTCAAAGGAACTAGGATTAAAACCAAGAATCACCTACCCAGCCAAACTGGGTATAATACTTCAGGGGGAAAATGGTCATTCAATGAAATAGAGATCTTTCAAGCATTCTTGATGAAAAGACCAGAGCTGAATGGAAAATTTGACTTTCAAACACAAGAATCAAGAGAAGCATGAAAAGGTAAACAGGAAATAAAAATCATAAGGGACTTACTAAAGTTGAACTGTTTATATTCCTACATGGAAAGATAATATTTGTAACTCTTGATACTTTTCTCAGTATTTGGGTAGTTGGAGTGATATATATATATATATATATATATATATATATATATATATATATATATATATACACACACATATATATAGACAGAGGGCACAGGTTAAGTTGAATGGGAAGGGATGATATCTGAAAAAAATAAAATTAAGGTGAGAGAGGAATATATTGGGAAGAGAAAGGGAGAAATGGAATGGGGGCAAATTATCTCTCATAAAAAGAGGCAAGAAAAACTTTTTCAATGAAGGGGAGAAGGTTGAGAGGTGAGAGGGGAAAAGTGAAGCTCAGTCTCATCATATTTGGCTTAAAGAGGGAATAACATGCACACTCAATTTGGTATGAAAATCTATCTTACACCACAGGAAAGTAAGGTTGAAGGGAATAAGTGAGGTGTGTGTGGGGGATGATAGAAGGGAAGGCAAATGGGAGGAGGGAGTAATTAGTAGTAAACACTCTTGGGGAGGGACAAAGTCAGAAGGACAATATAATAAAAGGGGAGCAGGATAGGATAGAGGAAAATATAGTTAGTATTTCACAACATGACTATTATGAAAGTCTTTTGCATGACTACACATGTATAGCCTATATTGAATTGCTTGCCTTCTCAGTGGGGATAGTAGGGAGAAAGGGAGAGAAGTTGGAACTCAAAGTTTTAGGAACAAATGTTGAGAATTGTTTTTGCATGCAACAGGGATATGAGAAATACAGATAATGGGGTATAGAAGTCTATCTTTCCCTGCAAGAAAACAGAGAAGATGGGGAAAAGGGAAGGGAGGGGTGTGATAGAAAGGAGGACAGATTGTGGGAAGGGGTAATCAGAATGCATGGTGTCCTGGAGTGCAGGAAGTGGAGAGATGGGGAGAAAATTTGGAACACAAAATCTTGTGGAAACGAATATTGAAAATTAAAAATCAATAAATTAATTTTAAAAAAGGAAAATATCCAGCAACTGCTAAATCAAGTAAAGAAAAGAAGAGCCACAAATGAAAGAGCCACTGGATCCTTATTCCTTAAGAGAGTGGTCGTGACCCCCGGAGGCAAGAAATACATCTCTTTGAGAATCATGCTTAGTAATTGTCCCCAGTCCACCAGAATTTTAAGCTTTTAATGCTGTATATAATTTGTTCTGAAAATCATTTGGTTGAGCAGGTTTTAGAAATAATTTTGAGTATGAAAAATCCTAGGTAGCAATTTATGGTTTTAAATAACTTGTGCAAAAATTCTGGCTTCTCTAATACAAGTCAAGAAAGGTCAAGGAAAAAATTTATGATGTAGCTACATTTATACAGTCGTCTAAGATTTACAAAGCACTTTACATGTATTATCTCCTTTATTCTTACAATAATCATATACAGTGCTCATAAGGTTACAAATGAGGAAAATGAGGCTAATAAATATTAAGTGAATGTATCTGAGGTAGAATTTGAACTCAGGTCTTTCTGACTCCAAGTCCCACTCTCTAACTTCTTAAATAAAGGCTAGAGAGACAGCTGAGATCAATAGAATCAGGATGACCTCAGTTCAAGTGCTAACTCTAATAGATACTATATGACCTTAATCAAGTACTTTTGCCTCTCAAGTACCCCCCAAGTAAGTCTCAAGACTAAATTTCAGAAGAGGTGCTGATCCCATTGAAGGAGGGAATTTCCACACTTGAGAAGGATCAGTATTATTATAGCCTCTTAATGTCACCTGTGAACAGCTAGGTGGCACAGTGGATAGTGCACAAGGCCTAAAGTCAGGAAGACTCATCTCCCTGAGTTCAAATCTGGCCTCAGACACTTACTATCTGTGTCACCCCAGGCACACTTTACTCTGTTTGCCTCAGTTTCCTCACCTGTAATTTAAGCTAAAGAAAGAAATGGCAAACCAATATCTTTGCCAAGAAAACCCCAAATGGGGCCACAGAGAGTCAGACATGATTGAACAACTTCGTCTTCAACAACAACACTATTTTTAAAGAAATAAATATGATGAACTATTACTATAACTGAATCTTAATAAGATAGTGGTGAATAATAATCCACTTTACAATTTGCAAATTCTTTATAAAATACCATATAATTTGATCCTCACAATAAATCTGGGAGATGATGCTATTATTATTCCATTTCACAGATGAAGAAACTAAGACTGAGAGAGATTAAATAGCTTGCCCAGGATCACACATCTAATAAGTCATTAAATCAGGATTTGAACTCTGATCTTCTTGAGTCTAATTGCAGCACTTTGTTCACTGAACAAACAATTTAGCTGTTTCTGGATAAGGTTGAATTTCAACAAATTTTAAATTTTGCATTCAATTCAATTCAATAAATATTTTGTATTATCAAATTGGTTCATTAAGCTGGGATTTACAAACCTGGGTCTGTAGATAGATTTCAGAAGGTCTGTGAAGTTGGATGGAAAAATATAATTACATCTTTATTTTCACCAACTTCTAACTGAAATGTAGCGTTTCCTTCAATTATGGATCCAGGCAACAAATATTTTTTTGAGAAAAGGTTCATGACAGAAAAAAGACTAAGAATCCTTGGGCTATCACAAAGCACCATGTTCAGCTCTGGGGGTACACAGAAGAAAATGAAAAGCAGTTCATATTAATAAGAAACAAATAAAGTTGATATTCCAAATTTGAGTAGAAAAGGTTTAGTTACGTTTTTAAATGTCATGATTAATTTTTCACAACTGTGGAGTGCTCCCAATGTGCTGAGGATATAACCTTAACCTTGAAAAGGTCATTCAGTTCTTAACTGGAAGACCAATCAGTAACTTCTTTTTAGACTGGAAGGGTCTTCCTGTTTCTACTAGTTAATTCCATTTTCTCCTCATTTAGGGAGCATGAGCACCATCATAATAGAGTGGGTTAGAAAAAGAAAAGGAAGTGAAAAATTCTCAGGTCAAATTCTCAGTTTGCCAAAGCCAAATCAAAACATCAATATTTATTGATCAGGAACTCTGTGAGCAGCAGTGTCTCAGGTTCTTTGTTACTTACTCATCACTTTGCTTCAAATTTTCTTTTAGAAGAAAGTTGAAAATACTGATTAAGACAACTTAAGAAGTATCTGATTTCTTTCTTTCTTTTCTTTTCTTTTCTTTTCTTTGGCTGTGCCTCATATGCCTTCAAATGGTGAAGTTGGCAGTATGTCAAGATAGGAATGCACAGATATATACCTAGTTAAAGTTTTTTAAAAAATAGGAAATATTTGTTGGTGATTGTCCTTTGTTGTTGTTTGAGGGTGTGCTCATGTGGTCCTTTTTACCCCCTCCCTTGTTATAATAATGAGAAATGATAATAGGGAAAGGGCAGATCATTTCTCATTATTGTCATAAAGGACCTATATATCTGGTATATAGATATATGTGTGTGTATCTGTGTGTATATAATATGTATGTGTGTATATATATATATATATAGACACATACATATTATATACATACACATACCCACACTTTATATGCATATATATATATACATACACACCACAAGCATTGAATAGGATGAATGGGTGGTCATTTTAAATCACTTACCTGTGAGTTTAATTAGGATTTGTTGTCCCTGGATATATTTTATAGATAATGGATACTGCGACTGTGGAGAATGTAAATGCAACAATGGATGGACTGGTGAATATTGTAACTGTACCACCAGCACTGATTCATGCATCTCTGAAGATGGCATGCTTTGCAGTGGAAGAGGAAACTGCACCTGTGGAAAATGTGTATGCACCAACCCTGGGGCCTCAGGGTCTAGGTGTGAGCAATGCCCTACTTGTGGTGACCCCTGTAATTCTAAACGGTAATATTTAGAGAGTAATGGCATTCATTGATAGTTTTGGGGGGTCAGCTTTATGTGGTACCAAAGTTACATTGATATTGCATTGGCTCAGATCCCGGCTTGTTTTTCTTCACATCTGGTCACAGAATATTAACCAGAAAGCAAGTGGCCATCATGCACCTGTGATCCTAAGCCTGGAGCTTTATCTTTCACTTTCCTCCTTCTCTGTCTTGATTGTTGAGGATCACAAAGCTACATTTCTGCTTGGGGTTCACATAGGGAAGTTGAGCTGATGTCCCATACTGATAACATCAGATTCACTCTGGGCTACAGTACTAGCCACACATAAGGAAGGCCCTAGAGACAGGCTGACAACACCCTCATGTAGCCAATACCTTTTAGAGCAAAACAGACAAGCTGCTTCCTTATCACAGCTTTCTACAGCCTGACCTTTCTGATTCACTTCCATCTATAGCACTACTGTGGCTAGAGACAGAGGCCCTTCCTTGACAATAGCACTGTTCTATTGGTCACACACACTGTTTAGGGTCTTTCTCAGGCAGTCGCTGCACATAACCATAACCCTGTGTACGCTCTCACACCATATGAACAAACAAAGCCCATCCTCCTCTCTTCCAACCACAGAATGGTTTCTTTACTTGCCAGCCAGCTTTTTAATGGGGTCAGGACAAAATTAGTGGGTCAAATCAAACTCATTTCCACAGATTACACAATGAAAAAAATGTTTGCCACATTTTACACAGTAAATATATTTATACAGCTCATATTTTCATTAACTCAGCAACCCAAATGGTGGCATTTGCATTTCTGATGTACACAGAGGGAGAACACCAATATTGACTCAGCAGCTACATATGACTCGTGTCAAAACTTCTCTGTCACCACGCCAAGGAAAACTTAAAAAAAGTCTAGAGACATGATTATGATTGTAAATACCCTTAGTACCTCCTTCGAGGTTTTTCTCTCCTCTAATATTCTTTTTTCCATTTTTATCTTCTCTTTAAATGTGATTTCATTTTAAATGTGATTCATGAAGGATGAAATGAACAATTAACATGGGTTGAAGGTGTGTGGGGGGAGACAGAGGCAGGCTCTTAAGCATCTACTCTATCCAGTGCTTATGATAGTACCTTCAGGCAAGCTAGGTCTGCTTTGTGCAGACCTATAAGGAAAACTATAGCTGTTCAAGGTTACATGGAAAACAATTTGTTAGCCTATGTTTTTTTTTGGTGAAAGATAAATTCAGGCTCAAATATTCTTTTGTTATATTAACATTCTTAGAATGTTTGTTTCTTAAACTTTGTCCTTGGAAATGTCATTGCTATATTGAGCTATCTTTCATTAAAAGACCGACATTTTATTTAAGGCACTGGTCCATGCCTAATAGGAGGCTGAAGACAGACAAGAAGTTTCAGGAAGTTGAAATAATAAGAGGTCCTTTCTTTTTTTGTTTTTGTTTGGATTGGAGGTTTTCTTTTTCCTTTTTGTTTTGTTGTCATCTTTTTAATCCATAACAAATCAATAAACATTTAAAGGGCTGCTATGTGTAAAGGACCATGCTGGACTCTGTAAGCTCACATGTGGTAGTCGATGGAGTATTGGTTGGAATCAGGAAAACTATGTTCTTGCCTCCAACCGACAGTGTAACCTTGTTCAAGAAACATCTCTTTATAGGAGATTAATTGCTTCTCCTTTAAAGGGGAAGTCTGCTAAATGAGGTAGTAAATGGAATTTTGCATTTGGAGCGAGGAAGACTTGAGTTCAAATTTCATCTCAGATATTTACTAGTTGTGTGGTCTTAGACAAGCCACTTCTGTCTGCCTCAGTTTTCTCTTCTGCAAAATGGGGGTGATACTAATAGTACCTGCATCCCAGGGTTATTGAAGGATGAAATAACATGTATAGACAGCACTTGGCAAGCAAAGTTTTAATGTATAAATAGTAGTTATCGTCATTATTATTAAAACGAGGACTAAGATGACAGGAGTCCAATAGTTTCATTTTACAGATGAAGAAACTGGGGATAAAGGGCAGATGACTCGATCAAATCACAGAACTGGGGCTAATGCCAAGTCTTCTTACACCAAATGTAATGTCATTCCATGACACCACACTCCTACATAAGACTCTCTCCAATTATGAGATTCCTCGACCTATCTCAGAACTACCATAAGAAGGGTCCTGAATATTTGGTTAATTCTTATTCAAAGAAGCAGAAATCATTTTCCAACCCCAATCATATTATAATGGCTGGGTCTTCTTCTCTCTACCAAGGGGAAAAAAAATAAAACCTACCTAACAAAGATTCCATTCTACTTTTCATTTGCACACTAATTACTATTAGGTGTAGGCAATAAAGCAAATAATTACAGGTACAGTTAATGTAAGGAAAACATAGACACCAGGACCCACTTGAGTTTTTCCCTGTAAGGAAATTTAGTTCAGTCATTGTAAGGCAAATCCATGGTAAGAATTCTCAGCATCATAGTAAGGCTCCAATGAGTGTGTGTGTGTGTGTCATAAATTTATGTATATATACATGTATGTATGTGCAGTAATGTTTAATCAGTATTTTAAGCCAACATGAAATAATTTCTTTTGAATATTTTTTATAGGAGCTGCATTGAATGTCATTTATCTCCTGATGAGCAGTCCAAAGGAGAATGTACTGACAAATGTAAACTAGCAGATGCAACCATCAGTGATGAAGGTTTCAATTTTCTTTAAATTCATTGCATGTATTTCAAATGTTCTTAAGGGACAAAATTGATGTGGGTTATAGGTAATAGCTAAAACCATGTAAGGAGGGAGTATATCACATAGTGGGGAAATTACTAGACTTGCCGTCAGAGGGCCTGAACGAAAATCCTGATTCTGTGTAAATTTGAGCATGTAACCTCCATGGGCCTTAGTTTCCTCATTTGGAAAATGAGAAGACTGGCCTAGTTAGCCCTCTTTGAGCTCTAAACCCTAGGAAATAGCACCAGGGCCTACATTTTAGGTTATAGTGCTATTTTCAATGAGTTGATCTAATTCATGCCAAGACCTCAGCACATTTACTTGGGTTTTTTAAATTGAAAGGAAATGGTGTGTCTAACCCCAGTATCCTGGTATGTCTGATGGACTCATGGCTAGGAGAGTTCAAGTTGGCATAGGTTTTGTTGGCAAATGCTAAACTACTTTTAATGGGAAATAGCAAATGCAGATGGGTAGCAGGATATGGTCTGAATTTTAGCCCAAAGTTCAGATAGCTTCCTCCTTTGTCTGTTGACCTTGATTCAAGGTTGCACAAAGGCAGGCCAACAGCAATGAACACAAAGAAAGCTGGATTAGTTCCCATGATCCCAGGCCATGAGGCCCAGCTTCCAGACTTGGCAAGCCATTACTAGATATACTCATACACCCTGTCTGTCAGCCTCCCTTCTCATACTCCTTGCCCTAATAAAGGGCAAAAGAAAAGTACATGTGACCCCAAACCAAGGGTCAAGGGTTTAACAGACCTGTTATTTAATCTGATTCTACCTGGGTTTATCATTTAAAATTTAAAGACTTAAAAAAAAAGACTTTTTTTTCCAGACAACATTTTACTAAACATTTGAAGGGTCTTTGTATTAGCTTGAAAGTCATTTCAAGATCATATCTTTATCTTTGTTTTGTGGATTTCCATGAGTTGCACAAGATGAGAGGATCCAAATGGATTCTAATCTTTATCACTGGAGGGAATACCCACACTTTCAAGATCACAGATCCATTTCAATATTTATTTTTTCCATGAGACAGGGAAAAAAGTGAGGGTGGTTGGTTTTTTCTAAGTGGAAAACTTGGGAGGATCTTATTTTTAATGGTAACAAATCTTCCGTGCTAATGTATTATTCAGTCTGAGTAGCTGCAATACCATAAAACATTACAGGTAGATGGGACCTGAAATTTATCTCATGATAAAAAATGGTCATTAGACCAATAATTTACGATAATCTATGAACTATAGCTTGAATAGCTATATTCAAAAGACAAGCATCTGCTGCTCGAGGAATGGACCTACTAAGTAACACAGAAATTCTTTCCAAAACTATTTCCAGAGTTTCTAAATCAATATACTTAGTACAAAAAAATTAAGCCATCTGATCCTGGGTGGTGATAAAAAGGAAATAACTTTTAGGATTAGTAATAAAGGGAAGTAGAACTACAGAAAACACCCTCTCTTGTACTTTGCTGGTGACTTAAGGATAAATGTTTCAAACAAAGGGAGAGGATAAATGAGGAAGGATACCTTGGGTCTTACTTTAATATCAATGACAAAGCATGTGACCAGACCAAGTAAAGCAGCTGTCATGACTTTCAGCTGGTACCTTATAAGGGAATATCTGTTCTTCAAGGTTCATTTCACAACAAACAATTGAGATATCATTTCTGAAAAATGAATGAAAATTTCAGGAAATGCACTACAAATTGCTCTAAGTCAAGGCATTAGCAGTATAAGAAATGTAGTGGGTTGCAAAAAACATGTAAATTGTGGTAATCAAACAAGTTATTTCACTATGTTTAATATATCAAAATCCTTTAATTTGAGAGCAGTATCCTTCTAAGTTGTCTGAGAGGGAAACTGTAAATTCAATTCAATGCAACAAACACATTATTAAGCTCCTCAGGGAGATATAAGGCTTATGTAAGTCCTATTTGAGTGTAGTTTTTATTACAAGGAGCAAATAATCTTCAAAAGAATTCTTTTTGCTAATGTTCATTTCTATCTCCTAAAGTAGAAATGATAACTGGATTTTAAATCACTTTGAAAATGTGTATGAATTTAAGACAGATTTATTTATCAGCCTATGAATTGAGTGGTTGCTTTGTAACATTCTTTTTCTGAATATTTTTTTCAAGTTACAGATATAATTATCTAAACAGTTGCTCTGAGTCAGTGAAATACTATAGAAAGAGAGCTGGATTTGTAGTCAAATGAACTGGAT
Source organism: Potorous gilbertii (assembly GCA_028658325.1). Taxonomy (NCBI): domain Eukaryota; kingdom Metazoa; phylum Chordata; class Mammalia; order Diprotodontia; family Potoroidae; genus Potorous; species Potorous gilbertii. The sequence goes on along the minus strand of CM053771.1, from coordinate 181,934,645 downwards.
TCAAACCCTGCATCAGTCACTTAGTTCTTGTGTAACCATGATTACATAAATGAACCATACTGGACCTTTGTTTTCAGTTCAGTCATTTTTTAGTCATGTCTGACTCTTCATGGTGCTATTTGGGGTCTTCTTGACAAAGATTGTTTTGCTATTTCCTTCTCCTTTTTGCCTTTCCTTTTACCGATGAGGAAACTGAGGCAAACAGGGTTAAGTGACTTGCCCAGGGTCACACAACTAGTCGGATTCTGACACTAGATTTCAGCCCAGGAAGATGAGTCTTCCTGACTCCAGGCCTGGCATTTTATCCACTGTGGCACCTAGCTGCTCCTTTGTTTGCACATGTGTAAAATGTAGGGGTTGAATTAGTTGCCCTTTGAGGTCCCGTCCAGCTCTAAATATACCAGGATCCACTTTGAAAATAGGTAGAGGATATTTGAAAGCCCAGAAGGTATATTAGCAACCCAGTTTCCTACCCTTTTACAGATAATAAAGTAAATTAAACCATCATTCTTAGCTAGCATATGCTGTTATAATCACTGGGCAAGTGTCTTTTTGCTACAGGCTGTTACAGTTTCAACAATTGTTAATTCTGGATAATTGTGGTTTTAAAGTGTTTATTTATGCTTTACCAGACTTTACCAGAAGTTAAAGTCAAATTCAATCCCTCTACCATAGTACTCCAAACCCTTGTAGAAATTTCTGATTTTAAAGGTTTACAAGTAATCCAGCATAGCAAAATTTTCATAGTTTTTTATCTACACACCCTTTCCCCAATACCTACCCTCTTACCCATCTTTCAAAGCCCCCTTTTTGGCCCTGATTATCGTTGCCTGAAATTTTGTAACATTCAGGAGTAGTGCAGAGGGCTATCACAGCTGTGGAAAAAAGGACTGAAAACCATGGAGTTACAAAAGAAAACAGTGGCTAATTATGCAAATCCACGCCTAGGCTAGAATCCTGAGTATCACATTCAATTACACCCATTTCAATAACCAAACACTTAAAAAAAAGTCTAAAACTGGAGGAGTAACTTTAATGAAAAAGAATCTTGAAATAATTAAAGCATTATCGGGAATAAGGACTCACAGGTCATATTACCAGTTCCATTAAAACTAAATGATCTTGACAAAGTAATTTAAGCCTCCCCTTGCTTCAGATTTTTCCATTTAAAAAACCTCCAACAAAAAAACAGGATTAATATCATTCAACTGAGGGGAACTGTGATACCCAGTCTATGAGGCAATTCCCTATTTTTAGATGAAATATACTAAGAGGAATGTAATAGGGAAATAGAAAGAAGGCCAGGTCCATGATAAGTGAGGAAGTGACTAACTAACTCATCAAAACTCATATTACAAGAAAAGGTCATTGCTTCTGAAAAATCGCAGGTGTCCATTTAAAATTAGTGAAAAATCTGAATTACAGAATATACACTTTAGCAATCTACAGTTTTGTCAGTATTGGTTATCCCACTGCCAATCAAGATGGCAACCTTTCTAACATTTAGTAGAAAGTCTTTAAGAGTTGCTGTGGCCAAAAAATTTAACACCCTTCAGTCAATCTGGTGATAAGCCTCTCCTATTTTAGCTTGTTTGGTCCTAGGACATTTTCCTCACTAAACACATCCTTGACAATTTGATGCCATTTGCCAGAGCTGATACTCCATTGGCAGAATCTTTGAGAGTCAAGCTGGTACTTCATTAGTAGAAACTTTGATAATCAAGCTGGTACTCCACTGGTAGAATCTTTGAGAATCCAGGGTCAGCTTCACACCACACGGAGGCATACATGAGTTAAGCAACAGAGTCTATACTTAATTCAGTACTGTGACTTTTCAGTACAGGCAATAGCTCCAATTAAGTTAACAAAGTATGAGCTTGAAAAGTGAGTCAATAAATATTTATTAAACATTTATGACGTGCCAGGTACTTTGCTCCATGCTACAAGTACCAAGAAAGGTAAAAGCTTCTTAGATTCTGTTTTAAAGACAATATAAGAAGTTTATAAATAATATTAATCACCCATAAGTAAAGAATTGTTTCTAAAGTTTTCAAAAGCAAGTTTATAGTCTTAGTTGAAGTCACTGTCCTGGAATCTTATTTTTACTTTGAATTTTCTTGGTGGGTTTCCTACTATACCATGCTGGAGGCAGTGGGATATGGTAGAAATAGCACTGAGCTTGGAGGATTTGGGTTCAGATTGCCCACTCTGATGTTTACTACCTGTGTGACCAGTTTAAGCTTCAAATTCATCATCTGTAAAATGAAGGAGTTAGCCAAGATGTCATCTGATGTCCCATCATGTTCTAGACCTAAGATCTTATCAAGTCCTTTGAGGGATAAATAGTGCCTGACATGCCTTAGCCTTGATAGAATGAACATTAATATTTTTAAAAATTCAGTAAGAAAAAAAATCCATTCTAAGCTGTCTGGGAGTTACAAACAAAATAAACATCCAAAGTTAAAAAAAAATTCATCTTCCATCTTTGGCAACAGAAAAAAAATCACATAGAAGGGCTGAGTGAAAACTATATTGACAAATCAATAAATGAAGTAGATTGGAAGTTGTCTAAAAGCCATATTTTGTAACAGAAACATTGAAAATAACCTTCTAGTTTATAAAGGCCAGTCATATGGAAACAGCTATCTAACACAATGTTTCTAGGAAAAAATTCTTATATAGAAGTCATTGGTCTGGATAATGTAACTAGAAAGAGATCTGGGTCTCAGATTATAGTCATATTACTTCCTTTTCTTTTTCTGCACTAAATTTTTGTACTTTTCTCCTGAATGAACCCAGCCTGAAAGGTTTACTCTTTGGGAGAAGTTTGAGAAAAGCAGGATTGAATTCTCTTACAGAAATGTATTAAGTGCTGGGCCAACTAAAATGGAGGGCAAACTGTTGGTTCAGGTTACTCCTTTCTGCACTGGCCCTTGAACCATATGCTTCCACAATCCCCGGGTTTCTGTTATTAATTTATGTTTACTGTTGTGACAGTGCATGCCACACTGGTCTTCTAGAGCTGCACTGTGGAAAGAATAAATGGATATTCCGTTCCAAAGTAGCAGTATCAGTTTAATAAGTGAATTATCTCCTCTGAAATATAATCCCAAAGAATTGCATTCTTCCAGAAGCTCCCAGCCAAAGAGAACATACTGCTCACTCTTGGCCATAATCAGGACTATTTTATTCCCCAGGCAGCTGGTGGCACCTGCCTTGGAAGTATTTTCAATGCATCTTGAGATTCAGAATATAGGAGATTGATAGGGGCATTTGATGGTCAGTGCTGATGGGGGACACCTGGAACCATTTCCTGAAACATGAGGAAAACTTTAAAACTCAGAGAGAAAGGGGAGTTGAAAGTAGAATTAAAACTCCCTTATTCCTGGAACTTTTCTATTCCCACACTGCAACTGCAACTCTTTTGTGTATTAATCTAATACTCATCTATGTCATGGGTTGTTATTCTTCATCAATCTTTAAATTGCATTTGACCTGATGGATGGCTCCTTGCCCTGCAGATTTCTCAAAGGAAAATTCTGTTTCCTGCTCTTTGCAAGGAGAAAATGACTGTCTTATTACATTCCTGATGACTACAGATAAAGACGGAAGAACAGTCCTTCATAGCATAAACCAAAAAGGTAAATATCGCAAAATGTGTTATCAATGGTCAGAGATAATATTTACAAAAGGAAAAAAAGAACTTGTATACATTTCTGGATCACTTTCAAGGAGAAGCATTTCCAAATTTCTGGTGTAATACTGTATTGAATGTGTGCCTTCCAAAGAATGGAGAGACTCTATTCAAAGACTTGGATAGGTTTTAAATGATCTCCTAATGAGAAAGGCTAAGAAGATTAGGTTCTCATGGCAAAGCTACTGTTTGTCCTTCATTTTGAGGCGGATCATGACATCAGGGAGGTAATACTATGACATGCAAGTGAATTGGATTTGAGTGAGGGAGGACTATGCAGTCACCAGCCTCACTTTCTCTTCAGAAGCCATCAGGGTCCAGTGACCAGATATAGATCAGGACAACTGGAGATGGCCCAGGATACAGTGGGGGACCTTGGCCTTTTCAACCTAACTAAGGTCTTTAACTGGTCTCAGTTTGACTGAAACAGGGCCCATTCAGTGATTAAGGCTTAATGAAGAAAAGAAATGAGAAGAAGAATGGCCTCTTTAAAAAAAAATTGATCTGGGAGGGAAACATCCTCGGGATTTCTGGCCAGAACAGAAACAATTGCTATTTACATTCATTGTGAGACAATCAGGGCCCAAACAGTGACCACGCAGGGCTTGGTCTCAGATCAGAGTGATCTGAGTTTAAGACTGCTCTTTACGAGAAAAAAACCAAAATGAAAAAGTTTATAAGATTAAAATTTACATTCCCTTTTGGCAGAGCACCCATAGGTGATACCCTATGTGGAGAGAGGAGAGAGAGAGAGAGAGAGAGAGAGAGATAGAAAGAGAGGAAGGGAGGGAGGGAGGGAGAGAAAACCCTATTGTCTGACTTGTCTAATGATAAGGAGTACCACAGTGAATGTTGGCTATTGGTTGGAGTATTGGTTAATGGCAATGTAACTAGGGAGATGCAATGGGGAAAGGACTGATTATAACTAACAGCTTAACCAATGATACAAAAGATAAGTAAATTAGTGTGTAAATTCAAATCAGATATTCTAAGAAATCTAATTCTACAGAGAAGTGCTATACCACTGATTGAGTGCTTTTACATTCATTCATCTTTATTCAGTAAGTACCTACTATGTACCAGACATTAGGAATGAATGAACGATCAATTAATGAATGAGCAAATGAAAAAACACTTACAGGATTTATTGTCTGACAAACACCATGCTAAGTGCTTAGAATACAAATAGAAAAGCAACACCATCCCTGTTCTTGAGGAGCTCACTTTCTAATATGGCAAGACAACATGTAAAGGGTTCATTTGCAGAGTGGATGGAAAGGCCTGGGGACCCATAAGGTTTCGGCAGCAGAATGATGGCAAGGGCCAGGGATTCTTAAGAGTTCATTGGTAGGCCCCATTATAACATGTAGGGATGGAAATAGCACAGCAGCGAGGAGAATAGTAAGGCCAGATGGAAAAAAGGATGTGGCAGAATAGATAATAAGACTCAAGGGCCCATAGACCACAGTGTCAAGGTCTTCTATGTTGCTAGAAGGATTGTACCTGCTCATTTTAGCTGAGTGAATAGCCGCTATCCTCCCACAAGAGAACCATAGGAGCAAGGCCCTTAAGGAAATTCAGACAGAGTAGAATGGAGGCCCTGGAATTCTTCTCATGAGATATGTGTGTCAGGATCTAGCCAGGAGGAGAAAAGAAGGGGGAGAAATTGACAGGAGGATTGAGGGAAAGAACTTTTTGCAGCATCTCTTTCATTGGGCTCACTCCATTTACTGGACTGTGGACAGTGGATGAAATAGGGCAGGAGATAGGATGGTGCTGGGTACCGGGGATACAAAAAAAAAAAAGTGAAATAGTCTTCAAGGAGTTTACAGTCTATTGAGAGGGAGAGAGAGACCTGAACATATGTAAACCCAAATGTATATAAATAAATACAAATTTTATACAAATTATTTGGCTGGGGAGAGCTCTAACCATTGGGAAAGATCAGGGAAGGAATTGAGTCAAGTGTTGGAGGGCAATAAGGATTCCAGAAGGTCAAAGGGGAAAAAGAGCACTTCTGGAAGTATAAAGGAGGGGAAAGAGCATTGGGTTTGAATTCAGAAGATGTGGATATGAATCCTGGCTCAGTTACCTTCTCTGGGCGGCCATGGAAAAGTCATTAAGTATCTGGGCATCCATTTCCTCATCTGAAAAATGATGGGGTTGGAAGAGATGACCCCCAAAGTCTGTTATAGCTTGCAGTCTACAATTCTATCATTCAAATCAGAGAGAGGGAACATTTATATAGCATTGTCAGACACTGTGCTTAGTGCTTTATAATTATTTTTTGTACAAAACCTGAAATATTTTACTTTTTAAAATTTTGATGTGTTTACTTAGATTCCATGGACTAGATACAAGACCATTTGATATGAATCAGTAGGTAAAACACAGTAATAGCTACAATAAACATTGCTAGAAATGAACCTTTTGCAAAAAAAAAATCTTTTTAATAGCTTGATTCCTGGATTGGATTAATATAAATCCTGAACAAGAACAGTGACAAAGGAAACTTTAAAAACATCTGTTTTAATAAATTCCAGACCACATTACACTAACTCTGCTATCCTCCCAGTCTTCCTAGCCAATATCCCACTCAAACAGGATGTGGCTTAGTTAATAAGGACTCAGTAGATTCCTGTAGCTGTTTTTCAGGGACATTTCATCCAAGTAATGGTTACATAAACAAAGCTCATAAGAAATATACAAATATAAAAACTACAAACATTAATAAATTACATCATAATAAAACACAGAAACACTTCACAAATGCTAGTAAAAACAACTTAGACATGCACACACAGAGACACACATCATACAAGAATGAAAACAAAGAGCTGGTTATTAAAATTGAAGAGTTATCTTCAAATTAATCTTAAATAGATTTCTTTTTGTACTATTTGATTCTGTATAAGACTGTACCCACATGACTTGTTTTTCAGGCAATACCTAATTCCCAAAGGAAAACAAAACAAAAAAGGGAAAAAAATTTAAAAATCGAACAAAATATAACAGTTTATCATACTCAGCAAAAAAATTCATATAAATGTTAATGAAATATTCTATAGGAAGGAATTTCTAAAGATTTATTCATAAAAAGAAGTTTCTTTAAAAAACTATTTACAAACTACAGTCTATGGAAAATATGCCTTAGAAAAACACATCTAAACTTAAAAGATAGCATTGCCTGAGAAACAAATTCCACCCACCCCCTCAGTGTTTATGTTCAGACAAGCTGCTTAATGGAAGAAAAAGTGCGTTATGATAATTAACTCATTTGATTTTCCCCACAACTCTGAGAGGCAAGTGTTGTTACTATTCCTCACCTTTTGCAGGTGAGGAAATGAAGCAAACAGAGGTTAAGTGACTTGCCCAGAGTCACACAGCTAGTAAATTCTGAGACAGGGTTTGAACTCAGATATTCCTGACTCCAAGCCCAGTGCTCTATCCACTGTATCACACAGCTGTCAACTCTGGTAACCTGTGCGGTGTCAGGAAATTTATGTTTCTATAAAATGACATAGTTAGCTAGGTATTCTCTGAGGATTATCCAGCTGTAAAAAAAACCTATAATTTTATAGTCCGGATGAGGAAAGTAAGCCCCAGAGAGGTGAAGGAATACTTCAAAAGCCTCACAAGTAGAAGGTTATAGAGCCAGGGCTAGATCTCAGGTCTGCTAGTTCAGTGTTCTTTCCCCTACACTCTTGCTTCTTAAATCTTAGTTTCTGAAAAGCAAAAGGAAACATAAAGGATGGAAATCAATATTGTGCACATGCATTCTGTGTGTGTGTGTGTGTGTGTGTGTGTGTATGTCTGTCTGTCTGTCTCTAATTCTCTTCCTCTGTGTGTCTGTGATGGAGAGCTCCTCAAGAGCAGGGACTATTTTGTTTTGGAGGGTAAGGAGAGAGTGTTCAGTTTGGGTTTTGCCTTTCTTTGTATCCCAGTGCTCAGCACAATGACTTGCACATAGTGGGCACTTAATAAATTCTTGTTGACTTGACTATAACTCTGTCTCTTTTCTACAACCATGTTTAGACTCAAATATTTTCTTAAGATGTAGATGCAATTGCCTTTGACTTTAGATGTTTCAGATGAATAATTTTCTGCTACCCCAGCCCATTTTCCTGTACGGAAGAGCTTTGTAATTCATATTCTGACTGCAGGTGCTTAGGTACAGTTCTTCCTGGGTTTTTATTACTATAGGGAGTTACTATGGTGTCTTCCTCCCCAGTCATTACTTAATTCAGAGATGTAGTGTTGGAGCTGGATGTACACATGTTCTCAGTGGCACATAGACCTGCAGCTTGCTTCAATGTGGTGTCACAAATCCATTAAATACAGCCCTATTTCATTATTTTTGCTGAAATGCAGTCTTTAGATCTTCAGTACAGATCCAAACCTTTTCATTAGGTCCCTTATTTAATTCTTTATAATCCCTTCACAAGGCATTTACTGGAAACATGAATCTTCTGGCTAGAGAACAAAAGATACAGACTAGGCATCATGCTGTTAGAGGGTCATTAGGCCCACCCAGATTTAGAACTGCTATGGATTCTTTTTCATACAAGCAGCATGACATATTTCTCTTATATGTATAACACTACTCATTAAATTCCTACATTACAGCCAAACTGAACTCTTTTCTGGCCCCATTCTCATCTTCTATGTGCTGTCTCTACATCTTTGCTTGTGTCATCTCCCGTGGATGAAGTGGACTCTCCAGCCACCTCACAATATCTTTCTTTTGCCATCCTTCCCTTAGCTTAGAGTTCCTCAAGGATGACCTCTTCCATGAATCCTTCCCTCAAACTCTCATGTGAAAGTTTTCTCTCTCTACTGAAATTTCCACTAGGATCATTCCTTTACAGTCATCACACCCTTCCTTGAACTGTAGTCATTGTGTTCATATGTTTCATTTTTCCTAAGTTATATTATGAGCTCTGTGAGAGCATAAAACATAGAAAACCTCTCTATATAGAAAATCTCTAGTATCCCGTCCCAACCTCCACCTGGGGTAACCCAGTGTCCCACTCAATCCCAAACTATGGTTTCACTATTCTGTTCCTGATGTCATTAGCTGGGGACCATTTACTCTGCCATTGATCCCCAAGGTCCACTATTTTGCCTGACAGACCCTAAGCACTACTGCCCTTTCCATCAACAATGAAGCTGAACCTTCTTATATTTTTCTTTCATAAAAATCATTTGTTCTTTTTCCTTTCTAATATCCTTCCCTCCCCCCAACTAGGTGGAAAGAAAAAAGAAAAATAAAACTTTTGTAATAAATATGCATAGTGGAGTAAAACAAATTCCAAATTCAGCCAATATGATATCCAAAAAGGTATGCGTCATTCTGCAGTTTAGTCCAGTTTAGCCTATCTCTCTGCCAAAATTGGGGAACATTCTTTATCATACATCTTCCGAAACCGTGGTTGATACTTACACTGATCTGAGTTATGAGGGCTTTCAGAATTGTTCATTTTTACAAAAGCCTAAATTCTTCTTCTGTTTGACACCCTGTATGTGTTGTCTTGGGCAATTAGAATGTGAGTTTCTTGAGGGTACAGACTGTCTCACTTCTCTGTTTGTATCTGTAGCACCTAGTACAGTGTTTGGCCCATAGTAAGCATTTAATAAATGCTTTTCCATTCCATTAATAAATGTTTTTGTTCAATTGAATTGTTCAAGAAGTTTGAAAAAGCATGCCCAGTTTTCTCCCCATTTATCATATTTGATCTCACTTTCTGCAGAGTTCTGCAGATCTTTTTTTCATGACAATTTCTCACATCTTATTTTCATAACGGGAAAAGAGTTTAATTACAATGTTTCATTAAGAAATGTATCATATCTCCAAGGCACACTGTGAGAATTATTGCTTATTCTGCCATCAATATTAGTTGAATAATAGAGGGAAAGGGCTATTTGAATTTAAATTTACCCTTGATGTCATTAGTAGAAGCAGAGTAATATTTAAAGAGTATCTTCGTGCACATGGCATTCTGTAATGGGGAAACTGAATAAAATTCGAAATGCATGATCTTCCCTCTGTTTTCCAAAGGAAATGATATAATGTGAAGAGAACTGAATTAAAAAGCAGAACACTTGGGTTCTTATCCTTGCTAAATGTCTTTGAGGGATTCACCTCATCAATCTGGAACTTACTTCTTCATCTGTAAAATGAGGGAATTAAGTAGATGGTTGCTGTAAGATACTAATAGTTCCAGAAAGAAATATTTAGAGGTATTGTCTTGTTTGAATTTTTGTCCCATCCTTGAAATTAGTCATAAAGTGAAGAGGTTGGACTACTTGGTCTCTAAGTTTCTTTTCAGCATTAAATCTATGATCTAGATTTTTGCGTAGCAAAGGAAAACAAAGAACAAATAAAAAATGAATATTGAGTTGTTTACTTGTCCATTTATCTTTAGGATTACACATTTGTATTTTAGCTTATGAACCATGCATACTCATGATTAATTTTCTAAATGCATTGCCTATAGGCAATTGGAAACTCTTTAAGTAACACTGAGTCAACCATCAAGGAAATGTTCAAATTGTTTGGCATATATAAATTCTTGCTTTTTCTTTGATTTAAAGATAAAGTTTTGAATATAGAGGGATATACTTCCTCAAACTAACTACCCATTAAAAAATTTTTAAGTTAAAACAGAAGGACAGAGCCTCATTATTTTCCCCTTTACTTTGTGAAAAATACAATTGGAAACCCTGAGTGGAAATCCTTATATGGAAATCTGTCAGTGGGGGAAACATACTTAAAATCTACATTCTAAACATGACTTGCTTTGTCTTCACAGATTGTCCAGAACCTCCCAACATTCCAATGATCATGCTGGGAGTATCTCTCGCCATTCTTCTTATTGGGGTGGTCCTGCTTTGCATATGGAAGCTGCTAGTATCATTTCATGACCGGAAAGAAGTTGCCAAATTTGAAGCTGAAAGATCAAAAGCCAAATGGCAAACAGTAGGTGACTTTTCATAGGAGCTGCTGACAGTTAATTGGGAACACATTGACAATGTCCCTTTTCCTACCTTGTCAGTGGAAAAAGCCCTGTGGGAAATGGAAGTAGTAGGAAAAGCTCTCTATCCCAGAACCCATTCAAGGTTTTTATTTTTTGTTGTTTTTAATTTAAGAAAGACAGAGTCCCTTATTTTTTTCCAACCATCTGTCGTTAATCGCATCCACAAAAGTAATTCCAAGGGATATCTCTCTTGGTTGTTGCAGTACTGTGTGGAGAACAGGAAATACCATCCCCTTGAGTGGCTAGCCTGTGGCTAGATGACTCCCATATTTTCTGCTTATTTTCTTGTGCGATGGGGACTTCTATCTTCTGGGAGTCTCAGGAAATCCTTAAGGAAGTGGAGGCCTTGCTCCATGTAGGAATCTCCAAATAACCAAGGAGTTACCTCAGGCTTCAGAACTCCATTTGATATAGCACAGAAGACATTTATAAATGTTTTCACAAAGGGACTACATTATATCAAGTGTTATCATATGTGTAAATGACATGACAGTTCACACCAGTCTCCATAGAAATGCTTTCCTTTTTCTCATAATATGAAACAATGAAATGTTATTTTAAAAAATCTTCTCAATATCAACCAGCTGCTTATAATGAATAACATATTGTAAACAGCTACCTGAAAACCTATCAATTTTGAAAAAAGTACATGTGACATTTAAGTTGCTATACTTCTCAGCAGAAAAGTGTTTAATGGAACTCAGTTCTGACTTATTTCTCTTACACATTCCTTATAATAGATAATTAGATCTCTAGAGATCCATGGAAATAATTTCATGGCTTTAATTTCCTGTCTGTACCATGCATACTACATCCATCTATCTAATAGCAATTAATTTACATTATAAAAAAACACTATAATATTATTGGAGGAAATATCAAAGCATACAGTTTACTCCATTCTGAATGGTTTGTTAACGCATCCAATCCTTTATATTACATATTTCTTTCTCACCTTAATTATACATCCTGATACTTTTTGGTCTATTATAATGCCATTAATGGTGGCACAATGGATAGAGTGCTAGGACTGAAGTCAGGAAGATTGATTTTCCTGAGTTCAAGTCTATTCTCAGATATTTATTAGCTGTGTGACCCTGGGCAAGTGACTTAATCTTGTTTGTCTCAGTTTCCTCATCTGTGAAATAAGCTGGAGAAGAAAATGACAAACCCCTCCAATAATTTTGCCAAGAAAATCCCAAATGAGGTTACAAGGAGTTGGGCACTA
>CM053771.1:181895172-181922186 GCA_028658325.1 Potorous gilbertii | reverse complement strand
GACTTGGGAGGAGGATCAGGAAAGGTTTTAGCGAGGAAATAGCCAATGAGATGAGTCTTGATAGACCAGGCTTCCATTGCCACGGAGTTAAAGGGAGTAGTTTGTTGGCATGAAATATGGCCCATCTGAATTTATAGAGCTAGTAGGGGGCAGAATCATATCTGGGAACAGTTAAATAGTCTGTAGGGAGTGTGTGAAAAGTATGTAAAAAGTAGTAGAATGAAATGAAATTGGGATCAGATTGTGGAGAGTCTCAAGAAACACATAATGACTTTGGGTTGTTCCCCCATAGGCAATAGGGAGTACGGAAATTTTTTTTAGTAGGGCAGTAATATGGTTGAAGCTATGCATCAGGAAGATTATTTTAGCAATTATGTGGAGGACGGGTTGTAAAGGAAAGAGCCTGGAAACAGGCAGACCAGTTGGTCCTATATTACAATAATCCAGAGGACAGGTAATGAGTCTGGCCCAGTGTGTTGGCGGTAGGACGGGAGAGTAGGGAACAGATTTTAAAAGACGGGGATAGGTATGCAACTTGAAAATCTGTTTGAAGAAATATGATTTTTTTTCAACATCCAATCTAAAGTTCCATCCCTGAACAGGCCTGTTCTGTGCTGTGGGGCCAAATTGTTGACTTGAAATGGGTAATCCCAGTAGAAAAAACAGAGACAAACCCATTGACATACACAGAGAAGTTAGAAGATACTGGTCTTTCCTATTTGGAAATTTTTTAATTGTATTATTTTTACCTTATTTATGCTATCTTTTTAATTGTATTATGTATTTAATTAGTTTTATTATTATTTATTATAATTATTTAATTGTATTATTTATTTTATCAAGTTTTCATCTTTTTCACCTCCTCCATTCACTAAAAAATAAATGAATAAAGAATGTCTTCAGCAACCCTGAATCAGCATCACAGGATATCCAGTTTGATCACATAGAAAGAAGGCAAAATACCCATATATCTCTCCTAGACTAGAAGTCAACAAGCATTTATAAGCACCTACTAGGAGCCAGGGACACTGGGCTAAGTGCTGGAGATACAAAGCAAGCAAACAAGAAAGCAAACAAACGAAAACAGTCTCCACCATAAAGAACCTCATCCTCTGATAAAGAAGATAACATGCAAACCACTGTGTATAATAGATAGGATAAATACAGGATCAAGTGGAGGAAATCTCAGAGAGAAGGCATGAGACTTTAAGGGGAACCAGGAAAGGCTTCCTGCCAAAGTGCAACCTGAGCTGAGACAGAAAGTGAGGATGAGGTTGGAGTGAGTCCCTAGGTCTGGGGAACAGTCAGTGAAAATACTCGGAGTGGGGAGATGAAGCGTTTTGCGCATGTAACAGGAAGGATACTCCAAAGTGTCAGCAATAACTATGACATCTTGACAACAACAACAAGCTTAAGGTTTACAAAGTACCTTACAAATGTGTTAGCCTCATGACAACCCTGAAAAGGAGGTGCTATGATCACCTCCACTTTACAGATAAGGAAACTGAGGCAGGCAGAGGTTACATGACTTGCTCCAAGTCACATAGCTAGTTAATGTCTGAAGTCAGGTTGGCACTAAGGACTCCTTGACTCCAAGTCTAACACTCCATCCTTTGATTTCAGCACCACTTAGCTACCTTATACATGGAGGTGAGTAATAGATAAGAAGGCAGCCAGATGGTACAGTGGATAGAGTGCCAGGTCTGAAGTCAGGAAGATTTATCTTCCTCAGTTCTCTTTCGGCTTCAGACACTTACTAGTTGTGTAACCCTGGGCAAATCACTCAAGCCCTACTTGCCTAAGTTTCTTCATCTGTAAAAAAAAAAAATGAGCTGGAGAAGAAAATGGCAAACCACTTTAGTATCTTTGGCAAGAAAACTCCAAACGGGATCACAAAGAGTCAGACACAACTGAAAAATGACCGAGTAAGAACAAGATATAAAAAGACCGGAAATGGAGGCAGGGTGCTAGTTATGAAGGACCTTACAAGCTAAATAGAAGAGTTTTTGTTTGATCCTGAAGGTAGTCAAAAGCCATTGAAATTTATTGAATACGAAGGGTTAATATTTTCAGACTTTGCATTAGGAAGGGCCCTTTGTTAGACTTGAGATGGTCTGAGAAACTAGACTGGGGACAGATAAGTCAGGGAAAGCAAAAAGCAGACCATTGCAGTAGTCCAAGCAAGAGGTAATGAGGGCCTAGACCAGAGTGGTGGCAGCATTAGAGAAGAAAAGGGAGTATATATGAGGAGTGTAATATAGGTGAAATCAACAGGACTTGGAAAATTATTTAGAGCTGGGTAGTGAGAAAGAGTAAATATGACACTTAGATTGGATACTTAGATTGACACTGGATAACCTGGAGAAAGATGCCATACTCTAAAATATTTGACTGTAGTCTAGTAGATTAGACTAAATACTCATTTAGTATACTGCTTGGTATTCATAAACTTGAATGATTCATCATTTCATCCATGATAGGATAGTGACCTATCCACAGATCTCATTCTGAGGCTTCTTGACCATAATCTTTCATAAATCATCCTTTAAGAACTGACTCATGTTAGAAACCTTCTTCTAAGTTATTTCATATTTTGTGAATACTAGTGTATTAGTTGGACTTTCTGTTATCCTTCCTTCAGTCATGTATCAACTTGATGATGAGCTCTCAAGCTATTTTTTGCATTCAAGTCATAATTAGTAATAGACTATTTCCTACTTCCTTGAACTCCCCATGCATCTCTCCATTGTTCTTTCCTCTCTTTTGGATTCTCTGAAGATTGTTGAGTTCTGTGACACACATATAGCATTGCCAAGAATATGCTGCTGTAGCATAGAAAAGATGAAGTTTCTGGACAAGGAAAAGTTTAGCCTCATTAAAGCACTCTGTATGTTCATTCTATATTTTTTTAAAGTCTAATAATACTTCAAGGGTACATGATGTTTTCTTACAATGACTCAATTGCAAGAAGGTTAAGATTTCCTAAACTATCCATCAGAATATTTCAGTCTATTTCTGACTTATTTACAATAACAGGTCTACATGAAAAATACATAAGTACAATATAATGTTCCAAATGAAGTCTCAAAATGATTTTTTCTTGTCAGAACATTTCTAACTTAATGAAATTACTTAAAACTACCAAAATAGAATCCTAGCAAAATTTATGTACCTCCAATTGACGCTTTCTTGTTTTTTTTTCTTTTTCTTCTTCAGGGAACCAACCCGTTGTACAGAGGCTCCACAAGTACATTTAAAAATGTAACCTATAAACACCAGGAAAAACAAAAGATGGACATTACTGCAGATTCTCATTAGCAGTTCATGCACTGGAAAGTCTGTTTCACTGATAGAAAATGTCAACTGCACGATTTAATTTTTATTTCTTTGTTGCTAGAAATTGAGCTTTGCTCAAGTTAATAATAGGTCATTCTGAGATCAGCCTTACTTGTGGGAAGGTTAGCCACTGATGCCTGCCAGGTTCAAAATAATTAAGAAAAGGCCTATGAACAACAAAGACTTGACTTTGGGGATCATGTTAATGAATGCAAAACCTATTGCGCTTATGCCTGGGGGAAAAGCAATCCTCCGAATGAGGGATCTGCAGATCAAATTTGCATGTGAAAAATATGAAGAATCAGAATTTCATTTGTTTGAGAAATATTGTCTTTGTCCTAGCAAAACCACAAAACGTTGCAAATACCTACTCATACAATAGAGATACGTTCATGTTCCTAAACAGTGGCCACGTTCTTAGAGGAAGTCCAAAGGCACTTGTAAATGAGAGAACTGGAATATTATTCCAGTGGCAATTGATCGGATATTATTCCAGTTAAGAAGAAGTTATCCTCAAAATATCACCAGCTGTAAGACTGAAGATGGATTGAACCAGAATAGTTTGGGTTTGCAGTGGCTAGGGCTTCACATCACTCCAGTCCTCTTTTTGGTGAGTGCAAGAAGGAACTGGGAACAGCCTGAACAGGCAGAGAGCAAAAGTTTTACTCTTTAATAAATCCTTGCTAGTTGGCATTCAAACTATATCCCCTCATGTCAATGCTTTGCAAGCAAGAGTTTGTTATTTGTTTTATGCATGAGGAAGGGAAGTCAAATAATTTAGAAATTAGGAAGTCACCAGAAAGAGAAAGACTGAAGCAGAGGAGGACAGAAAGAGATATAGAGACAGAGGGAAAAATAAAGGGATCCTTGAATTTAATTAGTGTATTAAACTATCTAAGGCTATAAAATGTGCACTTTCCCTACAATTCAGGTTTTCTCCTCTATACTCCTAAATCTGTTGTTGAATTTTTTGGGGGGGGAGGAGGGGTGGTGAGAAGGAAAAATTGTTTATTTGAAGAGCAAAAGGTAATTTAACTGGAAGAGAGTTCTAATAATATAAAAAGGGGCATGAGTTATACAGGATAAAATCCAAGATGGTTTTTAATCAAACAGTCCTTCATGAATAGCTTTTTCTTTATCTTCTTTATCTTTATTTCTTATCATATCTGTCTTTATTTATAAATTTGATATGGTAGATAACATTCATAAGCTATCCAAAAATGATTTTTTTTTGCTTTACATCTGAGAAATACATTTTGCCATATAGAGATATTTATGGATTATTCACAGATGTTAAGGTCTCTATAGTTTTCCCAAGACTGATAGAAAAATTGCTTCAGTTGAGTGAAAGGTACAACGCATGAAAATGTATATGAGAATAATGATATAGCACTGAAAACAAATCCCACTGGAATTCAGGGAAGGTAATATAGGCTCCTCTTGCACAATGTTAATTACCATGAGTTTAACCATAAAGTGAAGCAGTTTAGTAGGTTAATTGTTTGTCCATTATCTAATAGAACAGGTTATTGGGACTTTGTGACCCTTTATAACTTGTCTCAGTGCTCCAGACAACTAAGGCAATAAATTACCAAGTGTGATTAGGGCCCGCATTACAGTGATGGCAGTAGAAGAGAGAATTAGGCAATATAAGAGAGATATTAGGTACGTAGAACTGACAGAATTTAACAATAGATTGGACATGGGGACGGGGATTGTAACAGAGAATGAAGATGATACTTAGAACTAAATGTGGGTTGGTAGAGGAAGCTGCTCACCTGGTGCTATAAAAAATAGTCATTGGAATGTCAAGGGCTCACTAGTTATGGGTTTTTTCATCTTTTGATAGATCTTGCCATGTTACATATCGACCTCTTTTCCCTCCATTACTTCTGTAACCCAGGTAAATTAGAAGTTTATTGAGCTACATTACTATGTAGTTCATTGCAAAATTACTCAAGGCCTTACTAAACAGTAACCTGAGAAAACTGATGTGTTTCAGTAAGTCCCTAGTAAGCACTTAATGCTCATTCATTCATGCATTCATTCAGTGTCTAGCTTCCTGTCTTAAAGATTGACTTAGAGGCTGGGAAAAACCTGTCTCACTCTGTGTGTGAGTTATATTTACTGATCATACATCAATATCTACATGGAATTTACTATTTTCAAGACTTTTTAAATTCATTAGTAGGAAGGTACTTTAGAAAACTTTTATGAGTGTATGTACATATTTGTGTGTGGATGTGTGTGGTTGTGTGCGTGTATTTGTGTATTTGTGTTGGCAAAGGATAAAATAAAGTCTTTCTGCTATTTTCAAATATTGTTTTGTCCCAAGGCTGGTCCTTGAAAAAGCCAAAACATTAAAAGAAGTACTTCTGTTGACTGAAGAGTTAAGTTACATGAAAGTAGATTTTTTTTGTTAGCAATTTTGTTGTGTTTTTGTGTTGATTTAAATAAACAATTTCAACAATGAATGTTCAAAGAATGACAGTCCTTTCCATGTGTAGCATAAAATGCCTCCTCCTTTGGTGACTTACCTTTTTTCATCTCTTTACTGTACCCTAATGGTTGAGGAGGAGTTGGTTGGTTGTTGTCCTTCATTCTGAAGAGGACCAAAATGACATCACTACGCTAAAATGAAGTTTCAGTGCATCTGATGGTGACTGATCAGACTAACATGAGCTTGGAATGCTCTACCACAGGTCAGGCATGTGAACTTGTGGAGTAAGTTCTCTAAATCTGCACATCCTGTGTTTCCTTTGTGTTGTTTCAATTCTGCTTTACTCATAGAACACAGCGCTCTTTCTGATGGGGAGTCAGTTCTCTAAATCTGCACATCCTGTGTTTCCTTTGTGTTGTTTCAATTCTGCTTTACTCATAGAACACAGCACTCTTTCTGATGGGGGCATGCTATGCTGAACGGTTCTGTGTCAGTCTCCCATGTCACACAATCAATTCTAAAGTTCTTAAGAGAGACCTTGAGAGTGTCCTTTCATTGCTTCTTCTGACCACCATGTGAGTACTTGCACTGTGTGAGTTCTCCATAAAATAGTCTTTTTGGCAAGTGTACATTTTTCATTCGACCAACGTGGTCAGCCCATTAGAGTTACGCTCTCTGAAGCAGAGTTTGAATGTTTGGCAGTTTAGTTCAAGCAAGGACTTCAGTGTCTGGTACCTTATCCTGCCAGGTGATCTTCAAAATCTTCCTAACACAGTTCAGATGGAAACGATTCAGTTTCTTGGCATGGCGCTAAAGGGGAAATAAAAGGAGTGCAGGAAGACCAGGGCAATGAATATAAGTAACCTACCAAATAGGTACATAGGTACAGTTTTTTTTTTCAAAAGTAACTAACTACAATATTATTGAATGATTACGATACCCATGTTAGGATATCTTAGATGGATGCACTGTAATAAAATAATGGATATTAGAATCATCAATCACTTCACGTTGCCTTCTGGAAATCCAAGGCATTTCAAAATGATAAATTAATTATTTTTCATGGTATCCCTGCAGTATGGTTCATTTTGGAGATTAGAAAAATAAAACACTAAGGGACTGAGTGGCCACAAAAGGATTCAGTTACCAGAAAAGTTCTTTGCTTAAGACTTCATGTAAACACAGACACAGCCGATTCAGCTGGAACAGAACAGTCAGGGCAAGTATAATCAGGCGCTGTAAACACCAGCTGTTACACATGTTTTTTAATAGACTAAAGGTCAGTGAACTGGGAATTCAGAAAGCTGGATTGAGTTCTCACTTACTGACGCATTGCTGGCCAAGGTACTCTGTGCTTTAGTTTTTCCCTCTGCAAACCAGCGATAACACTCATCTCTCTCTCCCAGTGAGAGTTTCCATTGTATCCTTAAAAACAGAAACAAATGTATGTACATCTCTTGTGTGCAGTGCTTTGTGTTCCTCTGGAAAAATAAAAATAAAAAGCATCTTTCCCAGGTAGCATTACTTATTAATGACTCATTTAAAGTAAGCCGTTGATTCTAAATTACTTGCCCCGTCTCCTACCCTTGGTTAGAAAACAATAGATGTTTATAATTAGATATGGTAATTTATAGCTACAAGGTCCTCTGATTCTTTCTGACTTGTGTACTCAAGGTGCATTTGTGAAAGGTTATTCTGTGGATGAGAACAGTTGACAGCCTAAACTGGGTTACTGTCCCCATTAAAATACCAAGTTTCAGCACCAGCAACAAAATGTACCCAGGGATATTCACTTAAATTGGAATCCCACCAAAATGATCATAATGGTTTTTATCCTGTGATTCCTTCTGTCACTCTCTGGCCTCCTTGAAGTGCCATGAGGTTAGAGAATCAATCCCTGTAAGGATGCATTTCAGCAATATCACAGATGACATTTCACCATTTATTTTTAGAGGTATGTATAATGAATTCATTCTCATTTTATGGAATCTAAATGCAAGTGAAAAATTTCCCCTTTTTAAGGGATTACTTGGAACTTAATTGGAGGGATAGGGAGATACATTGGGATGACAGGTGTTGAATCAAATTATGATTAATGAAAAACCCTATTTTCATTAAACTATAACATCCTGGTACTGACTCAAGTCGTACATACTTAAACATCAGAAAAATTTCCATATTGGGCTTCTATTTCACATGGAGATTCTTAATGTTTTTCACTGAAAAGATCTATTGGGAAGCCTATTTACTCTACTTTGTGGAGCTCTTGAGTGACACATTGGAGGCCTTTAGTCAAATTACTAAACAACATAGATTGTCACACAATTCACAGTAAAGAGTCAGTTGTCTTGTGCATCTGCTACACTGGCCACAAAATTTGAGCTCCTTGGACTTTGGGTAAAGGATGATATCAAACACTCCAAACCTCTGAAGGCTACAAACATCTTCAAGTCCCTCATCCTCGGACACACTAGCAATTGTTTTTCAAATATGGGCAGGCAGCCACTGTACTTAGTTCTGGGAATACAAAAGAAAACCAAAACATGACTGCCTCTGTCCTCAAGTAAACTCCCATTCTAATGAGGGACACAAGATGGCTATAACTATGTAAAACAAGAAACCTACAGTGTAAATGCCTGGTAATATCAGAGAAGGCACTGGGGCTGGGAAGGGGAAAAACCTGTTGCCAAAAATGAGATTGGAGCTGAGCCTTGAGGGAAGATGGCTAGGTACTGCAGGAAGTGGACCTAAAGAGGAAGGCCTTCTAGGCATGGGGAACAGCCAGTGACATGCTGGACCCCAGAAATGGATTGGAGAGTATGTGGAGGAGGCAAAGTGTAAGAACACTAGAAAGGTAGGAAGGGCTTTAAATCCTAGAAAGAGCATTTTATATTTAGTTCAAGAAATGAAAGATCATCTTTGTCATCTTTGAACTGCTTCAAGACTGAAAAAAACATTGTAAGAAACAAGTTCAAACACTCTGTGGAACCTTGACATTTCTGCTTATTTATATGTTTTAAATTATTTGCTTTTTCCTTCTCAAATGCAATTAAATTAACTTTCCTCTTCATACCATCCGGTCTTCTTATTCCTCTGCTGATTCTTCTTTAGTATCATTCCCTTCTTCCTGAATAATTTATTCAGTGGGAAGTCACTGTTTATTTTCTTTCAGTCAGTTTTGTGGCAATAGATTTGCACAGATTCATCCAGAGATGGACTTTCTCTCTCTCTCTCTCCCCCTCCCTCTCTCTGTCTCTGTCTCTCTGTCTCTCTTTCTATTCTTCCTCTCACCCCATTCTCTCTCCTGCTCTCTATCTCTGTCTTTTTTTCTCTCTTGCCACATATATACATATATTATTTATATATACATCTTCAAAATGGCTAGTTCAAGGGAGCAATGAAGACATTAGGGGATTTTAAGAGACAAATTCAAGGCACTCACCATCAGGCACTAAACCTAATTTTAAGTTGAGTTAACCTTAGAAATTAACTTGTTCACTAATCTCCCACTGAGTCAAATGAGAGTCTGCAATCCACTGTGGTTTCAACAGAAGGATGTTACTAGTCTACATTTGACTTGCACACATTGCACAACGGGGTATGAAAGTTAAAATTAATTAGACCAACAATGTGAGACTTAGGTTATCTTGCTTTTAACAATACTGAATAAATACTTTTGTTTATTTGATTGAGACATTTCTCATATTTTAAGTCTTCTAGTTAAAAAGTTGGAGATGGAAAGGAGAAATTTGAAGAGAATACTGAAGAACTCAGACATAATAAAGGATGCCAATTTGCCATTGAGTGAGTTGAGAACTCTCTTTTTTTTAACTTTCTCAATCATTGCTTGATTTAGTTGAATCTAACAAAAGCCAAAATGACAACTGGTAATTGTTCATTTGAATTCCCAGTGATCAGAAGCATGACCTTCAAGGAAATTAGATGATCTATTTAAAACCTTCAGCATACTCTCAATTTCCAATAGACATAGGAAGTAGAAAGGCATAACTTTGCTATATTGTGTCAAAATACTATTCTGCAACAAACAGAAGAAAAACACTTGATACTCAAGTTAAATAAAAATAAGATATAATTATTTACAATATCCATAAATCCATATATTGACATTTTGAGAGAGAAACAAGGTAATATCATCTGTGAATTAACTAAGACATGAAGGATCTCTTTACCCTTATCTTGGTTCTATTTTCCAAAATGTGTGTGTGCGTGTGTATTTTTTAAATAAAGTATATGTAAGCGGGTGGTCAGGGGGACAAGGGAACCTTTTTCCACTAAAAGTTCCTAGCTCTCAACCTACATAAAAGTAGTTCAATAGTAGAGGAGTCCCACTTCTCAAAGAGTGGATCAGCTTTGACTTGTACTCTCTGTCTCTTTATGACCTCACCTGGGAGCCTCAAGCAAAAGCTTTTGAAGCTGAGGTTTGACTCGTGTCTAGGGTCTCCCCAAAAGACATTCACAGGGTCTCTTCTAGAAAAAGTACTTTGTACTCGATGTACTAAGTAGATCAGGTATAGGACATTTACTTCCTCTACCACAAAAGAAATGTTTAAAGCATAAAAAAACTTGTATGAATTGACAAATACTTAAATCATGATACAGTAACCTCTCAGTTAACTGGGAGAGTGACACTGAAATATAAAAACCATTCTCCAATCAATAGACATCTAATTTGTTTCTAAGCCTTTGCTATCACACACACAAAAAATGCTGCTATGAATATTTTGGTGACCTCCTCATCAGTGTCTTCTTTTGTTGTTTTAAATCTAGTAATTCAATCTCTTTTCTTTTTTTTGACTCAGCTTACTTCACTCGGCATATAGATAACATAAATCTTTCTAAGTTTCTATGTATTCATCATTTCTTATAGTACAATAATGTTCCAACTCATACATGTACCACACTTTGTTTAACCATTCACCAATCATTGAACACCTATTTTATGATTTTATGATTACAAAAAGTACTGCTATAAATATTTTAGTGTATGTAGGGCCTTGCTTCTTATCAATGTCTTCTCTGGAGTTTAAGACTAGTAGTTCAATCTCTGGGTCAAAAGGATATGGACATTATAGTAACTTTATTTAGATAATTCCAAATTGCTTTCCAAAATGATTATATTAATTCACAGCTCAACCATCATTGCAATAATGTGCCTATTTTCCCACAAGTCCTCCAACATTGACTCTTGCTATCTTTTGTTTTCCTTGTCAGTTTTTGCAGAGTGTGAGATAAAACCTCAGTGTGGTTTTCATTTGCATTTCTCTCTTTAGTGCGTTAGACATTCTTTCTTGTCCATCTTACTGGTTTTAAATTTTTTTTCTGTGAACTATTCATATTATTTGACCACTTATTCATCAGTATACATGTTTGTATGCATACTGTGTTTGTATAAATAAATAAATATATACACATACACACATATATGCCTATAATGTATAAATACTACTTAAATATATGTGTGTGTGCATATGTGTGTATATGTTTATCTATCTTGGATAGCAAACCCTTATCAGAAAACTTTGATATAAAATTTTTTTCATTTAATTGTTTTCCTTCTTATTCTTAGTATATTAATTTGGTTTATGCAGAGACTTCTTTTCCGTTTCACATAATCAGAGCTATTTTATCTTTTGTAATTGCCTCTTGTTCAGAAAAGAATATCTACCTATAGTAGTAGTCTAAATCACGTACCCATTTTGACCTTATCATGTGACATGGAATTAGTTTCTTATCTAACTTTTTATGTTATATAATATTAAGGTTACATATCCATTTAGAATCTATTGTGGACTATGGTGTAAGCTCAGTCTCTGCCAGATTGCTTTCTAGTTCTCTCAGAAATTTTTAATTAAGTAGGGGGTTCTTTCCTAAGTAATTTTTTTCTGGTTTATTGAATGTTAGGTTATTACATCCACTGAGTCTGATTCTCCCTTGTCTAATCTAATTCTCTATCTTTTAGCCATTACCAAATGTTTTTGATGACTGTTGTTTTACGATATAGTTTGAGGTCATTCCTGCCTTTAAAACATTTTTATTTCCTTTGATATTCAAGCTCTTTTGTGTCTACAAATGAATTTTGTTACTATTTCACTGAGTTCTATAAAGTACCCCTTTAATGGTTTGATTGGCATAGTGTTTAAACTATCAATTGATTTTGGAACCATTGTTATTTTAATACATTGGCATGGCACGGCCATGAGCACTGAATATTCTTCCATCTATTTAAGTTCCGTGTTGTTTTAGATGCATAAATGTGCCAAGCTATTTCCTACCCCAGAAAAGTTTCCCTAACCTCCCTTTAAAAGCTCTCTCTCACTTGGATCTTTGTAGCAATGCAAGGACTTAAAAAAAAATTCCCAATGATCTTCTAAGGCAAAATGCCTTCCAAATCCAGAGAGAGCACTACTGAATTCAATTGCAGAATGTAGCAGATCACTTGTGTGTGTGTGTGTGTGTGTGTATTTAATGTTTTGGTTTGTTATATGATTTCTCCCATTTATTTTAGTTCTTTACACAGCATGACTACAGTGAAAATGTATTCAGTAGAAATGTATGTGTAGATCCTGTATAGAATTGTATGCTGTCTTGGGGAGGGGGTGGGGTGGGGGTAAGTAGGGGGGAAAAAATCTCAGTTTTATGGTAGTGACTATAGAACACTAAAAAATAAATAAAATTAATATAAAAAATTAAATGCTAAAAATGAACAAACAAAAAAAAAGATTTAAGTGGTCAGTAGAGATTGGATGACTTAACAAGTACATAGTCAGAATTTCTGTAGCTGTGCCAAAGTAAAATATACTTTATTTTTTGCACTGGTGTTGTCTTTGTTATTAAAGTAGAATATGACTTGATTCATCCAGGAAATTGATCTACAGCTACAATAAAATATTCATATTCTTAAAAAACAAAAAAACTCTCTCCTAAAATTATCTTAAATGTTGTATCACCCCCAGTAGAATGTATGTTCCTTGAGGGCAAGGTCTGCTTTAGGTTCGGTTTTTACATCTCCATTTCCTTGATAATTCTTTGGATAGATTAGATGTTTAAAAGATTTAGGTATGAAAAAGGAAGGACAGAAGGAAGGAAGGAAGGAAAAACGACAAAGTAGTCAAAGTGAATGACAATAAAAATTAAACTTGCAATTTTACAATTGGCAGAGTTTGTATATTAAGCTCTACAGTTGCCTTGAAAATTTTCTTTTTTCGCTTCATTTATATATTTCAGAAAAATACTTTTATTGGACATTTGTCAATAATTTTTTTCTTCCAAGCAGATGTATTGTAATAGAAACAATTATGTAGGAAACTAGTTACCAAATAGTATTCTTATAATGTAGAACTATTACTTTGTTTTTATAGTTTATTGCTTATCTTAACACCACAAAGCCCTTTAAAAAAGCCACTGCCTAAAATCAGAACATTTTTTCCTGTGAACCAAAGGAAGTACTAATAGTATAGAAGAAGCTTTCTCAGCTCTCAGTGCTTTATCTGCTCTAATATGTATAACATGGTTGGCTCAGGCCTCTCTCTCTCAAGGCCAAATCTATTACATTTCTTTCTGCATTACATGTAGGAGTATGCTGGCACCAGCTCATGGAGCTGATTGTTAAGTTGTCATAGTAAGTGCTTATACCTTGGACATTGACAAATGCTAAAAATGCTTGATTTATTATTTTGTGGATTTTTTAGACTTAAAAAGGTGATGGAGAAAAATGTTAATTATAACTTAAACTGTGCCATTTGTACTTTTTTTTTCTGAGAGAGGCAGTTATTAAACATTTACCAGCAACCCCTTGCTCCAAAGGGGTTTCTAGTACTCAAGGGATTAGAGACTTTCTCCGCCATTTGTTAGAGCTCCCAACAATTGTATGGTTTTAGGAATCTAGGAACTAGCATCCAGTTCTATTTAACCACTTAAAATAAAATTAGATTTTCCATTGTGATATTTACTTTAAAGACATAGCAAGAAAAAACATAGAAACATTTACTCCCAGTTTCTCAGCAGCATAACACCCCACCCCAATCCCTCACCCTCCCCCCCCCACCCGTATACCACATTGATCTATGGTTTCGGATAGGAGACTGGAGCCGTTGCTTAAAGCTCAGGTCCTACATAGCATTAATCCCATTGAGTTCAAGTCAAAAGCCAGCAATGCCAGAGCAGGCTTCTCTTGGGTTCATGCCCCAGCCCTTGCTCCTCAGGGATATGCTGCTAGGGTTGGCAGCAATGCTTGACCTAGATTCTCAAACTGATGAATCCCTGTGGCTCAAGGATCTAGGTCAGAGATTCCACTCCTAGAACCCAAAATGAAAAAGAATGAATGTAGAAAAAAGTCCAGACCTGTTTCTCAAGGTTACAAGGGGCCTAAGAGGTGAGAGAGGGAGGAAGAAGGCCCCTAGCACCCTTCTACCTAACAACATGGCATAAATAAAGAAGTCATTCACTCTCAAGCAAGAATGCAACAATAAAGCCCCACTGATGTTTGGGTGGCTTAAACCAATCTCATAGATTTAATTCCCCCAGGATCTTCCAAATAGGTGAGTCATCTTAGAAGACTTATACAAGTTCCAAACCCCCATCACCTATATATGACCCAATTCTGAAACACATTCTCACACACACACACACACACACACACACACACACACACACACACACACTCACACACACATGCTCATGCATTTAACCAGTTTAACTTGAGAAGTATGGAGGCAGACCATTGTCTACAATTTTTCTCCTATTTTCAATTGCTCCATTGTTTACAGTCTCCTCCTACTTTAACGTTAGATATTTTGAAACTTTCAATAACAAGTTACAATTTCAATCAAGAATGTTAAGGTTAGAAGAGATCTCTGAGAATATGTCATCCAACTTCCTCATTTTACAGATTAATAAATTGAGGCCCAAAGAAATGATATTATTTGTCTAAGTGAGGTTCTTGACCTGTGGTAGAAGACCTATGTTTTTTTTAAAGAATTTTGATAACTGTATTTCAACATAACTGCTTTCCTTTGTAATCCTATATATTTTATTTTATGCATTTAACTGACAAAGTAGTCCATGACATAAAAAAAGGTTAAGAATTCCTGGTCTAAGGTGACATAGCTCATTGGTTGCAGAGCTTAGACTAGAAACCAGGCAGAGAGAGGTATGCTAGAGAGCAAGCTGTACCAGCTGTACCAAGAGTCTCAGAAAGCTGATTGTTAAATTTATGTGTAAGCATTTATACCTTAGAAATTGGCAAATGCTACAAATCAAGGTTTGATTTATTGTTTCGATCGTCTAAACTTAAGAAATTAATAGGGAAAATGTAAATGATGCAGAATGAACTTTAAAGTGTATTGTCTGTGCATTTTTTCCCCTATAGAGCCAGTTGTTAAATATTTACTGGCATACCACTGAAACCACAGGTTTCCTGGCTCAAGTACCCTTTCAACTACAGTTAGTTATATGTCTATAATCCAAAGGCATCTAAGATCAGTGTGAACACCCCTAGCCCAGATGTGGGAAACCTGTGGCTTCAAGGTCACAAGTGTCCTTCTAGATGCTCAAGAGTGGCCTTTTGTCTGAATCCAAGTTTTACAGAACAAATCCTTTTTTTAAGATCACATATAGCCTCAAGGCCACAGGTTCCCCTTCCCTGGTAGATGACCTTTGAAATCGTTTCTAGTTCTAAAACTATAACTGCTTTTCAGTTTTATAATTCTGTTTTCAACAACTGGAGAAAAAAGTTGTCAGTCAGACTTAGGGGATTTCTTTTTACTCTTATGAATGAAAACAAGAGTTAAATATTAATTTTATAATGCCCTGCCCAAAAGGCAAAAAAAAAAAGGTTATTATCCCTTGCTCTAAAATATATTTTTTACTCATGGGGCTAGATACCTCTCAAATCCCTTCTTCAGCTTAGACTCTAGGGAAGTTAGATTTTTCAAAGCCATGAGGATATAATTTGGCTATTTCTATTTATGCAATATGGTTCCTACTGCAACACTTGAGAGCAAACCCCTAGGTCATGTTTTACATAACTGAGGGCCTTTCATAGTCCTCTGCATACAGCAGGGTAATAAATGTTTATTGAACTGCATTTTTATTGCCTTGACCTGACAAAGTTAATGCTCCTTCCTAGACTTCTAACTTACTATCTGGGAGTGACTTGTCTTTATTTTAGGATCTAGTGATAACTCATAGATCCTCTCATCAAGGGACAATTTTAGATTCACTTAGAGTCAATAGATTATAAAGTGAATAATGCCAAATTGCCCTGAACTATGTTCCTTCATAGACCAGTTGATACAGAACCCTCTCTGCCCTTCTTGTATGGCATTCTTCATCATTCTTAGTCATCTCTGAAAGGACTTGCTTATACATGCCGTGCTCCAAGAAGAGGCAGAATTACTAACAATTTTAATAGGATTTTTTACTGCAATAGTCATATCATTTAACCTTTCTTCTGTATGGTGATAAAAAAAATACATAAATTTAATTAAAGGAATTTATTTCTTGCTACCAAAAAATATAATAGAGGCAGTATGTAACTGGCAATGTACAGAAGAGCTAATAGAGAAAAGAAATCTTAAAAAAAAGAATAAAGGATAAGTTGCTAGAGGAATCTGGAAAAGAATCATGACAAAAAATACAATAACCTTCCTACCCAGTTCCTAAATTTTTATGAGGTAAAACGGGTAAGTCAAAATTGAAGCTAGCATCATATCTCCTGAAATAGCCCCTTTATTTATCACTAATCAAAAATAACAACGATTAGGCATTTGCCAATGGCTTGCCAAAATCTGCATAGGCTAAGTCAGCAGGCATCATCTTCCTGTGAAAAGATGACATACATTTTCTGTGTTCCCACACCAGCAACCCCCCACCACATTTCTATCCTTTTAGGATGGGAAATGGTGTTATAAAGCAATCTTCTTTCGCCAGTCACAGAGACTTATCATCTCCCTTCTGTGGTCCAGAATGTGGCTCTGATACTAGATACGTAACCTAGAATAAGTCATTTTACTTCTCAGAGCCTTATCTTTCTCACCTATAAGATAGAAGAGAATTAGGCTATTAAATCCCTAAGGTCACTTTCAGTACTAAGCTCTATGCCTTCCAATAATGCTTTTTATACACCGCAGCATTCAGGATCAACTGAGGAAGGGTAACACTTACTGAATGTTTG
The DNA here is from genome assembly GCA_028658325.1 of Potorous gilbertii. Classification (NCBI taxonomy): domain Eukaryota; kingdom Metazoa; phylum Chordata; class Mammalia; order Diprotodontia; family Potoroidae; genus Potorous; species Potorous gilbertii. Next base: position 181,905,216 of record CM053771.1, on the reverse strand, counting down.
CTGACCCATATTTAAGAAATAAATTTTACCCCATGAATTTTCAGGTGTTATTTTGTGCCTTTTTCTTATGCAGCATTTTATGAGCCTTAAAGTATGATACAAATATGAGATGTTAAAATCTTCAGGTTTTTCCATTTGGCACTGGTTAAGAAATACAAATCAATCAATGAAATAGATTAGGTTCATGATATATGAAAGCAAGAGAATCCAGTAACTTAGTCTTTGATAAACTCAAAGACCCCAGTAACTAGGGATAAGACTCATTAAACTTAAAGACATGCCACTTACTTGGGAAGGGCTGAACAAATTATGGTATATAAATATAATGGATTGTCATTGTCCTATAAGAAATTATGAGAGGAATAGATTCAGAGAAACCTGGAAAGAATTGCATAAAACTGATGTAGAGTGAAGTGAGCAGGACCAGGAGGACAATTTATACAATAACAATATTATAAAGACAACTTTGAAAGACATAAGAACTCTGATCAGTGCAATGCCCAAAGTAATTCCATGAACTATTCTATACACTTCTTGACAGAGAAGTAATGAATTCAAGATACAGAACATAAACTTTTTTTTGCTTGATTATTCATTTTTGTTACAAGGATTATCTTTTTCTTTTTTTCTTTTCATTTAGGTGGCTAGGACACCAAATAAATGCTTGTTAAAAAAAAAAAGGGAAAAAAGAAAAATTCTCTGAGTTCTGGTGTTTTCTCTTAAAGAAGGAAAATAGACTTATCAAGTGATACTGTTAGGCATGTTTCTTTTTTAACTTTTATTGAATTTTTTTCAATTAAAAATTATTTATTTTCTCTTCTTCACAAATATACTTCCTTCCCCCCAAGACACACACACACACACACACACAGAAAGAGAGAGAGAGACTCACACAGATACACTGAAAAATAAATAAAAAACAAAACCTTATAACAAATATGCATAGCCAAGCAAAATAAATTCCCATATTGGCCATGTCCAAATATGGATTTTGAATATATCACCTTATTAGGAGGTAGAGAGCATATTGTATCATCACCCTTCCAGAGACTGAATTGATCAGATTTCTTAAGTCTTTCAAAGTTGTTTCTTTCAAGTATTGTTCACATCATTCTCAAAAATAGATAGGAAGATGGAGTAGATAGATAGATGGATGGATGGATGGGTGGATAGTTCTCTTGGTTCTGCTCACTTCACTTTGCATCAGATCATATAAACCTTCCCAGGTTTCTCTGAAGCTATTCTTTTCATCATTCTTATAAGGCAGTACTATTCCATTATATTCATTTAGCATAATTTTCAGTCATTCACCAATTAATTTAGTACCCCCTTAGTTTCCAGTTCTTTGCCAATACAAAAAAGAACTGATACAATATTTCTGTGCATAAGAATTTAAGTATGTTTCTTGCAGCAATAAGAAATTTGGAAATAAATACTGTATCAATAATAGCTTGCATTCATATAGTGCTTAATTAAATTTAATTCAGCAAACATCTATTAAGTATCCATTGGGTAATAGGTAGTATGGGAGATAAAATTTTTTTATAAAATATGATCAGCAACTTGAGTTTCCTTGAGCAAGTCTAGTAAAAGGAATAGATTTATTACACAGGTAGAGATAACTAGCATAAAAAAATGATGTACCAGACAAAGAGTTGTTCTTGGAGCCAGAAGACTTGGGTTCAAGTCCTATCTTTGCATATTCTGGCTTGGTGCCCCTGGGCAAATCATTCAACCTATGAGTGGTCTAGGCAACTCTCTACAACTATAGGTTACAATGCCAGTGCTAACTGGCACTAATATAGAATATTTCCCCATGTGAGGGGTTCCTTATAGAAATGAAATTATAAGCCCAGGTTAATCCCTAAAAATAATATATGGTAAGTTTATTAGAGAAGTTCAAAGTGTTTTGTGAGTCCTGGTGGAGGAAATCTCAGCATGGTATCATGGAAAGGGCACTGGATTCGGAGACAAAAGACCTAGGGTCTAATGTCAGCTACTTACTACCTACATGACCTCGGTCAAATTGCTTCCACTCCCTCTTGGTCTCAGTTTTCTCATTTATAAAATGATTGGGTGAGAGGGAAGGGGGAAAGATGATTTCTTGGGTTCCTTCCAACTCTAAATCTATGATTCTAATAGTTGGGGGTGGGGAAGGGGGAGTAGGAACACTTGAGGGATTGGTGATCAGAGAAACCATTTCATGTATATGGAATGCTATGAACAAAATCATGGAGGCCAGAAACAGGGCACACATGTGGAAAACAATTTGTAGCACATTTTAGGGATATTGGTCGTGTGGAAAGGCAGTTTTCATCCAGATATTTGAAAGACCAGGCAAAACTTTTCTCTATAGGCAAGAGGGAGCCATTGAAATGCTTTGAAAAGACACATGAGGTTGGCAGACCTATGTAAGAGGAAAACTAATTTGACAATGGAAGAGTCTTAGAGGAACTGTAGAGTAGAGACAGGACAACCTAGTAGGTTGCTGTTGTAATGATCAGAATAAATGGTAAAAAGAATCTATACCAGGACAGTGATAGCAATAACAGAAAGGAACAGAGGGAAGAGACTTTATTAGAACTGAAATTGATAGTACCTGGTAATTGATTACATAAAAGAAGTGAGGGGGGTCATAAAATCGTAAGTTGGAGCTGGAAGGGACCTTGGAAGACATCTGTTCAATCCTCTCTTTTAAGATGAAGAAACCAAGGCCCAGTACCATTAAATGACTTGATCAAGGTCTACTAGGTAGTAAGTGGCAAAGGTGGGATTGGAAGGTGATAAAATTACACATTTATGTTGCTCCGTAAGGTTTTCAAAGCAATTGACATGTCACTCTCTCCTTTGATTTTGACCTGTAAGCTCTTTGAGGGCAAGAAAAGATTTTTCCCTCATCTTGTATCCATAAGTGCTTAACACAGTGCCTAGCACATAGTAGGCACTTAATAAATGTGTATTGATGATTCTTCTTTGAGGTATGTGTTACTGTCACCATTTTACAGATGAGAAAAATGAAGCTCTGAGAAAATAAACTGACTTGCCTGGGCTCACACAGTTGGTAACTGCAGGGTTGTATTTGAACCCAAACCTTTCTGATTTTAAGTCCAGCGGTCTATATGCTACATAACACTGCTTTTATATTGTTGTTTGTCCTTTTCTGAAGAGGACCATAACATGATAGCTTAACTTGCCCATGAATTGGATTGAAGTAAGGCAGAGTTGCATAAAGTTGTCAGCCTCACTCTCTCTTCCAGAGTCATTGAAGTCCAGTGGCAAGACAAAAGTCAAGATAACTGGTGATGGCCTGGGATGTAGTGGATGACCTTGGTGTCCTATGTCTGATCAAGTTCTAAGCACTCCATAGCTATTGTTTCAGCCACCTTCATTATCCTTGGAACAAATTGTTCTCATCTGCGCGTTACACCAGAAGTCTTTATATGCTTGGGGCAGATATCCCCCCCTCATTGACCTGGACTGAGTTGTTAGTTATCCTCAACCTGGTTTAACCTGTTTGCACATAATCTGTTTAAGGAGATGGTTTTACTGGGGTGTGGAAGCTGCACATGCTACAGCTTCTTGGAGTCACAGGTGAGAGTTGGGTAAATCAGGTGGACACTAAGGGTAGATAAACAGGCCTGAAAAACATTTGGCAAACCCTCACATCAGAGGTGCTAGTCCTCCCTTAACACTCCTTACACTATATTAACATCTATATTAACATAGTTTCAAACATAGGAGTCTGATTGAATCATAATGCATTTAATAAATGTTGCTAAGTCAGAGGAAGAAGCAGATTTTGACAAAATATAAATTGGCTTCCAGGTAGATGTGGGTTTGGACTTGAGAAGAGAGATCAAGATTAAAGGTAAAGTTTTGGGAGTAGTTTGTATAAAGGTTCATGTCAGTGTATGAGACTGCCAAGAGAAAGAATGTAGAAAGAGAAAAGAGAAGACAAACCAGCCTTGAGGAATAAGTATTGTAAGGTGATGAGAAGCCTGCAAAGAACACCAGACAAAGGTTGTTAATAAAATAATAGCTTATCCTCCAGGTACTTACTCCATCCTCACAAGAACTCTGAGAGCTGCACACTATTATCATCTCTGGTTTACAGTTGAGGAAACTGAGATAGACAAAGTCAAAGTGATTTTCCCAAGTCACAAAGATAGTAAGTGTCTGAGGCTGGATTTGAAGTCAGATCTTTGTGACTCTAGATCCAACGGCACTGCCGCTATCTCTTTTTAGTACATATGAAAATGTTACAAGCCCAATAAATATTGCACATCTAGTGAAAAGATCTTATTCTCAAAGAGTGTGTGTGCATGTATGTATGTATTTATTTTTCCTTTTAAAGAAATATAGGGAGGCCACACTCTACAGTAGTATCCCAGGAGTCTCGATCAGGAGACATTCTCGTGTCCCAGGTGCCAGGGAGGAGGGTGCTTTGAGTGGATATGGGTTCAGAATGGAACTCCGTTTACCCTACTCATCTCTAGGAAGGAAAGTTTGGAACTGTGGGAGGTAGGATCTGGGAAGGAGAGAGCACAGTGCTGCTCCTGTCTATACCTCTACTTTCTTCTCCACCCCAAAACCCAAGAATTTCTGGGATGGGATAGGCAGCTGACAAGTCTCCTCTTTCTCCTCCCTTTCCAAGCTGGAGAGGCTAGGGCGGGGAAAAAAAAGTTTATGACCTTCTAGTACCCTAGTACTGAGTTGGTGGGGGCGGAGAGAGAGGCGTGGATCTCCTCCTCCATCCATGTGCCTGAGGGTGTGGGTAAGAGGGGGTGTTCGGATTGCAGCGTTAGGGAAGGGAAGACGAGGATTGGGAGTGGGGGGAAAGCCAAAGGGAGTTGTCTGCCCTGCTCCCACTGTTAAGTGTGGGGCTTGTCTCCCTGCTCTTCTGGAAGTGTTTTCCAGTAGTGGTTCAGCCAGAGTACAGCAAGGCGAGATAGGAGGCATTGCGATGTGGGGGGAGCGGAGTTACCAGGGGTTAGCCTTGCCACCGCTGCTGTCCCTGCTGCTGCTGCTGGTGCAGGGGCCAGGTTATAGCTGCCTCGACGACCCTTTAACGCTGACTGAGGAGAGCGTCAGCCAGTTGCTGAGTAAGTGAAGCCAAGTAACCCAGGATGGTAATCCGACAGCTCGCAATGTCGCGGTGGGGAGAGGGGGGAGCAGAGAGGAGAAAGCTGGCCGGAGGGAGTATTTAGGAAGGGCCTTGGTCACACTGGGGAGAGAGAAAGAAAGAAAAAGGAAGAGAGAGAGAGAGAGAGAGAGAGAGAGAGAGACTGAGAGAGAGAGGACATTTTCCCCCTTCCACTGGGTCTCAGATTGGGTGGAGGGATTGGGGAGATGTACACACTGGTGCACCTCGTCCTACTCCGCCCCGCCCCTTCCTTGGCTTGTCTAGGGAATCTTTTGCTTGGCAGCTGCTAAGGACTAGGGTGATCTGATCATTCCTAGATGAAATCAGAGCTTCGCTTTTGGATGTGTTTTGGAAGAAGCAATTGAGGAGCAAACTCTGAGTTTGGGTTTGGAGAAAGAGGAATTTATATCATGTTTTGGAGAAAAAATAAAACTGAAGTCGTGACTGTAATTTTATGGTGAAATCTTATTTCTGTCCCTCGTGTGCCACTACCTCGATGTGTGTCCTTGGCCAAGTCACATATCTGTGCCTCAGTTTTTGGACATCTGTAAAATGAGGAGCCTAGGTCACATTATCACTCAAGTCCCTTATCTGCTTTACAATCTGTGAAACCTATGAAATCTAAGTGACTCTAAAGATCTAGCAGTTCACTGCCGGCAGCATGTGGATATGAAGTAAGGCAATCTTGCGTTGATATTTCTTGGGAATAAAACTTTCTCTTCATCTCTTTTGCTTCTCCCTCTGCAAGAACCAGGCTTCGAACAAAATCCCTTGGGCAGGGCGTTTGTTTCAGATGCTTTATCTCTTCCTAGATTAATTCTGCCTGCTTCCCCTCTCCTGCACCTCATCTGTTTCTCTCACTGCTCTTATTTAAAAATTCTGGCCCTTCTTACTAAGTGTAGCACCCCAGTATATTCCCATGTGTTTCTTGTCCTGAGTTTAGATCAATAGGAGGAGTTCCTCAATTGCCTAAATCTGTTCCTTTTAGATACCTTTGATGAGATGTGGTTGGAATGTGGTACTGAAGTCAGGGGATCCCAAAAGTAGTGGCTTTGCCTCTTGCTAATTATATAACTGGGCAAGTCAATCCCTAATCAACAAGCATTTCCTAAGTGTTTAATAAGAACCAAGCACAGAGGTAAACTGTGGAGATACAAGCCCAAGGAGCATACTGTATGTTTAATAATAGCTAGCATTTATATAGTGCTTTAAGGTTTGCAAAGTACTTTACAAATTATCTCATTCCATCCTCTCAAGAACCTGTATGAAGTGTTATCATTATACCCATTTTTCAGAGGAGGAAACAGGCTTAAAGAGATTAAATAATTTGCCCAGGATCATACATTTGAGGTGGAATTTGAACTCAGCTCTTTCTGACTCCAGCTCTGCTAATCTATGCACCGTGTGACTGCCTACTACTGGAGGAGATATGTACATAAACAGTCACATATAAATTATATACAGAGTAGGTAGGAATAACTCTAAAAGGTTTGGCAAGCCACATTACTTGTCCTTAACTTAGTGTCTTAATTTGTAAAAATGAAGGTTCCAGCTCTAAATCTATGGTCCTTTGAATAAGCATAACCTGCCTAAATTCCTTAATGAGTTCCTGAAAACAGGGTGCTACGCAAAGTGATGTTTGTGGAGGGAGGAGATTCCTTAGGAGCAATGTTATAGAGATCTGCAAAATCATTTTTTTTAAAACCAAACATGATTACATCAGTTTGCATCAACTCTGGGTCAAGACTAAGAAACCGCTTCTACTAATGCAATTGGCATCTCCTCTGCAACTTATAGTATTGGAGTGTTGATGGGAACACTGATGGGTTAAGTGACTTGTTTAAGGTTTTATAACAAGTGTGTGTGTGTGTGTGTGTGTGTGTGTGTATGTGTGTATAAAGAGAGACTTGTAACCAGGCCTTTCTGACTTTAAAGTCAGCCATCCATTCATTATATCATGATGAATGAAAGAAGAAAGAAAGAAAGAAAGAAAGAAAGTAGGAAGGAAACAAGGAAGGAAAAGAAAGAAAAAACTGAAAGAATTTATTTAGTGATTACTATGTGCCAAGCACTGGTGATACCAATAGAAATAAATAGCCCCTATACCCTGGTAGTTCACACTCTAACTGAGGAAGATAACACATAAATGAAAGTTCACCTGCAGGAAGATAGAAAACCCTGATAAGTCCCAGGGCTTCAGCAGCTGAATGAACGGCAAAACCCAAGTTTCTTTTCCTTAGGTTACATGAGTAAGAATGATGATAGTGCTAAGAGACTGGAGGATATAGAAACAGGGCAGATAATATAGCCTGGAAAGGAGCTTAAAGGTAATAGCAGGGTAGATGGTAAGCCTAATGGTCCTCTGTGGCACCTGAAGGAATAGAGTTAGTGACTCCCATGTCACCCAAGCAGCCCGATCTAGGCAGCAGAGCCAGGGAGGTAGGTTAAAGGTGATAGCAGAGGGATAGGTCACTAGGTCTTCTTACCTTGAACATACATAAGGTATCCCAAACCTCTGAGTAAAAATCTCTCCATTGGACTTCTAGAAAGTCTTCACTAGAAGGTCAGAGAAGTCATGGAAGTAGCATTATATAACATGTAACATACTGTCCTATCTTGTATTGGTCAATTCCATACAAATGTGTCAAATGGCTTTAAATCCATGACTCTATGTAAAAGTTATCCCAGAATAGATAGCATCGTCCTTTCTCACTAGGAGTTTAAAATGTAATATTCCTTCTTTAATCATGTAGATTTTTTTTTAATGTGATATTTGTTCAAAGTTTTCAGTAGCCTAAACAGCAAACACACAGAATCAGCAGAACATAGGGTGAAAGGTCGACAGGGTTACACAAAGAAACTAAAAATCTGTGGTTCTGATGCTTTAACCTTTATTATTGTCAACTAATTCGTACCGCTTCCTTTTTTATTCTGACTGGACCATCTGCTTTCATTGATAAAACTCTAGTCCGACAAATCTGCAACTACTTGACCATCTACAGTCTTCCTTTCCTGAGAGGCTAAGTGATATATTCACATAGGGTCACAATATGTGTCAGAGGCAAGACTTAAATCCTAGCCTTGCTGACTCTCAGGCCTGTTCTCTATCCACCGCCACAGCATCGCCAAATCTGAAGGCAGATAAAGACCTCAAAGACCATTGAGCTCCTAAACAAAAGGAATGCTCTCTATAACACACCCTGTAAGTAGATGTCCAGCTTCTGCTAGAAGGTTTTCCAGGAGTGAGAGAAAAGTCCATTCTACATCAGGACAGTTCTCATTTCAAGTTGTTTTTTCTGATGGCAAGTCTAATTTGCCCTTTTGCAACTTCTATCTTTCATTTCTTTTCCCCTCGAGGGCCAAATAAAATGAGTCTAACTATTACTCCACATGACAGCCTTTCAGACATTTGAACGTGTCTATCTCATTTCCCCTAGGTCTGGTATTTTTCAGGGTAAATATCCCCAGTTCCTTTAATTGATTTGCCTATGATTTGGTCTCAAGGTCATTTGCCATACTGGTTGCCATTCTCTGGATACTCTCTAGTATATCAATTCCTTATTAATCTGGTGTCTAGAACCAAATACAGTACTTCAGATGAGATCTGATGAGGGCAGAGTACAGTGGGATGATCACCTCCTTGTTCCTATTTCACTATGCCAAGATCGTGTTGACCCTTTTGGTTGCCACATCTCATCTTAAACTTGCAGTCCACTAAATTAAACAGATCTTTTGTAGACAAATTGCCAATTACTCATGCCTATCCCATTTTGTACTTTTTTAATCCAATTGTAAAGTTTTGCTATTCAGTGTCCTATTATTTCTGTTACTATTAAATTTGATCATGTTAGATTTAGCCCACTACTCAAACCTATCGATATCTTTTTATATCCTGAGTAGCTATTACTTCTAGTTTTATGTCATCTACAAGTTTGATAAGCATGCCATCTCTTCCTTTACCCACAACATTGTAAGCAATGTAAAACAATTCAAGGCCAAACATAGACCCTCAGGCTATTCCACTGGAGATCTCCTATCATGTTGAGATTAAATCATTAACAGCTGCTGTTTGAGGCATCCATGGTTGTTTTGGAACCAACTGTAGGGGGAGTATGGTAGGGGGAAAGGACAAGGTAGAGCTAATTGTTAAATTTCCAGTGTATATATAACTTGGAAATTGGCGATCCCCACAGATCAGGGCTTAATTTACTGTTTTGTTGATTCTCTAGACTTAAGAAAATGTTGATAATACAAATTAAACTTAAAAGTGGGTCATATCTATGGTTTTTTTGAAGAGATGTTTATTAAATATTTACCAACACACCCCAGAATTATCCAACCAGTTCAGACTTTATTCCACTATATTATCACCTAGTCTACTTCCCTCTATTGTCTCCATAAAATAATAAGATATTTTTTATCAGAAGCTTTGCTAAATTTTAGGTAAACTATGTCTTTATCTTTCCTCTAGTTAGTAACTCTGTTTAAAATGGAAATAACATTATTCAAGCATGATTTATTCTTGATGGAGGTATGCTATTATCAGCATTCATTTTGTAGATGTTCACTGGACATCTCTTTAGTGATGTGTTCTAGAATTTTTTTTTAAATAAATTTATTTATTTAACTTTTTACATTCATTTTCACAAAAATTTGGCTCCCAAATTTTCTCCCCATTTGTCCCCTCCCCCACCCCAATACACTGAGCAGTCTAATTTCCCCTATCACCAATCTGCCCTCTCTACTATCATCCCTCCCTTCCTTTGTCCCCATCTTCCCTTTTGTCCTGTAGGGCAAGATAACTTTCTATACCCCATTACCTGTATTTCTTATTTCCTAGCAGCAAGAACAATACTCAACAGTTGTTCCTAAAACTTTGAGTTCCAACTTGTCCCCATCCC
>CM053771.1:181878686-181894672 GCA_028658325.1 Potorous gilbertii | reverse complement strand
AGAGTTACAAATATTGTTTTTTTATGTAGGAATGTAAACAGTTCAACTTTAGTAAGTCCCTTATGACTTCTCTTTGCTGTTTACCTTTTCATGCTTCTTTTCATTCTTGTGTTTGAAAGTCAAATTTTCTTTTCAGCTCTGGTCTTTTCATCAAGAATGCTTGAAAGTCCTCTATTTCATTGAAAAACCATTTTTTTCCCCTGAAGTATTATACTCAGTTTTGCTGGGTAGGTGATTCTTGGGTTTAGTCCTAGTTCCTTTGATTTCTGGAATATCCTATTCCACACCCTTCGATCCCTTAATGTAGAAGCTGCTAGATCTTGTGTTATCCTGATTGTATTTCCACAATACTGGAATTGTTTCTTTTTAGTTGCTTGCAATATTTTCTCCTTGACTTGGGAATTCTGGAATTTGAGCACAATGTTCCTATAGGAGTTTCTCTTTTTGGATCTTGTTCAGGCAGTGATTGGTGGATTCCTTGAATACTTATTTTGCCCTCTGGTTCTAGAGTATCAGGGCAGTTTTCCTTGATAATTTCATGAAAGGTGAAGTTTAGGCTCTTTTTTTGATCATGGCTTTCAGGTAGTCCCATAATTTTTAAATTGTCTCTCCTGGATCTATTTTCCAGGTCAGTTGTTTTTCCAGTGAGATATTTCACATTATGTTCCATTTTTTCATTCTTTTGGTTTTGTTTTGTGATTTCTTGGCTTCTCAGAAAGTCATTAGCCTCCATCTGTTCCATTCTCATTTTTAAAGAACTATTTTCTTCAGTGAGCTTTTGAACCTCCTTCTCCATTTGGCTAATTCTGCTTTTTAAAGCATTCTTCTCCTCATTGGCTGTTTGAACCTCTTTTGCCAATTAAATTAGCCTATTTTCAAGGTGTTATTTTCTTCAGCATTTTTGGGGGTCTCCTTTAGCAAGGTGTTGACCCGTTTTTCATGCTTTTCTTACATCTCTCTTATTTCTCTTCCCAGTTTTTCCTCTACCTGTCTAACTTGATTTTCAAAATCCTTTTTGAGCTCTTCCATGGCCTGAGCCCAATGAATATTTATTTTGGATGTTTGGGATACAGAAGCCTTGACTTCTGTGTCTTTCCCTGATGATAAGTATTGTTCTTCCTCATCTGAAAGGAAAGGAGGAAATATCTGTTCACCAAGAAAGCTTCTATGGTCTATGGTCTTATTTTTTTTTCTCTTTTCTGGGCATTTTCTCAGCTAGTTACTTGACTTCTGAGATTCCTTTCCACACCCATTTCACCTCCAGATCCACCCAGCTAGTGCTTGGGGTCTGGGATTCAAATGCTGTTCCCCAGCCTCAGGGCTTTCAGCAAGGGCAGGGCCACTATTCAGTGTGAGATTAAGGTTAGGTGCTCAGGTAGGGGTAGGGCTGCTATTCAGTGTGAGATTAAGTTCAACTGTTCAGGTTGGGGCAGGGCCACCTCACAGGGCTCAGTTCCCTCAAGGGGTTTATATGGAGACCTTCAACAATGGATCTGAGCCCCTGCTTGCTTTGGGAGCCCCTGTCAGTTGCTGCCTCTGCTGGTGCCTCCTGAGGGGGTCTGAGTTATGGGGACACCCCATTCCCCTCTTGGTGAGCCAAACAGGCTCTCTCACTAACCTTTGGCATCTGTGAGTGGATGGACCTGCGTGGCCACTGGAGATTCCATCCCTGAATCCTGCTCAAATCTGCTCCTCTCAGTGCCACGCAGCCAAGGCAGGGCCAGGCTCTGCTCTGGGTGCGGTGCGTGATGGACCTTTGGTGTTGGTTTTTAAGAGCTCTCTGGAACAGAAATCTTGTCCACTCCATTGTTGTATGGTTTCCACTGCTCCAGAATTTGTTGGGAGTTCTTCTTTACAGGTATTTTGTGGGCTGTGGGTTCAGAGCTAGCATATGTGAATCTTTCTACTCCACCATCTTGGCTCCTCCCTGTTCTAGAATTTTTTAAGGAATCAGTCAAGCTCATTGGCCTATAGTTTCCAGACTGTATTCACTTTAAAAAAAATCAGGACATTTGACCTTCAAGATTGGCAAAGACTAACAAAGTTTGGCCAGCTATAGCCAAACATTATGTAATAACTGATTTCATCATCAGAACATGTTCTTTCTCTGTAACACAGGGGACAGTTAGAACTCTCCTTCCTACTATACACACCTGCAAATGCACATACACACACTAATAATATATTCCTATGGACATGTTCATCCTATGTTTAACTTCTGCAATGAACTATGGTCTTGAAGCATCAAGTTTGCTACAACACAATATGGTTTCCCTTCCAGGGAGTGTAAAGTCCAAAACTTTGATTGTTCATTGGTGGTCAATCCCTGGAAAACTGATTCATGTTACCCAAGCTTGTAAAATCTGATTTGTATACCAGAATTTCAGTTTGTTAATTTACAATTCCACAGCTACCTATTTGACCTCGGGCATCTGATTTAATCTCTCTGGGTGCCTCAGTCACTATATATAAAGTGAGAGGGTTGAACTAGATAGTCTCTAAGACAGTTTCTAGATCGTAATTTATGATGCTATGATCCAAAGGGTAAGATACTATGCTACATGAGGGAAAAGGAAGAAAATATAAGATAGAACTGATCCTTGTAGATAAGATACAACCACAAATAACTGTAGGAGGTAGCATTATATACTGAATACATTAGGTACCAAACAAAGTACACTGTGTGGGAAATCTGAAAAGACAGATTGTTATCAACAGGGAATCAGTGAGGGCTCCATTGAAAAGAGCTTTTGAGTTGAGCTTTGGAGTGAGATAGGAATTTAACTGAGTATGGCAGGATGTTTCAGCATAAGGAAAGTTATGGAGTCTGGAAAGAACAATGTCCTTTGGAGGAACAAGGAGTAATTCACTTTAGCTGGGGCATGTTACTTATTAAAGAGAGCAATGAGTGATACAACTGGCAAAATGGTGCCAGACTGTGGCAATCCTTGAATGGCCAACAAAGGAGTTTGGAGCTTACTTGTTGGACAATAGGGCCATACTGGAAAAGATTTCTGAGCACAGAGATGTCATGATTAGGTCTCTATGCAAGAAAGTTTACTTTCGAACTATATATTTTTATTATGTGAAGTTTACTTTTAAGTATATAATAAATTCAACATGTAAATTTCAAAGCTATCCTCTTTACTTCATCTTCTTTGATCAGAGGATCTACTTCCTTCTTTCCTAAGTCTTAGTAACCTATCTTCTGACCTCATCATTCAACTGGAACTGCTATCTTCAAAGTTACTAATGATCCCTTCATTGCCAAATCTAGTGACCATCTCTCACTCCTCATCCTCCTTAAACTTTCTGAAACCTTTGACCCTGTTGGTCACCCCCTTCTCCTTGACACTCTTTTCCCTGTAGTTTTCCAGGACATTACTCTTTTCTTGTTCTCCTACATGTCTAATTACTCCTTCTCAGATTCTTTCACCACTCTTTATCCATGTCTTGTCTACTAACCATAGACTTTCTTCAGTGAGTGATCTGTCCTAGGTCTTCTTTCTCTTTTCTCTCTATACTTTTTCACTAGGTAATCTCATCATCTCCCATAGCTTTAATTATCTTCTATAGAAATTATTTTTCAGCTCTACTTATCTATCCAGCCCTCTTCTCTCTCCTGATCTCCATTCTCACATCTCCCATTGCCTTTGAGACATCTCACACTAGATGACCCAAAGATATTTCAAATTCAATGTGTCCAAAATTTAACTTGCCTTCCAATTTGATCTTTGTTTCCAATCCCTCTCTCTCCGCTGCCATCTTTCCCATGTTCTTCCTATATTTTTCGGCCCTAGTGTAGAGTGAAAAAACAAAAAGTCAGGGAAACAGGGTTTGAATCTCAGCTTTGCTCCTTAATATTAGTGTGACATTGGGTAAGTCATTTCACTTTCCTGTGACTTGAATGATTTCTGATCTGCCTTCCAACTATAAATACTGTGGTCCAATAATTATGGGAATTTGGAGGTTGTTGATGACCATTGAGAGAGCAGTTTCACTTGAGAAATATTACTAATAATATTTTGTCTGAGTGTCAGACACTGTTAAAACACCTTATAAATATCTCATTTGATCTTCACATCAACCCTGGTTGGTAGATGCCATTATCTTCATTTTATAGTTTAAGAAACTGAGGCAAACAGAAGTTGAGTGACTTACCCAAGGACACATAGCTGGTGAGGATCTGAGGCTGATTTGAAATCAGGTATCCCTGACTTTAATCCCAGCACTCTATCCATTTCACCACCTAGCTACCTCAATCAAAAAGTAAATTCTTTTTTAAAAAATTTATTTTACTTTTAATTTATGGAATAGAACAAGCATTTTTGTAATAGTACAAGAAAAAGATTATTGCATGTGAAACTGCAAATACACTATATACAAATTGCTATTCCTTTAAAATATACAACAAATTATTTTGTAAATTAATTTTTCATTCCAAGTTCTTTCTTAATTTAATGTTTTTTCCCTAATTACAAGTAAAAACAATTTCTCACATTCATTTTAAAAACATTTTTGAGTTCCAAATTCTCTTCCTCTGTCCCTCCCTTCCCCTACCCCTTATTGAAAAGGCAAGAAATTTGATATAGATTTTACAAGCACAGTCATCCAAAACACATTTACATGATAGTCATATTATAAAAGAAAACATACATTTAAAAAACAAGAAAAATGAAGAAAAAGTATGCTTCAATCTGCATTCAGGCCTTATCAGTTCTTTCTCTGGAGATAGGTATCATTTTTCATCATAAGTCCTTTAGAATTGTCTTGGATGATTGTGTTGCTGAGAATAGCTAAGTCATTCATAGTTTATCATCATACAATATTGCTGTTACTGTATACAGTATCCTCCTCTGCTTATTTTACTGCATCTGCTCACATCTTTCCAGGGTTTTGTTTGAGAATATCCTGCTCATCATTTCTTATAACACAATAATATTCCATCACAATCAAATACAATAATTTATTCAGTCATTCCCCAATAGATGGCCATCTCCTTAATTTCCAATTCTTTGCCACCACACAAAGAGGTGCTATAAAAATTTCTGTACATATAGGTCTTTTTCCATTTTATTTTTTATTTCTTTAGGACATAGACCTAGTAATGATATTGTTTAGTCAAAGGATACCTGTAGTTTTATAGCCCTTTGGGCATAGTTCCCAATTTCTCTACAGAATGACTCAGTCAGCACACAATTTCACCAACCTTGCATGCAAATGCACCAACCAAGTGCATTAGTGCATCAATTTTCCCACATCCCCTCCAATATTTGTTATTTTTCTTTTCTGTCATATTAGTCAAACTGTTAGGTGTGGGGTGGTAGCTCAGGATTGTTTTAATTTGCATTTCTCCAATCATAGCGATTTAGAGAACTTTTTTCATATGACTATAGATAGCTTTGATTAGTTCATCTGAAAGTGCCTTTTCATATCTTTTAACCACTTACCAACTGAGGAATAAGTTTTATTTCTTTAAATTTGACTCAGTTCTCTATATATTTGAGAAATGAAATTTTTATCAGAGAAACTTGCTAGACATTTTCCCCCACAGTTGTCATTACTCTGTATTTCCCTCCATCCTTCCCCCCTCAATTCTCCTACTTTCCTTCTCCTTTTACCCTGTCCATTCTCAAAAGTGTAGGAATGTAAACAGTTTAACCTTATAAATTCCTATATGATTTCCCTTTCCTATTTACATTTTTATTCTTCCTTTGAGTCTTATATTTGAAAGTCAAATTTTCTATTCATCTCTGGTCATTTCATCAGGAATGATCGACAGTCCTCCATTTCACTGAGTGTCCATTTTTTTCTCCTGTAGGATTATACTCAATTTTGCTAGGTAGGTGATTCTTAGTTATAATGCTAGCTCCTCTCCTCTCTGGAATATCATATTCCTCCAGTCCTTTTATGTAGAAGCTGCTAAATCTTGTGTTATCCTGACTGTGGCTCCACAATACTTGTTATTTCTTTCTGGCCGCTTGCAATATTTTCTGCTTGACCTGCGAGCTCTGGAATTTGACTATAATACTCCTGGGGATTTTCATTGTGGGATCTCTTACAGGGGGTGATGGATTCTTTCAATTTCTATTTTACTCTCTGGTTCTAGAATTTCAGGGTAGTTTTCCTTGATAATTTCTTGAAATATGATGTCTAAACTCTTTTATTGATCATAGCTTTCAGGTAGTCCAATAATTTTAAATTATCTCTCCTGGATCTATTTTCTAGGTCAGTTGTTTTTCTAATGAAATATTTCACATTGTCTTCATTTTTTTCTTTTTTTAGATTTGTTTTATTGTTTCTTGATGTCTCATAAATTCATAAGCTTCCATTTGCCCAATTCTTAGTTTTAAGGAATTATTTTCTTCACTGAAGAAAATACCTCCTTTTCCATTTGACCAATTCTGATTTTCAAGGCATTCTTTTCCTTATTGGATTTTTGTACCTCTTTTACCATTTGGTCTGTTCTGTTTCTTAAAGTGTAATTTTATTTAGTGTTTTTTGTGCCTCCTATTGACTCTTTTTTGCATGTGATTTTCTTTCATCACTCTCATTTCTCTTCCCATTTTTTTCTCTACCTCTCTTACTTTATTTTTAAAATCCTTTTTGAGCTCTTCCCTGGCCTGAGATCAAATCATATTTTTTTCCTTGAGGCTTTGGATGTAGCAGTTTTTATTTTGTTTACTTCTTCTGAATTTGTTTTAAGGTTTCCTGTAATGATAATAACTTTCTGTAGTCAGGATCTTTTTTTCTGCCATTTTTCTATTTTTTTATCCTATCTTGACTTTTAACTCTATGCTAAAATGGGACTCTGCTTCCTCACTGGAGAGAGTACAACTCCAACCTTCAAGTTTTTTATGTAGCAATTTTCAAACATAATTCTGGAGACTTGTAAGTTTTTAGTTCTTCCAGGATGGTATGGTCTAGGGAGAGGTGTGTTTACTACTCTTCTTGTCTGTGCTCTCATCAGTGAGCAACTATAAGCACTGCTTTGCATCCTGGAACTGTGACCAGGTCCCAGCTCCCCTGCAACTGTTAAGCTCTGTTGTGCTCATGTTCCTCCTTGCCCTGAGACAGAGACCCAGGACTGTGACCTGGATCTGAATATGGGCAATGCAACAGGGTCCGGTCCCCAGTACCAGCAGAGTGACCCCAGCTATCTCCTTCTCACCAGTGATATAAATCTTTTACTATCTGTGGGCTGAAAGATCCTCAAACTCCCACTGACTCAACTGATTCAGTCACCCTCAAGGCCTAATACTGGTTTGTTGGGGTGTGGCCTGAACTGGACTGTACTTCAGTCTCTCTGGTACAATAGACCTTTTCTGCTGAACTTCTAGGTTGTCTTGGGCTGGAAAATGTTTTCACCCTGTCCTCTTGTGGGTTCTACCATTCTAGAATTTCTTTGGGGGCATTATTTAAATTGTTTGAGGGGTTTGAGGGAGAGCTCAGAAAAGTCCCTGTCATTTCTTCACCCTCTTGGCTCCCCAAGTTCTTTACAACTGCAAAATATATCACAACAAATACTTCAGTGTTTGTTAGTTCTTTCTCTGGGAAGACTTTTTCGATTGTCTCTCTGCTTCTATTCCCTATACAGATAGAAAATCCACTGTAGATTGGTCATAGTGATCAAAAATATCATTTCTAAAAGAGGCAGGCATCCTTATCAACCACTTTTCTAAAGCCACTTAGGAAAATAATTTATTAAACTGCTGTAAAGCCATAGGTGTATGATTTCTGCAGCTATAAATTTGGACATAAAAGACAAAAAGAGGAGAAAGCAAAGTGCTTAAATAACTTTACAAGAACAGGAAATAAAGCTGAGTAGTTGATGATCATTTAAGTTAGAGTTGGAAATGACTTTCAGGATTATCTTAATCCAGGTCCTTCATTTTACAACTGTGCTACAGCCCAAGACAAAAAGGAACTGCTTAGATTCCTTCCTTTTTATTAAATTTATATTGGAGGCAATCTGGGTTAAGTGACTTGGTCAGAGTCATACAGCTAATAAATATCTAAGGTCAAATTTAAACTCAGGTCCTCCTGCCTCCAGAGTCAGTGCTCTCTCTATCCACTGTGCCACCATGCTGCCCCAATCCCTTCCTTTTTAGACTAGCCAGCTAGCTGAAAGCGGAGGAGGGAAAAGACCTCAGTGGATGTCTAAATTAGAGAACATTGACTGCTTCCTTTCTGTTAACATAGTAGTGAAACTACTGGTGTATATGTACGTGCTTATGCGGAGCATGGAATATGTGTGCTTATGCGTACTTATATAGTATCAGAAAATGCTTTTCATTTTTATACGTTTCTTATGTTTCTTTCTTTTCGGACACCTGAAGGGGGCAGGAATAAGTAGAGAAAAAATATTTTAAATGATAAAAGCTTATTTGTATTGTCCAAGAAATTATTTTCCTCCATTTATGCATAATATTTTTGAATACTGCCTCAATGAAATTTTAATAGGGCATTTTAGTATAGTTTTCCAGTAAGAGGGAAATAATCCAAAATACCAGCTATTATATTAATAAGAGAATAAGTGAGAAAAAAATTACCTTTATAGGAGAGGAATAGGGAGAAATTCCCTAGTGACCCAGCACAGGGGAAAGAGATAGGATTTATTAAATAAAATAAAGTTGATGACAACAAAACATAGAAAGAATTGCAAATATATATAATGTGGGTATCATAAATTTATTTTCTATTCCTTCTTAGCTATTAAAATTTTTAAGAGAAAAATCAAAAAGTTTGTTGTGTGTTTTGCAGTGACCTCCTACTAAGAGTCAGTTAGATAGCACAGTGGATAAGAGTGCTAGACTAGGAGTCAGAAAGACCTGAGTTCAAATCCTACCTCAGATACTTACTAGCTGTGTGACCCTGGCCAAGTCACTTAAACTGCAGTCTGCCTCAGTTTCCCCAACATTAAAATGGGGGAAATAATAGCATTACTTCCCAGGGTTGTTGTAGGTATCAAAGGGGGTAACATTAATACTTCTTAAAGCATTATATATAAATGCTTGCTATTACTGTTAATAAATACAATCTCCTGCTTGGCACGTAAGCTCTTCACAACCTGCCTCCAGTCTACTTTTCTAGCTTTGTTAGGCATTATTCTCCTTCATACAACCTAAGGTGCAGCCAAACTACCTATTCAACTATTCCTCACGTACAGCATCTCTCTTCTACCTTCATGTCTTTGTATGGGCCATACCCTATACTCCACCTTCCTCACTTACCTCTCAGAATTCTTAATTTTCTGCAAAGCTTAGCACAGTGTGAAGTCTTTCCTGGTCCTCCTTCCAATTATTAGAGCCTTTGCACCCTCTAAGACTATCTTATATTTATTTGTGTGTGTGTGTGTGTGTGCATTTCTCCACAACAAAATGTGAGTTCCTTTGAGAACATATCCCCATCACCTAGTACTGTGGCTGGAATGAATGTATTAATGTAATGTGGTTAATAAATGCTTGTTTGATCGACTGCAGAAAATTTAACTCTTGCTGCTCCTCTTCAAAACTCTGCATTAAACCTTTGTCAGAAGGGGCTGAAAGGAACTGCCTAATGTTATTTTGTTTTGTTTTCCTTAATGAAGGCAAAATAAACCCAGCAAATTTGCTCTCGGTAGGGCATGCATCACATGCAGCTTCTTATAGGCTTTTGATGTCATCCCTTTCAGAAAGTGTTGTTACTGTTTGTTCTTTGTTTTCAAAAAGGACCATGACATCAGGGACGTGATGCCATGACACGCAGGTGAATTGGATTTAAGTGAGGCAGGGCTGTGCAAAGTCACCAGCCTCACTTTGTCCTCTTGAGCCATCTGGGTCCAGTGGCGAGATACAGATCAAAACGAATGGATGCAGAGAATGTTAGAGGTAGAAGGGACCTCGGAACTCATGTAGACCAAGTCTTTCGCTGTCTGGCCAGGAACCGAGGACTAGGGAAGTGAAGTGACTTGCCCAAGGTTATGCAGCTAAGTTAATGGCATGGCTGGGGCTAGAGTCCTCATATTCTAATTTCTTGTCCATTATTCTTTTTGGTTCTTCAGATCAGAAGCATTCATAATCAAGAAACAAGTCTTACAGTCATAAGTCTCTCCTCTCCTTTGTTCTCCTCTCCTCTTTCTCTTCTCTTTCATTTCTTGCTCTCTCTTTTGTTTCTTCTCTCTGTCTCTGTCTCTCTGGATCTGTCTCTCATCTCTCTCTGTCTCTCCTCTCCCTTCTCTTCTTTCTTCTCTCTCCTCTTGCCCCCTCTTTTGTTTCTTCTCTCTGTCTGTCAGTCTCTGCCTGTCTCTCTCTCTCTCTCTCTCTCTCTCTCTCTCTCTCTCTCTCTCTCTCTCTCTCTCTCTCTCCCTCCCTCCCTCCCTTGCTGTTGTTTTGCAGATTTTTTGCCATATTTTTATTCTTCTTCAAAAGAGAAGAATGGGGAACTACATTAAAGCTGTCATCCAAAATACTTTCGATTTTTGATGAAAATTCACCATATGCTTAACTAAATGTAATTAAAAATAAAATTAGCGTATACTCAAAGCAATGAAGATGGACAGTTTTTTCGGCTCAGCTTTTTAATTTTGCTTTGAAGAATGACGGAGAAATCATCTCCTGAATTTTGGGATGATTCAACTTTGAAATCATTTCCCTTGGGCACTAAAGTGTAAGGGCTTTGTGAGGGAATTTTAATAGGGTTTTGTATCTGTCAGCTGTGTCTTATTCTGCATTGTTGTAACTTGCTGCTGCTAATAAGATGCTCCAGAGAATGAGATGTTACATCAGTGTAGTCCTGGAGAAGGAAAACAAAGCAAGGTACTGTAAACAGCCTTTCCCCCCCTCACTCAAACAGTAACAGCTAGTATTTTAGAGTTCAGTCATTGCCAAGTGATGAAGGGGAAGTGATTAAAGGTTTAGGAAAGAAAAATGTTTTCAATTCACTTTTAAGTTAATCAGTGAGGCACAAATGTACAGAAAGAACCTTCCTTAGAAAAGAGAGAGGAGCTCATATTAATTACCATACACATGTGGGCCAGAAGTAGGGCAGTAAAAGTTATAAGGCTATAGATAATTAGTTAAAATAGAAAGTTGCAATACTTCCCTAGTAGCCTTACCCTAGGTGAGCCTCTTCTCTGCCCTGCCTTTCTTTGATTGCATGCATTGGTAATGGTTTCTCTAGACACTGGATATTAGAATCTTCTATTTCTCTTCTCCTAGGGAGCCTTGTGAACTAAGATCCAGATCTCCTTTCCGTAGTTGTATTTAGCTTTAAAAAAATTATTCAGGTGCCACCCTCCCCATGAAGTCTTTCTTGATCTCTCCCTCACTCCCAGCAGTTATCCTCCTCTATATTGTATAAGGGGAGAAAGGATTTATTTTTTTCTCTTTCCTCCACCAATCCTTCCCTCCCATTAAGGATGGGTACCGAGATGCCAGCAAGGTGTTAACATGCAATGCATACCCTACAAGTATAAATACCTTTCTCTGATTTCATGGGAATAGTCATGGGCAATCCTGTTGGTAGACATCTTAAACTCATTATGTCCAAAACAAAACTTATTATTTTTCCTGCTAACCACATCCCTATATTGAGTCACTCAGGTTTACAACCTAGGTGTCATTCTTAATTCCTCACTGTCTCTCTCTCCCCCCTTTCCCCATATCCAATGTGTTGCCAAGGTCTGTGGATTTCACCTTTGCTACATTTCTTGAATATGCCCTCTTCCACCCTCTGGTGTTGCCACTGTGCTGCTACAGTCCCTCTTTGCCTCACACTTTCAACAGCCTCCTGGTGGATCTGCCTGCCTCAAGTCTCTCCTCCATTCACACAAAAATATGCTTTTCCTAAAGGATAGGTCTGACCCTGTCATCATCCTACTCCATAAACTCCAGTGCCTCCCTTTTGTCTCCAGGATCAAATACAAAATCCTTTGTTTGATGTTCAAACCCTTTTATAACGTAGTTCCTCTTTACCTTTCCAGTCTTTTTACACCTTAATCTCCATCCATTGGAGTTCATTGACACACTGGCCTCATGGCTGTTCCTCCAACAAGGCACTCCATCTCTCAGCTACGAGCATTTTCTCTAGCTGTCTCTCTACTTGGGATAATCTCCTTCCTCATCTCCTTCTTCAGATTCTAACCCAGCTTCCACAGAAAGACTTTGCAAACCCTCTTAATTCTAGTGCTTTTCCTCTTTTAATGATTTTCTATTTCCCCTGTATTTAACTTGTTTGTTCATATTTTTTTTCTTTTCTCTTCCATTAGATTTTTGAGCTCCTTGAGGGCAAGGACAGTCTTTTGCCTGTTTTTGTATCCCCAGTACTCTGTGGGTGCTTAATAAATATTTATTGACTGACTTAAAATTGGTCACACTGGTGTTCATTTTCTATGGAAAACCAAGCTTTGGTAAAGCCCTTCAGGATTCAAATGGAGCTCCTTGACTATACTCTTAAACCCAAATACACTGACTCTCACTGATCTGTCAATGACAGGTCCTGGTCCAAGTGGGTTTTGCTGACTGAGAGTGAGTAAAACAGCAATTGTTTCTATTCTGGGCAGAAACTCTGATGGCCCTCTCCTCCCAGACTGATTCTTTTGCCTCAATTCTTGCCTACCCTTTAATTACTGAATGGGTGTTGCCTTAAACTGGCACCTGAGAAAGATCTTAGTTTAAAAAGGTCAATCAAGGTTCCCCACTGCATCCAGGGCCTTCGCCAGCTCTCCTGACCTATATCTTGCCGCTGGACTCCAATAACTCTAGAGGAGGGAGTGAGGGTGATGACTTTGCACAGCCCTGCCTCACTTAAGTCCAATTCATTTGCAAGTCAAGATATCACCTTCCTGATATCATTGGTCCTCTTCCAGAACAGTGGAAGAACCCAGATGTGTTCTGGGTGCTTCCAGATGACCAGATGTGATTTAGCATTTGGGTGTATGGGAGATAGTATAGAATATTTGCTCATATTGTCTACAACCCACATGCATGTGTTCTGTATATACTTATGTAGCTACATGCTTCCCACATTAGAACATGAGCTCCATAAATGCAAGGGCAGCTTTATTTTTGTATCTCAAGTGATTAAGGCAGTAATGGCACATAGTAAGTATTTTATAACTGATTGTGAATTGATTAATCAGTTATGATTTCTGCTGTTTGTCCTGGAGCATATTGCCTCAGTTTCTAGGATTAGCAGGTTTGGGAAGCCATCACAAAGAGACAGGATGGCACAGTGGATCTTGCTTTGGAATCAGGAAAACATGATTTCAAATTTTGCCTCTGACATGTATGAATTGTAGAACTAAATGAAGTCACCAAATGTTTTAGTGCCTCCAGGCAATGTGTTAAGCCCATGAATTGATATCAACATGGAAAGAAAGTTTCCATAACAGAATCATGGCAGAGCTAAGGTTTTGTTTTGTTTTGTTTTTTTAATGAAAATCTTGGTAAGCAAGACTTAACCCAACTCATTTGGCTTTGGAAGACTCTTAAGTTTGAGATATATTGGCAGAATCCAGAAATATTGTGCCAGGAGATCTGGGAGTGTGGAATTTTGTTGTTCAGTCATTTCAGTCATGTCATGTCTGACTCTACATGACTGCATTTGGGGTTTTCTTGCCAAAGATACTAGAGTAGCTTGTTATTTCCTTCTCCAACTGATTTTGTAGATGAGGAAACTGAGACAAACAGGGTTAAATGACTTGCCCAGGTGATACAGTTAGTAAGTGACTGAGGCCAGATTTGAATTCAGGAAAAGTTTTCCTGACTCCAGGACCTACAACTCTACCCACTGAATCATCTGGCCACCCTAGGAGCATAGATATCTCCGTATATAATGGGAATTTGGGGGTAACATAAGTTTTGGGGTTTTTTCCATTGAAAAACTGATGCATGTAATAAGTATGTATAATTTCATATTTAATATCTGGTTGAGAAACATCCATGGCACTGAAAAATTCTCTTAGAACCTCTATTCGTCTCCCATAGAATACTGTGGGCCTGTGACATAGTTTAGTAAAAAGAATATCATTCCTAAGTGAGTGAAAAGGAGGGAACAGAACAGTAAGTTGGAAGCAGGTTGAAAGTCAAGAGGACGGAGACTGAAAAGGTTTATTGGCTTCGTGTAGTGTTGATTCACAAAGTCAGCCTAAAAAAATTTTTAAAAATGAGACAAGACCAGAGCACTATTGGATTGCTTCAGGTTCCCTCACTTTGTCACAGGAGGAAAGGGATTGTGTAGTTCTTGGACTCTGGAGGTACGATCAAGGGAGATTATAGTGAAAAGGAAATAACACACAAAAGGTTTCAAAAAAGGAATCTTAGAAGGCCTGTGGTGTTGGAGATAATACCAATTCCTACAACTCAGAGTCAAGGATGGTACAAGGATGAAGAAGGAAAAGGGAGATTTCAAGCAGAAGAAATACAGAAAAGGGGAGGGCCTGTATATTA
Organism: Potorous gilbertii; assembly: GCA_028658325.1. Taxonomy (NCBI): domain Eukaryota; kingdom Metazoa; phylum Chordata; class Mammalia; order Diprotodontia; family Potoroidae; genus Potorous; species Potorous gilbertii. Next base: position 181,880,243 of record CM053771.1, on the reverse strand, counting down.
TATAAAGAGAAGTATTTGAGTTATAGTTTGACCAAGGTAAATTGGTAGGGAGCTGTGAACTTTACTTTTTGGAATTAAAGGAATTAGAACTCCCAGGTTCAAAAGACATATTCTAAACCAGAGGTGTCAAACTTGCAATTCTCAAGTGCTCTAAACCAAATTAAAATGTTATTGGGAAATTATTAACAATTTTTAAAAATATAGTACAGCGTAAATAGGACACCCCAGGGGCACAATGGATAGAGAACAGGAGCTGGAGTCAGGAATACCTGAGTTCAAATTCGGGCTCACACACTAATTGTGTGACCTTAGGCAAGTCACTTAACCTTGTTTGCCTCAGTTTCCTCATCTATAAAATGAGCTGGAGAAGGATATGGCAAACTAGTCAAGTATCTTTGCCAAGAAAATCCCAAATAGGATCATGAAGAGTCGGACATGACTGAATCTACTGAATAAGAACAGTAACATAGGTAATGGTAATTTTTTTTCCAAGTTCTCTAAACCACCGTGTCTCACAAGGATCCACTTCTGTCTGAGTTTGACACCATTGCTCTAAACTATAGATGATCGTATTAAAATGCTAAAATTGAAGTAGCAAGTTTAGACAGTCTGGGTTAATTTTTCTATCATGCTTGTCCTTTTAAAGAGATGCAACAGTTAATTCACCTGAGTATTTTTCACTGTGTTCAAATCTTCCATCTGCCTTGTGATAACTATGTGGCCTTGCAGAAGTTTATAATCTCTACTGCTTTGAGTTTTCTCCTCTGTAAGAGGAGAACCTTAAGACCATTAAATTGACCTGTCTGTCAGAATTTCTGTCTTCCATTCCCTTATTCCTGATCTTCCACTCTGACCTCCTCTTTGTAATTCCATTCTCATGGCACTCTTGGTATTAAATGGTTCTAGCCTGGATGAGTTGGTGAGTATCCCCTCCTAAAAAACAAACCAACAAAAGATTATATACTCTCAGCTGCCTACAGTATCAGTTCTCTGTAATATCTGGTCCACAAGTTAATCCTTTAGGAATTGAAAATGCCTTCTATTAAATACTTCTAGGACCATGAAAATATTAAGCCTTATCAACTAACACCTTATCCATATTGACTTTACTTGGGTAATTACTGGTGGAGAAAAAGTCTCTTAATAGAAAAGTACCTGGAGGTCTCCCACCATCCAGAAGAGAAGAAAAATGACTTTAAAAGACATAGAGACTCAAAAACACATGTGGATCTTTAATCTCCTCACCTGGGTATTCCCTTCCACTGTGTAGAGTACAAACCATCAGTACCTACCCATATTATCTCTCTTTTCCATTTATTCTCATAAGATTACTACAAAGGGTCAACTCAGTTTGCTAGGAATCTTCCTTGCCTTTCTCTCAGTATCAGAAAGGTGCTTATGAAGCATATACAGGCTAGCCATCATTATTGCTGGAATATCTTCATTTTTTCTCGCACTTCTTTGATAAAAATCTTTACTCCATTTCCTCATAATATATATTTATATATACATATATGGATATAAAGAGAGATACACAGGTACATGTATATATGTATG